>CM071570.1:238930430-239636576 GCA_036426205.1 Ascaphus truei | reverse complement strand
ACCTCGAGTCCAATTCACCCCCCCGCAGCCGCCAATCACCAAACACCCCACTGCACAACCTCCAATCAACCCCCCCTTCAACCTCCAATCACCCCCCCTGCACCTCCCAATCACCCCCCCTGCACCTCAATCATCATCCACCCCCCCCTGCACTCCAATTCTCACCCCCCCTGCAACCCCCAATCACCCCCCCTGCACCTCCAAAACCATCATCCAATCACCCCCCCTGCACCTCCAATTCACCCCCCTGACCTCCAACCCCTCCCCCCCCCCCTGCACCTCCCAATCACCCCCGCCCTCACCTGCCCTCCAATCACCACCCCCCTCCGTCCCTCCCCGCCCACCCTCCCCCCAACCCCACTCACCTCCCCCTCATCCCCCATCACCCATCGCCCCTCCCTTCACCCCCCTCACCGCCCATCCCCTGCAACCCTGCAAACAAAAATCAAACACCTAATCACCTCCCCTGCTTACCATCACCTGACCCCTTCCACCTCCAATCACCTCCCCTCACCTCCTCACATGCCCCTGATATCACTGCCCCTGCAACCTCCCATCACCTCCCGTGCACCTCCATCCCTGCCCTCACCGTAGCCCCGTACCTCCAATCACCCCCCCCCCTACCCAATCAACCGCCCCCCGCCCACCTCCAATCGACCCCCCCCCCCCCACCCTCCAATCCCCCCCCCCCCCCCCCTCACCTCCAATCACCCCCCCCCCCCTCCGCCCTCCATCACCCCCCACCTTCACCTCCAATACCCTCCCCTGCACCTCCCAATCACCCCTGCCCTGCCCTCCCATCACCCGCCCCCTGCACCTGGCTCCCATACACCCCTGCACCTCCCTTCCCATCACCCTCCCCTGCACCTCCCTTCCCATCACCCTCCCCTGCACCTTCCTTCCCATCACCCTCCCCTGCACCTCCCTTCCCATCACCCTCCCCTTGCACCTCCCTTCCCATCACCCTCCCCTTGCACCTCCCTTCCCATCACCCTCCCCCTGCACACATCCCCCTGCATATATCCCCCGGCACCTCACATCACCTCCTCACCTCCGATCACGGCAGGACTGCGCGCGCTTGCTCGCAAGCAGTGGGCACCGGAAGTGCCGCACTTGAGAGCGGGCTCGGCTCCCCCGGTGAAGGAAAGCGAGAGCGGGCTCGGCTCGCGGGGGAGGGAGAGCGGGCTCGGCTCGCGGGGGGAGGGAGAGGGAGCTCGGCTCGCGGGGGCAGGGAAAGGGGGTTCGGGGGGAGGGGGAGGGGGGAAAGCAGCCGCCACCGTGGGCCGCACAGTGAGTGCCGGCGGTCCGCGTGCAGCCCGCGGGCCGCGTGTTGTGCAGGCCTGATGTACGGTATACTATTTGCTGTAGCATTCTTATCTCGGTTGTATGAGTTCATACCTAATCTCTAATGAAAGCATTATAATTTATATTTATGCAAAGTTAATATTTTACAGACATCCTATTTTTTATTGTGTTTTTATTCCGAATCGTCCTTTTGACGCGGCACAAACATTGTTACCTGGCTTAGGGCTGCCAGTTTGTCCCTGCTCCATGATGGGTAGATAACTTCTATGTACTTGTTTTGTGTAAGATGACAAGTTTTCTAAGAAAAACGCTCTGGAGATCTTCCTCAGGGTGACTCTGGTGTCCGTTTGCAATCCAATTTATACAGTGTCTGGTCCTCTTCATCTGCCATCATTAGGGGCAATTAGACATTCCCGCTGGCCTGCATTATACCTAGGGGCCCCTTTTGGAGATATTTCTTCTCCTTTTTTTGTTTCCTTTCCATTTAAGGAGGCAGTCCCCGCGACTCCTAAAACAATATATATATTTTTAAATATAAGCCGCCTTTGTGATTTACCTTTATTGAAAACGAATTACCTAAGCAGCCGATCGATTAGTTCTCCCGTGATCGATCAGTAAATATTGTGCTTTCCAGGGTTCTGTAAATGGCCATCTATCAGTTTCAATCAATCCATGAGTCAGTGTAACTCAGCAGCTACAATGTATCCTTATACTACTAATGTTGCATTATCTATTGTTACAGTTTGCGGCTCAAACTGCTGGGATCATTGGCAACAAATGATCACAAACAGGAAAGTGTTGCCAAGAGCTTGCACTGCTGGGGAAGGGCTTTAGGCCGTGCCTATAGTGCCGTCGATGGCGACACGGCGGGTGACGTCACCTGTCGCCACCGGCAAAAGTTGTGTTTCGCCGGGCGGCGGGGTCGCAGGATTCCGGCAATTTGATTTGGTCAAGGGCCGCCACGTGACACGACAGCCCTTGAAAAATCAAATTTTGCCGGCTACCAGTTTCCGCGACGGCGACAAAGTGCTATAAGTGCACGCGGCGGCAGCAATGTATTTGTTTTCGGGCGACGTCGCGGCGCCGTCACTATAAGCGCAGCCTAAAACCTGCTATAGGAATCAAAGCATGTTTTAAAACTCATTAAAAATGGCATGGACTTGAACAATAAAAACGTGTAGTATATATGATCTAATATTACAGAACTGGTTTTGGATACTTCTTGGGCCGCCTGTTTAAATGAAGGAAGTCTGTGAATAGAACGAGTTTCCTGGGACTCCGTGACTCGTCCCATCCTCTAACATGTTTGTTTTTCTCTGTCCTGCCTTTGCTTTTTCAGATTAAAGTACTCCAGGCCACAGGTCTGCCCCAACATCTCACCAACTTTGTGTTCTGCCACTACACGTTCTGGGATCAACCGGATCCCGTCACGGTGGCTCCCGAAGTGGATCCCTCTACGTCGTCTCCGATCAGCAAGGAGCCGCAGTGCATGGTGGTTTTCGATCACTGCACAGTAAGTTTTTATGACTGCCTTTTGATCTTGGGGTAATCTGAATGGAAAGAGCAGACTGTATTTCTGGGGTCCAGTTACTTCTCCGTGACATGTAGCGTTCTACTAACCAGGGTTAGTAGAGACAGAAGGGCTGTAAATACTGAATTGCTAGGTGTAATATATTATCCGCTCTGATTGTAGGATATTTGATCGTATGATCACAGAACAGGAACCTATCCGAATTTATTTCAAACCTTGAACCCTTGTCGCTGACTGCTTGAAGCAGGGATATCCTGAAAACCTGTCCCTTTGGGGAGTCTTGAGGACTGGAGTTGAGAATCCATGCTATTAGAACACTAGTTGAGCCCCAAACCAAGCCCCAGGAGGAATTGCAGCACTTATTGGCGGACGCCAGGGGTGGTCAACTGCAGTCCTCAAGGGCCACCAACCGGTCAGCTTTTCAGGATATCCCTGCTTCAGCACAGGTGGCTCTTCGACTGAGCCTCTGAGCCACCTGCGCTAAGCAGGGATATCCTGAAAACCTGCCCGGTTGGTGTCCCTTGAGGACTGACGTTGGCCACTGCTGCACCAGAGCCATCTGGTGGTTTAACCCCTTCATCCCTCTTCAGTTCAGTTCCGGCACGTCAAGTTGCTAAAGAAACGAATTGCCGGACTTCCCTTGCAGGCCTTTCTTTGGAGAGAGACGCAGAGAATTAGCTTTGCAGGACTGGCTGAGCCAATCCCAACTTCTGAACAGCCTGTTTTTCTCTCTCTCCTTCTGCGCAGGAGTTTGCCGTAAACATCACCGAAGACTTCTTAGAGTATCTATCCGAGGGGGCGCTGGCCATTGACGTTTACGGCCACAGGCAGAGCGATCCCTGCAAGAATCCAGCCCTGTGGGATCTGGGAATCATTCAAGCCAAAACCCGCAGCCTCCGAGACAGGTGAACGTGGCTCCCCCACCTCTGCATTTCACCCCCTCGATGGCAGAGGCCTGGATTGCGTGGCATTGAGGGGGTGAAAGGAGTACAACCAATAATAAGGTGCAATAACACTGGCACACATTTCATGTACTTTTCCCCTGTTCATCCTCATTACAAACTACCGTGTACAATCCTCCAGTGGTTTTCTACGTCAACGAAATGCAACCTTTGTCTTTTTGCCAATAGCACTTTAAAGCCGTTATCCAAGTGGTGATTTTTTTGGGGGAAATTGTCTTCCTTTATTTTATTTTTTTTGAATGAAGGAGGGGGTCTCCGGAGCATAACCGCAGTCATTTCCGCTTCGGAAACCCCCCTGCTTCCGGAGATACCTCCCATAGAGGGTTGCCGCTTCGCTTGGCTAGCGGGGTTCGCATAGTCGCGGCATTTCGACGTTCACGCACCCAGCGGGCCAATAGGAAGCCGTGACGTCATAAGTTTCGGCTTCCTATTTGCCCTTGTGACGCGGGAGCTTTAAACTTTGCCACAGCATCCCTTTTTGAAGGTGTGTATCTCGTGAAGTAGGGGGTCCCCAAAGCTGAAATGATGGGGGTTCAGCTCCGGAGACCCCCTGCTTCAATCCTATGTTAACAAATGATATATATATATATATTTTTTAAAGCACTGTAGTTTATCCTTTATAATGGACAGTCAGAATTTCCTTAACTGCTTAATATAAGTCACTGCAAATGTAAAGTTACTGCAGTGGTTAGGTCAGCGGTGCGGGGCGCAGAATTTTTCTGGGGGGGTGCAGGTGGTTGCAGAGGCCCTGCGCTCTTCCCCAAAAGCATTTAAATTAAATGGCAGGGGACTGTGCGAGACCTCTGCAACCTGTACTTACCGGGATTCATCCAGCTTCTGCTCACATCGCCAAAACACGGCGGCAGATGACGCCGCGGGGTCGTGTGACGTGCCGCGTCAAATGACGCTGCGGGGTCACGTGACATCAGGTCCTGTGACCCTCGACGTCATTTGACGCCGGGTCACTCGGGATGGGGGGCCCGAGCGCAGGGACCGAGACACAGAGGGGGTACAGCCCAAAAAACTTTGCGCACCCCTGGGTTAGGTGTGAGTGCTAAACTGTGGCATGTATTGTGCATTCTCTGATATTCGTTACAGTACTTTTTGCAGTAACACTTAATAATGTTTAAATAGCTATTTCTTATATATGAAATGATTATTCTGCCAGTACAAATGGCGGAGAAATTGTTGCATAACTTGAAACTAAAATAAATGTGGCAATATATGAGTCCTACAGACTTTATCTTTTGCTACAAAATTGTGATTTTGGAGACGACCTCCTCCTTTTGCCTGCTGTTTCTCTCACTCCCACTGAACGTCACAAGAAAAGCAGTAGTACAAAGCTAAGGACCCAAAGTCACCCAACGTCCTGCGCAGGGCATTGCATGCTGACCCTTAGTTTTTAACACCTAAGGCCGCGCTTACAGTGCTGGCGACGCGAACAATGACGTCACCCGTCGCCATCGCCAAAAGCGAAACTTATAATTTGATTTTGAGCGACTGTCGCCAGCGACGTCACTAAAGGTGGCGGGCCACGGTTTTATTGGTTTAGAGACAGTCACATATGGCGACTGTCTCTAAAAAAAAAAAAAAAATCAAATAGACCCGGCTTCAAAATTTTGGGTCGGAGTCAGTGTATTTGATTTGGAGCGATGTCGCGTCACTGTCGCGAGGCATTATAAGCGCAGCCCATGTATTTAACAGGAACAGGAGTAAAAACGGCAGTGCACTGCCAAGAAAACCAGGAGGAGGCTCACGGCAGCAGAAGCAAAGATTTATTTATACCATAAAAAGATTGGACAAAGGTCCCCCCTAGCCCCAACAAGTATCCACCTACGCGTTTCGGGCTCTATGCCCTTTCTCAAGGTTACGAATACTCTAAGGACTTGTCTTTCTGATGCACTGGCGTTCTACACATCCATGTATTTAAGAGGCCGCATCCGTTAAACTAAACTGAAGGGTTTATAAGGTTTCAATGGTATTTGGAGACCTAAACGGCCATGTTAATCCCACAGTAGAAAACTAGACTTTCTATGCCAGTGGTGGGATGTTGGCAGACTGGTTGGCAGACTGGTTGGCAGGATGAACCCTCGTGCTGCAGTATGTGTGTCACAATTGGGTTTACTGCAACCCATATTCTTTAAGGCGCACGGATAGGGTAAAGCGGGTGTCTCGGCATCTTTTAAAGGGCTGTATCACTTACATGGGTATTTATTTACTTAACCAGTTAGCCTTTATTATTTTTTATTTATTTATTTTTTCTCAAATATTTAATTGTAAAATCTTCAAGTAGTTTAGGAGAAATATCTGTCCGGGGTTGGAAGATTTCCTGATATGTACCATGGTCACATACTGTCTCGTAAAGTCCTCTAGCTTTGGAAAAGATATTATTAGTGAGCCTGATACGCAGCTAGAAGCCGAGGGGTTCTCACATTTTGACACCCACAAAATAAGTGGCACATGTCCACATGAGAACAATGTTGCCCCGTCCTGCGCGTTTCACATCCTTACTTCTCCTGCGCAGGTGGAGTGAGGTCACTCGGAAAGTGGAGCTGTGGGTTCAGATGTTGGAACTGAATGAGAATGGGGAGTACTGCCCCGTGGAAGTGATCCCAGCCAAAGACATTCAAACAGGAGGTATCTACCAGCTTAGGCAGGTAAGCACAAAGTCACCCAGATAGTGCACAACGGCCCAAGACTTGCCTAGTTTCTCAGCTCCAACACGGCACAGCCCTCTGACATTTCAATGTTACTCTGTGTAAGAACACATGCTTACTCTATGTAAAGCAAATGTTTTGCTAGGGTTTACACCAGCGAGACTAGGGAAATACGGCTGCAGTATATACATATTGCTGCATATTTTATATCTAAAATATTATACTGTAAAGACAAATACATTGGACTGCAACCAGCACCCACAAGGACGGCCACTACCTAGTCCTGGTTTTCGCTAAAAACATTTCTCTCGTTTCTCCATTTTTCCCCCTGTCCTCTCTCTGACCATCACCTCATCTAATTTTCTCTATCTCGTTTCTACCCCTCGCTTCTGCACAAACCTGCGCTCTGTTAACCTACCAGCCTTTGATTCCACTTTACGCTCCTCCCTCTCCAATCTCAGCCCTGCTCCAGACCCTAAAAACCTGGTCAGGAACTACAACTCTGCCTTATCCTCTTCTCTCGATCTATATGCCCCGCTTTATCTCCCTCGCCCTTCTAACCCCAGACCCTGGCTAAATTCCCACATGCGCATGCTGCGTTCCTCCACTCGCTCCTCTGAACGCCTCTGGAGGAAATCTCACACTCTCGCAGACTTCCTTCACTACAAATTTAAACTATCCTGTTTCAACTCTGCCCTCAGGCTAAACAAACCTACTTTTCTTCACTAATCAACATTCACAAGTCTAACCCACGCCTCCTCTTCTCTGTCTTTGACTCCCTACTCAGACCACCCTCGGCTGCCTCCTCTTCTTCCTTCATCTCACCTCAGGACTTTGCTGACTATTTTAAGAAAAAGGTGGAATCCAAATTTCAGAACATCCCCCCTGTTTCCTCCTCCCAGCCTACACTGCTTCCTAACTCTCCTCCTGCTTTCCTTGTCTCTTTTTCCGCTGTCACAGAGGAGAATGTGTCACTGCTGATCTCCTCTTCTCCCTCTACCACCTGCCCTCTTGACCCCATTCCCTCCCATCTCCTAAAACGTATTGTTCCTACTATAATCCTTACACTCACACACATTTTTAACTCCTTCCTCTACTCTGGTACCTTTCCATCCTCCAAGCATGCAACAGTTGTACCATTACTCAAAAACAGCAAGCTTGACCCTACCTGTCTTCCTAACTATCGACCTCTCTCCCTCCTGCCTTTTGCCTCTAAACTTTTTGAACGTCTTTCATTCTCTCGTTTGCTCCATTTTCTCAACACCTATTCTCTCCTAGACCCTCTACAATCTGGCTTCCGCACTGCTCACGCCACTGACACCACCCTCACTAAAATAACGAATGACCTCCATGCTGCCAAAGACAGAGGTCATTACACTCTGCTCATATTACTTGACCTCTCTGCAGCATTTGATACTGTGGATCACCCTCTTCTCCTTCACATTCTCCATACTCTTGGTATTCGGAACAAAGCTCTATCCTGGATCTCATCCTACCTCTCCCATCGTACTTTCAGTGTCTCTTCTGCTAACACCTCCTCCTCCTCTATTGATCTCTCTGTGGGGGTACCCCAGGGCTCTGTCCTGGGACCTCTTCTCTTTTCTCTGTACACACTCTCTCTAGGTGACCTAAAAACATCTTTTGGGTTTAAATATCACCTCTATGCTGATGACACACAAATATACTTTTCAACACCCGACCTTACACCTGCTATACAGACCAAAGTTTCTGAATGTCTCTCTGCTATATCATCCTGGATGGCCCTCCGTCACCTTAAACTCAACATGGCTAAAACAGAGCTCCTCATACTTCCTCCCAAACCTTGCCCTACTACCTCCTTCCACATTACTGTTGGAAGTACTATCATTCACCCAGTAGCCCAAGCACGCTGCCTAGGGGTCACATGACTCCTTTCTCACATTCTCCCCTCACATTCCACACGTATCTAAAACCTGTCGCTTTCCCCCCGCAATATTACTAAGATACACCCTTTCCTCTGTTACTCGACTGCTAAAACTCTGACACAGGCCCTCATTCTCTCCCGTCTCGATTACCCTCCTGCTGTCCGGCCTTCCTGCCTCTCACCTGTCTCCCCTACAATCTCTCCTTAACGCTGCTGGCAGAATCACTACTCTTTCCTAAATCTGTCTCAGCGTCTCCCCTGCTTAAATCACTCTCCTGGCTTCCAATCAAATCCCGCATTTTTCTTTCTCACTTTTATAGCTTTACACTCTTCTGCCCCTCCTTACATCTCAGCCCTAATTTCTCGCTGTGCACCATCCCGACTCTTGCGTTCTGCTCAAGGATGTCTTCTGTCTACCCCCTTTTGTATCTAAAGCCCTCTCCCGCCTTAAAGCTTTCTCACTGACTGCCCCACACCTCTGGAATGCCCTTCCCTTCAATACCCGACTAGCACCCTCTCTATCCACCTTTAAGACCCACCTTAAGACACACTTGCTTAAAGAAGCATATGAGTAGCACCATGGCTAATATTATACACATGATACATAAAGCCTGGCCCCTTGTATGTCTGAAGCACGTCTCCTCTTTGTGTTATTTGTATTATTTGTTATTTATATGATTGCCACATGTATTACTATTGTGAAGCGCTATATACATTAATGGCGCTATATAAATAAAGACATACATACATACATACATTATATATGATAAAGCAAAAGAAGCATCCTACTACATCTGCTGAGTTTTAGGTATGTAACATAGACGAGGTTTGGTTTCTTGGAGTCAGAAGGAAATTTCTAAGGGTTTTTGTGGTTCTGGAAAATATTAAATAACATTAGTATACAGTATACCAATAGCTTGTGTATCCGTAGAATCTTTGAACATCCAGCGACGTGACCCTTGTATAAGGATCGAGCGCAGGGGCGGCCAACGCCAGTCCTCAAGGGCCACCAACAGGTCAGGTTTTCAGGATATCCCTGCTTCAGCTGATTAAGCCACCTGTGCTGAAGCCGTGTTGTACTGAAAATCTGACCTGTTGCTGGCCCTTGAGGTCTGGAGTTGGCCACCCCTGATCTAGTGCTTTATTCCAACAATCCGTGCAGGGAAATAATATCCAATACACACTCAAATCTGGTTGGTAAAATCTCTAGGTTCCCGTGGTTATGCCTGGGATCGAAACGGTCCCGCCACAACCACCTGGATGGAGCGCCTTCCGCCCGGAACTGCATCACCTCCACTCCACCTGTTAAGCGTTGCATATCCCCACTTCATCAGGAGTAGCGTGTTAGCAGTGTGACGTTCTGTCATTCAGTCTCTGCGATCAGTTATTTAAGGAGCAATTCCCAATCACCATGAGGTTTCTGTACTAGATTTTCAATATGTGGATATCTATAAGGGTACACAGTATCTCAGCAGTAACAATGCAGTACTGTAGCTCAGGTAAGTGATTTTATCTGAAGGTGCATCACCTCTTCCATTGCAGAAGGTGAATGGAATATATAATAGAGATAAACAATTGGCCAACTTCTTTTCATGAACTCCCGTAAAGCACCACATTTTATTCCATTCATGTAATAGGACGTTGTGTTATTTCAGGTAATACACCTTTATCTGAGCTACTGTTTGTACCCAATAGATTTATATAGTCCGTATGTCACCAACATGAATACGTAGAAGGCCATATTCACTCGGCAGTTCTAAGCTGCAGGGTACCCGATGGCCTCTTATGGCATAGTAAATATGTTCCCATTATTATCTGAGGGCCGTGAACCAGTAGGAGGATGGAGGAATCTTCATGCCTGAACATCCTATGCGGACAGCTGAGAGAAGCAGCAGAACGCGCAGGGAACTCTTTCTTTTGCGCAAACGTAGTTTTGTGATGACGAAGCATTCTCCATCATTGGGCTTTTCCGATTAGAACATTTGCCCCACCAGCTGAAAATATGCGAACCCCGAGATTCTCAACAAATGTTTCCAATTCTGTTAAAAAGAAATGGCTGCTTTGGTCAATTTAAAAACATTTTATCCAGTTCTCTAGAGGAAAAAAAACCCACATGTCCCTACTTTTAAAAAGACACCGATCATGTTTCCCTATAAGCACTTTTTGATGACAATTTAAGATTCCCAGTGAGCATACTGTAAATGTGCCTTCCTTACCATGTTTGGTTTCCACGCCGTCTGAAGTACCTAAGTAATTAATAGATTGGTATGTACATTAATTGCTGCAAATTAAGCAGTTGCCTATTTTAAGAGTGCCTTGTTGGTTGCAGGAGCAGTGGATTAAAACCTTCAGCATATAGGTCTCCTAGGACTTGTCTGGAAAATGCCTCGGCTGCATCTAATTACTCCCGAGCTTCTCTTAAGAACCAATTTCACTCACCTTGTACATTAGCAGCAATTACCTCTTTGCTAAGTTGTTAATTTTCCCCCAATGTATATGGCTAATTAACCAGTAATCAACATTAACCCAGTCACTGCCGGGAGGGTCTGTACACATTTGGTATTCAATATGCTGCTCTTTAGCTATGAAGACTTTCCACAACAGCAAAATAGTCTTTAGTGGGTGAAGAAATTAACAGTGCATATTCATGACCAGCCAAAAGCAAACATGCATCAGTTTAAAGAAAAAAAACATAAAAACTTGTTCATTACAGGTCATGACCCCAAATGCCCCTCACATCTGCACACGCCTTTTAAGAAATGCCTCTTTACTCTTGTTCAGTGAGCTATAAGGCAGCAGAATGGGCACAGGTGGGTTATCCAAGGTCAGCGAGGTCGTATGATGATAAAATTGATTAAAGGATCTGTCTTCTATCATACACACCCTCTACGTGATGCAGTTTTCCTTACTTGGTTTCTTCCCTTTGTGTATTTCTTCTTCACGTCTTGCTGTGAGCAATAGTCCGTCCAGAGGCTTGCGTTGTCTTTTTCCTGGTCCCAGGCCACCTTTTCCAGATCCGTTTGCTCCTCTGTGGGACCTTCGTCTAGGTGGTCGGGCCCATTGGAGAACCACAACGTCGGTTATGTTTGGGAATACAATATATCACTTTCGAGCACTTACATGTGCAGGGTTGTGCCTCTTTCTTCAAACTGGAGGTTTGGGTGAAATATACGCAATTGTTTCTCATTATGATATGTGCACTTGCCATATTCATTCAAGCTGTGTTATTGTGTGTACATATACAGATATACAGATGTAGCAAGACTTGCTATGCCCAGCGTAGCAGCCGAAAACCCAAAAGGCCGCTGCGCTGGGGACAGTGTCTGCCGTGACTGCGGGGGGGAGGAGGGGGGTGAGTCCATGTCTAGTCCATGCCCCGCCGTGTTAATCCATCCAGGAAAAAATTCTTTATTCAGCATTGCATTCATGGTCGGTGCTTTATAAGAGAACAGTGTATATAATATATAGGGATTCAGTACTTATAGAGCATTGAAGGAGTTGAAAATGATAGTTTTAAGGTGGTCCTTGTATTGCAAGTCTCGGTGTAACGTAAACCCTGACTAACCGCCTGCAGAAGCGATGGCTTCCAGGAGGAGCGTCTCTGAGCGCCCGCGTTAGTATTGCTTTTACATTTCTGTGAGCTGTGACCCACACAAGTACAGGTCATACAAAGCAATTCACCTTCCCCAGACCTGCATCTCGGAGCTGTACAGTAAGAGGTTCTGGGGCTCCCAGGATTGCTTAACCCTTTCGCTGCCGGAGCGACCTGCAAAAGATAATTGCATGTACAAGACTCAAAGTGCAGTAGCTCTCAGAATGAACTGCCTAACCGTATTACCTATTAGTATACTGTTCCACTTTTAATTGTTTATATAATAAATGATATTTTCATCCGGCTCTCACTTCATTATAAGGCGTTTTTTTTTTATTTTGGGGGAATCATTTTTTGTGTTGGGTTCTTTCTTCTTTCACTGCCAGGGTGCATTGCTAAGCAATGTGTGTGGCTTACCGCCCCTGGCAGCCAAGGGGTTAAAAATGGTACTCGCGGTGAACGTACAAAGAAAACCGCTTTGTAACTCCGCCGTGATCCCTGGATCTTTGGGATTTAATGCAGCACGTATTCCCCATTTTGCTACGAGCTTTGAACTAAGCAAGTTATTGGAACACATTTATTAACACACAGCGCTGCTAATAGGTGTATGAACTTACTTCCTTTTTTTTTTTGCGCAGGGACAATCACGGCGTATTGAAGTAGAAGTGAGGTCCGTGCAGGATTCTGGGACGCTGCCTCTTATAGAGGATTCCATATTATCCGTCTCCGTGGGTTGTGTGAAAGTAGTCCATGCCAAATCGGCCAAAGTTCACGATTTCCTTCAGGTGAGACCGTGCTCTATTCTGTTCACAGGTGTAATGCAGAAATCGGGGAGTGTTGTTCGTTGCAGAGAGAGCCGCACTCTTGATTGTGTAGAGCAGGAGTGGCCAACTCCAGTCCTCAAGGGTACAAACAAGTCCGGTTTTAAGGATATCCCTGCTTCAGCACAGGTGGTGCAAGCTCTCGCTCAGCCACCTGTGCTGAAGCAGGGATATCCTTAACCTGACCTATTGGTGGCCCTTGAAGCCAGGAGTTGGTCACCCCTGGTGTAGATATATATTTTTCATTGAACTAACCATCACAACCTTTAAAATTAAATAAATAAATTATTCATATTTCAGCTAACATTTCTGTTTGGAAAAAACCCCCACACCCTTTTTAGTAACACAGCGGGTCACGTAAACATTTCTGTGAGAGGCATCATGCAGACTTAGGCTGGAGTATTGTGCACGCGGTCGCGCTAGCCCGTCAATGATAAATACCCGTATCCCTATGACAGTGCATCGTGTACGGACACGCGCACGCGGCAGCGCGCAAGGGCGTGGCCGCAATTTGAAAAGGAAAAAAAACAAAAATTTTATAAGCGCAGCTGCGTCACGTGAGCTGGTTCAGCAGATGAGGACCAACCAGCTTCGTGACGCGTCCGCCACGCCACGCCTCCCCAATCTCCTGCAGCCACGTTGACAGATCGCTGGGGCTGCAGGAGTGCGCGTGGGCGAGCGCTCCGTCGCGCGCAGGCAGTATAATTCCAGCCTTACTCATGCACGTGTGCTTTGTCAGCACACGGCAGGCACTATACTTCCAGACAAGACATCTCATTGGCACTGTTGCTTTCAACACGCAGTCACTCTACTTCAGCTTACTCCTATGCAACGTGTGCTTTTCAACACGCAGTCACTAAATTTCCAGGCCTTAATCATGGTCACGATGTTGGCCTTTTTCCACACTCAGTCACCATATATTCCAGCCTACTCATGCGCACATGTGTGCTTTTTCCACGCACACGGTAAGCACTATAATTCCAGCCTTACTCATGCACGGGCTTTTCCAACGAAGGCACTATAATTCCAGCCTTACTCATGACGTTGCTTTTCCACAACGCGCACTATAATTCCCACCGCCTTACTCATGCACGTGTGCTTTTTCCACACCAGCACTATAATTCCAGCCTTACAATCTGCACGGTGTCTTTCACACGCAGTCACTATAATTACCAGCCTTACTCATGCACGTGTGCTTTTCCACACGTCAGTCACTATAATCCAGAATCATTACTCTAGCACGTGTGCTTTTCCACACGCAGTCACTATAATTCCAGCCTTACTCATGCACGTTTGCTTTTCCACACGCAGTCACTATAATTCCAGCCTAACTCATGCACGTGTGCTTTTCCACACGCAGGCACTATAATTCCACACCTTACTCATGCACGTGTGCTTTTCCACACGCAGTCACTATAATTCCAGCCTTATCTCCATGCCACGTGTGCTTTTCACACGCAGACTATAATTCCAGCCTTACTCATGCACGTGGCTTTTCCATCACGCGTCACTATAATTCCAGCACCTTACTAGGCACTGTGCTTTTCACACGCAGCACTATATATTCCACTCCTCTGCACGTGGCTTTCCACAGCAGTCACTATAACTTCCAGCCTACGGCTGGCCCGTGTGCTTTTCCACACGCAGTCACTATAATTCCAGCCTTACTCATGCACGTGTGCTTTTCCACACGCAGTCACTATAATTCCAGCCTTACTCGTGCACGTGTGCTTTTCCACACGCAGTCACTATAATTCCAGCCTTACTCGTGCACGTGTGCTTTTCCACACGCGCAGTTCACCGATTATATTCCAGCGCTTACCTCGTGGCACGTGTGCTTTTCACACGCAGTCATAATTCACACCCCAGCCTATACTCGTGCACGTGTGCTTTTCCAACGCAGTCACTATAATTCCGCCTTACTCTGCACGTGGCTTTTCCCACACGCCGTCACTATTTAATTTCCAGCCTTACCCATGCACGTTGTCTTTTCCACACGCAGTCACTATAATTCAGCCTTACCTTCATTGCGTGTGCGTTTTCCACAACTGCAGTGCACTATAATTCCAGCCTTACTCTAGAGCACGTGTGCTTTTCCACACGCAGTCACTATTTTTCCACTATTGCCACCGCAGATGAAAACATGATTGGATACACAATGTTGTTTTTTTTTTCTGAATATGGGTATTCATAGGGTTACCCTGACCCTGAGAGGTTGGAAAGCTAGTAACACATCAACTACTTGTTGTCCAATAAAAGGTATCATACCCCCTACAGTACTCCCTCTCCCTCCTTTGTTACTATGTGTTAATTAGATAAATCTTGTAAACGTGGCCAGTAGGTGGCTCCTGACTATGGAGCCACACTGTTATAAGGTATAATCATTTCCATGGGAGTAAGGTTACCAACTTCTAAACAGAGGAAGTAGGAACACTGAAATGTGGCAGTGTACATGCTGTCCTGAAGTCACCAGTTTGCATCCTATTTGCAGAAGGAATGAGGTGACCTGCTTTACTTTCTCTGCGTCTGCCTTCTCTCGCTTCTTCCTCTGCATCTGCCTTCTCTCGCTCCTTCCTCTGCGTCTCTGCTCTTCTCTCGCTTCCTTCGCCTCTGCATCTGTCTCTTCTCTCTTCCTTCCATCTGCATCTGCGTTCTCTCCTGCTCCTCCTCTGCATCTGCCTTCTCTCGCTAGCCTTCCTCTGCGTCTGCCTTTCTCCTGGCTCCTTACCTCTGCGTCTGCCTTCTTCTCTTCCTCCTCTGCGTCGGCCTTCTCTCGATCCCTCTCCGGGTCTGCTTCTCTCGCTCCTTCTTGCATCTGCCTTCTCTCTCTCCTTCCTCTGCGTCTGCCTTCTTCTCGCTCCTTCCTCTGCGTCTGTCCTTCTCTCGCTCTGTCACTCTGCTGCTCTGCCTTGTCTCTCGCTACCTTCATCTGCGTCTGCCTTATCTCGCTCCTTTGTTCTGGACGTTAAGCTCTTCTCGCGCTCCTTTCTCGCGTATGCCTTTCGCGCTCCCTTCCTCTCGCGTCTGCGCTTCTCTCGACTCTTCCTCGTTACGCATCCTGACCCTTATCTCGCTGCCTACTCTTGCGTCTGCCTTCCGCTCCTTCCCTCTGCGTGCCCTTTTATCGCTGCCTTTCTTTCTCGGCGTCTGCCTTCTCTCGTCTTCCTCTCTGCGTCTGTCCCTTCTCTCAGATCCTTTCTCTGCGTCTGCTTACTCTCGCCCTTCCTGCGCGTATGGACTCTCCTCGCGTCCTTTCTTGCGTATGCCTCTCGCTCCTTCTCTGCATCTGAATCTTACTCTAGCTCCGTCCATCTGCTCGTGCCTTCTCGCGCCTCCTTCTCGGCGGCTGCCTTCTCGCGCTCTTGTTTCTCGGGTCTGCTTCTTCATCGTCTCCTTACTCACGTTGCCTTCTTCGACGCTCCTTTCTCAGCGTTGCCTTCTCGCCTCCTTTCTGGTGTATCTTCTGGCTCGTTATCGGTTACCTTTATCGCGACCTAGAGTCTGCCTTCTCGACCCTTCCTACTCGGCGTCTGCCTTCTCTCGGCTCCTTCCTCTGCACTGCTCTCTGCTCCTTTCCTCTGAGCCCCTTCTCGTCTGCGCTGAATTCGATCGCTCGCTCTCTGCGTCTCATTCTATCGACTCGTGGCTCTCATCTGCGGACTTCTCTACGGTGATCCTTCCTCTGCCTTAGGCTCCTTACCTCGCTCTCCTTTCCTGCTCTCTGCGTCTTCCTTCTCGGTCGCTTCTTCCTCTGAGTCCTGCTTCTCATCCGCTCCTCGCGTCTTGCCTTCTCCCTCGAGCCTTCCTTCTCATCCCTCTTTCTCGCTCCATTCTCTGCTGTCGGTCCTTCTCTTCAGCTCCTTTTGGCGTTGCCTTCTCTGCCCTTCCCCTTCTGCGTCTGCCTTCTCTCGCTCCTTTCCGTTGCGTCGCCTCTCTCGTCCCTTCCTCTTCGTCTGACTTCTCGATCGCTCGTTTCCTCAGCGTTCTTGCCTTCTCATCGCTCCTCCTATGCGTCTGCCTTCGAATCTCGCTTCTCTGCCTCTTGCGTTCTGACCTTCTCCGCAATGCCTTCATCTGCGTATGCCACTTGTGCTCTCGCTCATCCTCTGCGTCTTCTGCTTCTCTTCGCTCCTTACTCTGCGTCTGCTACTGATCGCGCTCCTTCCTCTTCGTTGCACCTTCTCTCGCGTGTGATTCCTATGCGTCTGGCCTTATCGTCGCTCCTTCCTCTTGCGTATGCCGTTCTTCGCTATTTCTCTGCGTCGGCTTCTCTCGTCTCCTCTGCGTCGCTTCTATCGCTTCCGTTTTGTCTGCATGTCTGCATCTCTCGTACTTTCTCGACGGCATGCCCTTCTCGTGCTCTGTTTATCTCGGAGTATGCCTTATCTGCGCATCTTTTCTCGGCGTCTGCCCTTTCTCGTCTAATTCTCGGCGTCTGACCTTCTCGTTGCTCCTTTCTTGGTGTCTGACTTCATCAGAGATCATCTTTCTCGGCGTCCGATTCTGGCGCGTCCTTTATAGGCGTACTGCCGTTCTCCGACTCCTTTCTCGGCAGCTCGCCTTCTCGCGGCTCTTCCGAAAGTATGCCTTGCTCGCGCATCTCTTGTCTTCGGTCGGTATGCCTCTGCGCTCCTTTCTCGGCGTGACAGGGTGTCGTCTCTCTCCTCCTCTGAGGTCTGCCTTCTCTCGCTCCTTCTCTGCGGTTCGCCGGTTAGCTCCGCCCTTTCTGCGTCTACTGCCTTTCTCGTCATTCCCTTCTGAGTCTGAACTTCTTCTCGCTCTTTCCAAGTGCGTCTGACTTCTCTCGCTCCTCTATGGTCGGCCTTTCTGTCTGTCGCTAGCTTCCGTCTGGTACTGCCTGTCTCTCGCTTTCCTCTGCAGGTCCGCCCTTCTCGCGCTCATTTCTCTGGTCTCATTCTCTCGGCTTCCTTCCTCTGCGTCCGCCTTCCGCGGTCCTTGCTCACAGCGTCGCCTTCTATTGCCCTCCTTCCCGCGTCTGCCATATTGTATCGCGCTAGTCCTGTGTCTTGCGTCTGCCTCTCTAGCGCTACCTTGTCCTCTGCGTCGAAGCCTTCTGCGGTACTTTCTCAGTGTTGCCTTCTCTTGTCCTTTTCCCCCGGCGTAGTGCCTTCTCCGCTCCTTACTCTGCCGTCTGCTTCTCTCGCTCCTTCCTATGCGTCCGCCTTCTCGCGCGCTCCTTCCTCGGCGTCTGCCTTCTAATTCGCTGCACTTCTTGCAGTCAGATTTCTGTCACGGTTCCCTTTATCCGCGTCTTGCGGGGTCTCTTTGCTCCTTACTGTACCTGGCGTCTGCATTCTGTCTCTTAGGCTCCTTCTTATCTGTTACTGGTTTAGGGTCACAGAGCTAGGTACCCACTTGTGACAGTGCATAAGGGGAACGTCCACACTTTCGGGCATTTGCTGTCCCCTCAGATAGAACTGTGGTGCAACACCGTGAACAATGTGAAGAGTATTAATTGGGGCTGGGTATGGATTAGTAACTCCCTTCAACAGTGTTAGATTGCACGGGCAACAGATAGGGTTTTTTAAGCATTATTTGAAGTATCCCATGTGAAAGGAACAATTTATATATATCATATAGTAATATGATAGTTAATATTAATATAGCAATTACGATTATGATATATATATATAGTAATATATTTAATGTAATGTTACTGTCTCAGTGTCCCTCACATGAGATTTGTTTTCATTGCTCTCCTTTGTAGGATGAAGGAAAATGACATCATTTGACAGCTTAAATCAGTGTAATATTGAGCTTTGACTTGCCGTTGAGCTGCGTTTTCAATTTTTCTAGCCATGTTATTATCATAATTTAGCTTATAACTCCGACTCAGTGTCCTAGTCCGGGAGCACGTCTAGTAGCAAGGGTAGGGTAGGCGAACGGAAATGGTTTTAAATAAGCAATACGGCTGTTACAGTGGGGCTATAGGGGGATCTGCCGAAAGGAGCTTACAATCTATAAGGAAGGGGATGTAAGTGCAAGGAGATATGGGTTAAGGGAGTCCGTGATGGGGAACTTATTGCTGGTGGGGAATGATTTGGGTTTATTTGTGCGTTTTTATTTCCGCCTGTAATATTGCGCTCACACGTGGTAGTCACGGGAGTGGGAGGTTCAGTCCCCAGGATTGTGGTCGTGTGATCCCATACAATTGAATGAGTGACTTATGTTGTGTGATCTCTTGACTTCATTTAATGATTGCTAGTCGCCACAGAGACGCTGGCAGAATAACCTAACGAAGGTCATATGAGTTCACAGCACAACCGCACCCAAAAATTGTTTTATAATCCTATTTGTGGGTTTTTTTTTTCTGTGTAAGCGTGGTATGTGCTATGCAGCATCTGTGACATGTTTGCTGGAGATCATAGCCACATCAAATGCGATGTTGAGGTTACGGCTGAGATGATAGTGAGGCGGCGACGATGCGCCGGGACATAAATAAAAAAAACCAATATGGAGGAGCCTACTACCGAGTCCGTGAAGCGGTTACAGCGTGAATGAGGGCGAACCAGCTTTTGTGACAGTCTTTCGCCGGCCACACACCCCACAATCTCCTTGAGACTAGTGTAATCATAAAGTCGATAGGGTGGTCAGGGAGATGCACTATGCGGGCTGTGTTGCGCACTATAATCTCAGCCGCTAAGTCCCTTAATCCACTACGCTAGGAAGCGTTTCATCAAGAGGGACGATGTTTCGTTTCCATGGCATTTGACGGGAGCGGAATGGTACCAATCGGCGTTGCCACCTTAGATTGACGGCCAAACCTGGGAAGATTTTGAAATATAGCACCTCTGGCGTCCTTCCTGAGAGTGCTTCCCCCTTGCAAACTTGTTCTCTTCAATGTGTGCGTTGTGTTAGTGCACATTCTGTCAAATAAATGGACAACTGCGTTGCCAGTATCGCAAAAACATGGACGCTCTATGTAACGTTGCGCGGCTGTCAAGTTGCAAATGACTGTATTTGTGGAGCACATGACGTCTGATTGGTCGAAGTCGTTAGGGTCCAGCATGGCAACACGTTAAGTCTACGTGGCGTTCCCCGTGGCTGGCAACGTATCTTGGCAATGTGACAGTATGTTGCAGGGGGAGCGAGCTGGGAGTAGTTTGCTGCCATCCGCCCGGGGGGGGGGCCCATATCTCATTCGTTACAAAGGTTGCCACCACCTGGGACAGTACTAGGGGTAGACATCCGTGGCTAAAACCCGTAGTCCGGTGCCAGGTGAAACCCAGAGTAGGTGGCAACCTCTGGTATACCAGCACTTAGGAAGCAGTATTCACATGTCATTTTGAAAGAGGCGAACCCCATCGTGTCTACATGACTTGTCAATGCACTCTTGTTAACAACCTGTTCAGCAATCGTGTGTAGTAGTCGACCACAGGGTGGATCTTGGCTCGCCGCTTCGCCTGTTTTATTGATGTTCTCCTTAGACTCAGCAGTAGGTTTTTAGCATAGCTATCATACTGGCATATTTTAAATTTCTAATCTACCTCATTTCATTTTGACCCTGGTCGCTCTGACAGGTCAAGCTGGTGAGATACCTCAAACCTAAAGGCACAAGCTTCAAGGCAGTCCATGCAATTGAGGGATCCTATATCTCTTAACTATTTTATATCTGCCCTTCGTCAGGGCCCGGGATTGTAATGCCGTTGTCGCTGGCTCGATTCTTTTTTTGCATGAACGTGTCCTGTCCTGGTAAAGCTTGTGAGATGTTATAATTGCATCGTTGAGGAACGTCTAATAGCTCCCATATATTCCGCTGTATTACAGCGTGTAGGGACTACATTAAAAAAACCTCCGTCAGAAATACCTTTTGGAGAGAATGGTCGGCTGCAGCGTAAATCATTATTGCTGTAGAATGTTATCGAAGTTGTTGTGTTTGTTCATAACTGTTGTGCGTGTGTGTTGTGTGTGTGTTGTGTGGTGTGTGTTGGTAGTCGGTTGATGTTTTGTGTGTGTTTGTGTGTGATTGTTGTGTGTGATGTGTGTGTTGTGTGTGTTGTGTGTGTGTTGTGTGTGTGTGATGTGGTGCCATAGAGAGAGCACTCAAGGGTAGTTGGTCTAGATAATGCACACAAAAATAAAAAAATAAATGATTTGCAAGGTCTTGTGAGTCACGTCGGATCATTGGTGACACTCCAATTGTCTTCATCATCTACAATCGGGTAGGTGGTGAAGGCCTACCCACCAGTGATGCAAAACAGGGACCCGCAAAGAGCACACGTTTTGAGTACACTTCAACACCACTTTTTTTTGTTTTAACACATCGATTTTCCATGTGTCGAATATTTGCCGGGGCTCACTAAGATCACCAGCATCGCAAATAATGAAGGTTTTACTGTAACTTCTTGTCTTTTGGATTTTTTGTTAAGACTCAGTTTACATTCTGTAGCCAAACGACCACGCATTGAAGTGGCTGTCCTGGGGAGGAGTAACCCCGGTCCTGGGGAATTGGGGATACCTGTCATTGGGGGAAGGGTAGCCCTGATCCGTGGGGGAGGTGGGAGCCATGTCTTGGGGGGACGGGAAGCAGCCTGTCATGGGGGGAGGGAGCCTGTACTGAGGGGGAGGGATGCTACTGTCCTGGGGGGACGGGAAGCACCGTAATGGAGGGGATGGGAGCCTGTCATGGGGGGGAGGGAGGGAGCCCCTGTCCTGGGGGGGGGGATGGAGCCCTGTCCTGGGGGGGGGGGGGAGCGGAGACCTGTCCATGGGGGGGGGATGAGGGAGGGACGCCCTGTCACTGAGGGGTGGGGAGGGAGGGAGCATGTCAGTTGGGGGGGGGGGTGAGGGAGCCATGTCCTGGGGGGGGGGGTGACGGGGGAAGACATGTCCTGGGGGGGAGGGGGGGAGCCTGTCGCTGGGTGTGGACGAGGTGAGCCCTGTCCGTGGGGGGGGAGGGGTGTCCGTTTGTGGCGGGGTTAGGGGGAGGAGCCTGTCCGGGGGGGGAGGGGCCCTGTACTGGGGGGAGGGAGCACTGTCCTGGGGGGGGAGGGACGCCTGCCAATGGGGGGCGGGAGCCATGTCTGGGGGGGGAGCCCTGTCCTGGGGGGAGGGAGCCCTGTCTGTGGGGGGGACGGGAGCCTAGTGGGGGGTAGCCACTGGTATGGGGGAGTGAGCCCTGGTCCTGGGGGGGGAAGGCAGGCCCTGGTCCTGGGGGGGTGGCGACCGCCGGCCCTGGTTCGTGGGGGGGGGGGGGGGGGAGCCCTGGTCCTGTGACCCTTTTAATGGCTCTCGGCATTCGCTGTGTTTTATTGGATCTGTTTCTTCTTCCAGGACCGAGATTTGGAGAGACTGCGGAGAAAGTGGCTCAATGTCCTGACAAAACGCCAGGAGTATTTGGACGAACAGCTGCAGAAACTGGTCAGCAAGCCAGGTATTCCGGATGTGGCTATTTCCCACCCCCCTAAATACAATGTTTTATACTTATCCATTGAAGAATGTTATGGGTCTCTCGCAGTCATAGCAACATTTTGGAAATGAAGTCTTGGGATTGTCATTAAATGGCAAATATACTCCCCCGTTTTGGGATTCAGCCATAGAGGATGTGTGTGTCTCTCCTCATTTTAAATCTTTAAAATGATGTAATGAGAAAGATGGCTGTGGGGAGCAGGGTTCTTCTCTGCAAAGCTTTCTGAAGCGGAGCTTAAGACTCCAGAGTCCATCGCTTGTCAAGTTAACCTAAAAATCAAGACCCGTTTCAAGCTTATAATCTACCCCCCTTCTGCATAAAAGACTGCGATTAATCCAAAATTAACCATTTCTTTCTGGCTCCGTTCGATTAAGCATGAAGCCTGCAATACAGTTCTATTTTCACATGTCTTGGTTCAGAGGGTTTATATACAGTACGTACATTTTTGGGCCAGAAGATGGCACACTTGTCTATCCATCCAACAATGGCCAAGTGCATAGGAATTGCAGGCCCTAATGCAGCATGAAATAAAAGACAAAAGGGGTTTACATTGATCTGCATATTAAATGCACACTGAGCGAAACACGCCATTTACTGAAAACACCCTCATTGAGTTAGAATAATGGGCACACCAACATATGTAGCATGGAAAGTTTGACCCCTGCATTCTTCCATGTATGCAGTGTAACTATTACTATGTGCAAAGAATATCTTACCAATGAGATAATGTCATGTATTTGTATATACCTGTATATGCACAGTCTGACTGGGGGCATATTCCTTCAGATGAAAATATCAGATTTTATTTTTTTTATTGTTATTATTATTGTAATATATTCTCAATCCTTCACATACTTTGAAGAGCTAAAGGTTCCCGGCTTCAACCAACTTGCACTCCTCTAAACCAGTGGCGTTAACTCCAGTCCTCAAGCGCGCCCCCACCCCCAAGGGTCAGGTTTTCAGGATAGCCTAGTTTCAGCACAGGTGGCTCAATCAGTCCCTGCTTCAGCACAGCCTCGACTGAGCCACCTGTGCTGAAGCAGGGACATCCCGAAAACCTGACCTGATGGTGGCCCTTGAGGACTGGAGTTGCCCTCCCCTGCTTTGAAACCTAACGTTGCGTGTACAATGTAATGACCTCCGATTGTCCCAAGGTGAAACCTTAATTGTAGCAGGTTGGGTTATTTTTTTGCCGGACTATCCTGAAAGCTACGCCCTGAAGTGTCTGTACGTAACCACCGAAAGTGTCTGCAGATAAAAACGCAGCAATGACACACACGACCCTGTGTTTGACCACAGATAAAACGGAAGACGATGCGGATCGGGAGGCGCAGCTGCTAGAGATGAGGCTGACGTTGACCGAGGAGAGGAACGCAGTCATGGTGCCCACAGCGGGCAGTGGGATTCCTGGGGCTCCTGCTAATTGGTGAGGATGAAAGCCTAGAAGTGGTGCACTGACTCTTCCCGAATCCTGTATTGGTTGCGGGTTGCGGTGTCTTCTCATTTCTCCATCCCGATCATCCTTTCTTATATTTAGCTTTGCTCTAGTACGCAGCAGCCCGCAGCCCGCCCGCCGGACGGCATAATCCCAGGTTCCTTCCCTCCCGCTGGTGTTATTTACACGGACATGCTGCTGTGTCACGTTGTTCCGCTGACTTCTATGTGGGCTCGGGGGGTTTTCCAGCTGGTTTCTTACTGTCGGTTGCTATTTTTCAGCACATGTTGGAGCCGCTGTTTTGTAGGGCGGCTGCTAAACTTTCAGATCCCCTGTAATGAATTGGAACTTGTTTTTAATATGGTTTTTGTGCTGTGCTCCATACCACCAAAGGCTTTTGCTTCACTGTCTGTCGCTGCCCCCCGTAGTAAGACATACTGTACCCAAGCCTGCTATGTTTCATCTAGTGTAAATCAACTCTGAACTTCCGCACACCCCAACTCTGACTTTCCCCTCACCCCAACTCTGACCTTCCCCTCATCCCAACTCTGACCTCATCGCTTTGTCCTTCATTCTTACTACTACAGAGGCTCTCCATGCATCGCTTTGTCCTTCATTCTTACTACTACTACAGAGGCTCTCCATGCATCGCTTTGTCCTTCATTCTTACTACTACAGAAGCTCTCCATGCATCGCTTTGTCCTTCATTCTTACTACTACAGAGGCTCTCCATGCATCGCTTTGTCCTTCATTCTTACTACTACTACAGAGGCTCTCCATGCATCGCTTTGTCCTTCATTCTTACTGTGGCTCCATTTCAATTCATTTTTCATATGTTGAATTTTTTTTCTAGATTTGTCTCTTTACATTACCTGTGGGGAACTCTGTGAAGTTACCTCTTATTTCCTATGTAGAGTGTATAGTAAAACAGAACTGTTTGAACATAAATTAGACTAGCTCTTACGTGCCATGACATCGAAAGAATACAGGTGTCACGAACAGTTAAATTAATCTCGGGGTATCGCCAATAATGTCAGAAAGGCGGAGGACTGCAGTACCTGCTAGATGACACTGACACTTAAAGTAGTTCCATCTACAATGTGACTTTATTTTTGGTATGTTTCCGTCGTGGGTGGCAGCACCTTTGTTTGTTAATGTAGAGTGCAAAGCTGCAGAACACAGCACCCGTTTCATTGCTACACGATACTGTTTTGCTTTCAGCGGATGACTTCAGCTCCCAAGATAACCTGGATGAGCCGGAAGCTGCGGGGTGGGACGCCACCCTCACAGGGGAAGCAGAGGACGAGTTCTTTGACCTGCAGATTGTGAAGCACCATGAAAGCGAGGTTTGTACAGCAGCAACGCTGCAACCTGTGCACCCGAGCCCATCACACTCTGACAGTCTCTTCTTTCAGGTAGTAAACGCGTCAGCCCTCTCCAGGTACAGCAGTAATACCCCATGGTGCCTTCACATTTTCACCGTATCCGTCACCGTTTCCCTGCAGCTGATAAAGCCTCATTGTGCCTCTGTCCTTTCAGGTGAAGGCGGAAGCCTCCTGGGACTGCACAGTCTACAACTGCTCCCAGCTCAGTAAAGGTTCTGCAGCCGACGAGAGGGTTTTCCTGATCGTCAGAGTGACCGCTCAGCTCAGCCATCCCGCCGAAATGCAACTGGTTCTCCGCAAACGCATCTGTGTCAATGTCTACAGCCGGCAGGTAAGACGGTCACTGGCAGGGGGGGGGGATAGTCTTTGGGGGTTATTCAACTGCTATAGTGTCGTTAGTGTAGTTCTGGGCTCTATCACACAGACGCCACTTGAAGCCAGGGAGTTTCTGGGCGATTAGTGCCCAGATCGGCACTATCGCAGTCAATCAATTCGTCTTCAGCGCATAAATGTGATGTAGGTTCAGTTCTAGCCTTGGCCGTTAGAACGCTCTTCATGGAAACTTAAGTAAAACATTGACTCCGATTTCCTGAGCGGCGCCACTGCTGGAGCCGGGCAGCACCTTGCGGGCCATTCAAATGAATAGACCAGGTGGGGCCCAAAGCAGTCTTGTAAAATAGCACCAGTTATTAAATGTGGCCCTAATATCTCCCTCCTATTACCTTGCGATAATTTGGGAAAGATGGTACCATTCCTGTGATAATGCAGACGTGTTGAAATGAAAAGAAAGCCGTGATTGGATGTGCGATACTATCCAAAATGCGAGCGCGACGTTGTCCCGCGGAGTTTATTTAGCATTTTTGCCAAAGTTTCAAAACACTTCAAAAGGCCATTAATGTCGTGAAATGCGTTTTCGGTTTTGCAATGGAGTGAACGTGGTGTGCGTCCCGTGTGCATTAAGCGGGTCTAGAGATTGTAGAAAATGTAGCAAATTGGCATGTTACGCACATGGACGCGTTGCACATCTCTATCTGTGATATAAAACCCAAAGGCGGTCCCAAAATACAAAAGAATTCAAGTGGACGTGAGAAGAAGTGTGAAGCAGCTGCTGCTGGAGAAGGTGTCCTAATGCTGGGGTGCGTGCTCAGGTCCAGTCCTCAGCACCCCCACCCCCTCCCAGATATGCCTGCTTTAGCACAGGTGGCTCAATCAGTACCTGAGCTTCTGATTGAGCCACCTGTGCTGACGCTGGGACATTCTGAAAACCTGCCCTGTTGGGGGGGGGGGGGGGGCGCAGCGCTTACAGAGACCACTCGCTCTTCCCGAAGGCATTTAAATTAAATGCTGGAGGAGCACATGAGGCATCTGTAAGGTCCCGTATCTTCTCCGGCGGCTTCAGGCATTGCGGCGTCAAATGACGTTGTGACGTCAAACGCCGGAGACAAGGTAAGATGGGGGAGGTGCGTGCAGGAGGGGAGAGCCGGCAGGGGGCGCACAGGGGAAACTTTGCGCACCCCTGCCCTAACAGATACACCCTAATAAACCTCTTCATGATCTACACTGACAATCTGCTGTCGTAAGAAAGGCCAAAAACAACTTTATGGGGGCCAATTTGTGCCCAATCACCGACGCGTTGGTTATGCTTTTTTAGGACTTATATTGTCAATTTGTATTTTGCCGACGTTTGGTCATTTAATGAACACACACCTCTGTGCACACTGTTATTTCTCGAAGTGCTGCTCGAGCCGTCTGGCTGCATAAATACTGTACTAAACCTCCGTGACATGGAAAAGGGTGTTAAAATGCAGTGCTAAATGGTAATTTGTTCATTTCATTTGACACAGCCTCAAAGCAGGCACCGAACACATAGTGTGACATGTTGTAGTGTAGCTAGTTCAGCTGTGCATGGATTCTTACTGTTTATGGTTTCTCTTGCAGAACTCGCAGCACAAACTGCTTGACATGCACATTGTGGCCCTAACCCCAAGAGCTTGCAGCGTGAATGTTGCTGTCCATTGTATATAGTGCGTTAGGACCAATAAGGATACTAGAACTGAAGTACAGATTTATTTCAGGGTTGTTGATGGATGAAATGATTCCGTACAGAGCTTTCCAAACCTCGTAGGTTTTGTCTTCAAATGTCTATTGGTAACGGGACCTTTCCTGAATTACACAGCGCTGTAGGATTTAAAGAGAGCGTTCCCACTGCAAAGCAATATTGTGATCTGTGTTACTTTGAGATTACAAAACATACAGGTCACCTGCAAGCTCATATTGAACCCCCAAAATAACCACAACATATATATAAGCATATAAGTGTCACAGAGGAGTGCTACTGAGCATGGCACTCTACCTTTCAATATGGATCTAGTAGGATAGCGAGGCAGATCCAGTTATAAATGTGCATGTTATTCTTATCTGCAGTAGATTTGGTCCAGCACAAGAAACCCGCGGAACCCGAGGCACAGACACATTAGTTGTTACATTACCATTTCCAGTCCTAGTTTGGAAGGATCTTTTATGCTCCCTTTGGTATACTGAATAATCCTTTTCTCATTGCGCACGTGTCAGACCGAAGAAACGAAACGCCCTTTTCTAACAATCCGTCCGCAAATGAAACCTCGTGTCTTTCACCTTTCCTTTTTGTAGGGTTTTGCTCAGAATTTCCTAAGGAGGATGTCCCACCGAAGCAATATTACCGGCAGCGGTGTCACGGTGGAGATTGTCTCCAATATTCCCGAGGTAAATTGATGGAAAAGAAATGGTGTGTATAGATGGATATAGTGTGTGATATATGGACGTAGCCAGCTTTTCGGCACGGAGACGAGCTGCGGGATCGCGACCGGCATCAGGAGGATTAGCGCTGCGAGGAATCCAACCCGGAAGCATGGACCCTCTACGGGTAACGCCAGTCCTCAAGGGCCACCAACAGGTCAGGTTTTCAGGATATCCTTGCTTCAGCTCAGTCTTTGATTGAACCAACTTTGCTGAAGCAGGGATATCTTGAAAACCTGACCTGTTGATGGCCCTTGAGGACTGGCGTTGCCCAACTCTGCTCTACAGCGATGTTGCGTCAGCTACCGTTTCCGGAGCTGCAGCTTTTTCCTCTGTGACTCTGGACACTGTACAGTAAGTCTGGCTACGTGTGTGTGTATGTACATACATACATATCCACACACATTTGTTAGTCTACACACACACACGTGTTTGTTATTCCACACACACACACACATGCGTGTTTGCTAGTTCACACGCACACACGTGTTTGCTAGTTAACGCGCGTTTGCTAGTCCACACACATACATACACACATACACACACACGCATGTGTTTGTTAGTCCATGCATACGCGCAAATGGTTGCTTGTCCACACACACGTTTGCTAGTCCACGCACACGCATGCGTGTTTTCTAGCCCACACACAGACACTTTATTAGCCCTTTTTCCTCCCTCACCACTCCAGCCTTAAAAACCTAGTGCTACGGTCTTAATAAAGAAAGCTGATGTTTCAGTCCTTAAACTGACTTTTCTGTGCGTTTTGAATAACAATCAGCTGACTTTGGGTGACGTTATTCTTCATGTAATAACCAATGTTGGAGTTAACCGTATATAATTATATCAGGCCTTGAACTCCACGATCCAGATTAGGACCAAAACATGGTTGTTCACAGTCTCTAATTCTGGAGGTGTGGGACTATTATTTAATGATGAGTGGCCTTTCTGCAGAGGAGCCACCCATGGCAGGCAGGGCTGGAGCCCATCTCTGGGAGTGAGAATAGTGGCTTAAGTCCCTTCCGTCTAGATAACCTCAATGTATTACTTTCAATGTATTACTCTCAATGTATTACTTCCTGCTAAAACATTTTATAACTAAATAACCTTTTACACGCGTTCTCCGTGTCCTGTATCTGGGGCCTTAGCGTAACGTGATATACACACTGATTTTATTGTGTTTTTTTGCAGATGTCGATCTCCATAGCTTTTGTTTGTTCATCTTAAACTCATTTTGATTATAAACTTGTGTGTCTCGCAGGATTGCGTAGTAGAAAAGATAAAGGGACTTTCTCCAGGGACTTTCCTCTTCATTTGGTAGCCTTAACTGAGATCCTACGGTCACTTGGGCCCCTTGTCTTTTCAACCAGTTTTTCTTTGAACAGGTTATGTTGACGTTGCAATAACAGGCCTTTTCCATGGTTTCTGCTCAGAAGTTATTTTACAGAATACAAATTTTACATTGATCCATCGGATCAATACATTCTGAGCATTGTAAAATTCCTCCCCTTATAACAGAGCGTCGTCTCGCTCTCTGCCACCTCCTTTGAAACTATTTATTTCAGAGTAGGGAGTATACAATCTGGTATACAGATTTTGTTACCCAAAGTGGCCACTTGCAGAGTTACAAATATAGAAAACACATCAACCCCAATCATTCTAGTTAATAATAATTGACAATTCGATTGCATTAACCCAATAGAAAAATGCAGACACAGAAGTCTTAATTCATGATAATAATATGATTGGTATTTTATAGCACTGAATGTATTCAGAATGTTTTTTGCAGGCGCAGTGTCCCTGCCCCACACAGCTTCCAATCTAATTTTTGGTGCCTGGGGCACAGTAAGATAAAGATTTGCTCAATGTCAAGTTGAGCTGACATCATGATTTGAACTTGCTTCACCCACGTTCAGATGCAGGCCTACGTGTCTCCTTCAGCCCTTGGAAATATCCAGCATCACATTCGATGCCAGGGGTGGCCAACTCCAGTCCTCAAGGGCCACCAATATTTCAGGTTTTCAGGATATCCCTTGCTTCAGCACAGGTGGCTCAATCAGTGGCTCGGTCAGCGTGCTGAAGCAAGGGATATCCTGAAAACCTGACTTGTTGATGGCCCTTGGAGGACTGAAGATGTTCTCTTCTTCTCACTCCTGTTCTCTTCTTCTCACTCCTGTTCTCTTCTTCTCACTCCTGTTCTCCTCTTCTCACTCCTGTTCTCCTCTTCTCACTCCTGTTCTCCTCTTCTCACTCCTGTTCTCCTATTCTCACTCCTGTTCTCTTATTCTCACTCCTGTTCTCTTCTTCTCACTCCTGTTCTCTTCTTCTCACTACTGTTCTCCTCTTCTCACTCCTGTTCTCCTCTTCTCACTCCTGTTCTCCTCTTCTCACTCCTGTTCTCCTCTTCTCACTCCTGTTCTCCTCTTCTCACTCCTGTTCTCCTCTTCTCACTCCTGTTCTCCTCTTCTCACTCCTGTTCTCCTCTTCTCACTCCTGTTCTCCTCTTCTCACTCCTGTTCTATGCCACGTTTCTGTCTCGCGTGTAATTAAAGAGGCTTGTTTCATGTGACTCTGCTTGTAGGACTCGCAGGGAGCAGAGGACAGGGAGGCACTGGCCCGAATGGCAGCGAATGTTGAAGACACAGGCTCTGCTGACTCGGAGGCTTATATCGAGAAGTATTTGCGTAGCGTGCTTGCCGTGGAGAACATACTCACGCTGGATCGTCTTCGCCAGGTAGGTCTGTTTTGTCGACGTCGTATTTTTCTGAAGACGGGAAACTCTTCCACTCTTTCCAAATCATCATATAATTGTCCACCCTTTCCTCCGAAATGGCTACATGCATATCGGCCACAACATGCAAATACACCAAAAACCGGGTTTCACCTTGCAGGTTTCCTTATCGGTTTTATAGTAGTGCTGCTCACACTAAGGCCGCGTCCATAGTTGATCGGCGCGCGCTACGTAGCCTGCCAAAGCCTAAGAGTAATACAAACCCAGTACAATCTCATCAGTAACTTCTGAGGCAGGAGTGGCCAACTCCAGTCCTCAAGGGCCACCACCAGGTCAGGATGTAAAGATATCCCTGCCTCAGCACAGGTGTGACTCAGTCTTTGACCGAGCCACTGATTGAACCACCTGTGCTGAAGCAGGGATATCCTTAATACCTGGCCTGTTGGTGACACTTAAGGACTGTAATTGGCCATGCCTGTTCTAAGGCAAACATATAAAATGACTGGTTCAAGGTCTCGCACAGGCAGGATTAAAGCAACACTCGTTATTTTCTTTAAAATGTGTGATTTTTGTTCTCATTTTAAGCCTTTTTATTCTTTCTGTTACACTAATAGATAATCTATTCTTGCATCTGCCTGTGGATCATTTTGTGTTTCTGTTGGAAACCCGATCTTTTCAGTGCACCATAACCAGGAAGAAAGGTGCAATATCAGCTTGTCGTTTCTAGCTTGGACCGTTTGTCACTCACAGGGAGTGATTTAAACTTTGAATCGTGCCACTGTCTCACGGAACCTCCCGATGACTTCAGGGGGCGTTTTCATGTGATAATGTCCCAATCGGGGTTTGACCCGGAGACTGCGGGTTTCGGCCCGGGCTACGGGTTTAGCGGAATAATCTCCATGCGGTGGCGGAATCTCCCCCTGCAAATGCCATCAACATGGCTGCGCAACGTGAAATGTCGCCACATTGCCATGACAACGGGACGCTACGTGACTTCACACGGCATCACGTTGCCATGACAATGGGACGCCACGTAACTCCTCGGCACCATAAGGCCGTCCCGTTGTCATTGCAACTTGACGTCACGTCGTCTTCGCAATGCGCGCGATTTGACGTTGCGGAGCCGTGCTGACTGCACCTTGCATGGGGAGATGATGCCGCCGGTAAGCGAAATCCATATATAAAATAAAGAAATGTATTTCAAAAAGTGATTAAATTACTTTTATACGTTCAAGTTGAATTGGGGAAAATGGCACACACTTTGCAGGTAAAGACGTGATCTTGAAACAAAAGATTGGTCACCCTCAACTACTACTGTACGTATATTCTCATGCTACTTTGTTAACCGATGGTGTTGAGTAATTATTCCGGTTGTATAGCCAGTTCTGTTACTCCATTGTTGCTGCTATGAAATCACATTAGTTGTGTTGATTTTGATACGTTCCTAGGAGTGTTGGAGGAAGCCTGGGTAGATTACTCTCAGCACCCACAGCATCTCGAATGATCTGTATTTCTCTACTTGGTCCTTGGAGTAACAAGTAGCCAAAGAAACTGGACAAGAGGAAACTTTGAAGGAAACCTCATGGAAGCCAAGCTCCAGTTTCAACCACTTTTCTTTTTTTGTGTGTGTGTGTGTGTGTGATTCTACGTTGATTTAGAAACCAAAAAAATTATTTATTTGTATAGTAAATGAATTGTTTGGATGCCTTCAATTTATAGGATTGGGAGCTATATTTTTTTTTTTTTCATTTTAGCATTTTTCCTCACTAATAATGTTACGCTAGAGTTACGCTCCACCATGAACACGTTGTTTTTTGGATAAAAGCAGAAAATCCAGTTTTATTCAACAGGACAATGCAAGCTGCGACGAGACTATTTGTGATATTGGCACGAAACGTCAAACACTTTGATCTGCCTTGTTGCCGTACTATGCCATCATCAAACGAAGCGTTAGAAATGGAATATCTGATCACATGCAGAGAGCATTGAAATACTAATAGATATTTCCTTGCAGTGCTACAGTAAAGATATTGTGCAATGCAGAACATAGAATCATTTAGACACCAGCCCCTGCCCGTTACAGCTTGAAGTCTTGTTTTTTACCTAAGGAATAAGGAAATAAGATGACGTGTCCCAGCTCACCAGGAACAGATTCGGGAAATGTAATCCGGATTCAGAAGCCATGACATTACCCACCAGACCATTATCTCCTTTGTGTGTCGGACATTGTTTTCTCTGGTATACAATGATATCCAAATTAGAGGGGGTTTCCCCTTTTGTGTAGGGGCAGTGTTTTATCTTTTCCCCCCCTTGTACAAAAAAATCCAAGCAGGGTGCGAGAAGAAGTTAACTTCTTTCACCCCCTTCTCCTGCAGGCGTTCAGACCAATAGGAAGAGGGTATCGGAATCCATGCAGGTTGGGTGAAGGCAAGAACAGGTACTCGGGAGTCCAAATGGACAGCCATGTGAAGCAGACTCACCGTCAGATACGACGTTCAGAGCTCCCTCCACTTAACTGGGAAAGGTGCAGGAGAGCATCTGCTCCACCAGTGTTATTTCAGGAGAACCTGTACGTTGTCGAACCCAAGATGCAAGAGGACACAAGCCCAATGCATTCCCATTGGAGGGGGCAAGTTCTGGACGGAAAGAGCTGACCTATTGGACAATAATGAAGACCTTGAGTTAAACACACTATGCATTTCACCCTGCTCTTTGCAACACAAAGAACATTCATCGTTGGCATGGACAACATTTAATTTTGAAACCAATGAAACAGCAACAGTATCCATGTATTAGATGACTAGCTATTGGTATGAAAGCTACTTTATCACACGGAAGCTGGGTTCTTTATATTGGTATCCAGAGAATCGCTCTAGATCAGAGAGGATATTAAACCATGTTCACTGTGGAAAGAGGTTTTGACTTGAAAGGAAAGAGAGAAAGTTGAAGGTAGGACATAAAAATAAACAAGGCCGGTGAATATAATGAACAGGACCTTCACTATAATGAACAGGACTGTTATCAATGTCCAATTTCTTGCTCCGAGATTAAGACATTTCACTTCAGTTTCTTTCATAACTTAGACTTTTTGGGGAATGAAGATAATTTAGCATTTAAGAACATATGTGGTTTGTGGAAGTTCAGGTACAAGAAGCTGACAGAAACAGCTGTATTTCCTTACCTTCCAGATGATGAAACGTACCAGTATACACATGAAGCAACTATATCTGACTTTGTGTTTTAACTACACTAGGTGTCCATGTTATCAGTAGGCTGAATTTAGCGAGGAATACAATTGGTACATCAAATACTCAAATGTCAAAGCAAATTCTGTAGCTTCTTAGCGAAATTAGTATTAAAGTATTTTCTATGAAAAGAATAAAAGGAAGAGCAGGTGGTAGAATGTAATATTTTGCATATCACGGATAATGTGAGCCTTGGCTCCTTGATAAAGGTCCAGGCCGGACATGTTCGTGGTGTTTTGCACATGACAATACACAGAGCGTGACACTGTTTGTGGGTGACTGCTTTTTGCTGTGTTTGGTGTTGTCTCCTCAGTCTTCCACAGCGTGCAGCGGAAGATATGTTTATTTGGGTAGTGTGTGTTGAGTGTTTCACAGAGATCGTTCAGCACAGAGGCACTTTTACTGGGGCTGTCGCTCCTTCGTGGATGTGAAACTGTGCAAGACACTGTGCCAGATGTAACACGTAGAATTTAAATACTGATGTAATACTGTTTACATCTTCAGTGCCAACTGGGCTGTTCTGACGATTTATGGCTTGTCTGTATACTTTCATCTCTTATGGATTTGCAGATATCTGATTTGTGATTTACATTGTTCTAGATTAAAGGTGGACAACTCCAGTCCTCAAGGGCCACCAACAGGTCAGGTTTTAAGGTTCTCTCTGCTTCAGCACAGATGGCTCAGTCAATGACTGAGCCACAGAGAGAGCCTTAAAACCTGACCTGTTGATGGCCCGGAGTTGGCCACCCCTGGTTTAGATAAATGGTTGTGACGATGCCATGATAATTTGCACAAGACATCAATAAACAGTTAAGTGACTCCCAATTGCTCCATTATTGGTTAGAAGAAAAGAATATAACATATAGTACCAAACCTGTTATTGCAGAACCATTCAACTCCTTATCCTACTCTCATAGCATTATGTAGTATTAAACCTATTAAAACAAAGGCAATGAATAGTCCATACTTTCTGCACATACAGTAGGACATATATCCAACGGTAAGAAACATACATTGTCAGTGGAAACAAATTCTCACTTAAAACAGCATTACTGCTTTGCGGAGACTTACATTTCCACCCAATAAAAATAAGCATGGGGATTTTATGATCTTTTCATATGTTTTGCATCTTCTTCTACAAACAAACAATGGATCACTTAGTTCCAAGGAATGTATACAAAATGCCGTCCCATTATTTCCCCATTTAAATCCAAGTCACATTTCCTGATCTAAGCATATACTGTATGAGGATGTTTCAACGCGTCCACCATTTGGATTTTTGAAAACCGAGTTTACACCGTAGCCCAGATCACTGTAAATTTGCCTGCTAGGTTTTTTCCCTCGGTTTATAAACCACTAGCTTGTCCCGTATACACCCAACGAGCGTCATATAATCGGTGTTGTGTTATTGCACTATTCGCACTTCGCTTTTCCAGTCTGAAACTATTAAACCCTTGAGCACTTGAAGGCAGCGCCACGGGCCCACCGGCAAACGGAGACCACGTGACCGCGGCCGAACCTAACCCACAAACTGAACAGGAGTCCTCTTCCATTGCCCTGCGCTACACATGGGGTTGCGCAGGACTCTTCCACTGGAAAACCAGGAATTACGTAGCCACTTTGTCAATGGGTCTATATCTATATGGTGGGGGTGTTGGGTGTGTGTGTGTGTGTGTGTAGAGTTGCTGTGTAGTGTGTGTGTGTGTGTGTGTGTGTGTGTGTGTGTGTGTGTGTTTTCCACAATCCCTTGAATTTATGATGCTACAGGGATCCATTTGTTATGGAACAGTAGAAAAAAAGCTCCATAATGATGTTGACTTGTTCCTACCCAATTCATTACACATAATTAGGGAAATTACCCTCTGTTTTTCTTTATGGCAGCCAGTGAAACAGATTTAGTCGATTTAGAAATGTTAATATCGCCTCTTAGACAATCCAGATGAATTAGCAGAGACTATATTTAAAGGAACATTATGGAGTCTCTGGGCCATAACTGTGCAATAATAATATTATAAATGTGAGCTGCTTACACGGCTCGGATAATCTGCCTGCGGTATGCGTCACCTCCATTAGCGTATACCCACCTAATTGCCAGCGTTCCACACTTTAATTGCCCAGTAATGTATTCCTGCCACTAATGGCATTTAGAAATAAGAGTGTCTGGGATTGGTGCTCCCAGGTAATAATCAGTGAAGGTGAATTAAATAATATACAATATAGAGTTGCTCTAAATAACGTGCAGTGCCCAACAAAAATGATAATATAGAATCAATTTAAGGCAATGACTCGTGGCTTGGTGATGAAATTAATGTGGCTAAATCAAACCATCATTATAATGTGAACACATATAAACCAAAACCCTCCACTCAAATCCCAAGAAGGAACAAGTTCCTGGGTGCAGACAAGCGTCTTCCAAAGGATCAGGAGAGTGGAGGTGACACCATTAGACTAATGGCATGAAGTCTCCCCTACCCTGTAGCTTGTACAACTGGGGTTAAGTAAGTTTCTGCTTAGACACTTACCCAAAACTTGAAACTTTTGTTTAATGGTTATTCAAAGCATGAGGACAGGTCTGAGTTCCCATCACTTACTTAAATATTACTTCCGAAATTCTTCATATTTGGCATTAAGTCAAAGAGCGCTGGGGAAGTTCTTACATTTGATGCGAAGTCCATGAATCAAAAGTCTGCATACATTGTGGAGGTTCAATGCTCAAATGACTCTGGCTCATGTGAGCATATATAGTCGCGATGAATCATTAACATAGACCAAAGTCTTTTCAACCCTCTCCTCTGGGAGTCCCAACGCCACCAACGTTTAGGTATACCCAGGTAATTTACAGGAGGATGTCTTCAGGTTACATACAAAAAGAAAGTTTTTTGATTACCCCCCAAACATGCTGTGGCTGTGGTTTCCCGGTGGAGGTGGTTAAAAACCACCCGCATAAATGAAACCCTGTACCGTATCAAGTATTCCGCCTGCCCCGCTGTGCTTCCGATTCCCCAGTTAATTGTCTCTGGTGTATGAAACAAAGTATATCTCGGTCAAACTATGTGGGTAGGTTTCCATCAGAGTGGTATTCCAATGCTGAAGTAAATCTCGTTTGCGATGTAGTAATGATGGTCTCTGTTTACTTTCAGGAGGTGGCAGTGAAGGAGCAGTTATCAGGAAAAGGGAAGCTGAACAGGAGGAGCCTCAGCTCACCAAATGTTCATCGAGTGAGTCCAACCGCCTTGGGTCCAACATCCCAAAGCAGATGATGTGCCTGCGCTTGTAATATATTCGGCTAAACGGAGTATGTTTGAAGAGAAGCGCACGCTCCATACGCCAGTGGAGTTTTCACAATGGAGCGCGCGCCTTTCTGATTTTTTCCTGTAGATATCAGGATCGATCTGCCCTGAAAAGCTGCCCCCACTCCTATTGTTGGTACTCATTTTGTCCCTTACTAATTTACTCATTTATTAACCCTGAGAACTCGGGGCTAACCCACAGAATAATCTACTAATATTGGGAATTTTATGAGAAATTAGCGACTTGCTGTATTAACTTTTATTTATTGTTATTACAATTTCCCCACTTTCACAATCTTTTGTTACGTTTTATGTTTGCAATATTAACCAATTATAACATTTTTATTTTTGTTCACAAGTTGATCACCTAATATTACTCAGTCACTTTAGGGCTGTTATTTATTTTACATTGAAACTTCTATATTAGCTCAGTATGATTTATATTGCAAAATCCAAACTGGATCACTCCATTTCTCTTGACATTTAAAAAATATGAAACTATACAATGTCTGTCTCAGCATTAAAGCTCAACAGGTACTGTTAAGAAGTGCATTTTCTTAGTCACTTAGACACTACAACCTCCCTCCACCAGTGTGTTTTGGTCAGTGCTTCAAGTTTTTTAAAGGCCAGAAAATAAAACGGAAGTGATTTTTTTGATATATGGAATGATCTGAGCGTTTAGCAGTGGCTGCTGTTGAAAATGTCTGGAAGAATAGAACTATTTCATCCGAATTGCTGAAGATGTGGCTGATTTTCCAGTAGCAGAGTTGATACGTTCAAACGCTATGATACCTATTAATTAACCAAGGAGAAAGTCCTCTGGTGATGCAATAGATTGTACAGATTTTGGCTAACTTGTGGGTCGTTATCTATATATCTACTATATATATATATATATATATATTTATATATATATATATACCTACTGTATATATCGCCGTCTGTCGGCGAAGAAAAGAATACATACAGTATATATACATACATATTTATTTTTTTCTCTCTCTTCGCCCCGGGACACTTGGCATTTTAATACTTTGCCGTTCTGCCATCGAAGGATTAAATGGTATCCCAAGTTTCAATGCGCCTCTCTAGAACTAAAACCTTGCAGTGCGTGAGCACGATAACAGCTGTGTGGAGCTTACCATTACTCAACTTGAGTCTGTCATACATGCACCCTCTCTAAAGATAGAGAGAGGTGTTGGGATAACACTTTTTTGGCCTTTTATTTAAATGTTTGGGTCTGAAATGTTCTCGAGCAAGAGGAAGATGGCTTCACAGCCTATTACACAGGGAATCTTGAGTGAAAGAGCAATAAGCTGCGGCTTTTCCAATTCTGAAGGGGTTTAAGGAGGTCATCCATTAAACTGTGATAGTTCCGATCGGGGCACTATTGCACGGAAAACTCCCAATAAAGTAAATGGGAGTTTGTGTGTGCTAGTACCCTGATCACCAATTACAATCTAAGCCGCAGGGGTGCGCAAACTTTTCAGTTTGCGCCCCCCCCCCCTGTCTGTGCCTTCCCCCCCTCCTTACCTGCTCTTGGGCTCCACGCGTCATGTGATGAGTTGCCAATTGATGACGCCGCGTTGTCATGGCGACGCGTCACTGAAGAGCCGGCTGAGAGCAGGTAAGAGAAGTTGCAGAGCCCTCGCACCTCCCCCGGCATTTAATTTACAAAGTGGTGCTATTCTAAAGGACACCTTCTGACACCAGAAGAAATCTTTATCTCCAAGCTGATGGGTGTCTTCCAGCACCGGAAGGTGGTGTAAGGAATAACACTGCTTAGGAAATATGGTCTATACGGCTTTGATAGGACCATCCTATCGCTTCTAGTTTTGCACGGCCACAGTAGTAGGGTTTCTGTCGAAATAATCAGGTTATTTAAACAGTGAAATCTTCTTATTCATTTCCCCTATTAATGACAATGCACGAAACAGCATTCATCTGTAATCTAAAAAAATAACCGCGTTAATATCTAAAGTCTGGTTTGTGTTATGTCAAACCCTATAATGGCCAGCAAATGTGCTTTCCTTAGTACATGCTTTTCCAGGGGATTTCAGCTACCCCAGAGGTTTTTTAGATTACAAGTACTGTAGCCTTTTCTTCTTTTAAAAACAAAAAAATGCATGAAGAAAAATACCTAAATTAAAGCTGAACATAGGGGAAGCTTTGGTTCACGGTTTAGTTGATTTAGATTTGGGGTATTAACCATATTTGTGTTTTTTTTGTCTTGCCAGCTTTCAGGAAGCCGTCAGGATTTGACACCACAACATAACCTTGCTAATAACAAAGTAAGTAAAATAACGTTTTATCCCACGGGCAGTACAAAGGACTCTGGGGCATCCCTTAAGGTTGGAGGATAGGAGATTTCACCAGCAACAAAGGAAAGGGTTCTTTACAGTAAGGGCAGTTACAATGTGGTATTCATTACCCATGGAGACTGTGATGGCAGATACAATAGATTTGTTCAAAAAAAGGTTGGACATCTTTTTAGAAAGGAAAGTTATACAGGGATGTACCAAATAAGTATACATGGGACGGATGTTGATCCAGGGAGTAATCTGATTACCAATTCTTGGAGTCAGGAAGGAATGTATTTTTCCCCTTATGAGATATCATTGGATGATATGACACTGGGGTTTCTTGTTTGCCTTCCTCTGAATCTATAAGTAAGTATACTGTAGATATAGGATAAAGTATCTGTCTAAATTTAGCATAGGTTGAACTTGATGGACCTATGTCTTTTTTTCAACCTCATCTACTATGTAACTATGTAAAGATTGATGCAGCGTCTCTCTACCTCTTATTGGGTACACAGTGAATGTCCCCTTAATTGATTCAGGTTTCTCTGAGGGTTTTTTGTGCAGTACTATATAAACCATTAGTAAGTTTTGTGCCAGTTTGATTAAGTGACCTTTAAAAGTGCAGTCCTATAGGACCAAAGTGAAGAAAAGGCAAGTGTACCAAGTTACTTTTGAGTGAGGCTTTACAACAATCGGGCAAGTCAACATCTTTTGATGTGCAAGCCACAAAAGCAATATCCTTACTAAAGATCCAGCAGATTCTTTTACTGTCCAGAACTTGATGTTTTCTAAAGTATGATCTAATATTCAGTGAAAGCGTAAAAAAAAAGCATTTAACTAATGATTAAAGTGAAATGACTATGAACGTGTAAATCACTCACTTGTCCCACATACACAGTGTAAAATACCATAATATTCACCATTCTTAAAGCTATTGGAACATCTAAGAACTACTATAGAAGAACTGTAAATGGTGACAACCATACCCAGTAAAAAATATTTAAAAAAAGATGCCTTCCTGGATTCGGCATGGTATGAAAATGTTCTGATATCTATTTTCTTGATGCATATATTGTGGAAAAACTAGAATTAACCAGGCTCTTGCCGCCGGGGCGTTCACCCATCACCGAAGTTATACGACTTTGTAGGACCTTCCCATAGGCTTCACCCCCAGTGGTGGCCATATTAAATGTCAATGGGTGGAAAACGCCCCAGAATGATTGTGGAATATTTGAGGGGCAAAGCCCACAAACAAGAGGGGTCCCCACCTTTCCCCTATTCCATCTTCCATTGACGTTAACTCTCTACAAACTACCCTGAACTTGAGAAACTTTCCCACTGTTGGCTCCAACCCACTCCAGCTGCTGCCGGAAGTAGAGACTTACAAGAAACCAGAGGAACAACCCGACCCCAGGGAATTTCTGGAGTTTTCTTCCCTAGCCCAATATCTAAAGGCTGATGTGTCCCCCGTTTAGGTTCACAAGGAAGCCCCTCTCTGTCACCTTTTATAATTTGGGGAGATGCTTTGAGTCCCCCCCTCCTATGACTACAGTTGCGTAATTGAGCACCACAGCTGGACTTTTTGGTCTATGTCTGCAGCACTGACGGAGTTAACGGTTTGATTTGCTGCAGAGACTTTTCGACTGGGGTTTCCTCCACCCTAATAATGCCATCATCCGGCTTATACGGGACATCTCTGGGTCACAGAAGAGAGAGGAAACGAGGCGGGTCTTTAAAATGCCCTAAACCATAAGGAAGACGGAAATGGGTAGAAAACGCCCAAGTTTCGATTTTCCAATCCTTTTCCCCCCAAATTATTGTTTTTTTTTAAAAACGTTTAACATATCTGATGTCACTAAGATTTAGCACACTAAATAGATCACTTTGGTTCTGTGTGTTACTTTTATCTTCCAGGTTCACTTGTGAATTACTCAGTAATTGATGCTTCTCTTAAATTTTTTTGTTTCAATTTTTTTTATTGTTTTAGAGAGACATAACAAATATATAGTCTTGGAATACATGTGATGTTTTAACAGTGTCACTTGTCCATACAACAAAGGGCATTAACAGTTCGTCATCATTACTGAAATAAAATAGTTGCTATAACACTGTTTTTGAATAAGTGTGGTCTGTCTTCCTATTTCCGGTTGTGTTAGGGAAGCAGCCGCTTCCGTAAGCGTCTCTCATGGGCTTAACAAAGGAAAGAGAAGAACGTAGAAAAGAAGAAAAAGAAGGGTGGGAGGGGTGGAAGGGGGGGGGGTAGGACGAGCCCATTTGTCTGGTCTTTCTGTATTTATTTCTATGGGGTCTCTAGTTTCCTGGCCATATTTCCCAAATTTTGTGAAATTTGTCAGTTTTCTGGTTCAACTGTGCTGTGAGGAGCTCCATCATCTTTATTTCCCTTAGTCTCCGTAAGACAGTCTGCCTAGAAGGCGCATTCACCTTTTTCCAGGCAGCCTCAATAACACAGCGGGCAGCTGTCATTACATGAGTGATCATCTTACTTTCTGCCGTTCCTAATTCATCTATTGGTTTGGCCAGCACCATGGTCAGCGGTTCCACCTCAACTTCCACCCCCAAGTACTCTCTGATCAATGTTTGTATCATGACCCAGAATACCTGAATTTTTGGGCAACTCCACCAAATATGAACCATATCTCCTTTTTGCCCGCATCCCCTCCAGCACAAATCCGGGGACCCGGGGAAGATCTTAGCCAGCCTGCTCGGGGTTAGGTACCAATGAAATAGAATTTTATAAATATTCTCTTTGATAGTGGTACATTTTGTAGTTTGGCCCATTTGATCATATAGCTATGTTGGGAACAACCCGCTGATCGCGCCAGGCCCAGATATATCTCCGAAATCAGCCCTTTACAGTAGTATCCTTTCCTACACAGTCTTTCAAAATTTGTTAAATCTTTGAATGCCGAATCTTTGGAGACTGATTGCAGGTAGTGCTTGATTTGGAGGTAACCAAACACTGGTATATTTATGATTTGGTGTTTCTTCTCCAGCGCCTGGAGTGGTAGAATTATACCGTTATCTACAAAGTCGTCAGCTACCATCAGCTTTAACGTCTTAAATTTATTGAGTCTCTGTGGGAGCCAGCCTGGGGAGAATTCAGGGTTATGGAATATAGGGGTTAGTAGTGTTGGACTGGCTGTCAGACCATATTTATTTTTATTTCTAGACCATATCCGCCATGTACATTTCATTGCTCCCAGTTTTAATGTTTCCAAGAAGGTCTCTCCTCCCCTCTCGGTCCACATAGCAGCCGGGAGAGAGAGAGGTCTTGTATAGGTAGATTCAAGTCCCACCCAGCAACTGGTGGCTGGATCATTGTTCCAAATTATTGCTTGTTTGAGTTGGGCCGCAAATAGTATTTAATGATATCCGGGACTGCCAAGCCTCCGCAATCTTTTGGGGCTAGCATAATAGATCTAGCTACCCTGGGTCTTCTATTTTGCCAGATAAATTGGAAAGTTCTGTTTTGTATGTTTTTAAGCTCCGGCATTGGAATATCTATAGGAAGAGTCTGGAAATAATACAGGAGCCTTGGTAGGATATTCATTTTGATCGTGGCTATTCTTCCTAACCAAGATATCTGATATTCGTTCCAGCTCTGGAGGTCCTTTTTTAGCGCCTCAAATAATGGTGGATAGTTATGTTTGTATAGTGTATTATACTCCCTTGTTATTTGGATTCCTAAGTATTTGATCTTTGTTGAGTTCCACTTATATTTAAAATTTGCTTGTAGTAATTTAACTTCAGAATCCGACAGGGTTAGGTTCAATGCTTCCGACTTATCCATGTTGATTTTATATCCCGATATTTTGCTAAATTTATCTAGTTGTGAATGTAAGTTCGGGAGTGAAATCAAGGGGTTGGCGAGAGTTAGGATAATGTCGTCGGCAAATAGGGATATTTTGTAGTTTGTCTCCTATTACAATTCCGTTTATGTTTTTTTCGTCTCTAATTGTTGCTGCCAAGGGTTCAATAGAGAGAGCAAACAGAAGCGGAGACAAGGGACATACCTGTCGAGTACCATTCTTTATGTTTATAGGGTTTGAGTCTCCTCCTGGGAGTTTCACTATAGCCGTGGGAGATCTGTATAGGGCTCTTACCCCTTCTAGATATGGGCCCTGAAATCCATATTTAAGTAGGGTTTGGTCTAGGAAGTCCCACCTAATCCTGTCGAATGCTTTTTCCGCATCCAAGCTCAACAGGATGGCCTTTGTGGATGAGAGATGTACATGGTCGATTATATCTATAATTTTCCTAGTATTGTCTGAGACCTGTCTGCCGGAAATAAACCCGACTTGATCTATATGTATCAGGCTTTGGAGTATGGGGGTCAGTCTATTTGCCAGAATTTTGCTGAACAGTTTTAGATCCGAATTAAGGAGGGCTATGGGGCGATAGTTACCACACTGTAGTGGGTCTCTCCCTTCCTTTGGTATGATTGCTAAATTAGCTTTAGACATAGATGGTGGGATGACTGTTCCTTCCAGAAACGCATTAAACATATCGAGTAGATACGGGGCCAGGACCGCCTTAAATTTTTTGTTATATTGATTGGAGAATCCATCTGGGCCTGGCGTTTTGTTGGGTTTTAATTGGGCAATTGCATCTATCAATTCTTCTAGGGAGATTTCTTTATTTAGGTCTGAGAGGTTACTTTCCGAAAGTGTCGGAAGTTTACACGCTTCCAAGAATGTATAAATAGCCTCTGCGTCTGATGATTTATTTTTGGGAAAATTTAGGTTATATAATTTGTTATAATAGTCCGAAAATTCGTTCGCTATTTGCGTCTCACAATGTGTCTTCGTACCTGATTTTGTCAAAATAGCTGTTATTTGTGATTTAGCTCTCATACCGCGCAATTTGGAGGCGAGTAATCGGTCGGCTTTATTACCTTTATCATAATAGTTTTGTTTGGTCCACCGTAACGCCCTCTCCACTTCATCCATTTGGATCTGCTTAAGTTCAGATCTAGTTTTGTCTAGCAATTTGAATAGTTTTTTCGAGGGATTAGTTTTATGTTTCTGCTCCAAAAGTTGGACTTTCTCCGCTAGCTCATTATAGAGTTTTTGCATTATTTTTTTCTTATGTGATGCTATGGAGATGATATTCCCTCTGATTGTCGCCTTATGGGCTTCCCATAACATTGCTGGTGACTCTACAGAGCCCTTATTCAGCGTGAAGTATTCTCTGAGTTTTTGTTTAATCTCTATTTCTACATCTACTTGATTTAACAGAGAATCGTTCAGTTTCCAATTATATTGGTTAGTTCTATAGAAGGGGAGGGAGAGTGTCGGCGAGACCGGGCGTGATCCGACCAAGATATTGATCCTATGTCTGACTGGGAGGTTGCCTGGAAGATGTCTTTAGTACCCAGAAAATAATCAATCCTTGAGTAGGTTTGGTGTGGGGGGGAGAAATAGGAGTAGTCCCGCTGCCCCTGGTGCTGGGCCCTCCAAATGTCTGTCAGGGAGAACTCCTTCATTATCTGTCTAAATTCTCATTTTTTTCTGTGACACGGGGATGTGGATGCTTCTCTTTAATTAATTTGAACATGATATATGTGGTTTTATTATACTTAATTATACATATATTATTTTATGGAAACAGAGCAGACCGACCTGTCCACTCCTCTGATCTTGCTTGTTACAGTCATTAGTGAAGTAACACTGATACTTTGGGGATTTTTTACTTTACGATTCTTTTACAATATCATGCCTTGTAGCTCAGGTGTGGCCAACTCCAGTGCACAAAGGGCCACCAACAGGTGAGGTTTTAAGGATTCTGATTGAGCCACCTGTGCTGAAGCAGGGATATCCTGAAAACCTGATGTATTGGTGGCCCTTGAGGACTGAAGTTGGCTACCCCTGGTCTAGCTATTCTCCCAGAGGTAGTAGAGGCTAATAAAATTCACAACTGCTTAGGATAGACATAAGGGAATCCTGAAGATTGTCTTAACGGAGGTAACTTGGCTGGTTCATTTGGAAACGTGATGGTTTCCTGCCATCATTTTCTTTGTTTCACACATCTAAGTACTGCTGGGGTTTGACATTTCAGCAACAGCTTCCATTCCGCACTTGTAATTGGTGTAACAATAGGACGCGGTGAGAGGTCACTAATGGCACATGTTCAGATTAGGGTTCAGATTAGGGTTCTTCAAGGCTGTGTATTGGGTCCACTGCGCACTAACTTGTTTATTAATTACCTAAATACCGCAGGCCATAGACTGTAAATCCCCCACACTTTTGTGGATGACCTGTACACTAATAATAATAATAATAATAGCATGTTCTTGTATAGCGCTGCTAATTGTACGCAGCGCTTTACAGAGACATTTTGCAGGCACAGGTCCCTGCCCCGTAGAGCTTACAATCTATGTTTTTGGTGCCTGAGGCACAGGGAGATAAAGTGACTTGCCCAAGGTCACAAGGAGCCGACATTGTGTAGTTATGTAAAATTTGAGCTGTGTCATTTATTTCATAAGGATTTGGATAAATTGGACAGTTGGACCGATGAATGGTAAATATGTCATTTTCCAACATAAACTACAATAATGTTATTATGGTACATATGTATGTGAGATTTGTACTCCATAGATTTCTCTAAAGGTCAACCACAAATGTCACGGGGATCCCTTTGTGCCCTTGCAGCATCGTGGCGGCCAATCGTTGTGGCAGAGCAGGGACATTGCGGATCCCGCACCAACCACTCTTTAAAAATTCAAAATATTCACAATCGTACATCACAAGTAGAAAGACTTGGCAGAATAGAGGTCTTACAGTTGCTCACATGAATATTTAAGACATGAATTTGGGTAAGTGCTTATCATTTTACATAATCATGTCAAGGGTTTTATTATTGATAATATTGCCTACAAGAAAGTATGACATAATTTATTGTTTAAGGGTAGGGGGCAGGTGGTCAATGTATACAATTAAAGCCCTTTTAGATTCCATTTAGAGAGGAAAATGCAAAATATGCTAAGTCAGAGTGAAGGTTTTCTCCTAAAACAAGTAGTGTTCTCTGTGCGATTCTGTCTTGTTCTTGCATGCTCCAGTGTCCAAAGGTACCACAGTTGAGGTAATTTAGTAGGCCACACTAACGACTGGGATAAAGTTGCTGATATTGCATTAGAGGCTTGTCACTGTCTTTTGAAGTGGGCAAACCTGGTATAAATCCCAAAATCTGTTTTCCCTGCGCCTCAAACTCTAAGTGCAGATTGCATCCTCCCATCTTCCTTTTTGGTCGTTACCCTAGTCCTTTGTTAACCCCATTCTGTGTGTCTGTCTGTCTGTCTGTCGATCCTACAATTAAGTAGGCAGAAACAAGCACATTAAATGGGCCGAGTAGTCCTCGTGTGCCACCATCTTCTCTGAAGGTTTTTGTCTGCGTCTCCTGTGATCGCTGCTTATGTCGAAAGCGCCATTCTATTCTGCAGAACTGTACAATGCAAGGTGAGAGGCAGTGACAAACGTGGCATAAAAATAAATGATAGGAGCTCGTTACCTTGGGCTTGTGCAGAAGATGAAGAGATCCCTGCTCCACGGAGCTCACATTTCCTCCTTATCTCACAATTAATGTTCTGTAAGAGTTCTCATTTGTTCTCTTTGCTTTTAACAATGTCCCTCATAAGGGGATTCTTAATACGAGCGCATATTCTCCCAGAGCCTGCTGTGCTCCGATACAAGGTTTCTCTTCTGCGAGGACGTTCTGCGCAGGAGAACGTGTATTTCTGCTCCCGAGGGTGTTTTACTAAATGGGAATTTACTGCATTCATTTTATTATGACAGTAAACCATACTGTCATTTAACAAATACAGCAGAGAACGGCTTCAGTCACGCTTGAGCGAATAATTCCTCTATTCAAACTGGCAATTTGTAATATCGCCTCAGTGGAAGCAAATATCAGATTTGTTAGACGCAGTGTGCAACTAAACTGTGCCGGGGAACAGGAAAAGTTTTGTATTCTCTCCAAGGTGAAGGAGGCTGTTAAAGAAGCTGATACATAACAAATGACTTTGCTTATTACATTAAAGGAAATAGGGGGGTGCACTGACAAGGATCTGGCCTCTGTGCTGCAGCTGAGATCTGTTCCATCAGGTCTGATTTACAGTGGTACAAATTAATTGAAGGATGAAGCCATGTGCTGGCTTTGGCACAGTGCTAGTCTCATTTGTTATCCTGCTAGTATTAAGAAAAGCTTCACAATTTGCATAATATCAAAGGATCTTTAAAAAAAGAATAAGTGTTCGATTTAGAAAAAAATATATATAATCATTTTAAACAATGGGGGCAAATATAAATGCCCCTTGTGAGCACAGTCACATGTCTCAGAGAGGCCTGCAACCCTGCCTTTCCCTGTTATCTCTCAGCATACAGGGCTTCTACTGCAGCCAGGGATTCTGGGAAATGACATGTAAATGAGCGCACACTGTCACATTTTACTTCACATCCATTTTAACATGGATCCCTATACGCTTTTGCCTGCCGTATTACACAGCTTTTCAGCACAGAAGTGAAGAGCCCACAGGCAGCTGTTTTGACTTTTTGGATCGCATCTGTGGCTGGTTATACGCGCTGTGCAATGTGAATTTGGAATAGGTTTCAACCACACATTATACAACTTATGGTGGGTAAAAAAAGTGACACAGCCCCTCCACCGTACACTGTACAGCAAATAACAATCCCACTTGTGAGCAGAGTCACACGTCTCACACAGGTCTGCCACCCTGCCTTTCCCCATTATCTCTTAGCAAGCAATGCTTCCACTGCAGCCAGGGATTCTGGGTAATGGCATGCAAATTAGCACAGTGTCAATGTAAACAATGGGGCTTAGCTGTCTGGGCCTCATTTTAGAAATGTGTATACATTTATCTTTTCTTGATAAGGCCGCACTTATAGTGCTGGCGACGGTTGCTGGAAAATCAAACTGAGATGACTTCCAGCGATCGCGACCAATCCGTCGCGTCGCGCTTACTATAAGCGCACACGACGGTGGCAATGCTTTTGTTTTGCCACACCGTCGCCGGCACTATAAGCGCAGCCTAAGGCCTGGGACATAGAGGAGCAAACAGCGCTGAGCCGCGCTCCTGCTCTGCCTCGCCTGCTCCAAAATGCTGCTTTTTCCTGTCCTTGCAGGCGAGGCAGTGTGCGCGCTCAGGTGGCGGGGCTGAGGCGAGGCGGAGCGGAGGCGTGCCAGGAGGCGGAGCGGGAGACGAGGCTAGTCCCTCGCTCCCATTGTTGTGAGCGGTCACGTGACCGCTCACATCGCTTCCCCGAGCGGCAAATTTGAAACCTGCCTGTCTCGGCAAAGTTTCTCAGCCTCCGCACGCATCGGCGCGCATGCGGAGGGAGAAACTATAGCCGCACTGATAACAGATGCAGGGGCTTTGTGCATCTGCTCAGCGCGGCTCAGCCCACCTCAGTGAGCTGAAAACTCACTATGTCCCAGGCCTAAGAATAACAGATCCTTCTTAAACCAAATCCGATAAACTTAAAAAAGAAAGAACGCAAGCCTGTAAATTAAAACACAGCGGCATTCGGGGTGTTAAAAAAAAATATTGTGAGTGCAGGTTTATAAATAAATACAGCAGGGCCCTGCTTCTCGACGATCCGCCGATACAGCGGCACCGAGAAGGGGGCCGCTATGTTGGATAGTAAGTCGCGCATGCCCAGATTGGGTGGTTGCGCCCAGCGCGCATGCACATACCGTAGTTTGCTCGCGCAGACCATATGTCGCGCATGCGCAGAACGGCTAAAAATGACGGTTTGCGCATGGGCATAACTGAAAATCGCCGGATCCGCTTTCCGGCGATTTTCACTATACGGCGGGCCTCTGGAACGGAACCCGCCGTATACCCGGGGTCCTCTTGTAGTAGTGGTACTCCGCTCCCCCAATTATCACACTGCAAACTCTTAAGTATTATTTATTACTTATCTAGGCCTAGTGTTGCACTTGTTTCTTTTCCTTTGACAATTTACCCCGTTAGTGCAGTGACAACAAGCAGCACCAACATAGCCCTTTCCGTGTCCCCTGGGAGGCTGTTATATCAAAGTATTGTTAGGAGCGGTGTGACGTATGTTTATAGTGCTAGTATGTAGGTGATGTGTAGCACTCGGTGTCTCTGCACTTTCCTCTGTCATAGTGACATGTTGCAGGCTGCGTTTGCCCCCCGGGCTGTCTGGTTTCCGGGCTCCATGCTTGTCATTGTTGATTTGCTTAATCTGAATTACAGCACTTTCCCACATGTCCACTTCACCACAACCTCCCTTTTGGTTCTGCGGTTTGGACAGTAGTCACAGTAATAGGACTGCACTCGTTAACATGTGGGTGGTGACTTTGCATTGAAGGCAGATGTATTTCTTCGTGTCTGACACACTTCTGGGTTAGGGATCCGTTCTGTGTCCAATAAAGGCACCTGCCCGTTTTCTGGCTGACCGTTTATTCCTTTGTGGTCTTCTAGTCCAGCACAGGCAAACATCCATTGCTGAGATAATAACTTTATTTCATATCTTCCAATGGGATTCAGCGCTTCACAATTAAAGTATAGTGCTCTGAGCAGCAATGTACATAGGAGTTTTACAGGCACATCCCCTGCCCAGAGGGCTTACAAAATACAAGAATAGTACTGTATCCCTACACTGCCTTCCCATATCCTTTAGAATTACATTTAAAACCCGAGCTCTGACTTACCAAGGTCTCAACAACGCTGCACCGCCTTAAATCTCAGCCCAAACACACCCTTCATTCTGCCCATCACATCCGCCTCTCCTCCTGCATTATCACCTCCTCTCACTCCCACCTACCAGACTTCTCACGTGCTGCCCCCTGTCTCCGGAATTCCCTTCCACGCACCATCAGACTCCCCACTACCCCCACCCCCAGCCCCCAGCATTCAGACATTTTAAAGCTCCCTGAAATCCCACCTTTTATGGAAGCCTTGCTGGCGTACCCCTAACATCAACACTCCAACACTGTTGGAAACAGCTGTGCAGCTGAACCAAACTCCATGCTACCTGACGCCCCCTAACATCCACACGTTCAAACCTTAACGGCATCCGCTGTGCCGCTGGACCAAACTCCGTCCTCGGAGTCCACATGCTGTCCCTCAACGAGCCTTTGCCTTTTTGTTTGCACGTATTCCCTCTATATTGTGAGTTCCCGTGAGCCGGGCCCTCATTATTTTTTGTATCTGTTTGTCTTTATTTGGCAATGTGTAATTCTGTTGATGTAATTTACATAACTCTGTACCCCCATCGTACCGCGCAGTGGAATATATGTTGGCACTTGATACATAAATGATGATTATATTAATGATAATTTACATCAAAGACCAGTGCGACGTCCTCAGAACACACTCCTGTGTCAGGACACACAGGACACACAGAACATGCTTGAAAGCAAAGTACACCATGCAATGTCTCTGGTATATTAATTTGTGAATAAATAACTAGTAATAGCTTTTGTCTCGACTCTGGAGAGCTGGCGTCCTCTAAAAGCAGAATGTATGTCCTTGTCACAGGGTCGATGGGAAAGCCAACAAGACGTGTCCCAAACCTCGGCCTCTTCCAACCGGGCAGTGACCCCATCGCGCCCCGCCCTGCCAGCAGCCTCACAGCAAACACGGGACCCAGGCAAGTCCGAGACACCAGTCACCTAAGATAGAAGAGCCCTTTAAAACCCCATCCAAAATAATTTACTCCACACCAACGATGGGGTTAAAATTGGGCCACAGCATTTGTTGAGTACATCCTATTATTGTGACCCTACCAGGAGCATCAATTCATCTGCGATTATACCAATATATCGCACAATATGGGGAGGGGTGACACGCCACCTTGCTTTTAGCACTAGTGTTACCGCATCCAGTATCTCCTGGGCTGACTCTGCTCCATGCTATGCAGTCTGCCTTCCGGCCTGTGGGAGGGGGGGCGGCTTTGTCTTTCCAACAGTATGATGTAGAGCCAGGCGTGCTCAGCCCCAGCCCTCAAGCTCCCCCTAACAGGTCAGGTTTTAAGGATATCCCAGCTTCAGCACAGGTGACGCAGTCTAAGACTGAGCCTCTGATTGAGCCACATGTGCTAAAGCTGGGACTGATTGAGCCACCCGTGCTGAAGCAGGGATAACCCGAAAGCCTGACCTGTTGGGGCTTGACGGCTGGAGTTGAGCACCCCTGATGTACAGTAGAACATGTTTTTCACCTTCAGTGCCAAAGGGACTTTCAGGGCATTGCGTTCAGCGCAGGTTTTACAGAGAGGGCAGCCTGCCTTTAAACCAGTGGAGTGCTTTGAGAGGGTGTGTAATATGTTCCCCTCCTTTCCAGCGGAGTTTAGCATGGTCCTAGGAGATGCATTGTCTTGTTGTTCCACGTTTTAATGTTTCTTCCATGGCCCCGTTTGACAGGGTTTGGCGACCTGGCAGCATCGTATCTGAGTCCCGTCAAATCCTTTGTGCCTCAGATGCCCAAGCTCCTTAAATCTCTGTTTCCTCAGCGCGACGAGAAGGGCAGGCAGACTTCTCCCCTTGCACAACAGGTATGGAAGCATTTTGGGGGCGTCACTGGGGGTAACCGCGCCGCATTGTTCCCGGTAAAGGTTTGTAATTATTTAGCATCGCTGCTGTGTGTTTGCAGAACAAAACCTGGACCGATCAACAAAGGCAGCGACTCCAGTGTGTAGTCTGTATTTGTATTCCGTGTGCCACTTACTGGCAGAGAACCGAATGTTCCAGCATGGATTATGTTTGCATCCGTAAAAGCAACACTAGTCGAATTTATGAACAGCACTTAGTGCTGGTTGGTCAAATGCCAAATTAGAAATGTCATTCCGTATTTCTCCTTGGTTTAGTTTCTTTCTCCTTGTTGCTTTTTTTTATTTACATTTTTTTTTTTAAGTAAAATTACATATTTTCTCACATTCTTTGTAAAAGTATTCATGTACTCTGCCTTTTTTTTTTTAACATGTGTTTTCTGATTTGATGAAAGACTTAATTACATAGGTTATTTGTGGAAGGTCCTGTATATTATCCCTTAGGTACCGAGATGCTAAAGTCTTGTCTTGCAAGCAATAGACATGGGGTGGGCAACTCCAGGCCTCCATAGCCACCACCATGCCAGGTTTTCAGGATATCCCTGCTTCAGCACAGTCAAAGGCTGAGCCACTGATTGAGCCACCTATGCTGAAGAAGGGATATCCTGAAAACCTGGCCTGTTGGTGGCCCTTGAGGACTGGAGTTGCCCACCCCTGCGACTACACCATCTGCCTCTCTTTATAGTTAATTCTGAAATCCTATATGTACTTTCTATGGGGGAGAAATATTGATGTACAATATTTGCGGGGCTTGGTAAACGAGGCTACCACCGCTCATGTGTTTGTTAAATAGCGCGTCATTGTAATTGCTGCACCGCTCTTCAAACCGCTATACTCCCGCTCCCAAGTTTGAGAAGCTGAGAACATTCAGTTTATTTCGGCTCGGTAGTATTCGCCTGGAATATTTCCTCCCTGCTCTGCACCTCTTACAAGTCTGCTGAGCGCTCAAGGTCTATACTGCTCTTCTTTATGACTACTCCGGTTTCTTCCTTGATACGCGGCACTACATAAAATCCAGTAATAGCCTTGTTGCGGTGACGGATGGAAGATTAACACAGGGTTCATAGCATTACACAGTCCAGCCGCACTCTCTCCCAATACACTGACTGTCTAAAACAGGCCAAGAAGGTTCCTTATGCAAGCATGGACCTGGAGTCCACTATCAAGGGTGCGGTTCCTCTTTGAAACAAGTTGAACTTTGAGAGTATTGTATGTAGCGGGTTAAAAACAAGTGAGGCGCCTTTTATAAACAAGTATCGGTATTTTATGAAAATGTAAACCTTTTTTCTTTGCGTCCATTTCATTGCTTGTTTTACAATATGTAGGAAAGGGGTACCTCGCTCTGCCCTTTTTGTAGATCAAATTAGGGTGGTGCTATTTTGTCTGGGTGCTACAATGGATTTGGGTTTAAAATAGTAGATGAGGTTTCCAAGAGAGCAAGAAATCCTGGTGTTGGTACACTTCACATTGGACGTTCCTTACGAGTTTTGTATTATGTATTATGATTCTGAATTCTATAAATCCAAATGCAATCTTTATACATTTATCCTCAAGCCGTCTTAACATAGCAATCACCTTTGTTTCTCACAGTCGGCTCAATCTTCTTAATCAAACATGAACTTTAGAACACTTTCTTTATTTTATCTTAGTAATGTGTTTAATGTGTAATTTGTACAAATTACCATTAGAGCAATTGTTTTAAATATGTACACATGTTTTTAACATTAGGGGCAATTAGAGGTGTTTGCCTATATATTAGGGCTACATCCCGACATGCCCCATTTCTCCTGATGAAGCGCTAATTAGCGCGAAACGCGTAGAGGATACTGCAGGGTTTACAACCTCAATCACAGGGTTGTGATACCTAATCGTTAGTGGATCCATAGCTAAGACGGTCCGTTTACACGCATTGAGAGCGCAGCCCTAGCTACGCTGTATACTCTCGCGAGACAGCCCACCTGATCCTTCAGTCACTCACCGGGTTCACTTCCGGTTTCTGTATCCGGCGGTGATCCAAGGGGTATCGAGGGAAGGTCTGTGTGGTGGTAGCGTCGGACGTGTGCGGGGTCCCTATCGTTTGTGCAGCAGTACTCAATTGTAAGTTTTCATGTGTCAAGTGTATTATTAAAAGTGGAGTATTGCCTAACGTCTTGTCCTCTCAGCGCTCCTACTTTTTGTTTGTTTTTTCTGGATGGTATATGTCTTGGCTGATCACCGGAGAGTTTGGGAGCTGCGGGAGGAAGAAGCCTGGTCAGACAGTTTGAAGTGGACAGACGAGCGCAGCCTCACTATCTGTGGAACTTTCTTTTATTTCGACTTTGATTTAGAAAACCCTTTGTTCTGTCACTAAGTGTTCTTGTGGTTGCTTGTTTAAGAGGATCAGTCTGTTGCAACTGAGTATCAAAGAGTCTTTCTCTCAAGCTTATATAGGGGTCCATGGACAAGAATCAAAACGTGACACACTGGGAGTGCTTATTTGCATGTCATTACCCAGAATCCCTGGTGGCAGTGGAAGTACACTGTATGGTATGCCAAGAGATAATGGGGAAAGGCAGGGTTGCAGACCTGAGACGTGAATGTGCTCACAAGTTGAAGGTTGGACGATATCAAGCCTAAATAATAAAGATGCTATATTGTCTATATACATATATATTCAGCATGTAACTAGTTAAAATAAGTAATGTAGTATTAAGTTAGAAATGTATATTGGAAAAGTATTAACTGCCTCTGCAAGGTTTAGAAGATAAATCAGTCTGAAGACAGGCAAGTGTAGAAATGTGTTATATGTTATAAGAAATTTGGTATGATCAATGGCTGCTGAGTTGCAAGAGTTTGGAATCAAAGGTTAGTTAAATAGTTAGTAAGATAATGCAATAGAGAGCGATCTTAAAAGATAAGGAACATGGTTAATTCTATAGTTACTTAGTGACAAAACAAAGAGGGCTGTGTAAATCATAGTAAATATTGCTAAGTGATGAACCCGTGTTCTAGTGTTGATTGACTAAGAACATTGGGCTGACAGTGATAAACACAGGTGATTGCTAAAATATAAAGAGCGTATTTGGATGTATAGAATTCAGAATCATTTAATACCACCAAGCTCACAACAACTAAGCTATGGATTCTCCGCTCTATAACTACATTATTGCTGCTTTTACTTATTGAGTTTTGTCTATCACTCCCATCAGTTCAATTTGGTCCCTATTATCCCCTTGCAATACAATGCAATCCCGGTGACTACCCTCAGCTGTTCAATACATTCCCTACCATTCTTCGCTCTTAAAGGGGCCTGCACTGCATTGCTCCTGTTTGGTTATTCATTTAAAGGGACAGTCCTGCCAAGGAAGAAAGGGAACTAAGGATGTTGGCATGTATAGTATAGTATAGTATAGTATAGTAGGTTAAATGTCGCTTTTAACTTTTTATGGTAATCAAATACGATGAACTGTTTTTTTTTTTATATATCCTTCAGGTAATGTGTTTTAGTAGTAAGACGTTTGTCAGTGCTCCAAGCCACTGGTACATTGCAAGCTGTGTTCTGTCATTTGTTTGCATACTGTAGTAATTATGGTGCCATCGTTAATCAAACATATAACATTCGCATGACTGTAGCTGCTATGCTTGAATCTAGTGTTGCCCACAAAAAGCAATGTGTATTCATGTTTCACAAGATACAAATAAGTAGGACAGTTACTTTAATGAGGAGGATTACATCTTTCTGAGGAAGCTAATTACATGAAGTTTAAAAGCTGATTATTTTTAACCTGATTCAGTGTTCTGCTGCCTATTTAAGATATGCGAAATAGCGAAGCCAGGGGTGTCCTACTCCAGTCCTCAAGGGCCAACAGGTCAGGTTTTCATGATATCCCTGCATCAGAACAGGTGGCTCAAACTGATTGAGCCATCTGTGCTGAAGCAGGGATATCCTGAAAACCTGACCTGTTGCTGGCCCTTGAGGAATGGAGTTGGACTCCTCCCGCTCTATGCAAATTCAACCCAAAAATCAGGTAATAAAAGTATATAGCAAACAATATACAATATATGTTGCGCTTGTTAGGTTTTTATACTATAGTTGAGGAAAGATTCAGCTTCAAAGTTGTAAAAACACTAAATATACGTGTGCTATCCGTGTGCTATCGTAATTGGCAAGGCAATTAGAGAAATAGAATAGCACCTTTACAAGTATGGTTTTAAAGCCGCCGTCCAACCTGCCGTTTTTTTATTTTTATTATTATTTAATCCCCCCCCCCTTTTTTTTTAATATGTGCATCAGTACAATCCACACAATAAGTAATTAGCTAAGTTGCCGATCGATCCGTTCTCCTGTTATGGATCGGCAAAGATTTGGCTTAGAGGTTCGCTAAATGGCTATCAGTGCAGCAGAAGAGGACCAAAGATGTGACCAGGCCGTCACTAGAATATGATGTGACCAGGCTGGGGAAGATGATGTGACCAGGCCGTCCCTAGATACAATTAGTGCACTGCTAGAGAGAGGGCAGGGCTCATAAAGGGGTTGTGACAGAGCCTGTTTCAGAAGAGGAAGGGGATGTGACTTTGTAAAAGGTTTTTTGTCTCCCCTCCGTGTCAAACTATGCTTTAAATAAATATATTTTTAACCCTCTAACTGCTGGTGCTGGCCCCATTCTTCAGCTGTGCTCCGCTGCAAATCTCTGGATTTCAAGCCTTCCTGTATCTATTCTGCGTGATGCACGCACCTATGGAGTAAACAACACATTCAGTGAGTATTGTCAATTCCCTACACATGGATTCAAGGGGACTTACAGACCGATGCAGTGCAGCAGGTAAGAGTTTCTATTGTCTTGTGAGGTGCCAATAGGCATTAAACAGTCCCTCACCATAAGACATCATTATTGACTATACTCCTGCAAATGCACTGGGTCCAATACTACCACTATTGCAACAATAATCTCCATACCCTGATTATCAACTTATACCACATTGCTGTATCTCATTCGCTGGAGCGCCGCTTTTTGGGATTTATCCCACCTTTCTACAATCTAGGAGAACCCCTACAGCCCCACACTCTACCAACACGGCCCATAATTTTCCATTTGTCCCAGTATCGGAAGACGAGATTACACAAGTGCTCCTCAAATTAAAACCAAGCAGCCAATGTGGGCCTGACCTTCTGCAATCTAAGTTCCTACGACTTAGTGCTTTAGCCATTGCCAAACCAATTGCTTCCATAGTCAACTCTATTTTTTCTGCAGGCCATATCCGTAAAACCTAGAAAACTGCTAGAGTTTTTCCAATATTCAAAAGTGGGGACAAAAACACTGTCTCAAACTACAGGCCAATCGCTCTTCTCCCAATCCTATCCAAAGTCATGGAAAAATGTGTTCACTCCCAATTAAGCGATTACTATACCAAGACAAAATTTCCCTAGCCAAATCCAATGGCTTTCGCCCCAAACCCTCCACGGTAACTACCCTGCTAAAAATTTGCAATGAGATCCAGTGTGCAATGGATCTGGGACAACTCACTGGTGCAATATTCCTAGATTTTGCAAAGGCTTTTGATACTGTTGATCATGTTATCTTGCTAAACAAAGTTCAGGGTTCCGGAATAGGGGAACACGCTTTAACCTGCTTTTATTCCTATCATGTAGATCCCAAAATGTGTGTCTCTCTCAGGCTCCAACCCTTTGGATATCACCTGAGGTGTCTCGCAAGGCTCAGTTCTGGAGCCCTTACTCTTCTCAGTGTTCATCAAGGAACTTCCTACAGCTTGTAAGGAAGCTTCAATACACATGTTTGCGGATGACAATCTTATATGCACACAGCCCTTGTCTCTCTAACATTGAAGCACGTGTTCAATCTGATTTTTTTACTTGAAAATTGGATTTTCAAAACAAACTGTTTTTAAAACACTGACAAGACTGTAACAATGGTATTTGGGACCAAGGTAAATTTCTAAAGCTGCCAATGACAGAGCTTCAGATCAGAACCAGTTCTAACACCATCCTAGCCCCTGTTACTAGTTTTAAATATCTGGGCATATGGTTTGACTCCCATTTAACATTTGTGTTGCCCATTGATACCCCGACATCCAAAACCTATGTCAAACTAGGCGTACTTTATAAGAACAAATCCTCCCTAAATCCGCTGGTCAGAAAGCGCATCGCACAGCAGATGCTAGTGCCAACGATAGACTATGGGGACATAGTATATGGCATAGCACCCCAAACTCACGTTAGCAAACTAGACACCCTCTACAAATTCAATATGCCACTTTGCCCTCCAATGTAAATACAACACACATCACTGCAAAATGCTCAAAGAACTGGATTGGTCATCACTCGAGTCTAGGCGCAAAGTTCATCTTTCCTGTCTTGCCTTCAAATACTTTCTGGGCAAGATACCCGCCTCTCTGAACAAGCCCCCCACCCCTACCACATGCAGAGCACTTATCACCCGAGATCTGACTCCAAACGATTCTTCACGGTCCCAAAGTTCAACAAAGTATCCGGCTGCTCCTCATCTTACCGTGCACCCCACAAGTGGAACAATCTACCTGAGACTCTCACAGCCGCCACCAGTCTAAGTTCTTTCAAAACTAAAACTGTCTCACATTCTAATCTGGTCTGTAACTGTTACATACGACTAAAAGATCAAATATGTTAAACTGTGCATGCAATGTCTTTATACATAATGCATAACCCTGTTCACTTAACGTAACCATGTATTTGTAACCATGTATTTGTCATCATAACTCTGTGCCCAGGACATACTTGAAAACGAGAGGTAACTCTCAAATGTATTACTTCCTGGTAAAACATTTTTATAAATAAATATAAGGAACATTTACGAAAATGCCACATCAACCATTAGATTACACGAACATACAAGCAAGATAAGGATCAGCAGAGGAGTGCAACAGGGAAACACTGTGTCACCAAAAGCTTTTCACAGCAACGCTTGAAGAATTGTTCCAAGACATTGAATTGGGAAGAAAAGGGAATCAGAAACGGTGAATACCCGAGACACCTAAAATTTGCAGATGCCATTATTATTTTTTTCCACAAGTCAGAAGATCTCTAGCAACAAATCAACTACATGAAGCACGTAAGAAGGTGGAGCTCCATATGATTCTCAGCAAGACCAAAGTGATGTTCAACAAATGTGTTGTTAACTCTTCAAAGATCAACAGAAAAGGAATATAGCCAGAAGTCAAAGACTGTCTACTTTGGGCGGCAAATGAACGCAATAGGAGAATGAACATGAAGAGCATTTGGAAAAAAACAAGACAATTCTTTCATGGACACTTTTTCCTTTTCCCTTTGGGGGATTTAAAGAAGACAGGTGAACCCGACCTTCTGGCCTAAGCAGCGACTTGAATAATAATTATTTTATATTTTTTTATTGTTATTCTGATAGCTTGGAAAGGTGCAGAAATGGTTAAATGGAGTATAAATCTATATCTACAGTTAACACTCACATGGACTTGCCATCTTTATTTTACATGATACAAGTCTCTATTGACCTACAGGTCAATTACAACCTACAGAAGTCATTCCATGCATGAGTGTTTTTGTGGGGTTGGGAGGATAGATGAGAGCGATCCATAACATTATCTATGATTACATTTAGACTTGTACATATCATACAAGATTTGGGTGTAAAGGAATTGGTATGCAGCTGTGCACAATCTCGGGGTGGCTTCAACTGCAATTGTAAACATGCTGCATGAAATGTGATCGCTAATTTTATCAGCACGCTTTATAGCGTAGTGAGCAATAAAAGTATGCAGAAGCACAGGAACATCTGCCCTTGTTATTACCGCAAACAGCCAAAGCTAAAAAGTTCCAGCAACACTAGAAGGTAATGGAATCCAAGATAACATATACACGGATTTTAACCCTTAGCTGACAGGGGCTTGCAAGGGGTTGAAAAGCAATGCTTTGCCCCGCCCCTCCAAAAGCAAAGGGTTAAAAAGGCTTATAAACATTAAACTCTTAACCTGTTATAAATCTGTTTAAAAGGGAAAACAAAAATCATGAATAATTCAGTTTTTGCATTGCTGGTTTATAGGATCTTCAAAGCTGTAAGTACAGTACGTCCCCACATCTCAAGGACTTCTCTGGGCAAATGTGACCCAAATGAACAGCGAATGACGAAAACTCCAAATTTAGCACAGGAACTAGAACAAAAAGCGTTTCATCCAGACATTAAAAAAAAAAAAAAAAATGGGAGAGATCCTTCTTGATAATATCCCATCCAACCCCTTACATGTTAGGGAAGACACGCTGACTTATGTTTTATTAATAGCAGACGATTCACAGACAGAACTGTACTGAATCTTGCATCTTATTGCTGAGCCACCTGTGTGTTATCGTGCGCTTCACCTGTACACAGAAGTGGGGCACATTGTGGATTTGCGTCATTAGATGGGTGCAAATAAATGTCCCACCTTTCAGTGATATATCAAACAGTCCACGGTCCGGTTCTTGTTGTCAATTTATTCAGCGACAAATACAACACATCTTTTCCCGCATCATTTCCGTTACATCCGGTTTCCAGGCGTACAAGTACATATAGAATTTGGTTATAGAGCGGAGAATCTTCAGCTTGGTTGATGTTATTGATTCTGAATCCCATACATCCAAATACAATCTGAATGCACTTTTCTTAAGCAGTCTTAACCTAGTAATCACCTGGTTTTCTCACGGTCAGCCAAATGTCCATAGTCAATCATCAACATTAGAACAATGTTTCCTCATTTAGCAATATTTACTTTGATTTACACAACTCCCTTGTTCTGTCACTAAGTAACTATAGAATTAGCGGTGTTCCTAATCTTTTAAGACCGATCTCTATTGCATTATCTTACTAACTATTTCTAACTAGCCCAATATAATTTCTGACTTAATGCTATATCCCTTATTTTAACTAATTGCATGCTGAATATATCTGCATATAATCGTCCAATCTTCACCCGCAAGAACATGTAACGTGTTTCCCACCTCCGTGACACGCATGACATGGAACGTGAACGAAAAAGAATGCAATTATTGAATCGTTCGAGCTGCAGCATTTTATTGATCGTATCAGGCAAAATCTAAGTCATCTGAAAAACATTGGCTGTGGATATTTTGCCATACTGAGAAGAAGAAAAATTGTCTCGCTGAAAGACTGATTAATTCTGCACAAACAAGGGCTTTTCACAAGGACAGACTAGTATCCCAGCTCTTCACAAGCAACAGTCCTTAAATTAGAGAGGTTTTCTGCTTTCAGCACCAGTCTGAATCATTATTATCGTCTAAGGCTGCGCTTATAGTGCTGGTGACTGTGCCGCGACGGCACACTGCGGTCGCGGCAAAAATCAAATTGACTTGACTTCCAGCGACCAATCCGTCGCTCCGTTGCATCGCGCTTACCATAAGCGCACGGGACGGCTTCAATACGTTTTGAAGACTTTGCGTTGCTGTCGCAAGCACTATAAGCGCAGCCTAAAGCCGGGGTTCTCAACTCCAGTCCTCCGCACCCTCCAACAGGTCAGGTTTTCAGGATATCCCAGCTTCAGCACAGGTGGCTCAATCAGTGGCTCAGTCAAAGACTGAGCCACCTGTGCTGAAGCAGGGATATCCTTAAAAACATGACCTGTTGGGGGGAGGGGGAGAGCCTTTAGGACTGTAGTGGAGAACCCCTGGACTAAGGTTAACAGGTCAGTACTGCATTTACTACTGAGATTCAATTGTCAAGTTCAATTGCCTGCTATGTGCCAAGAAACATACGCATATATAGTACATTTGAGCCCACAACTAGTACATATATGAAGCCTTTATTTTTTTATTGTGTCAAGTATGTGCCCACGTTTTACATTCAAAGCATAATGACCATTTTAAATGCAGGGAATAAGACCAAAAACAGAGATGAAAACAGCAGGAGTGAGCTATATTACTACTGCAGGATCTTTTTAGCCACCCTGTGAATGATATACATATATTACACACAGCGGTAGTGTCACTGCCTTTCAAACTGGTTCGAATCCCAGTGTAATTTTTCCATGTGACCTTGAGCAAGTCATGCAGTCTCCCTGTGCCACAAGCACAAATTAGAGTGTAAGCTCTGGCGGGCAGGGGCCCTTTAGTCAATCAAAAAAAGGACCTGCAAAATGATGTACCCGGCACAATAGAAGAAAAAAAGATTATTATTATTAATAAAACAAATGGCACGTTTCACTTACTTAGTACAGCAAATACAAATGATCACTTGTGAGCATGTGCACATGTATCAGAACGGTCTGCAACCTTAGTACAAATCTCTTATTCCCAAAAGCTCCGTATATTGCAGATGAATCTAACTCACTAAAATGAGATTGGTACCATTACGTTTTTAGACCAAAACACCAGGAATGCACCTGTTGGAGCCCCTGAAACGTCACAGTCACACTCACAAAAACACAACACAACACACCAACTACACAACCCACTTAGTCTACGCCCCGAGGACCACTACCCACTCTGCCTCCTGCCTGAGTTTACAAGACACACACACCCAGATGTCTTGTTAGCAGGACACAACAGCACCGCTCCGTAACCCAACAAACTACTGATCTCTACCCGGTGACAGAAACGACACGTAACCCGCCCCGAGACCCAGCCGGCAAACCTCAGGGCTTCTCCAAGTCTGACCAGAGTGTACAACGAGGCCGGACCCCCTCACCTTGTGCATCACTACCGGCAAACGTGGTTATCCTTCGGGACGTTATCCCATAGAATCCTTTAACAAGACCGCTCTCCGTCAGCGCAAACCGAGCTGTCGAAAAACACACGGGGGGGGGGTGTCTCTTCTCGTGTCCTATTATAATATATGGTGCATTGTACTGCGCCATGGGATATGTCAGCCGCACATCACTAAATGATAACGATAGGTTGTAGCATACTACTCCACAGAACATGACAACTCTTCCGAATATAACAATAAAACAGCATATGACAGCGCCTTCCATACACATGATAAATATCACCACACACGGCGGGGCCATGGAAATAGAGACGTGTTACAAGTGAGAATAATTAGTTGTGTTATACTGCGCAGCACATGCGAGTGCCAAATAAATAGGAATCATTCAAAATAATGGTATTGTACTGCGCCACAGAGCATGTTGGTGCCATTATAATTAGGATGGTGATGACAATATTAAATGATGAGAACTTTGTCTGCATTGAGTGATGGGGTGTGAGGGGCAGGAGGAGGAGAGGTGACGGGGTGTGAAGGGGCAGGAGGAGGAGAGGTGACGGGGTGTGAGGAGGCAGGAGGAGGAGAGGTGATGGGGTGTGAGGGGCAGGAGGAGGAGGAGCGACGGGGTGTGAGGGGCAGGAGGAGGGGCGACGGGGTGTGAGGGGCGACGGGGTGTGAGGGGCAGGAGGAGGAGGGTCAGGAGGAGGAGAGGCGACGGGGTGTGAGGGTCAGGAGGAGGAGAGGCGACGGGGTGTGAGGGTCAGGGGAGGAGGGGCAATGGGGTGTGAGGGTCAGGAGAGGAGAGGCCGACAGTGTGAGGGGCAGGAGAAGGGAGGCGACGGGGTGTGAGGGGCAGAGAGGAGGTGACAGGGTCTGAGGGGCAGGAGGAGTGACGGGTGTGAGGGGCCGGTTGAAGAGGAAAGGTGACAGGGTGTGAGGGGCAGCAGGAGGAAAGATGACAGGGTGTGAGGGGCAGCAGGAGGAAAGATGACAGGGTGTGAGGGCCGGTTGAAGAGGAAAGGGGACAGGGTGTGAGGGGCAGCAGGATGAAAGGTGACAGGGTGTGAGGGGCCGTTGAGGAGGAAAGGTGACAGGGTGTGAGGGGCAGTTGAGGGAAAGGTGCCGGGTGGGGAGGGGCCGGTTGAGGAGGAAAGGTGACAGGGTGGAGGGGCCGGTTGAGGATGAAAGGTGACAGGGTGTGAGGGGCCGGTTGAGGAGGAAAGGTGACAGGGTGTGAGGGGCCAGTTGAGGAGGAAAGGTGACAGGTGTGAGGTGCAGCAGGGCAGGAGGAAAGATGACAGGGTGTGAGGGGCCGGTTGAAGAGGAAAGGTGACAGGGTGTGAGGGGCAGCAGGATGAAGGTGACAGGGTTGATGGGCCGGTTGAGGAGGAAAGGACGGGTGTGAGTGGGCCATTGAGAGGAAGGTGACGGTTGAGGGCCAGTTGAGGAGAAAGTGACAGGTGTGTGAGGCAGCAGAGGAAGATGACAGGGTGTGAGGGGCAGAGTGCAGCGTTTAGGACACAGTGACCACAGTGACAGGGTTGTGAGGGGCCAGTGACAGGTGTGAGGGGCAGCAGTGACGGTGTGTAGGGGCAGCAGTGACAGGGTTTGGGGGCAAGCAGTGACAGGGTGTAGAGGGCAGCAGGAGGAAAGGTTAACGGGTTGTGAGGGGCGGCAGTGACCAGGGTGTGAGGGGCAGCAGTGACAGGGTGTGAGGGGCAGCAGTGTCAGGGTGTGAGGGCAGCAGTGACAGGGTGTGAGGGGCAGCAGTGACAAGGGTGTGAGGGGCAGCAGTGACAGGGTGTGAGGGGCGCAGTGACAGGGTGTGAAGGGCGCAGTGACAGCAGTGACAGGGTGTGAGGGGCAACAGTGACAGGGTGTGAGGGGCAGCAGTGACAGGGTGTGAAGGGCAGCAGTGACAGCAGTGACAGGGTGTGAGGGGCACAGGAGAAAATGTGACAGGGTGTGAGGGGCAGCAGGAGAAAATGTGACAGGGTGTGAGGCAAGGCAGTGACAGGGTGTGAGGGGCAGCAGGAGGAAAGATGACAGGGTGTGAGGGGCAGCAGTGACAGCGTGTGAGGGGCAGCAGTGACAGCAGTGACAGGGTGTGAGGGGCAGGCATGACATGTGTTGAGGGCAGCAGTGACAGGGTGTGAGTGGCACAGTCGATGGTTGAGGGCAGCGTACCGGAGTGTGAGGGGCACGGGGAAGGGCGGGAGTGAGCAGGCGTGAAGTTGAAGGGGCAGCAGTGACAGGGTGTGAGGGGCAGCAGTGACAGGGTGTGAGGGGCAGCAGTAGGGTGACAGGGTGTGAGGGGCAGCAGTGACAGGGTGTGAGGGGCAGCAGTGACAGGGTGTGAGGGGCAGCAGTGACATGTGTGTGAAGGGCAGCAGTGACAGGTGAAGTTGTGAAGAGGCAGCAGTGACAGCAGTGACAGGTGTGAGGGGGCACATGACGGATGGACAGGACAGGGTGTGAGGGGTCAGCAGTGAAATGGTGTGAAGCAGCGTGACAGCAGTGTTACAGGATGTGGGAGGCGCAGAGAAAAGTGACAGGGTGTGAGGGGCAGCAGGAGAAAATGTGACAGGTGTGAAGGGCCGCAGGAGAACATGTTGACAGGGTGTGAGGGCAGGAGAATGTGACGGTGTGAGGGTGCAGAGAAATGTGCAGTATGTAGGGGCGCGGGCAGTGCAGTGTGAGGCAGGGTGTGCGGTGAGGGGCGCAGGCAGGGTGAGGGGCGGCATTGCCAGGGTGTGAGGGGGCGGCCTTGGGGTGGGGTGGCAGTGCCAGGGTGTGAGGGCGGGCAGTGGCGATGGGTGTGAGGGGGGCTTGCCAGGGTGTGAGGGGCGTCAGTGCAGGTGTGGGGCGGCTAGTTCAGGGGTGTGGGGCGGCGCAGTGCCAGGTGTGGGGGGCGGCAGTTGCCAGGTAGTTGATGGGGGCGGGCAGTGCCAGGGTGAGGGGCGGTCAGTGCCCCAGGTGTGAGGGGCGGCAGTGTGGCAGGGTGTGAGTGGCGGGCAGTGCCAGGTGGGGGACAGGCTGTGGAGGGGCAGCAGTGGCCCAGGGTGTCGAGGTGCGGCGTGCAGGGTGGGGGACAGGACGGGTGTGAGGGGCGGCAGTTCCTAGGAGTCCGAGGTGCGGCAGTTGCCATGTTGATGGGGGGCTCAGTGGCCAGGTGTGAGGGGGCGGCAGGGCCCGGTGTTGTGAGGGCAGCAGTGCTATAGGTGTCCATCGGGGCGGCCAGTTCAGGGTGTGGGGGGCAGTGACAGGGTGTGAGGGGCAGGAGGAGCTCTCACCTTATTAAATGATCACTTCCCAGACCCGCTGAGACACCTCTCCCCGGCCGGCTGAGGAGGGCAGCCGGGGTCCCTGCGGGGGGGAGGCGGGGGATCGGTGTCCGCCCTCCGTATCACACGGCGCCGTTACACCCCTTGTCTCTCCCTTCCAGTCACATCAGCCCAACCGCCTTTGTCTGTCTGACAACCGCCATGTTGACAAAAATCAGCACCGCGCAGCTCCCCAGCTGCACGGCCGCGGGAACTCTGGGAGTTGTAGTTTCCGGCGCCACTGGCTTCTCCCCGGGGAGCGTCAGGGAGAGCGGCAGGAGAGGACTACATCTCCCAAGACGCAGCGCGGCGCAAGGCTTTCAAGCCACGCCCACCCACCACCACCACACTGAACAGAGCGTGTCTGGAGTTGGAGTCTCAAGGACGTCACGATGACGTCCCAGCAGGATGGCGAGAGAACTACAACTCCCAGCAGCCGTTGCGCGTGTGCCAGGAAGAGGGCACTGCTGCTGTGTGAGTGAGGCATGAGGCTGGTGAGGCTGCTGACCCTTATCTGTTTTTGCATTATTGTTGTGTTTTTCCTTCCTTTAGCCTGTCTATTCAGTAGCATGACACACTCCATTCCTGCATGGCCTGGATAAGTCAGGTTTTAAGGTGAAAAGAAAGAAAATGGGGTTAATTAGTCAAGGACAGGGGCATCTGTCACACTGTTTCCATTCATGTCTGTAGGGCTGCGCTTATAGTCAAAATATAGGCAAAACATCGCGTCAAAACAAATGCATTGTCGGCGCTTATAGTTGGCGTGACCAAGCGAATGGCGCTACCAAAAATCTGGTAGTCGCTGTTATTTTTTCGCCGACGGTCTCCCCTTGTGGCCAATCGGAGAGCTTCTCCATCCCCCTGTCTTCCCCTTTTATGACGTCACTGGCCTTGTAGCCAGCGACGTCACCTAAACTTGAATTGCAACTTACGCAATGGTCGCCGGCACTATAAGCGCGGCCTAGCACTTGCCAGGAGGGATGGGCTGCTGAATGTGTGCTTGCCTGCGAAGCCACGCGGTGCAGGTGTGCCTGGCAGCGAAAGAGTTAATGGCACAACCCCCTTCCTTGGACTGAAGTGGCATGGCACTTAAATCACACCAGTGTAGCCTAATGATCAGAGGTGGGGTGTCCCTGGCAGATCATCATTTTTGTTTTTAAGGTAATTCAGGCCTCCACGTAAAGGGGGCTTCGCAATACCTTACAGTCAGTTTGAGAACAACTACAATTTAAATACGGGTCATTGGTTACACGTGAGACCGATGGGGGGAAAGCCAGAGTTATAATAATACATGGTGGCATTAAATGAACAGAGGTTGTACATTCAGTTTGGTGACATTTCATGGGCAGTCAGAGAGATGATTATGGGCGTAAGTAACACTTACAGACACGGTTACGTTTGTGTTAGGCGAGGTAGGATAGGCCTGCAATGTGTTGTTAGAAGAGGCCCTGCCTCATGTAGCATACAATAGGACAGGGGGGGGGCGCAAGATTTTCCAGGGGGGGCACGGCGGGTTGCAGAGGCCCCGCACTGTTCCCCAAGGCATTTCAATGAAATGCCCGGGGATCGCGTCGGGCTCCTGCAACTTCCCTTACCTTGTCTAAGGCAACGCGGCGTCAAGGCACGTGACTCCTGCAGCATCATTTGACGCTGAAGCCAAGGTAAGGAGAGGGGGGGGTGCAGACTGAAAAGTTTACGCACCCCTGCAATAGTGTATACTACAATAGGCAGGGGCGGTTGAAACATTGGGTACAGGGGATGAGCGGGCTGGGGAGTTTCAGAGTGCAATGTAACAGCTGCAACATCACCAAACGGTGACACCCTTTGGGGCGACTGGTGTTTTGTCCCAGAGATTCTTTGGTAGAATGAAACGGTAGCACAGTATTGGACCTCACTGGCAGACCTGCAGGGGAGGGGGACTGATGAGCACAGGGTGGTCTTTCAAGCGTCTCTTTTCCTCGTGCTGTTAAACCCATCCACGCTGACAAGGCCAGCTAGGAAAATTGCAGGGCGCAGTGCGAGGCCTCTTACCTTCTCCTTGGTGATCTCTTCCTGCCGGTGTCTCTCGTCATGCTGCCGCCACTTCAAATGATGGTGCTACCTTGCAATGACAACGGGACGTTATGCGGTGTCACGACGCAGGACCATGATGAGGTACACTGACAGGAAGAGATGGAGAAGGTAAGAAAGTTACGGCGGTCCTGCGCTCTCCCCCGGCAATGGGTTTCATTGTTGTGGCAAAGAGCGCGGGGCCTCTGTAACCGCAGGGCTCGGTGCAGTGGCACCCATCGCATCGCCATCACGCCGGCCCTGCAAGCTGGCTTTGTGGACAGGGGCAGTGAAGGCATATTGGGGAATCTCTCTTAGGGAGATGCCTTTGGGACAGCTCGGGTGTTATGTGCCAGAGATTCTTTGGTAGATGTGCGGAGTTGCCTGAGCACAGTCATTATTACTACTGCTACAGAGAAGGTATTTAGTTAGGCTGGGCTGTTTGAGGAGGTCTCGCTCATAGCCCCTGGTGCCCTTCTTATAGAGGCAAACTGTATTTTATTCAACATTAGCAGCAAACAGCAACTTCGGTTGATTGGGTTCTTACTGACAAGGGCACAGGCTGGTCTTAGGATGGACTCTTCATAGATGGCAGAAGGCTAACCTTTGATGCCGGTGGGCTAGGGTATCTGTGGCCGGAAGTAGCGCCGGTTCAGCTGCACCAGGGCCCATGACGTTTAGGGGCCCATCCGCCCTTGCTGCGGAACGCTGTTCCAGTACTTATTCCACTTGGCAGATATTCCATTTCAACCCTTTCTCGCTGCTGCACTTCTTGAAAATATGGAGAATGGTGGGCCCTGACATTTATGGCTTCTGATTCCAGCACCACTGCACATATTCACTAGCACGCACTGATACACGTACATTCACACTGATACACACACACACAGTTTGTGTGTAGCAAACAGCAGTGGTGCGTAAACTGTGGGGTGATTACCTGCGGGTTTTAGAAGCCCCGTGCCCCCGAAGGCACGTAAATTAAATGCCCTGGAAGCGGCAAAGGCCTCTGTAAACTTCCTTACCTTGGTTCAGACAGCTTCTGGAGATGCGTCGCTGTGACGTCATGATGCCCAGAACGCGAAACCAAGGTAATGGGCGGGGGGAGGCGTGCGGAGAGGGGGACAGCCGACAGGGGGTGCAGGAGAAAAAGATTGCGCTCCCCTGGCATACAGTGTGGAGTTTACCAGGGAGTGGATACTGAATTTGATCTGTGCTGCAAAGGAGGCGCGTTTCAATCACAGACTTAAGAACACACAGCTCTCTTCACCTCCACTGATATATTGCATTTCTCACAACTTCCACTTTATCCTAATCCTAGCTTAATTTTCACTGCCCAGTCCTCACTCACCTCTCAACACTAAACTGTCACTACTACCCCTGCCATGCATCCTACTATTTACATTTGCTCTGACCTCCCTTCTTTTCAAACCACACGTTTTGATCTACCAGCCTCATTATTCCTCTAACTCCACTCGTGTATCTCCACCTCTCCTTCCTTCTCCACTTCTCATTTCACATAAACTCCTGTCCTATCTGCGCTCTCTGACGCTACATCTTACAACTCGCCTCTTTAACGAAGCACGTGGGCAGCTCCGTGGCTGATACTATACACCTCATACATCGACCTTGGCCCCCTGCAGACGCACTTACCAGAACGCCCTCCTACTGTCTCTGTACGTTCTTCCTACTTGCCAATTAGACTGTAAGCTCTTTGGGGCAGGGACTCTTGTTCCGAATGTTACTTTTATGTCTGAAGCGCTTATTCCCATTATGTATTTATTTGTATTACCGGTATTTGTTTTTGTCACGTGTATTACAGCTGTGAAGCGCTATATAAATAAAGATGTACAAGCGGTCCTCGGTTATCCAACGGAACCCGTTCTGGAAGTAGCGTTGGATAGTGAGACCGTTGTAAAGTGAGTCCCACGTTAATCAGTGGCGGTGAGCGTCGGATAACGCATTCAGGCTTCGGATAACGGCCCATAGGGTGGCATTGTGAAGCGTTGGTTATGCCATTCGTTGTAAAGTGAAACGTTCGATAGCGAGGACTCCCTGTCCAGGCTTACATACAGCCCGCACACGTCAAACCACCAATCCCACTGTGGCTATTTTTATTTTTTTACATAATTGGAACCAAGAGATCCTTCAGTGTTAAACCTCCGCTATTTCCAGCGCCCTGGTTCCCAAGATAATCACAGGAGTACTCGCCAAATCTCGCGTGATTCGCAAGCCAATAGGAGGCTACAACGCAGCGCTTCAATTGCTTCTTTAAAGCAAAGTTTGGGCATCTTTTTGTTCCTTTTGAAATGAAGCACTATTTATTTCCCTGCATGGGCTAGTGTTTGTCAATCAAGTGCTAACTTTAGCGTTAGTGCACCTGTCCTGATGACAAACCAATATCTGGGGAGAGGGAATGAGGGGGTTGTGACATCAGACAGAAGACCCCTCCCAAGTCTCTGCAAACATATTTGAAAAATTATTTTAAAATAGTTGTCCGATTTAAAAAAACAAAAACAAAAAAAACACACACAGCCCTGGGCCGGCTTGATGGTGATTCCATGAAACCAGGCCCTACGGTCTTCCCCACAGTAATTAAACAAATTGCCAGAAGAGAGAGTGGTGCCTCTGTCTCTTACCTTCTCCAGCAGCATCTCCTCCTGCTGGGTCCCGTTATCATAGCACCGCAACGTCAAATGGCGGTGCATTGCCATGACATGATGCCGCATGGTGTCGTGTTGCCATGACAATATGACGCCACGACACTGCGTTGAAGGAGGAGATGTTGTGCACTATTAGAGAGGGTTGGGGTTCCTTACAATGTATCTGATCTCAGACGTTTTATTAGAAAGGGTTGGGATTCCCCAGAATTTGACTATATAATGATGGGGTTCCTTAACCAAAATGAAGGTTGCAAATGACTGACCTAGCTAGCTAATGGACAATACTGTGTCAGGTAAGGTGGTTCCAATAATTAAATACACAATAACAACCAAATGTCATCCTTTGCTGTCAGAGAGACCCACAGCGCTTTGCTTTAAAAGAGTAAATAATGTATCAGTATAAGCGGCTTCCTTAGAAGAATTGAGCTCCAATCTCCAGTGGCCGGCTGGGAAGGCCCGGGGGAGAAGGTGGCCGGCTGCTCCTTGAGAAATGTAGATGAGTTGTAGGTTATGACAGCATTTTAAGTTACCAACATGGAGCTCTTCATATATATCACAGTAAGCCAGGGGTGGCCACCACCAGGTCAGGTTTTCAGGATATCCCTGCTTCAGCTGAGCCACTGATTGAGCCACCTGTGCTGAAGCAGGAATATCCTGAAGACCTGGTGGTAGCCCTTGAGAACTGGGGGTGGCCACCGCTGCAGTAGAAGGGTTGTAACACTTATTTGTAACCTCTCCCCCCCCCTCCCCCAGTGGGTATTCAGTTTCCTTCACGTTGATCTGATTGACCGCCTCATCTTTACTTTACAAACGGGAAAACACCATTCCATTCACGTTGTAGGAATGCAATAAGGAGATCAGCATTGCTGGGTCGTCTGACCAGCAAGGGGTTAATGGCATTAGTCAAATGGTTTTATTTTTTTAAGCTACATTTTGTTGGGTGGATCAAGTGGCTACGGCCCTTTAAATAAAAAAATACGTGAAAGAGGCAGCTAGCGAGTGGAAAGGGCACCTGAAACGGATCGTAGAGAATAAACTCCTGCCCGGTTAAGTGCCGTAAAACAATTTAGCAGCAGTTAATGCACTGATAATTAGGGCTCGGCATTACAGAAGCAGAGCTAAGGAACACATTAGCCTGTAGCACTCCCGAGTCCTGTCACACGGCCAGCTCAATCCTTTCATCTCTCACCCCCGAGCTTCCTCCTCGTGCTGCTATTCAAAGCAGGGTCTTTAATATTTGATGCCTCTGGTTTTTTTTATATTTTTTTTGGTTGTGTTGTACCAGGCTGTTAACAGACCTGTCACTGGCTTTTGTTGTTGTCGTTTTAGTACTGTTTGTCGGGACATCCCACGCTACCATGCAGCATCCTCAAGTTCAAGTCCACCACCATCATGCTGGACTGCGGCCTGGACATGACGTCTGCCCTCAGCTTCTTCCCGCTGCCGCTGGTCCATAGGTACGGTCAGGAATGCGTAACTAGATGGTTTTAAAGATTAGACTTGCTGGGTCGCCAAATGAAGATTTGTCTTCATTAAATGGGTGCAAATGGATGTCCCACCATATATAGATATAGATATATAGATTTATATCTCAAATAGTTCACGTCACGGTTCTTTCCTCAATTTAATCAGAGACAATAGAAAACATCTGTTACAGCATCATTTCAGTCGGTTCCATCATTCAGGCATATCGAATTTAGTTCGAGTGGAGAACCTGTAGCTCTGTTCTTTGCTTGGGTGGTAAAGGATTCTGAATTCCATAAACTAAAATGCAATCTTTATACATTTCTCTTCAAGCACTCTTAACATAGCAGTCACCTATTCCTCTTACTGTCAGCTACAAAATAGTCTTAGGCCCCGGACATGTTCCCTGCGTGCTTGCGGAAGCGTGCTGACGCGCGCTCCCGCTCAGCACTGAGCCCCTACAGCCGCAATTAGAGCGGCTTTAGTAGGGGCTCACCTGCGCTTCCGCGCGCTTGCGGAAGCGCAGGTCTTAGGGGAATTTAAAATTCCCCCGCTTGCCGGCGAGACAGGCCGGTCACGTGAGCGGTTCGCCCAATGAGGGCGAACCAGCTCCGTGACGTCACTGGCCCGCCCCCGGCCAGTGACGCGCCCGCTCCCGGCCCGCCCCCTGACGGTCTGTCCCCCTTCTGCCCGATCCCTGCCCCCCTTCGTCTCTGCCGATCCCCTGTCCCCCCTTCTGCCCGATCCTGTCCCCCTTCTGCCCGAATCCACTGCCAACCTTTCCCCCTTCTGCCCGAGATCCCTGTCCCCCTTCTCTGCCCGATCCCTGTCCCCCTTCTGCCCGCATCCCTGTCCCCCTTCTGCCCGATCCCCTGTCCCCCCTTCTGTCCGGCGATCCCATGTCTCCGGTGATGTGTGTGGGGGTGTGTCTGTGTATGTGTGTGTCTGTGTATGTGTGTGTCGGTGTTGTTTGTGCATTGTGTGTGGTGTTTGTGTTGCAATGTCGTGGTGCGTGTGCGTGGGGTGTGTGGCAGTGTGTGTTTTTTGTCTGTGTTTGTTGCATGTGTGTGTGTGTGGTTTCATTTGTGGTGTGTGTGTATTGTGTGTATTATGCATTTTGTGTGTGTATATGCCTATGTGTTTGTGATTCATTATGCATTGATTTGTTTGGTTTATTAGTGTTTTGTGGTTGCTGTGTGTGCTTGCATTTGTGTGTTATGTCTTGTGTTTCGTGTTTTCGTTGTCTTGTGCGTTGGGTGTTTTGTGTTATGTTTTTTGGTGGTATTGTGCTGTGTGTTTATGCTGTTGTTTGTTGTGATTACTTTATTCATTTGTTTCGCGTTGTTTGTTTTGTTTTTTTTGTAAGTTTGTGCTTTGTGTGTGTTGGTGTTGTTGTTTTGTATGATGTGTGTAGTGTATGCATGTGTGATGTATGTGTACTGCATTGTGTGTTGTATGCATTTGGTTGTGTGGTGCATGTGTGTGTGTGTGTTATGCATGGTTGTGTTATGCATGCATTGTGGAGTGTTAGTCTGTGTGTGTGTGTGTGGTGTGTGCCTTTGTGTGTGTTTTGTGTGTGCTTTTGTGTGTGGTGTGTTGTGCGGGTGTGTGTGGTGTGTGTTTGTGTGTGGTGTTTGTGGTGTGTGTGTATGCATGTGTGTGGTGTGTGTGGTATGTGTATGCATGTGTGGTGTGTATGCATGGTTTGTGTTGCATGTGTTATGGCATGTGTGTTGTATGCAGTGGTGTTGAGTGTGCCCATGTTTGCTTTGTTTGTGTGTGTGTGCCTTTGTGTGGTTGTGTTGCGTTCGCGTGCTGCGTGTGTGTGTGTGTGTGTGTGTGGTGTGCGCGCGTGGTGTGTGTGGTCGTGCGTAGGGCGTGAATATTTTAATCAAGTTGCCCATGTTATAATAAATTAATTCTCACAACATGTCTTTTTTAAATTTTTAAATATATATAATATACACACACACAACACACACACACACACGTACTCACGCACACACACACACACACACACACCACACACACACACACACCACACACACACAACACACACACCATGTTCCCACAGTGACACACCCACCTGACAGCTACCAAGTGACACACACCACACAGTGATACCCGCCTCCCAAGTCGCTTGCTGTCTCCTCTGTAAGGACAGCAAAAAGTCTCTGGTGAGAGCGAGCTGCAGCAAGCGTACGAGCAAGCGCGCAAACATGGCCAAGGCCTTATATCAATCAACATGCTTAAACCATATTCCTCATTTACTTTTATGTAGAAGAACCTCTTTGTTCTGTCACTAATAACTAATGTTAATCTGTTCTTAATCTTTTAAGACCTCGCTCGATTGTTTATCTCTTTACTAACTAACCCTATTTTTAATAACCGTTGGAATTCACTCTTCCAACAAAAGCTGACAAAACTATTCTGAACACCTGCCTATCTTCAGACTCATTTAACTTCTATCATTGCGAGTCAGCGAAATCATTTTCCAATATAATTTCTAACTTGATACAAAATGAACTAGTTCAATGCTGGATATAGATCTATATAGAGAATATAGCAATTAATAGTTAGGCTGATTTCAAGTCGATCTTCTGGTTTCCGAAGCGGTGAAACGCATGGGAGGACCTGCCAAGCTCGGTGTGTGCTGTATGCAATTATATATGTTTATCATTACTTTCTATATGAAGATTCACTTCTAGATGGGTGCAAAATACATGTCCACCTTTCAGTGATATATCAAATAGTCCACGGTCTAGTTATTTTCTGAATTTATTGAGAGACAAGTAGAAAAACATCTTTTCCCGCATCATTTACAGTTTCATCACGGTTTCCAGCACACAAGTACATATAGAATTTGGTGTATAGAGCGGAGAATCCTCAGCTGGGTGTGAGTTATTGATTCTGAATCTATACATCCAAGTACAATTTTTATACACTTTTCTTCACCAGTCTTAACCTAGTAATCACCTTGTTTTCTCACCGGTCAGCCAAAGTCCCAGTCATCAATCAACATTAGAAAATGTTTCTTCATTAGCAATATTTAACTTTTATTTACAACAACTCCCTTGTTCTGTACACTAAGTAACTATAGAATTAGTTCCTAATCTTTAAGACCGATCTCTGTTGTATGTTTTACTAACTAACTGTTTTAACTACCTTAACTTCCAAACTCACGAGCCTATATTATTCAACTCAGCAACTTAAAGATTCCAAGTTTTATACAAAATGGAAGAATAAAAACAAGATGGATTCTTACGTCACATACAGTATAACATGTATACGTACACCTGCCGGTCTTCAGGCGAATTGTATCTCTTATCTTTGCACAGAGCCGCTAATAATTTTCCAACATAATTTCCAACTTAAAACTATATTCCTTATGTAACTATTGCATGCTAAATATATATTGTTGTATCCAGACAAAATAACGTCTTTATTATTCAGGTTTCAAATCGTCCTATCATTACACTATGCAGCTGCCAGTCAGCCTGGACGTTGGTGCTTATAAATGGCGGTGCTATGGAACTGCAATTCCAGGATCCCTCTACGTAATCATTAGCTTATATGTTGGGTTGCATAGGTAAAGGACAGGGGTAAGCCACATATAGATATTGGTAAGACCGTCACCTAGGTCCAGATTCACTAAACTGGTCTAAGGTTTGCACACCTTAACTTAAAGCACCATTAGGAAGAAGGAGCGGCTCAGTGATAAAGACACTGACGGGCACTGGAGAGTTTGAAACAGGGGAGCCTGGTTCATTCCCTTTCTCTCTCCTCTCCTTGTGACCCTTGGGCAAGTCATCTTATCTCCCTGTGCCTCAGGCACCAAAAAACATAGATTGTAAGCTCTACGGGGCAGGGACCTGTGCCTGCAAAATGTCTCTGTAAAGCGCTATGTAAAACAAGCCAGCGCTTACAAGAACATGCTATTATTCTTATTAGTAGTATCCCACCCCACAAAAATGTCCTCACCGCCCCCAGATTTTACAGCCAGGGATCTCCAGAGTAGGACATAGGCTGATTTGCTCCGGCACCACCTGCTACCTAGGATTCTTCACTGAGAGAAGGTGCTGCCGATTATCGCTTTGTCAGTTTCAATTACCCGTCACTCCGGCCAATAGGAATCCGCCCAGTGATGACGTCATGACTTCCTGTTCCCAGCGGGACTTTTAAAAACGCCACCATGAAACTGGTGACCGGCTTCCTTAAAAAATAGGGGGGGGGGGTGAGGAGGGTGGTATGATAAAACCATCAAATATATCAAGGTTTTTACATAAGGATTGAACCATTTCATTGAAGAGTGCAGCATGGTCAGAAGGAGTTTCCTTCCTGCTCTGAAGTTTGAGGTGACGTGGGAATGGAAGGAAGTTACTTCCCAAAGTGTGGTGGATTCATGGCGTCGCCTGCCACAAGAGGGGTTTCCTTTAGCAGTCGATGGGATTAGCACTAGCTCATCAGAGCAGAATCTATGTGCTTTCTTATTTCGCAGGATGACAATGACTTTTTTTTTTTTTAAATGTTATCACACTTATTTTCTTTTACAAATGAAGCAATTAAAATGATCATCCTGATATCAACTATTTATTTATAGCAGCCAGTGCCAGCGGATCAGTTTTTATTTATTTATTATTATTATTTATTAGGCATATTCTTTTATTAATTTAAGAGGTCTCCTTTTTCAGGTGATTTTATTTATTTTCATTTTTTTTTTGTTTTTTTAAAATGATGCTCTGTTAGCACGGTAACCTCAGATGCTAAGAAAGCAAGGAAATATCATTTTTTTCCAGATACTGTACGAATGAGAGCAGGACAATGCTCAGGGGACCAGATGCTAGAGAGCAGGACATGCTCAGGGGACCAGATGCTAGAGTTCAGGACATGCTCAGGGGACCAGATGCTAGAGTTCAGGACATGCTCAGGGGACCAGATGCTAGAGAGCAGGACATGCTCAGGCGACCAGATGCTAGAGAGCAGGACATGCTCAGGGGACCAGATGCTAGAGAGCAGGACATGCTCGGGGGACCAGATGCTAGAGAGCAGGACATGCTCAGGGGACCAGATGCTAGAGAGCAGGACATGCTCAGGGGACCAGATGCTAGAGAGCAGGACATGCTCAGGGGACCAGATGCTAGAGAGCAGGACATGCTCAGGGCACCAGATGCTAGAGAGCAGGACATGCTCAGGGCACCAGATGCTAGACAGCAGGACATGCTCAGGGCACCAGAGGCTAGAGAGCAGGACATGCTCAGGGGACCAGATGCTAGAGAGCAGGACATGCTCAGGGGACCAGATGCTAGAGAGCAGGACCTGCTCAGGGCACCAGATGCTAGAGAGCAGAACATGCTCAGGGGACCAGATGCTAGAGAGCAGGACATGCTCAGGGCACCAGATGCTAGAGAGCAGAACATGCTCAGGGGACCAGATGCTAGCATTATATGCGCTAATCTCATATAGGCTTCTGGGGGCGGAATGGGGCTTTTAGACCCGACAGTTGTCCCACGTTTACCCTCTGATCGTTTCGGCCCCGAGGTAGGTGATTAGCGTTAGGGTAAGGGGTTAGGGTTTTTTAGAATAAGGGGTTCGGGTTATGGTAATGGTTTAGGGTACGGGGTTCATGTTAGGGGTTTTTAGGGTAAGCGGTTCAGGTAACAGGTTAGGGTTTTTCAGGTAAAAAAAGTCAGCTAGTTTTAAGGAAATAAGTTCTTGAAAGCCACTTGCAACTCAGCGGCCGCTCACACTCCCTGCAAACGGTGTGTTACCCCCTTCTCCCTGGTTGTAAGCTTACCCAGTGCACATTTTAATAGCAGGTCTTGTGATGCCCCTGTGAATGACCCGTCTATTAAGACTTCTTCCTCCACCAGCGAGGTAGAGAGAACGTGTGCAGGTCGTGGTGTTAGGATTTGTACCAAGGGCACACCTAGGCATGGCTCCAGGCTTAAAAATACTTTGTCATATTGGATGTACTGTAGCATTGGTCCTTTTTGCCTTTTGGTGTACAACTAAATCATAACACAACAAAACACAACAACATTTTGCAAAAGGAAAGTAGATCCCTTCTAACGACTGTTCAATTAACCTTTTCGGTGCCGGGGGTCCAGCTGCAGCACAGTGTCAGGTGACGTCCGCCAGCTAGAGGGATCACATGGTTCTGTTACCCCCCCATCCCCCCTCCCCCAGGTATGCCCCCATCATGGCCGTGCCCCCCGTCATCGCCCCGAGCTCCCTATCGACCGCCCATCGTGGTTGTAGTCTCTGCACGCGCCGCCAGGCGCGCGGGCAGCAGGGAGGACTGGGGCCGTAGCCTTGGAAAATGAGCGTTTACCCATCACGCACCTGGCACAACTTAGGACCCCTGGTGGGCGAGGATCCGCGATGTGCCGGGTACGTCAGAAGGGTAATGAAAGGGTTAACACGCGACTGGTAAATAGAAATTGGTGGCAGCGTTGAAAGGGGCAGTCACTTTAATGGGAGGGACGTGTTCTGCGGCTGAAGTACATGACGGGCTTCTCTGATTTTGTTTAAAAACCAGGTCAAAGTATTTTAAAATAATGTTTCAACTTTTAATGTCTCCATATTAACCCAACTTTGGGAGGGTTTTTACGATCTTTACCTTATATCTTTCATAATGATATCGGTTTGTAAACTGTTGTATTTAACGGTAGATTTTTTTCATCCAGAGTATTCGCCTTTGTGATGTTTTGTTTGGCTAACGGGGGTAATTACCAGATACTATTCCAAAGAATCGGCCCTGAAACCCCCCCCCCCCCCCAGAAACATTGTAACTGCGTCATTTGTACTTGTTTGCATCCTGTTTAAAAATGAATATGTTTTACTTTTCCTCCGGGTGCTGCAGAATTCAAGAATAGCTGGCACTTGCTTGTGATAATATAAGTGCAATGTAGCGCTCGTGTGACAAAAGAAATCAAATGAGTACATGTGACAATAGAAAAACCTGTGATACAAAAGTCCAAAAGATAGTCCTGGAGCTGCCCAAAAGGTTGTTCTGGTCTCTCCCAACCAAAAGTAGATATATGGATGGGAAAAACCCTCCTGTGGCGCTGAGGCAAGGATATGGGATGTGGTCGTGGGTGAACCTCCTGTGGCGCTGAGGCAAGGATATGGGATGTGGTCGTGGGTGAAGTTCTTTTCTTAGACAATTACCTCAAGAAAGGAAGACAAAACATACAAAAAACACTGCAGTAGTGCATTACCCAGGGACAAAATGGATGAATTAAATAGAGCAATTTAATATAAAACAATTATTTGAGGTTTTTTGGCTCGCAGGGACACCGTAGCAGTGAGATACAGGTGACGTCCACTGGAACCGATCGGAACCGACCGGACTCTGGCGCAGCTACTCCGAGTATTGAAGCGTAGTTTTCCTCAGCGTCTGGCTTAATTCACCCCACAGCGAGCGGTGTACCTGGCGAGAAAGCCCGTAAAAGAAATGTGCATGTTCTAGTCACCTTTGGAGAGTGGATTTCAATTTTTATCAAGGCGCAAGTTCTTTCTTCACAGTGCACAGCAGCACAAGAGAGTTTTATATTGACATCTATTAACATTATGTTTGTTATTTTATTATGTTGTTTGTTAATTTATATATATATATATATATATATATATATATATATCTATCTATCTCTATCTATCTCTCTCTATCTATCTCTATCTATCTATCTCTCTCTCTCTCTCTCTCTCTCTCTCTCTATCTCTCTCTCTCTCTCTATCTCTCGACACAACATGGAAATGATGCTGCTTTCCTCAATTCTGCTATATTAAACGCCTTCCAACACAAGCTGTACCGTGGCTGTAAGAATGAGAGAGACGTAACAAAAGCAACAAAAAATAATAATCCAGCACGGTGTGTTGCTGCTTTAACTGCAGCCGGCCTTTCTAGCAACCAAAGGGTTAAACTATTGGGAAAAATACCATTTCAAAAGGGACTATGTATGTATATCTATCTGTCAGGGGCGCCAACTCCAGTCCTAAAGAGCCACCGATGGGTCAGGTTTTAAGGATATACCTGCCTCAGCACAGGCGGCTCAGTCAAAGACTGATTGAGCCACCTGTGCTGAAGCAGGGATATCCCTAATACATGGCCTGTTGGTGGCTCTTGAGGACTGGAGTCGGCCGCCCCTGATCTAGTTAAGGACAGAAAGGAGGAGGCGCGGTGTTGAGCCCTTTGACTGGCAGAATGAGCAGCTTTCCCGGCAACCAACGGCGAACTGAAGAAGTCAAAGTTTTATATTTGTTCAATTAAAACCCCAGTGAGACAGTGTAGCAATGAGTACTGGTATTGTGAGCACCGATGGCCATCAGAAGTTGTGTGCGGGGGGTTGAGTATGACGCCGAGCGGACGCTTCAGCGATGCCTCGGGCTGCAGACGTGGTTAATGTGCTGCTCTCGCTTTTCAGACGGAGTTGATAGATCTGTCTACTGTAGATGTGATTCTCATCTCTAACTATCACTGTATGATGGCGCTGCCATACATCACCGAACACACGGGCTTCACGGGGACAGTGTACGCCACGGAGCCAACACTTCAAATTGGCAGGTAAACGGCCATTCAGGAGACGGGCCATATTCTTCCCCCCACCCCCCTCTATTCATTGGTTTTTGTCACGTTTCTGCTTTCTTAGATGTTTTATTCAGTGGGCTAGGCCAAATGGTGACATGTTTAGAGATGTTTTAATGTTTGTGGACAGAGGATATTTAAGGGGTAGCAGGGGTTCTCCGAAGCTGTACCCCATTCATTTCAGCTCTGAGGACCCCCTGTTTCCAGAGGTCTTTACCGCCATAGAGAGTGCCGGTAGCCACGCCAGGGTTCACTATATGGCTGCTTTTCAAAGCTCATCAGGTTTGGTTTCCTATTGGCCCAATTGACGAGGAAGCTGAAAACTGCAGAGAGATACCGGCACCCCATGCGGAGGTGACCATCTCCAGAAGCAGGGGGTCCCCCTCAGCAGAAACGTATGGGGGTTCAGCTCGGGAGACCCCTTGCTTCAAACCTGTATATTTTTTTTTTTAAAATGACTTGGATTGCTCCTTTAATGCAAGAATGTTTTATTTATTTTTCGGCGGGTGAGAATAAACAAGCTTGGGTATACAGTGATATCCTGATGCACACTCAGACACACTGCTCTAGTTTCATCTTCTTTAGAAGCAAATATATAACATTAGCCACGACACACACGGCCGTACTGTATTTACCAAGCATGGCTGTTCTAGAAGACACCTTTCGGCAGGCCCACCACCAGCTTGTTTGGGGCCTGGGACACAAACGTAACCCAGGGGGTCACAAGTTAATTGGCAGGGGAAGGGGATTTTCAATGAGGTTATGGAGCAGGGGGGCATGAGAGGACCCTGTTAAGCAGGGTTAGATGACCCACCTGCTCCTGACATTGGTCCCAGGGGCCCGGCAGTGGAAGGGGCCCGGCCGATCTACTCAGCCGCTAGGACCATTGTCTCCGTGCTCCCCCTGCCACAGCAGCTCGGCCTTCATGTACTGGAAGACACCATGTGGCCCATTCACAGAAAGAGAACTTCTGGCACATCTTTAAGCATTGGAAGGCGTCTTATGGAATAGCACCACTTACTTAATATGGCCCACAGTCCTCCTGCCCTCCCTGCTCTTTAAAGCACAGTAGTAGCCAGTTGAGTAGTCCTTTCGATGTGTTGTCCCATCTTGACACGGAAAAGATGACTAGCGGTTCTTCCACAGGTGCAAGCATTTCCTGTAACAGATGACGATTCGCAGCCCCCCATTTTTGAAACTCGATAGAACCCCAGTTTACTAATCCCACGTACCTCAACATACTATGGCAGTAGCAGGGCAGAGATAAGTTTTTGCTTTTTATTTGGTTTTATGCCAATGACTTATCTCTACATCACACATTATAGCTGGAACATTCCAATCTCGCCTATTTTCCTAACTTTTTTTTTTCGTGACAATTTAATGGGATTATTTCTTTAGATAAAAGTAAATTGTCTAATTCATTGTTTTGTTTTAGTCCGCCCTACCCCCCCCCCCCTTTTTTATTTGTGCCAAAGATAGAATGCCCACGAGAGTGTTTTCATATCTTCGACATTCAAGCTGCTCCATTCACCACTGTATCGGTGCACACATGGGCTTGGGCTGCAGACGAGGATTCTGGGTAGTAGCATGTAAATGAGCACCTGGTGGGCGTGTCACTTTAGCTGCCTATGCTGTTTCTGGCATGAATTCCTTAGAGCTGTTTATCTGCTCCATGTGACCACTTATACCGCCAATTCTGGGACAAGGGGCGGGGGGAGGAAGATACAAAACCAGGGGAGGTGCTCACACACGGTCATCTTTTTAACCCTTCGAGTGCTGGAGGAACTGTGGCACCAGAGTGCCGTGGCCCCTCCGACAAAGCGCAGTCACGTGACCGCGTCGGCCCGGAAACGTAAGAGTCGTCTAAAGAGAGCACGATTTCAAGCCTGAATAATAAAGACGCTATACTGTCTATATCAATATACTTTCAGCATGTAACTAGTTAAAATAAATAATTTTAATGTGAAGTTAGAAATGATGTTGGAAAATGATTCGCTGCCTGTACAGCGATAAGCAGGTAAAGCTGTCTGAATCCCGGCAGGTGGGGAGGGAAAGCGTTGGAAAGAGAGGGCTTTTCACCGGACACCCAGTTGCTTTAGCAATGTTAGAAGTAGTTCTGCTGCTAGATAATTGAGCAACATTGGATCTTCCTGCCGTCTGCAGGCCGTCTGCACGGGATGTGATGTGACATTGGATGCCTGCTGTACCTGGGACTCTGCTGCACCACAAACATCACTTTCCAAACGTTTGTTTTTTTTTTTAGCATCTTGAAACAGGAATATTTGTTGTAGGAGCATTTACAATTTTGAGGTGTAGCCTGCCTTTACGTTTATGCTGTAGAAGAGGGTGGCCAACTCAGTCCTCAAGGGCCACCAACAGGTCAGGTTTTCAGGATATCCCTGCTTCAGCACAGGTGGCTCAATCAGTCCCAGCTTCAGCACCAGTGGCTATCTTCAACTCTTAGACAGTCTTCAGGCTCAGTCGTTGACTGAGCCACCTGTGCTGAAGCAGGGATATCCTGAAAACCTGACCTGTTGATGGCCTTTGAGGTCTAGCGTTGCCTGCCCCTCCTATAGAGCCTGGTCGCTAAAGGAATTGCGTTTTGCTTTGATCTTTTTCAGTGCATCACAGACCTCTGTTCACAGGACGCTTGTTATATTGCAGGCTTCTGATGGAGGAGTTGGTGAATTTCATTGAGCGTGTCCCGAAGGCTCAGTCTGCCTCTATGTGGAAGCACAAGGAAGTGCAAAGGTACCGACAGCATGTCTCTCTGTATTACTTTGTAGTGACACGCACCCGGTGATATCAACTTCTGAAATGTCCAGATCCGTGAGGTTTGAGAGTTCGAGACCTAAAAAGCGCGCGGCAAATAAAAGGATCACGTGTGAGCACGTTCACACGCCTCAGACAGGTCTGCAACACTGCCCTCCCCCCATTGTGTCTCAGCATTCTGTGCTTCCACTGCAGCCGGGAATTCTGGGAAATAACATGCAAATGAGCACACAGTGTCACTTGGCTTCTTAACCATTGTAACATGGGACCCCTGTAAGCGTACGCCTGCCGCATTACACAGCTTCTCAGCACAGGCTGGGTTACAGAAGTGCAGAGCCAGTAACCCTATTCACAGTAAGTGACATTGTAATGAAAAAGCACCCCCTTCAGTCACTGAAGGCTCATTTGGTTATGCAGAGTATATTTAAATGACTGTAAATGCGCATATTTCCCAGGTGTGCTCAGTTTCGTGCACAGGCCTCTCTCCCCGTATTGTACAAAGGTGCGTTTGGAGAGGTATACCAGTCTCTCCCTCTCTCACTCCTCCCAAACCCCATATTTCAGGGCCTGGCTGTAAGTGACACCCCTTTTCAGAGCGGTAGAACACAAGCAATGTTATTTGAACGAGCGCAGGGTAGTGATATTGTAATCCGAGTTTAAGCCTGTGTGCTAATGAGTGACCACACGACTGTTTTGGCATATAATTACCTTCAGGGATAGGGGTTACTCAGGGAAAATGTGTGGCACTATTGTAGACATTAAATAAATTATTGTACTGTAGGTAGAAAAAAAAAGTGACAAAACCCCTGGACCGTAGTGTACAGTAAATAAAAATGCCATGTTGTGAGCGTATGCACGTCTCGCCCTGCTCTTCCCCATTATCTCTTGGCATACAGTGCTTTCACTGCAGGCATAAGCTTATAGGGGTCAATGTTAAAGTGGATGAGCAGTAAAGAGTGACACACTGTGAGTGCTTATTTGCATGTCATTACCCAAAATTCCTTGCAGTGGATGCACTGTGTGCTAAGAGATCATTTTATTTATTTATAAAAATGTTTTACCAGGAAGTAATACATTGAGATACCTCTCGTTTTCAAGTATGTCCTGGGCACAGAGTTATAAAAAAACACATGGTTACAATAAAAGAACAGAGGTTATACAGTCACTTCACAGACATTTCATGGACAGATAAAGTAGGAAAATTGGGTACAGGGGATGAAGGGCTTGTGAGTTTCTGTTAGAAATAGAGCAGCTTTAACATCAACTAACATCAGCGAACTGCAGCAAACGGCTCACGCCCTTTAGCTGCCCTTCGGCTGCGCCAAAGGCTGTGCGCCTTTGGGGCAACGGAGATGTACGCTGGAGTGAACAGAAAGATCTTTCCTTTGTGTCCCCATGGCTCATTAACATTCCATAATGGGGAAGAGCAGGGTTGCAGACCTCCCTGAGACATGTGACTGTGCCCACAAGGGGTATTTTTATTTGCTGTTACTATTTTAGGTAAACTAATGTGTTTTTTTGCCCTGATTGAGCCCTGTGTATCTGGGCCTGAGTGAGAGAGGAGCAGTCTGCATGCCCGTGTATTCCTCATATGAAAGCACTTGCTTCAGAACTGAGATATAACCTCATATTTCAATGTATATAGCTCTCTTAGGGGTGGGGTCCTTTTTTTTAAATTGGGATATAAGAGGAATTTCTAATTTATTAAGCAACTAAAACACCGGTTGCTGAGCCACCTGTGCTGAAGCAGGGATATCCTTAAAACCTGACCTGTTGGGGTGAGGGGGGTCCTTGAGGACTGGATTGGAGAACCCCTGCTTTAACCCGTTGAACGGGCGGCAGCACCTGGGTGCCACAGCCCTTCCGGCACGTCATGAGCACATGATGGGAGATGTTACCCATGACCTCCCTTCCGATTACATCGCACGCCATCGCCGCCTTGAAATGAATGTGTGCTTGTAAGGGTTCCAGTCCAGGCTTTGGCTGGAACCCGCCCTTACCTGGCTGCTGTGGACATTTTGATTACTGGCAGCCGGCTATATTTGCTGCACCTGTTCAAGGGCTTAACTAGCATCCAGTGAGCCTAAGCATTGATTATGGTTCTAGTTACTGGGCCTTCCCTGTTCCTGAGGCCAGCCTGTTGCTGAGCCTTTCTTATTCGTGAGCCATCCCTGTTGCTTACCTGTTCTGGAGGCTAGCCTGTTGCTGTGCCTGGCCTGTTCATTTGGAATCCCTGTTGCTAACCCCGGACCGTGATCTCGACCTCGCTGCCTGCCGCCTGCCCTGACCCGTTGGACTTTGACCTGACCTGCCTGCTTACCGACTACGGATACTCTTACAGGACTCTGTCCCTGGGCTCTGGTCGGTTAATTGGCATCCTTACCTTAGCCCTGCTGGCCCGCTTCCTGACCGGAGACGAGCACCGTCACAGTAGTCCGCTCATAACCAAGAAATACTGCCCCCATCTGTCCTCGCTTTGCTTTTCTGTGCAGAGATGCTGGGAAATTAACAAATAGAAATAATTACAAAGAAAACTCGTTTGTAATACAGTCTGAGAAGTGATTTTAGTTTTATTTATTTTTTATCCGTCTTGAAGCTGTAAAACGGGTCCAAAAAAAACTATAAAGAGATGAGACTATATGAGATTTTATCTTGTACAATAACTTGACTTAAAAAAAAAAAATTCCACCAGTTCTGCAGCAGGAGCGTAAATATAATAATAACTGCTGTGAATGTTATACTTTCTGATTGTCCGTAGATAGAACGATGATTGTTGAAGTTTGTTCTGTTTCCATCTGTTCTTAAATGACAAAATTAGATTTTTTTTTTTTTATAAAGTCTAGAAGTGATGCACAAATATTTTGCTAAGCTTTCCAGAAAGTTTATCCTATAAATCAATAAGTAATCATAACCATTCTTCCAAATTCCAGAAAGTCCAATATTAGCCATGCACTATTTTAAATTGTAGCGTATTAACCTGTAACAGCATCAGTATTAATGCACCAGAAAGCAATTTATCTCTGCAATCTTGGCAGAAGTTTGTGCCTCATATTGTGTTAGCGCTAAAGCTTCGTTTTCAAGGTTGTCAGTCATGGTAAGATTTCAGACGGAGAAATTGATTCACTTTTACAGATAAACACATCACCGTCCCCCCGTGAGTTCTGGGTGCAAATCATGTGTACGTCACTCCTTTGTTTTTAGCAATACGTTGATGGACCCCCTAGCTGTAAGAAGGTTATAATTGTGCCCCTCTCAACTAATCTTTCTAATCCCATTCTTTTTCTTCTTGTTGCCCTTTCCAACGCGCTTAGTAATTTATTTAGTATTTTTTTTAATTACATATTTTTGTATTTTTTTTTAAAATACAACGCTTTGCTTAGGAGTTCTGTTTTGAAATGTGAAGTGTTCGGGAGATTAGAATGGCGCTCTCTCGTCGGAGCACCATGCACTCTAAAGGCTCCCTTGGTAACCTCCGAAACTAGAGAGAGGACGATCCATGATTTTTAACACTTAAAAAAAACAGTAGGACTTTCTCTGGGGAGTGGGGGGGGGGGGGGAGTAAGGGAACGAACATTATCTGCATTAATCTGATGTGGGGGTCACCACTTCAAATTATGATAGATTGGTTCAGATCATGGGTGGTCAACCTGCAGTCCTCGAGGTGAGGTTTTCAGAATATCCCTGCGTCAGCACAAGTCTTTGGCTGAGCCACGTGTGCTGAAGCAGGGATATCCTGAAACCCCAGGAGGCCCTGGAGGACTGTCATTGTCCTCCCCTGGGTTAGATTGTAGAGGCGCTGTTGGATGGGGTCTCATGGCTTTGCAATGCTTTATAAATACAGCCCGAAGTGACTGTACCAAAGGTCACAAGAAGCTGCCGCTGGCGTTCGGACAGTCGTTGGCGCTGTGCTACGTCGCCTGCTTCTCGGAGTCCGCGTGGGAATGACGCGTTGCATCGCACTGATTCTTAATGCTACTTTTATTCCCAGCCAATGCATGTACTTCACGCAAGAGAGACTGGCGTGTAAGGCCGCGTCCATCATGCGAGCGGCGGTGCAAACAAAATGCCGCCGCTCTATGGCATCTGCCATAGCGAGCGCAATTTAAAGCGACCGCGCGGCAGAATTTTGAGCCGACAAACTTTTTTTTGTTTTTTCGCGACCTGAGTGGTTCAGCCAATGAGGGCAAAAAAGCCTGGTGCCGCCTCCGTCACGCCTCCCCGTCGCGAGCGATCTGAAGTCCACAGATCACTCCGGCGACGCCATGCACTTCGTCTATATCCGAAGCGTATACTCGCGGCGTGCAACGCCGGAACAAACTAATGGTGGCCCATGAACACGCACCTAGTGTGCACAACCGCACGCGCACCTGACCAAGAGCTACAGAGCGACAGACTGGTGTGGAGACCAATTCAATTGTTTTTGTAGCGCGACGGGCGCGTCACGTGAGCTTTTAAGTGAGAATATATAGTTAGACTATAGTTTGACTAGAGGTGACTGGGGACTAAATCCTTCTCCAAACTCTTCTACACAAGGCAACAAACGGTGAGCTATTCTGACCACACTATGATCCCTGCTGTTTAGTCTACGCATACACACTTGGCTCACAACAGCTCCATGCAGCATTACCTACCTCTGGCATAATGAACCTGCTTTTTACCTCCACTTTGTTCTTTCTCATGGCCTCATTGAAATGTTATTCTCTCTATCCACTACAAACGCCTCCCTCCTGGCCCACACCCAACATCACCATACACCCTGGATCACTCAAAAGCCTTCCACTATCTACTGAATGTTGGTGGAGAACCCTGAAAACCAGCACTCCAACCACCACCCACTCAATTGGCAAAAATCATAAAGTTACAACTTACAAACAACTACTCAAATTTCTACTCACACTATTACTCTCTTTAGCAGGTGATATTGAACCTAACCCAGGCCCTCCCATTTCAACTCTGTCCCATACCCCTGAGAATACCCCCTTCAAATTGCAAAAAGGGCTATCTCTCGCCCATATAAATATCCGGAGTCTGCTGCCCAAACTGGATGAACTAAGGGCATGGTGCCTTATGCATAAACCAAAAGCCATCGTTCTTACAGAAACATGGCTAACCCCTAAAACCCCTGATGCACATATTACCATTCAGGGATACTCCATTTTTAGGAGAGAGAGGTCAAAGAGAGGAGATGGGGTGTTATTTTGTATTGCAGGCACCTTACACTGGTAAACTGCCCCCCAAAACCAACCTCTTTTGAAATCCTAGTTGGCAGAATCTGCCTCCCCTTCTCTAAGCCCGTCCTGATTGCTGGCATCTACCGCCCCCCGAAACCCCCTCTACAATCTCTGACTGATATCACCCAGTTTCTTGGCTGCATTTCCTCTCTGAATGAGAAGAGTGAGCTGCTAGTTCTTGGGGATTTCAACTTCAATTGGCTTGACCCTAAAAACCACAAAATCCACACACAAATTAAATCGCTTAACCTATCGCAACTCATTTCCCAACCCACACGGACAAACCTGAAATCGCACAACCATTCCTTGCTTGACTGGATACTCTCCTCAAATCCCAGCAGAATCCAATCCTCTGGCATCCTTCCTGACATTTTCAGTGACCATGCAATAGTGTACTGTGTAAGGAAAATTAAACCGCCCAAATCAAGCCCTAAAGTTCTCCTCACTAGAACTTTCAGAAACTTTAACCCACAACAGTTTCTGGCTGACCTTACCAACTGCCCTTGGCACAGAATCGATTTAATTCCTGACCCTGATTCTGCGCTCGACTATTTCCAATCCGAGTTCTTAAAACTCTGTTATACCCATGCTCCACTACGCAAAATAAGGGTACGGGGTGCCCACCTTCCATGGGTTACAACTGACCTTATAGCACTCTACCAGTTCAGGGATGCCTTGTGGAAAAGCCACAAAGTAACTGGCACTACCAAGGATCTCAATCACTACAGATGCCTGCGGAACATGTGCACAAGGCAAACAAGGCATGCAAAAGCACAATATTACTCTGAAAATCTCCACCAGAACACATCAAACCCAGCTAACTTCTGGAAGGTTATCAACAACATATTCCAGCCTTCTAACCATCAACAGCCAAGTAACATCACTAAGGGTGATATTACTCTGACAAACCCCACCGACATTGCAAATGCATTCAATGATTATTTTGTGGGGTGTGCTACTAACTTATTAGCGAAATGCAACCCAAACCACAAACCTGAATCTCATCCTGGGAGTACCCCTATAGCCCCACCCCCTCCCAACACTGCCCACAAATTTCAATTTGGGCCAGTATCCGAAGAGGAGATTACACAAGCGCTTCTCAAATTAAAACTAAGCAGCCAATGTGGACCTGACTTACTGCAATCTAGGTTCCTAAGACTTGGTGCCCCAGCAATTGCCAAACCAATTGCTTCCATAGTCAACTCTATCCTGTCTGCTGGCCATATCCCTAAGACCTGGAAAGCTGCCAGAGTTGTCCCAATCTTCAAAAGTGGGGACAAAAACACTGTCTCAAACTACAGGCCAATCTCCCTTCTCCCAATCCTATCCAAAGTCATGGAAAAATGTGTCCACTCCCAATTAAGCGATTACTATAACAAGACAAATTTCCCTAGCCAATTCCAATCTGGCTTTCGCCCCAAACACTCCACCGTAACTGCCCTGCTAAAAGTTTGCAATGAAATCCAGTGTGGAATGGAACGTGGTCAACTCACTGGTGCAGTATTCCTAGATTTTGCAAAGGCTTTTGATACTGTTGATCATGCTATCCTGCTTAACAAACTCCAGAGCTCTGGAATAGGGAAACATGCTTTAAACTGGTTTCAGTCCTACCTATCAGGTAGATCCCAACATGTGTCCATCTCTGGCTCTAACTCTAACCCCCTGCATATCACCTGTGGCGTCCCGCAAGGCTCTGTTCTGGGGCACCTACTCTTCTCAGTGTTCATCAATGATCTCCCCACAGCTTGTCAGGAAGCCTCAATACACATGTATGCAGATGACACAATCCTATATGCACACAGCCATAGCCTCTCTGACCTTCAACACATACTTCAGTCGACTTTTTGAGACTCGAAAACTGGATTTCCCAAAACAAACTGTTTTTAAACACTGACAAGACTGTAACAATGGTATTTGGGACCAAGACTAAGGGGCCTATGCAGAGAGCAGCGCTTTTTAAAATTGGAGAGGGGAATAAAAAGTAGGTTTAATGGAGAGTTTTATTCTCCATATGCAGAAATGGGCGAAATCCGCTATTTTTAGCATTACTGAATGTGGAGAATTGTAAATGATGAGATGCGCGCAGCTGAAAGGGAGAAAAAAAAATCGCGCATTTTTTTTTATTTTCCCTATAGCCGGCGAGCTCCTGCTTCTTGCCAACTTTAGTTGGTGGAGAAAATTGAAGAAAATCGCGCCAAAAACAGCCGCTAGATGGCGAGCGCGCCTTTCTGAATTCGGATATTTTTCAGACTGGCGAGATGTAGTTTCTCGCCAGCCGCGCGGCGAGATTTTCAAATAGAAAAAAAAATGGCGCGTTTTTCCTACCTTGCCATTTTCAGCTGTTTTTTGCGCGATTTTCTCCGGAAAATGGCGAGATTTTAAATAGCGCTGCTCTCTGCATGAGGCCCTAAATTTCTAAAGCTTCCAGCGACTGAGCTCCACATTAGAACCAACACTAACACCACCCTAACTCCTGTTACTAGTTTTAAATACCTGGGCATATGGCTTGACTCCCACTTAACATTCGGGATGCACATTGATACCCTGACAACCAAGACCTATGCCAAACTAGGGGTACTTTACAGGAACAAATCCTCCCTAAGTCTCCTGGTCAGAAAACGTATCGCACAGCAGATGCTAATGCCAATTATTGACTATGGAGACATAGTATATGGCTCGGCAACTCAATCCCACCTTAGCAAACTTGACACCCTCTACAATTCAATTTGTCGTTTTGTTCTCCAATGCAACTATAACACACATCACTGCGAAATGCTCAAAGAACTAGATTGGTCATCACTCGAGTCTAGGCGCAAAGTTCACCTTTCCTGTCTTGCCTTCAAATTCTTTATGGGCAAGATACCCAGCTACCTGAACAAGCTCCTCACCCCTACCACTTGCAGCACTCATCGCCTGAGATCAGACTCCAAAAGACTGTTCATGGTCCCAAGGCTCAACAAAGTATCCGGCTGCTCCTTCTCTTACCGTGCACCCCAAAACTGGAACAACCTACCGGAGACTCTCACATCCACCACCAGTCTTAAGTTCTTTCAAAACTAAAGCTGTCTCACATTTTTATCTGGTCTGTAACTGTTTCATACGCCCATAATATATATTATCTTTAACTGTGCATGCAATGTCTTGTATATAATGTATAACCTGCTCATTTATGTAACTGTATTTGTAAACATGTTTTTGTCATCATAACTCTGTGCCCAGGGCATACTTGAAAACGAGAGGTAACTCTCAATGTATTACTTCCTGGTAAAACATTTTATAAATAAATAATACATTTTGTTGGGGTAGAATTAACTTGCAGGCGAATACTTTAGGTTTAAAACACCAGCACATATGTAGGTCATAGAAAAGCGCGGACATGTGACATGTGAGACGTTGGAGATGTGGCAGTGGGTACATGAAGTCTCCTCCCAGCAGAGGTGGTGGAGACATGTACAGTATTGCATGGGAGAGGATCGGGGATGCTTAAAGAATAAAACCCTACAAGCAAGGCAATGGGTTGTTGTAAACATCTTGGGGACCACTGGCCACAGCAATAAGCAGCACATTTGTACACATGGTGAATGCACTTATAGTAACTTATATACCAGTTGGGTATTGGTCGGGTGTCCCAGTTAGAGCTCTGAGAACCCCGAACATAGGGCATAATGCTAAATCATCTCCCCCTCTGGTGGGGGAAAAGCTGCTGTTCGTGATCTAATGAATGTAATATATAGAGGCGCAGCAACTCACTCTAACGTCTCGTGCGTATTTACAGGCTGTTACCTGCCCCGCTGAAGGATGCTGTTGAGGTCTCCACGTGGAGGAAGTGTTACACGATGCAAGAAGTGAACGCTGCGCTCAGCAAGATCCAGCTCGTAGGATTTTCCCAGAAAATTGTGAGTCCTGCAGCTCCAGGCCACGTCTTTCCATATGGTCCGTGCTGGTAATATGCCATATCGTTCCTTTAACGCTCATGGAACAAAGGGTTCGAAACTCTCCGGGATCTGGAGATATCCCCAGAGTATCTGATCATTGTTACTCATGCGTAGGGCTGATTACTGATAGAAGGGGATTGATAATTCCTCACGTGGTACCCCACACTGTCATAGGGCGGTGCTGGCAGTGGCATACTGGCATCCAGGAGGCAGAGGGATCAACATGAATACCACACACAGGGGCAAAATGCACATGCAACTTAACGTAACCTTCCAGGAATAAACATCAGCTAATTAAAAAGTAGTGAAGATTTTCTAATCGGTTAACTCATTCACTGCCCCTTTGGCAGCAAAAGAGTTAATAAATATACTATTGCTTGACAATACATGTTCTGTTTAGGTTTAAATAGTAGTGCCGCAGGAGGAAGCCACAACCTCCATATTAATGAACAATTGGTTAACTGAGGAAGAAGTTCATAAGCGACTTGAAAAAATTAAAGTTGATAAGGCACCTGGCCCCGATGGCATACATCCAAGAGTTCTCAAGGAGTTAAGCTTAGTAATAGCAAAACCATTATATTTAATATTCAAGGACTCCATTTCCACAGGCTCAGTACCACAAGATTGGCGTAAAGCAGATGTGGTGCTTATATTTAAAAAGGGAGCTAGATCACAACCGGGAAATTACAGACCTGTAAGCCTGACTTCAATAGTAGGGAAACTACTTGAAGGTTTAATACGGGATAATATTCAGGAATACCTAATGGAAAATAAAATTATTAGTAATAGTCAGCATGGATTTATGAAGGATAGATCGTGCCAAACTAACCTTATTTGTTTCTTTGAGGAGGTAAGTAGGAATCTAGACCAGGGTAATGCTGTTGATGTGGTCTACTTAGATTTTGCAAAGGCTTTTGATATGGTTTCACAAAAGAATTTGGTGTACAAAATAAAGAAAGTTGGACTCAGCAATAATATATGCACCTGGATTGAAAACTGGTTAAAGGACAGACAACAGAGGGTTGTCATAAATGGAACTTTTTCAGGTTGGGCTAAAGTCGTGAGTGGAGTACCTCAGGGATCGGTACTGGGACCCCTGCTTTTTAACTTGTTTATTAATGACCTTGAGGTTGGGATCGAGAGCAAAGTCTCCATCTTTGCTGATGATACTAAATTGTGTAAGGTAATAGAATCAGAGCAGGATGTAATTTCTCTTCAGAAGGACTTGGAGAGACTGGAAACGTGGGCAGGTAAATGGCAGATGAGGTTTAATACAGATAAATGTAAGGTTATGCATTTGGGATGCAAGAATAAAAAGGCAACTTACAAATTAAATGGAGATATATTGGGGGAATCCTTGATGGAGAAGGATTTAGGAGTGCTTGTAGACAGCAGGCTTAGCAATAGTGCCCAATGTCATGCAGTAGCTGCAAAGGCAAACAAGATCTTATCTTGCATCAAACGGGCAATGGATGGAAGGGAAGTAAACATAATTATGCCCCTTTACAAAGCATTAGTAAGACCACACCTTGAATATGTAGTACAATTTTGGGCACCAATCCTAAGAAAAGACATTATGGAACTAGAGAGAGTGCAGAGAAGAGCCACCAAATTAATAAAGGGGATGGACATTCTAACTTATGAGGAGAGGCTAGCTAAATTAGATTTATTTACATTACAAAAGAGGCGTCTAAGAGGGGATATGATAACTATATACAAATATATTCCGGGACAATACAAGGAGCTTTCAAAAGAACTATTCATCCCACGGGCAGTACAAAGGACTCGGGGCCATCCCTTAAGGTTGGAGGAAAGGAAATTTCACCAGCAACAAAGGAAAGGGTTCTTTACAGTAAGGGCAGTTAAAATGTGGAATTTATTACCCATGGAGACTGTGATGGAAGATACAATAGATTTGTTCAAAAAAAGGTTGGACATCTTTTTAGATGGGAAAGGTATACAGGGATATACCAAATAAGTATACATGGGAAGGATGTTGATCCAGGGAGTAATCCGATTGCCAGTTCTTGGAGTCAGGAAGGAATTAATTTTTCCCCTTAATGGGGTTTTTTGTTTGCCTTCCTCTGGATCAATAAGTATAGATATAGGATAAAGTATCTGTTGTCTAAATTTAGCATAGGTTGAACTTGATGGACGGAAGTCTTTTTTCAACCTCATCTACTATGTAACTATATGTAACTATGTAAATGTATTTTCCAAAGTGGTCCTTTTCCCCCCTTTCCAGGAGTTATTTGGGGCGGTGTTGGTCACGCCTCTGAGCTCTGGTTATGCCCTCGGCAGTTCCAATTGGATCATCCAGTCACATTATGAGAAGGTTTCCTATGTGTCTGGTTCCTCCCTGCTAACTACTCACCCACAGGTATAGTACTTCAGTACTAGCAGTCTAACACGTATGCATGTATGTTTGTATGTATGTTTGTAGTGACAACTCGGCCACTTTGCAGAATCTCTGCTCTCATATAAAAGACAGAAACTTTGGGATCTATTAAAAGTTTAATTGTTAAAGGGCATAAAACAAAATACCTAGCTCCTCTGGAGCGCTAATGAACACACTTGTTAGTTTCTATCTAGAAGTTGGAGAGCTAAGCTCTTTATCAGCAGCCAGTCCTGTACCTGCACTGAGCTCCTGTCCTTCTCGGGGTGTGAGCTTGTGCCAGCGATAGTACCTGCACTGTGCTCCTGTCCATCTCGGGGTGTGAGCTTGTGTCAGTGACAGTACCTGCACTCTGCTTCTGTCCTTCTCGGGGTGTGAGCTTGTGTCAGTGACAGTACCTGCACTCTGCTTCTGTCCTTCTCAGGGTGTGTGAGCTTGTGCCAGTGACAGTACCTGCACTCTGCTTCTGTCCTTCTCAGGGTGTGAGCTTGTGTAAGCGACAGTACCCGCACTCAGCTCCTGTCCTTCTCAGGGTGTGAGCTTTTGTCAGCGACAGTACCTGCACTTTGCTTCTGATCTCGGGGTGTGAGCTTGTGCCAGCGACAGTACCTGCAATCGCTCCTGTCCTAGGGTGGTGAGCTTTTGCCACAGCGACAGTACCTGACTTGTTCCTGTCCTTTCAGGGGTGTGTGAGCTTGTGCAGGGACAGTACCTGCACTCTGCTCCTGTCCTTCTTCGGGGTGTAGAGCTTGTTCCAGGACAGTACCTGCACTCTGCTTCTGTCCTTCTCAGGGTGTGTGAGCTTTGCCAAGCGACTAGTACCTGCACTCTGCTTCTGTCCTTCTCAGGGTTTGTGAGCTTGTGCCAGGACAAGTACCTGCCCACTTGTCGGTCCTTCTAAGGGTGTGAGCCTTGTGAGGACAGTACCTGCACTCTGCTTCTGTCCTTCTCAGGGTGTGAGCTTGTTGCAGTGACAGTACCGCACTCTGCTTCTGTCCTTCTCAGGGTGTGAGCTTGTGCTAGGGACAGTACCTGCACTTGCTTCTGTCCTTCTAGGGGCGTGTTAGTGAGCTTGTGACAGTACCTGCACTCGCTTCTGTCGTCTCAGGGGTGTGAGATTTGTGCAGTACCTGCACTCTGCTTCTGTCCTTCTCAGGGTGTGAGCTTGTGCTAGGGACAGTACCTGCACTCTGCTTCTGTCCTTCTCAGGGTGCGAGCTCAGTCCAAAAACTAGCAGCCTCTAGGGATCTGCTTGCGCTACCTTATTAAGGCAGCAGCAGCCCATTCATTTGCACCCATGACCCTACGTGCCTTACTAACTACCGCCCAGTATCCTTCCTGCCTTTTGCCTCCAAACTGTTAGAACGTCTCCTGTTCTCCCATATGATCTACTTTCTTATTTCCCATGCCCTCCCGGACTCTTTACAATCCGGCTTTCATACAGCTCACTCTACAGAGACTGTGCTCACTAAAGTAGCCAATGATCTACATGAAGCCAAATCCCATGGTAATTTTCCCCTACTAATCCTGCTTGATCTCTCTGCTGTCTTCGATATTGTCGATCACTCTCTTCTCCTTCATATTCTATACTCTTGGCATCCGCAACAAAGATCTATCCTGGTTCTCATCTCACCTCGCCCATCGCACATGTTCTGTCTGTTGCTAACATGTCTTAGTCTTCTGTTGGTCTTCCTGTTGGTGTACCTCAGCGCTCTGTTCTGGGACCTCTACTTTTCTCTCTCTCTCTACACACTATCATTTGATGACCTCGTCAACTCTTTTTTGGCCTCAGGCATCATCTTTATGCAGATGATACGCAGATATATCTTTCTACCCTTTCCCCCACGCCTACAATCCACTTCCCAGTCTCTGATGGCCTCCTGACTTAATATGGCTAAAACTGAGCTTGTTTCCCCCTAAACCTGGCCCAATATCACCATTTTCCATCACTGTAAACGGTTCTACCAGCTATCCTGCGTAGGCGTGGCATCGACTCTCCCCTTTTCTTCTCCATTCACATTCATGGCATGGCTAAAATGTGTTGCTTCTTCCTCTCCCGCCTGCATTATTGTAACGTGCTGCTAACAGGCCTCCCCGCCACAGAGCTTTCTTCCCTGCAATCAATCCAAAGTTCTGCTGCTAGAATAATTTCCCATTCTCCCAGAACAGTCTCTGCTTATCTCCTTAAATCCCTCTCCTGGCTTGCCATCAAGTTTCACCCACTAAGTTCTCCTCCTTGCCTTTTAAGGCTCTCCACTCATCTGCTCCTTCCTACATATCAACTTTGATCTCTCGTTATGCCCCTGTTCGGCTTCTGCGTTCTACCCACAACTGTCTTCTTTCCACCCTTTTGCCTCGACTGCTCTCTCGCGCCTTAAACCTTTTTCCCCCCAGTACCCTTTTCCTGTGCAACTCCCTCACACTCGGCATATGCCAAGCACCTTTAAGTCAAACCATAAAAGGCACCTCTTACATGAAGCACTCCAATAGCCTGGACTTATGGCTACTGTTCCACACCCACAGTTCCACCTACCAACAACTGCACTTATTCCCTCACCCGCTGTCTCTGTAACTCTCCCATCATACCACTTAGATTGTAAGCTCTCCGGGGCAGGGATTTCATTTCCTATTGTCTGATCTGATGTGTTATATTATAATTCCCTGTAATGTATTGTCTTTTGTAAAGCGCTGAGTAAGCTGTACGTACGAACGAACGTACGAGGACAAAGTGTACAGCCCTAGGAAGGTGCTGGGTCTAAATGCCTTCCTTCCAGTGCTTTGCCTATGGCTACACGTGTGTGTGTGTGTGTGTGTGTGTGTGTGTGTGTGTGTGTGTGTGTGTGTGTGTGTGTGCCGCTGTTCTGTGTATCCGAGTAACATTGAATGATAGCTGGGACCTTCTGTCTATAAAATGTTCGGTCAGGGTTTGAATTGCTTTAAGGCGAACATAGAAAAGTGGTAGTGAGACAGGGGTATGGCTTGCAGTCTTGATCTTGTAACGTCGCCCTATGCTTAACAGGGACAAAATACCGGCCCCCCCCCCATCCCGGGCCCCGCCCACAGCAGTGAGCCTTTCTTCCCCTAGCAATAATCCAAAAGTTCTGCTGCTAGTGAATATTTAAATAAATAGACAATTTAATTTACCATTCTCCAGAACAGGGTCTTGGGCTATCTCCTTGACATCCCTCTCCTGGCTGTGCCATTCAAAGTTTTCACCCAATAAGTTCTCCTTCCTGGCCGTTTAAGGGCTTCTCCACTCATCTGATACCTCTTCCTGCATAAATATCAAATTTGATCTCTCGTTATTATGCCCTGCGCATTCATAAATGAAACAGCCGGCCCTGTTAGGATCATTCTCTTAGAAGTTTCTACAATCAACTGTCTTAGTTCTTTCCAACATTTTGCATATCGATAAAGGTGGCCTATATCATCGCCATGCGAAGACTTCCGGTATTAGTGAGCATGTGTGAAATTCTTTCTGTACTTGCACTTTATTTGCTTTCTTGCTGTACTTTACTTACTTTTTACTTTTGTCTTCTTAAACCATTGTTCCCCCCCCAGTAGATGTGAACTACCCTTTTCCATGTGCAACTCCTCACACTAGGCTAATTATGCACACAGCACATTTAAGTCAATAACCATAAAAGGGCACTATTAACATGAAGCACCAATAGCGGACTTATGGTACTGTTCCACACCAACACAGTTCCCACCTACCAACAAACTGCAACTTATTCCCTCACACCGCCTTTCGCTTCTTAGTCTCTGTAACTATCCCATCTACAACATTAGATTGAAGGGACTCTAGGGGCAAGGGATTTCATCTCCATTGTCTGATCTGATGTTGTTATATTTATAATTATCCCTTTTGCTATGTATTGTCTTTTGTGTAAGACGCTGAGTAGGAAGAATTGGCCGTAACGAACAAGAACAGGTGAACGAGGGGAACAAAAGTAGTACCAAGCCTAGGAAGGTGCTTGGGTATCATAAATGCCTCATTCCAGTGCTTTCGCATGGTACACGTGTGTGGGTGTGGTGTTGTGTGTGTGTGTGTGTGTGGTGATTGTGTGTGGGTGGGGGCGTGTTGGTGGTGGTGTGTGTGTGGTGTGTGTGTGTGATCTTAGTTTGTGGTGTGTGCTGTGTGCTGTGTGTCTTAGCCACACACTAATTAGGTGTGGTTATGATGGCTGTACATACAGGTGAAAGAAGATCATAATAAACATTCCAACATCATGCATTGCATTTTGCCTGTTGTTTGCTGTCTCGTCTTTATTAATTTTTTGAACGTTGCATCTTACAGAACTTTTCTTTTCTTTTTTTTTTTTTTTTTTTTTTTTACTACTATTGGCGGGGGAAGCAGCCGTTCCTGTCATTTCTCTCTCTAGCCAGACGGTACCATGCTCCCGCTTGCTCGCTGAGGCTCAGGGAAAGCGGGTGCTTTCCCTGGCCTTCGCGGTTGCTTACTGCACGCGCTCTCAGCAGGCCGTCTGGGGGCGGAACGTCACTGGACCGGGGCCGGGGCGGGCAGTGAGGGTCACGGAGCTGGGTTCGCCCTCATTGGTGCGGACCGCTCACTGTGGCGGCCTGTAGCAGCCGGCAAGAGGGGGGAATTTTAAATTCCCCTAAGACCTGCGCTTCCCAGGGCGCGCGGAAACGCACTGGTGACCCCTACTAAAGCGCATCTAATTGGCCTTAGGGGCTCAGTGCTGAGCGGAGCGCGAGTCAGCACACTTCCGCAAGCAAGCAGCAAACATTGGAGCCGAGGAGCCTAAGAGAGATCCAAGGATAGTAGAGAGAAGTAAGAAGAGAGGGTAGGGGGGGGGGGTGGGGGGGGAGGAGGGAGGAGATGGAATGGGAAGAGGGGGGGGAGGATGGGCTCTTATTGTCCCCGGATCATTTATATGACCCATTTATTCCTTGCTAATTGTGGCCATACTACCAAACTGTGGAACTTATCTACATTTTAGACTAACTGCGCTGAGAGGAGTTCCATTAGTCTTACACCTCGTGATACGTGCTCAGCACTGGTCCTGCCTGGAAGGGAGCGTTTATTTTTTTCCATGCTGCGGCAATCGGATCTGGCCGCTGTTTAGTGACGTGGAATGTCTTATTCTCATGGGATTGTATACAACCTTTTTAAATTAGTGGTGTGTGTGTGGGTGTTGTATGTGGCGTTGGTGTGCGCGCATGCGTGCGGTTGTGTGTTTCAGAATAATGGAATGTGGAGACCATTTTTTGTTTTAAAAAAAAAATTAATCCGAATTTGTTTAGCCAATGGACCAAACGTCTCTCAAGAACAGTGATGTCCTATCCGTTACAGGGCTTAACCCAGAGAACCCACCGCTAATCAGATGGGTATGGTGGGGGAAATTCTGTAGTAACCTAGTGTATGGTAATTGCAGATCAGCCAAAATCCTCCGTGCCCAGAGAGAGCGCATCCAATTACTGTGTTCTAGCTCCGCTTCATTCTCTTGCAATGGAATGCTGCTGGCTGCTGCTTTGTTCCGTGATAGGTATGATGCAGCAGGTAACCCGCGGCAGCAGTGTTGTATGGCTTACTGTACTTGTATTGGCTTAATGATAGACTTTTGGCAAAGGTGTTTATGGGTGACAATTTCTTTTCACGACCAAGGCCTGACAGTGAAATAAATAGATACCCTTGAGGCCTGACGGAATCACAGTCCACCTGCCACTTATTGCATGTGGTCTGCTTGTTCATCTTATCACTACGTCTCCTTGTCTCTGACCAGCTATCACTATACGCAGTGGTGTCAACGTGCTCGTGCCATGCTAACCCTCGCGGTGTGACTCTACGTCCTCCTGGAGTGCCTGAATTCATTATATCGACTTCTGCACGGACTATCCAGCGTCCCCTTTCACTTACCCATCCTCCCCGGTGGCCAACGACTCCGTGGAAATTCATCCCCAGATCTTCGCGAGTGGGTAAGTGCACAGCAGGGGGGCAGGCCAACTCCGCCCACAAGGGCCACGCAGGTCTGTTGTGTCAGGATTCCCTCGTGTCAGATATCCCCCGCTATCACACATGGATGGTGTCGTAAAAGAACTTGGATACTCTGATAACCTGACTTTCGGGGGGGGCGGGGGCTGAGGATGGAGTTTGACACCACTGTGTATGTACTACATGTGGTGTCCCAGCGACCAGTGGGCATCAGAGGTGCCTAAGAAAGATCTGCTACCTGTTTCCCTTTCGGCCCCTCCGGCTACTGTCATAAAAGACAGACGAAGGTGTACATCCCGGGAGCCTCCTTTTCCTCACGCTGAGGTAGGACAATCCAGCTGGTGCATGACTTGAAATGCATCGGACTCACTTGTCTGTAATCCAGGCAGGATCCCCGCATCCGCCTACATAAATTACCACAACATGGCTGATACATGGGCAGGATTTAATAAGGAGGTGCAAACGTACGAAGTAACACAGATACAATGCGGGGGGGGCGGAAAGGCTAAACTGTATGGGGAAGAAAAAAAGTATTGTGGAGACATTTAGGTTGGTCTATGACAACACAAAATTAAAACGTGGAAGAAGCCCAACGAGAACATGTCTGGGGAAGTGAGACTATCGCACTGTCAAGGCTGATGGCATTTCACATTTTACCAAGAGATAGTAGTAGAATTGTGACTCGCTCACATTGACCAACAGGGTAGGGTTTTCAGGATATCCCCTGGCTTCAGCACAGGTGAGCATTTGGTCCCTGCTTCAGCACAGGTTGGCTCATTTTGGTCCCCTCAGCAAGGTGGATCAATCAGTGGCTTTGGTCGAAGACTGAGCCTCTAGCCACCTGTGCTGAATGCATGGGATTCCGTGAAACAGGGCTGTTGGGTCAATGTGAGCTGCACAATCTCAAACTATCTCTTGGACTTAAAATGTGAATTCCATTTGACCTTGACAATAAACCTTGCCGGTTGGGGGCGTTGAGAACTTAGTGAAGCCCCCCTTGCATTGAGATACTGAATCTCAAATGTCATCCAAGTTTTCCAAAATGTACTGCTCAAACCTCTCTCTCATAGAGCCCCCACTAGTACTGCTCAACCTCCCTCATAAAAGCCCCACTGTACGCTCAACCTCCCTCATCATTAAGCCCCTACTGTACTGCTCAACCTCCCTCATCAGTAGAGCCACGGTTCCCCTCAACCCTGCATTATGCCAGTCTCTCTCAGCCCTCACTACCCATGACCTACCTCCTCCTAATAGAGCCCCCACTGTACTGCTCAAACACTCTCATCATATAGCCCCACTGTACTGCAATCAACACCCTCCCATCATAGAGCGCCCCACTGTACTGTCAACCTCTCTCATCATAAGGAGCCCCCTACTTACTGCTCAACCTCTCTCATCATATAGCCCCCACTGTACTGCTTAACTCGCTCATATCGCCACTCTCTACTTCATCATAAGCCGCCCCAAGCGCCCTCACTGTACGGCTACAACCTCTCAATCTATAGGCCCCACGTACTAGCCAACCTCTCTCCTCTCATGAGAGCCCTCAACTGTTAACTGCTCAACCTCTCATCATAGAGCCCCCAACTGTACTGCTCAACCTCTATGCATAAGAGCCTACGGTACTGCTCAAACCGCTCTCTCATCAATAGCCCCAACTGTACTGCTCAACCTCTCATCATAGAGCCCCCCCACTGTACCGACTAACTCTTATAGACCCTAACTGTACGAAGCTCACCTCCTCTCATAGGCAATTATGCAGTCACATAGAGCCCACTGTTGCTCAACCCTCTCATCATAGAGCCCCACTGTACTGCGTCACCTCTCATCATAAACATAGGTCCCCCTACTGTACTCGCTCAACTCTCTCCTAGACCCTATTCTGCGCATTCTCTATAAGAGGCCGCTAACTGTTACTGCTCAACTCTCTCATACCCTACTTCAGATGTCAGACTATCTATACACTGTACTGCCTCAACCCACCTCTCCATCACTAGAGCCCCCTACTGTACTGCTCAACGTCTCTCATAGAGCCCCAACTGTACTGCTCAACCTCTCTCATAATAGAGCCCCTCCCACTGTACTGCTCAAACATCTCTCATATCAAGAGCCCCTACTACTGTGCTGCAAACCTTCTCCATCAGTAGAGCCCTGCTGTACTGTCAACCTGACCTCTCTCATCATAGAGCCCCTACTGTACTGCTCAACCTCTCTCATATCATAGAGCCCCAACTGTACTGCTCAACCTCTCTCATATCATAGAGCCCCTACTGTGCTGCTCAACCTCTCTCATCATAGAGCCCCCACTGTACTGCTCAACCTCTCATCATAGAGCCCCCACTGTACTGCTCAACCTCTCTCATCATAGAGCCCCCACTGTACTGCTCAACCTCTCTCATCATAGAGCCCCCACTGTACTGCTCAACCTCTCTAATCATAGAGCCCCAACTGTACTGCTCAACCTCCACCATAGAGCCCCTACTGTACTGCTCAACTCATCATAGAGCCCCTACTGTACTGCTCAACTCTCTCATCATAGAGCCCCTACTGTATTGCTCAACCTTTCTCATCATAGAGCCCCCACTGTACTGCTCAACCTCTCTCATCATAGAGCCCCTACTGTACTGCTCAACCTCTCATCATAGAGCCCCAACTGTACTGCTCAACCTCTCATATCATAGAGCCCCCACTGTACTGCTCAACCTCTCATCATAGAGCCCCTACTGTACTGCTCAACCTCTCTTATATCATAGAGCCCCTACTGTACTGCTCAACCGCTATCATCATAGAGCCCCTACTGTGCTGCTCAACCTTTCTCATCATAGAGCCCCTACTGTACTGCTCAACCTCTCTCATCATAGAGCCCCTACTGTACTGCCCAACCTGTCTCATATCATAGAGCCCCTACTGTACTGCTCAACCTCTCCATCAGAGCCCTTACTGTACTGCTCAACCTCTCTCATCATAGAGCCCCTACTGTACTTCTCTATAGGTCATGTAAAGTGGGCAGTGACTCTATCCAATGTTGACGCAAAGCAGCATGTTGACGCACTTGGTAATTAAAGTGTCAGTCGGAATGGTGAAGTCCCAAATATTAACCAAGTGAACCAAAGGCAGTGGTATGTTGCATCGGTTAAATGTTGGTGATGGATCCTCAGAGCACAAATATATGTTATTTCTTCTGAAAGAATGGGAAATGTTTGTAATCCGACTTAATGGGGGGGGAAACGATTAAAGTTGGGCAGATTATCTTAGTTGCCCCGTCCATATTCAGATTGCCGCTGGCGACGTCCGGGAATGGCTTGCATGCCATGTAATATGAAAATGCCCCTTCTTCTATTCCAGCTAATCCAGACCAACAAACTGAAGCATTATCCCAGCATACACGGAGACTTCAGCAACGACTTCAAACAGCCCTGCGTGGTGTTCACCGGACACCCCACCCTGCGGTTCGGAGATGTGGTGCACTTCATGGAATTGTGGGGGAAGTCCAGCCTCAACACGGTTATATTCACCGGTACGCAGCACTATTTCATGTCAGCGTGATCCGCTTGGCACGTGTAGCGTCTGCTGCTCCACCTGCTGTGCTAAGGCTGCGGTCCCAGTGATCACTGTGACACGCGCCCGGCGGGGGGGGGGGGGGGGCGACGCGTGCACAGCGCTACCAGCGATCTGCGGTCTTTAGGGAGAGAGGGAGATTGCGACGGGAGGGGGCGTGGTCGGGGTTTTGCGGGGGCGTGGTCATGACCTTACGCGGCTGGTTCGCCCTCATTGGGTGAACCGCCGGCGGGGGCGTGGCCACGCCTCCGTCGCCAGTTCTGAACTCAATTCCATTGAGTTAAAAAAAAATCTTGCAGTACAGCGCGGCTGTACTGGGCCCAGCCCCATTGAGGGGCGGTGCTTATACGCCCAGCGCACGCCGAGGTATGCGCTGTAGCAGTGACTGGGACCGCAGCCTAATCCCTCTCGCTGCGGGGTGCGGGCAGACTGATGCTCACCCCACCCCACTTTTTAAGTAGCAGGTGTTTCCATGTTCCTGTGCAGGACAGGTCTATTAAGGCCATTCTCCCTCCACTGCAGAGGTAAATGAGAATTGTCACAGGTAGTGTTAGGACCTGCATACTGGTCATGCCATGATGTGGCTGCAGGCGTATAACGCTATGCCCAAAGGGTTTTAACTAAATGACCCTTACTCATGAGAATACCAACACTGAAGTATTTAACTATGTATTTTGTCACATTGGATGTAGCATTGGGCATTTTTGTCTCTTGTTGTTTAGTAATACTTTTGTATGATGGGTTATTTTCTAGCCCTAATGTGTTGCTAGTCTCTCTGGCAGATAGTGATTTAGGAATCCGTATGTCTCAGTGTAACAATTCAAAACACACAAATAAGCACATCTGCAGTAGTGTAAAAAAATCAGCAACAAAAACAGAAGAAACGGGTGTTAAAAACCTCTCTTCCACTTCCCACCACAGGGTGGGACATTAAAAGCAACCAGAAGAAGCAGCAGTACACACACGTAGAGTAGCAAATTAGTTGACATGACGGAAGATGGGGGAGAGGTCCATATTTTGACAGTGTTCTCCCTACTGTACTCTACAGCAGGGGTGTGCAAACTTTTATTTGTCTGTGTCCCCTGCCTGCTCTCCCCCCTCCCCCCCCCTGCTAGCACCCCCCACCACTCGCCTCCCTTACCTTTTTTTCCGGCGTTTTCTGACGTCATAACGTCATGTGATGTCGTGACCCCGCGGCGGTAAATGGCGACGCGTCTCCTGAAGCCGCCGGAGACGAGAAGGGATTTGAAGGCCTCGCACGCTACCCCGGCATTTCATTTGAATGTTGTGGGGAAGAGCGCGGGGGCCTCTGTAAGCGCCGCACCCCTCCACCCCCTCAGAAAATGTTGCGCCCCCCAGTTTGCGCACGCCCTTTGCTCTGCAGAACTTTCACTGCTCCTTTAATTCACTGGTGGGTCAAAAAGGAGCGGTCAAGGGCACAATCCAGATGTGTGTTACTTTGTTACTTTGACAGCTGTATGAATCTACTCCTCTATGACATTAGAACTGTTGCCTTCCCTCCCCATTTAGAGCCGGATTTCTCCTATCTGGATGCACTGGCGCCTTACCAGCCGCTGGCTATGAAATGTGTCTACTGTCCCATTGACACTCGGCTGAATTTCATTCAGGTGACAAAGCTGCTTAAAGAAGTTCAGGTGAGACCAGCGGCGCGTCCTCCAGCGCAAATAATGTTACGTGTAAAGGTCTGCGTATGAGGTTATGGTTGACATTACCCAGAATCCTTTTCTGCAGCTGAGCCACTGTAGGACATGCCACAGTTGGGTGAACGGATCAGGTGTGCGGACCCCCTGGAAGTCCTGCATCCTTCCCAATGAGGGCTGAGGCCTTCAAGTATCAACTCTCTCCTAAAACGTTTTTGCCAGAAGAGATTAGAAGCGTTAATTGAACCTTATTGCATGTAAAATATAGCCTTGGAAATTCAAATAAAAAGCAGGTATTCTGATCACTTTTATTGACCCAGCAAAGCCTAAAAAGATTCCCAGGTATTGAAATACTACGTACTGTGAGTACTTACATTCAACACCCTATTTTTTATTTTTAAACTTCTCCTTATAACTCCTCCTTGGAGACGTGGGAACTGTCCAGAGTTCGGTTTTTGAAAAATTTTTGTTAATTTATATTTTTCATGCAAAATTAACAGAAATGGGCAAAAAATTAAGTGGGATGGTTTTTTGTTTAAAAGAAAAAGGTGAAATGTAGCACATTTATTTATTTATTTCAAAGTAACCAGTGGAACTTTACTGTGTTTATCAAATTTCAGTTAATTTTCTTGTTAAAACGCAGATCACACGAGCAACATGACCTTACACATCAGTTTATAATACCCCGGTCATTTTTCACTGAAAATGTGCAAATTTACCCTAATTCACAATTTTATAGTATTTACACATCCCTACAGCCTTTGACGTATTTTATTATCAGTAGTGGATTGCCTTTTTCACCTAATCATTGTGAACATCAATTAGGGACAGGTGTGTACGGTGCTTCTATATAGTCTTTCGCACACCGCTAAAATGTCATCCCCAGAGGAAGCCGCTACCGTTGCGACGAAACGCGTAGGGTTTCTTCTATTGGACTTGCTCCTCTAGCCACGTCAGCGCCACACGCTGCGGCTAGCTCCTCCCCTATTACGCGGACTGAACAGAGCTGCAGGCTGTTTGCTGGCTTGCATTTGCCGGCGCTATATACACAGTTGTGGATTCCCTCCACGGCGTACAGCCATGTCCTGCGGCGGGTCCTGATTTCCTCCCACTTGTTCGTCCATCTGGTTTGACCTCCGCTGGGGTCACCCGGACTCCGCTGGTGTCTTGCCACCCTGCTCTCCCACCTGTGTCTCGGGATTCCGGTTTCAAACACGTCTGCCTCCCCCTGTGATCAGGTTATTCACACTGCGATTTTTATCACCTACATTTGTGCGCGTTTTATGGTTTCAACAACCACTATATGTCATAAATTGCATTGCGCTATGTGGCATGCGCTTCTGCTTTTTATGTAATGTAGATATATGCATACATGCAAACAGTGGTCTGCAGATGTATTCACCCCGAGCAATAATCTCACAAGTTGTTGAATTACAAATAATGTATGCACATTTTTTTTCACACAAACGATTTTATTCGATGCTACAAAGCCGTAGTGGTTAAACATGAGCACTGTGATATGAGGAGGAGGTTACATGTCAGCAAAGGGGAAACGAACCAGTGACATTTACTAGTGGCGACAGCCACACTGTTCAGAAATAACCAGAACCCTTTTATTTTTCGTCGTATCTTGCAGAAAAATCACTACATTGTAATGAAGCCATTGTCGGTCTGTCGGTACATTATTCCATTTTAATAATTATTTGATAATCTAATAAATATTATTTGGAATTGGTGACCGCGTGATGACCTCATCGAGTGCACGGTTAAAGAATTGTGTGTAGCGGAGAAGATAAGCACGTTTATAAAGTTCTTGAGGCGGCAAGTATTCTGGTCCAAAACGCAGACACAAAATGTTTCCCGATAAAGCAGGGGTCCTCAACTCCAGTCCTCAAGGCCCACCAACAGGTCAGGTTTTCAGGATATCCCGGCATCAGCACAGGTGGCTCAGTCAGCGGCTCAGTCAATGACTGAGCCACCTGTGCTGAAACCGGGATATCATGAAAACCTGACCTGTTGGTGGCCCCTGAGGAATGGAGTTGAGGACCCCTGTGATAAAGGACGGTCACTAGGAGGACTGAAGAAACTCATTCGTAAAACAACGTATCGTTCAGGAGTGGGAGCCGCTGGATCAGCGCGTTCTCCGTGATGCAGTCAGACAGCGGCGTTCTCTTCGGACGCGCGTTTCAGAAGAAGGACATTTTGAACACACCGTTTGAACTCAAACTTTATAGTAATCTTAGTGTTTCCGGTTACATTACAACAGGTTAACGCATTTACGAGCAACAAAGGAAAAACTCCTCGTTTAATGAACACGAACCCCCCGCAGTGCAACCTCATCATTGTTGACATAATACAGTGACATCAATTTAGTGAACATCAGTTGACGGTCTACACTGTGCTTCTTGTATAGTGTTACTCTACATAACAGACCTACAATGGTGCACATTTTCGTAGGGATTGAGCGAGAATTATATAAGAGATCATGAAAAAGGAATGAGGCAAACACCTCAGTCGGGGAAGCTGCTGTCGGGGCCCGTACACCCCTGCGCGCGCACATTGCTATTTTCTTATTGGTTTATTGTTCCTTTGAATTATCTATTTTATCTTCCATTTTTGAGAATGGGGTACAAAAGGCTGTTTTGGGTATGTGAAGGTCCGGCACCAGTGACCGTGTTTATGGTTTAGGCTGTGCAGCACTGGCCTAATAGCATTAAAAAGGTGGACAGTGCAGCAGAGGATGATGAGAGAACAAAATGTTTTGGTTTACATCAGGCCTGTCCAACTCCAGTCCCCGAGGGCCGGCAACAGGCTAGGTTTTCAGGATATCCCTACTTCAGCACAGCTAGCTCAATTAGTGGCTCAGTCAGTTCAGCTGTGCTGAAGTAGGGATATCCTGAAAACCTGGCCTGTTTGCGGCCCTCGAGGACTGGAGTTGGACAGGCCTTGTTTACATTAACCCGTTTGCCCGCCATAGGGACCTGACCCCTCTGGCAGCACCGTGGTTAACAAGATTTATTTTCTCACAGCAACGACAAAGAACATTTTTAAACATATTCACATATCTCGGACCGGGCCCACAAACCTGCCATACCCCATTATCGCACAGCATACTGCGCTTCCACTGCAGCAAAGGATTCTGGGCAATGACATCTAAATGAGCTCTCATTGTGTCACTTTGTCTTGCTTCTCGTTCACATTAACATGGATCCCTATAAGCTCATTCCTGCTGTTCTCTTTTTTTTTTTTTCTGTTACCCCCCCCTGCAGCCCCTTCACGTGGTTTGTCCGGAGCAGTACACTCAGCCCCCGCCCGCCCAGTCTCACCGCAATGATCTGGTGATAGATTGCCAGCCTCCCCCCATGTCCTACCGCAGAGCCGAGGTGCTCACTCTGCCCTTCAAGAGACGCTATGAGAAAATCGAAATCATGCCAGAGGTGAGTTACAAGCTCGGGCCGGTTCTCCCCCCCCCGGTGAGGGCTCCTTTCTCGGGTTTGGTAGCGGCATTCAGAAGTTGGGCAACATGTGTAGTCCCATTCACCGTCTCCAGAAATACATCTGTACAAACTCTTTCCTTTCAGATCTTCGGCCCAAATCTAGTAGTTTGCTATATCATTTATTTTTTATTATTATTTTTTATTCATATAACATTTTACATTTCAATAAAGTATAAGCAGGAAGGGGGGTATAGAATAAAGAAAAGGGAGAGGGAAGGAACGGTAAGTGTTGCAGGTCTTCCACATCTGATACAGTAGTAATTTATTGGCTTCTTACAATAGAGCAGGTCTTGGCATGAAAGATGAGTAATTAATCAAAATAAATAATAAAAACATATGAATAGAAATGTGGGGTGTCGCGTACGGCACACCTGGTGAGCATGTGATTTGTGTATGTAAAGGGTTAATGCCTCTTGCTATCCTGTTGGCTCGCTTACCTCCCTGCAAGGGCCTAGAAATGAGCAAGATCTCCCAAAAATCAGTTTATAGCTCAAACCACTGGGAACATTGGCAACAAATTATCCCAAACAGGAAAGTGTTGCAAAGATCTTGTACTGCTGGGGGGGGGGGGGGGGGGGGGCTAAAAACTGCTATAGAAATCAAAGGATGCTTTCAAACTCATCTAAAAGTAGCACAGTCCAAGCTGCCGTTTTTTTGTTTTTTTGTTTTTTCAATACGTAATTAGCTAAGTTGCCGATCAATCCGTTCTCCTGTGATCGACTGGCGAAGATTCTATTTGGGGGTTCACTAAATGGGCATCCGTGCAGCAGAAGAGGACCAAAGATGCAAAGTTCTATGGGGAAGATCATGTGACCAGGCCCTCAAAGATTAAATCACCCCCACCCCCACCCCCACCCCCCCGCATTCTCCCCAGGCTCCGCTGCCTATGGAAAGGTAAGGGGACTAGGGGGACCCAGGCTATATTATCCTTGTAAGGGTTCCAGTCCAGGGTTTTGCTGGAACTTGCCCTTACATGGCTATGGTGGCCATCTTGGTTCCTGGCAAGCCTCTTCTTGAACTTGGTTATTGGCTGCACCTGTTGCAGGGCTTAAATAGCTGTCAGTGACTCCCAGTCCCTGCCTGAGCATGGTATGTTTTTCTATGTGTTCCTGGCACCGCTGAGTTCTTGTCCCTGAGCCTGCCCTGTTCTTTGGATTCCCTGTTTCCAACCCCAGCCTGTGACCCCGACCACGGCTCCTGTGCCGCCTGCCTTGACCCCAGCCTGTATCCGGACTTGCACCTTTGCCGCCTGCCTTGACCCCAGCCTGTTTCCGGACTTGCACCTTTTCCGCCTGCCTTGACCTCTGCCTGGATCACGACTACTCTATCTGGACTCTTTCCCCTGGCTCTGGTCAGAGATCTCATACCCCTTCGTCAGCCCTGCGGGTTCGCTTCCTATCGGAGACGAGCGCCATTATAATCTTTTAGTGTTGTCTAAACCAGAGTGGTCCAGTGAAGCAGAACCTTTCCTTTACCACCTGGGACCTAGCAGTGCAGGAGATATTAACCTATTGCAAAAGCCTACAGCAGCCAATAAATGGATCTTCTTTTTAACGCGCAACATGCTCCATACTCCTATAAAGAGCAGCTTAGCGCTGTTTGCTGCCAAACTGCCTCCTTCGCAACGGGGTTCAGGATGTCTTTTGTACTTCTTTCCAATATATGCTTCCTCAGCAAACGTACTGTAAATACAAACAGATACAACTTGAACTCCTCATGCTTCCCTAGTCAATATGTTACCGTAATAACTCACAGGCATTGTTAAATATCCCTGGAGAGGGATGCAAAACGCAGCGGGGGAGGAGGGGATAAGTATATCTCACACTCGATAACCAGTTTGACATCAAGTTATTGGTATATACTGACGGCCTGTCACTCTGGGCTGCACATTATTGCTCCTTGGTCTCCCACCTCTACCATTGATGAAGTTTTGTACGCACTGGCTTTGCTTCTGCTGATTTTGTGTATACACTTTTTTCATTAACATGAATGTACAACATGACGGTGATGTCTCTAGTAGAGGGGGTGACGTCGCTCCATTGCCTTGATTATATTGTAGATTACTGTTTGGACAATATCATTTTAAATTTGCGAGATGAACTAATTATGTTTAGTTTTGTAATTCTGACTGCTTTTGCTTTGTTTCAGTGCTCGCTTGTTTTTCTTAGCTTTTTTTTTTTATATTTAACACAATATCTCACAAGTGTTTAAGTTGAAGAAAAGAAATCCCTTTAGGCCTGGGACCCGCTGCGCTCGTTGGCGCGGGCGGCAATGTCGCGAGTTCCCCACCAGCAGGGGAATCCTCGCGAGTTGGTCCCGGTCCCCACTGGCTGCACAGCTGACTACACGCTGTGGCGCGTCAGCCGCTAGGAGACACCACAGAATGGTGTTTCCTAGCTTCAACGCGTCACGTGGTGTGGCTGTGAGCCAATGGGGAGGGGAGGGTGCGGGAGGAGGAGAGGCTTCGGGGAGCGGGGAGGAGTGTGGAGTGAAAGCAGGTGAGTGCCTGTCTGTATATGTGTGTGCCTGAGTGCCTGTCTGTGTGTGTGTGTATGAGTGTGTGTATGTGTGTGCCTGTCTGTGTGCGTGCCTGTCTCTGTCTGTGTGTGTGTGTGTGTGTGTGTATGAGTGCGTGAGTGCCTGCCTGTGTGTGTGTGTGTGTGTATGTATGTATGTATGAGTGCCTGCGTGTGTGTGTTTTTTTTACTTACCTGCAGCCCGTGGCAGCCCGTGGAGGGAGGGGGGGGAAGAGTAGCGGGTCCCTCCGCTCAAGCCACGCCCCCCCTCCCTGTCAATCCTCCCAGTCAATCCTCCCACCTCCCGCTCCGGCCCCTCACGTCATGGCCGCGCCCCTTCACGTCATGGCCGCGCCCCCCCGACCCGTTTGGCCACGCCCCCCCCGCTCCGAGAAAAGCATCCTGTAGACCGCAGATCGCGGTACAGCGAGTTGCACGCGCCGCCGGCAAGCAAGCCAGCCGTGCGGACGCGTGCAACGGGACCTTAGCCTTAGACTCCACTGGAGAACACCCGTATGTAGTAAAAAAAAAAACCATATATTTTAATTAATTGTTTAAAAAATAATCAATTGGGTCCTTGAATAATGACGAGATAAAAATAATTTGAAAATGGAGGTAGTCGTGTTGATGCCTTGACATATATTTTGTGCCCCGCGGTGAATGTATTGTATACTTGTGTTCGATAAGTGTGATTTACAAGGGGAATTCCACTCCAGAGTTGACGCCTTCTGCCGCTTGAGTGCAATTCCACTTGTCAACGCGCTTACCTCCGTTGTTAATTGTTTTTATTTAATTTTTTTTCTCCTCGTCGTTGTTCAAGGACCTAATTTGTTCTTTTTTAAACAATTAAAATAGTGTTTTGTTTTTTTTACTAAATAAGGGTGTTTTCCAGTGCAGCCTAAAGGGATTTCTCTTCTTCACAGTTAAACAGATTACTCATGTTCCCTGCTGGGAGCACCCTGTTTGAATTTTGGGTTGTAATATGACATACATTTATGCCCTCTCAGGCGTAGAGCAGGGTTTTAACAATCCCCTCCGGGGCTATCTCCCCTTGCAATATCTCACACGCGCACTGATTAAGCAGCAGCGTTGGTATTGGGTTAGCTCAGCGGCATTTCTAGGGGGGCGCGGCGGTTGCAGAGGCCCCGCGCTCTTTCCCGCGGCATTTAAATTAAATAAAGTCTGCGCACCCCTGAGTTAGCTGACCGACCGTATATGAACAGCCAGATTGGGTGCCGCTACGCCCAACCTTCACACGCATTATTATGTCTAAGGGGCCTATTCTAGAAGCTTCGATGTTGTTATTGCCAAACCGCTGGCTTATAGCATGTTGAAAAGTCGCAGAATGAAATGTGAGAAAAAAAAACTATTTTCTATTGCAAACCTCTTCTAAACGGCTTCTAAAACAGTGACAACCGGCGCGGTTTAACAGCCAGTCCGCCCGGATTGTGCGCGCTTTAGAAGCGGAGTGACCTGAGGTGGTGGTCACGCCGTCCCCAGTCTGACTTGCAGGTATGGGCTTTGCTCTCTCAGCCAAACCCACATTTCAGGCTTTGGTATTGGGAGTTACATCCAATCTCGCCATTCTTGAGGTGGTGGAGAAAAAAATGCAATGTTTTTAGAAGCGGTTTGTATAGTAGTTTTTAAATTAAAAAAATGTGGGTTTTTGACAAATGAATTGGATTAGCAGGGCCGGAGTGAAACCGCTTCTAAAAAAATAAATGAATTAGACATGGATTGGACAGCGAGAAGGGCTTACAGAATAGCAAAGCCTGCCAATCTGATCAGAAATGGCACTTTAGCAGCGGTTTGTCACACTTCTACTAAAAGAGGCCCCTTATGGCTTATGTATGTGTAGCCTACTGCCCCTGGCTATGTGCTCTCGGGCCCTAGCATGTAAGCCCTGGTAAGTGCAGGCAGTGCTAGGGTGCAATCCCTTTCACCTGGTCCAGGAGGTGAGTCCGTTGGCACACTTGATAATTAGTTGCCACAGCCAGGTGCAGGCTGGATGGGAGTGTCGTGCCTGGGGTGGTTCCTGTAGGGCAGGGGTGCGCTAACTTTTCATTTCGCTCCCCCTTGCCTGCGCCCCCCTTCCCCCCCTCCTTGCCTGCTCTCGGGCTCCACGCGTCATATGACGTCACGACATCATGCGACGTGTTGTCGTGGCGACGCGTCGCTGAAGAGCCGGCTGAGAGCAGGTAAGGGAAGTTGCAGAGGCCTCGCGCCTCCCCCCGGCATTTAATTGACATGCCTCGAGGGGGGAAGAGCGTGAGGGCTCTCCAACCGCCGCGCCCCCCCTGCTGCAGGGGATACTATCTGCCTCCTGCAGCTACCCTACAGGATGGGGGCGCTGCACTGATGGATCACCAGCCTGTCCCGTTGCTACTCCCACTACCATCCGCGGAGACTCGGGCTTCCTGACCTACAGCTACACAGCACTGGTACACACGTAACATGCAGAGGGGGGGGGAGGGGGTGTTACATATGTAATTATTACATCCTTTTTTCCCCCCCCGTACATTATGAAACTGAATAATTAGTCTTTCTACATTGATTACATTTATGAACACATCCCAATGTGTGTAATTACCACCTAATGCCTCATTTACCATTTTCCAGCTGATTCAACATCACGATTCTACCCAGCAGAACCTAGTACTGTTAATTTTCTTATTATCATTTTTTTTAATTTGAGCTCCATCAGTAAAAACCGGTAGAAGTTGTCTTGTGAGTTTTGAAGGCAGGGGGCTCAGCTCCAGTCCTAACACTGCTGGCCAAAGAATTGAACTACACTTTGCTTATGAGAAGATATACAGATTAAACGATATAATTTGTCAGGTTAGATGTAGCACTGGGTCTTTGTGTCTTTTTGTTCTATACATGGTCACAATCGCAGTAGCACTTTTGTGGACACAATATATACGATGGTGGATTTGGGTTCTGAGCTTGCAGGGGCTGTGTGCGTGCGATACTTTGAAGAGTGGCTGATTTTCTGCGTTCTTTGGAGTGTATTCCCTTTTTTTTTTTTTTTTACTTGACCCCATTAATGAAATATTCTAAGCTTCCTGATGGCATTTTTATCTGTGCTTAATCTTGCATAACGATTGTATACATTCCTAGCAGATAATCATCTTGGAAAGTCGGTAATGCAAATTGCGAGGTATTTTATGGCATTAGTAGGAAGGTAAATCTTAATACTTGTCTAATTTTAAGGCGCTGTATGCTGAACTTGCAGGAATGAAAAGCCGGGCTGACAGGCCTGATAAACGCTCTGCTTAGATCGACACTACGCAAACGGTGTCCCTAGAAACAAACCTGCCTTCCTGTAGCTGCATCCTGACAGTGCCCTGTGCAATATGCTCTGTTTATGAGACTTGTTTGCTGTCTTTACATTAAATTGCTTTGTGTTTGATCACTATTAGTGTTACAGCTGTTTGAGTGCTGCAGGTACTCTCTTATCTGTGTATCTGTCTTGGGTTTAGGGAGACCCTTGTACCTGCGTGCCCCACTCTCTGCTCATATATGTAATAGTACTAGTGGTGCTGATGGACTAGATTCTGTATCTTTCTGGGCACGTACTTGGTTGTCTTCATTTGTATTGCAGATGTACAGCTTTATCAGCCTTGATTACACCCGTTAATGCAGAATAACACATGACAATCCGTGTGCGAGAGCGCACGTTACCATTGTTTTTTGCTGTAGCGCTGCGGTAATGACGTGTTGACGATTTGTAACAACGCCAGCAGTTGAAGAGCACAAATATATAATACTCTAAGTGACCAGTTACAATTGTCCTGTCTTTGCTCTTGCACATGCGCTGAAGATGAGAAACTTTTATGGTCTGCCATTGGTGTGATTGGGATGTCATGCAGGGGTGGCCAACTCCAGTTCTCAGGTTTTCAGTATATCCCTGCTTCAGCACAGGTGGCTCGGCCGAAGATCCTGCTTTAGCACGGGTGGTTCAATCAGCGGCTCAGTCGAAGAACCTGCTTTTAGCATAGGTGGCTCTGTTGAAGAGCCTGCTTCAGCACAGGTGGCTGTGCTCGACTAAGCCACCGATTGAGCCACTTGCGCTAAAGCAGAGAGAGCCTGAAAACCTGACCTGTTGGGGGATCTTGAAGACTGGAGTTGAGCACCCCTGAAGTCCTGTGAAGTCCGCACTCACCAGGAATACTTGGGCACATTATGCCACACGTGAGCAATGAGGCGGTAACGAGTTGTGTAACCAAATGTTCCACGTGTGAGCTCACGTTGCACTTTTCTCTTTCATTTAGGGACACTACAATGTCTCATAGAACAGTAGTGTGTGGCACGTGGTAACATTTTTAAGTATATTTTTAGTAAGAGTGCTATATCTACATGCAATTTAAGCCATCGTGGATTTATCATGTAACACACATATGTGTGTGCTACATCAGGGGTACGCAAACATTTGGCCCTGCGCCCCCCTGCCTACTCTGCATCAGTGCTCGCGCCCCTTCTAACTGGTTTCATGTGACATGATCCCGCTACGCCATTTGATGCCAGATTGCCATGACGACGTGTCGCCGAAGCCATCGGAGAGAAGGTAACTTAGTTACAGGTGCCTCGCATGGCCTTCTCCCCCCCACCCCCATCCCCTCCAGCATTTAATTAAAAGAGCACGTGAACTCTGTAACCGCCGCGTCCCGCAGTTTGCACACCCCTGTGTTACATCATAAAACTGCTGGGAAAAAAAAGGTGAACGTGATCAGCTACAATCACTCCTAATGCATCGATCCTTATATGGTACAAATACTCAGGAAAGTGTTTTGGTTTTGTGGGTGCAGTACTGTGAATGTGGTATGTTAGGAGAAAAAGAAACGAGGGGCTATTTGCTCCTTCCCTACCTACATTGACTCCTGGGGTGGTGGGGGGGACGGACATATTGGATTATCCCCAACCAGATAAGCACTGATGTGATCCTGAAGGGTACAGGTATATCATTAAGCTGGTGTATAGTATTATTCATTTTGGTAACATCACCAGCACTGTGTTACTATTACAATACCTTGGTTGAGCACCTACATCAGGGGTGCTCAACTCCGTCCCTCAAGACGTCCCCCCTGCCCTCAAACAGGTCAGGATTTCAGGATATCCCGGCTTCAGCACAGGTGGTTCAATCGGTCCATGCGTTAGCACACGTGGCTCAATCAGAGGCTCAGTCTCTGACTGAGCCTCTGATTGAGCCACCTGTGCTGAAGCAGGGATATCCTGAAAACCTGACCTGTTGGTGGCCTGGCGTTGCGCACCCCTGTCCTACATTTCTGTTTATCGCTGGAGCCTTTCAGAGACCATCTGTGACAATAATTGATTTGCCACGTGACACTGTTCTAAGTCGGCGCTAATCTCGTCACCGGAAATACGCCCCATCTCACTTATTCTACACCCACTTAGTGATGGCTGGTTTTATGAATACTGTAAATAAAAGGTAAGTGTTAGTTCATGTGGTGTGCAGTCAAGTGACTTTCTTTTGAGGGACTATGTCTAATAGCCCCTCGCTGCTTTTTCTCCACATAATAAAGCCTCTGTGATTTTAATTACCATTTCACCGTAGGCTGGGTATTCCTGGACTTCTGGACTTGACCTGTGACGCTGCTTTTATATATGCTTCTGCTTGGATCAATAAAGTGCGGTGTAGTGGTTAAGGTCTTGACCTTGAGGACACAAACTTGTGTGTTACATTTCAGCCACAGCGTCTAACAATGTGTGTCATTGGAAAAATCCGGTTATCGCCTTTTGCCCAGTCCAAGTGCACTTCTGGGTAGTAATAAACCCATCTGTTCCTTTCTCCCTTATTCCCTCTGTTACTTTCATCTGCAAGGCCGGCTCCAGACATGTAGGTCCCACCCCAGAGGTGGCTGCATCAATGCCTCTGAGATATAGAACACTTTTAAAATGTGAGCCACTGTATATAATCGCAATGATTATTAGTCCTGAAACATTGGGGCAAGCTTGCATTTTAGAAATTGTTAGCGGCCAGTTAATCATTTCTGTAACTATTTTGCTGCCAGGGCAAAGGATATTGTATTGTATGTCTTTATTTGTATAGCACCATTGATGTACATACAGTAGCGCTTCACAGTAGTAATACATGTGGTAATCATATAAATAATAAATACTATAAATAACATGGTATAACAGGTCATGGGAATAAGTGCTTCAGAAATAAACGTAACATTTAGGAAGAGGAGTCCCTGCTCCGAGGAGCTTACAGTCTAATTGGTGTGTAGGAGGAACGTACAGAGACAGGAGGGGGGAATTTTGGACATCTCATGTTGCTGCTGCAGTATGTTGCAGAGCGCTGTCTGCCAAGGGGTTAATCGTTCTGTGCTAAAGCATCCTGCAGTGCCATGTATTAAAGGTACCTCCAGCACACAAAGGGTCAAGCACGCAATGCCCCAGCGATGTGAAGGATTATTAGAAAGGAACCAGGTACGTCCACCGTGAGCCAGGAAGAAACAGAATTACAAGTGTGCTTTAGATCAGGGGTGTTCAACCCACCGCAACAGGTCAGCTTTTCGGGATATCCCTGCTTCAGCACAGGTGGCTCAGTCTTAGACTGGGCCTCTGATTGAGCCACCTGTGCTGACTCTGGGATATCCTGAAAACCTGGCCTGTTGGGGGGTGTTTGGGGACCGGAGTAGGGCGCCTCTGCTTTAGATTGATTGCGTTTCGGTTTGTCACCCTTCATTAAAACTGGTCTCATACAGCCCGGTCCCTCTTTGTTTAGCTCGCAGAGTCGCTGGTGCCTTTGGAAATTAAGCCTGGCGTTTCCTTGGCGACTGTGACTGCCGTTCTGCATACGAAAGATAACAAGCACGTGCTGCAGGTAAGGTGTAATAATAACCTAATGATGTGCTGGGCGGGACGGGACATCTCGCCGCCGCTAATGTAAGCGCGTTAGCATTTATTAGTATGAGGGGATATTAGGGCAAGGGGTCCGGGGTAAGTTTTTTGGGTTAAGGTTACGAGCTTAACTTTGCGGTGAAGCAGCCGGCGGCAAGATGTCTCTGCGGCGTAGTGAGTGGCAATTAAATGCCGGTCGCGGTGTAACGGCCTAGACTGCATGATGGGGGGGGGGGGGTTGGCTTTTGTTTTTCCTTAAAAGAAGTTCCATCCAAATCCGTAATGACCACTGGATAAACCTCCTTCATTTACTGACACCCAGCACCTTCAGCACAGAAAGCCTCCTAGTATTAGTACCTAGTATTAGTACCTAGTATTAGACACGTCCGCAGAGGCTGCTAGAATTCGCAGATCGCATCCTTGTGCTGCGCAGCTGGATGGCTGGCCTGGGACAGTGACACTTTCCTGCTGTCAGAGATCCGGTCTGTACCCATCAAACAGTGAATGCTTTATGTATTCTTTAGAGAGAGAGCAGGGGAGTCCCCTCATTAGAGCAGCAGTCTGTACTGATAAATATATATTGTACTGTATATTTAGTCACTTTTTTTTATTATTTTTTTTGTGCAAAACGTGAAAGCTGCAGGTCCATCTTTCTTAACCCCGGTTTTCAGTTCCCGAGATGGATTAAGGACCAGAGACCGTGCACCATAGAAACGGGGACGATGAATGGCTGCAACGCCTTCACCCCCACTAGATCTGTTTACAGACACACTGCAGGTTGTGCTCGAGGGAGAAGGCTGCAATATAACATGAACCTACCTCACAATGGGAACAGGCCGACCACAGGAGAGTAACCTCATACAAGGCAGGAGGATGTTGGCCTTGGATACATAGATGAGGTTGAAAAAAGACATATGTCGAACCTACAGCATGGACGGCAAATACATTGTCATGTAGACATTTAGACGACAAATACATTGTAGGATAAGTACTGTATTTACAGGATTTAAATAGGTACAGGGTTTTTTGCTCCAGTTTTGCAGCCGGGACACTGATAAATCGGCCCCACTGTATTTTTGAGTAGATTGTGTCCATAAAGCAGCAGTCCTCTGCAAAAAAAAACAAAAGGTTGTATTTATTTAAATATTTGGGGCCCCTAGTGGTGGTTACAACTCATTATGCAGGGGGGGTGGGGGGTGGGGAGAAAAAGTAATTTTGAGCAAAAGTGAAATAAAAATGACTACTTTTGCTGCGAGATGGTTATTCCTCGTCAAAGTGCTGGATTATAAACTCCTATGGGGGGGAAGGGTGTTTAACCCTTCATACTCCTAGTAAAACATTACACCTTTTGCTGTCCGAGCGGGTAATAGACCTGTATAAAAATAACTGTGTCGTGTGCTTGGTGCATAAACCCGGCATGTTTACTGTAACGAGCGCAGCCGTGAATGTAACGCTCCTCTCCCCCCCCTCCCCCCCCCCCCCCCCCCCATCACTAGCCTCCCCCAAAGCCGGCGCCGCCCCCCACCAGCAAGAAGAGGAAACGTGCGGCGGAGGAAAGCGTGGAGAGCCAGCCCTTCAAACCGCTGCTCAGCGGCTCCATCCCCGTGGATCAGTTCGTGCAGACGCTGGAGAAGGTGAGCAGGGTGCCTGACCCTTCCCAGGTCCGCAGGTCAGCGCTCGCTGGGCCGCTGCGCGTTTCACTGATCCTTAAAGCGGCAATACAGGTTTTATTTATTTATTTATTTTACAGGATTGAAGCAGGGGGGCTCCGGAGCTGAGCTATGTTAGTTTCGGCTCCGGGGACCCCCTGCTACCAGAGATACCTCTGTAGCTGTGCCGGTATCTCTGTTGCGGTCCAAAGTCTCGTCACGCGGGACAATAGGAAGCGGCACCGGATGACGTCAGGTCTTCCTATATTGGCACACGGGACATTTAAACGCCGCCATTTAGTTCGGCAAACGGTTCTTTGGCGGCAGAGCTACCAGCACCCCATACGGAGGGAAGTATCTTTGGTAGTAAGGGGTCCTGTAATTAAAAACAAATGTTTTCTGCTTTAACCTCCGCGTCTCAGGCCTCCGCGTCTCAGGCCCCCGCGTCTCAGGCCTCCGCGTCTCAGGCCTCCGCGTCTCAGGCCTCCACGTCTCAGGCCCCCGCGTCTCAGGCCTCCGCGTCTCAGACCCCCGCGTCTCAGACCCCCGCGTCTCGGGCCTCCGCGTCTCGGGCCTCCGCGTCTCGGGCCTCCGCGTCTCGGGCCCCCGCGTCTCGGGCCCCCGCGTCTCGGGCCTCCGCGTCTCGGGCCCCCGCGTCTCAGGCCCCCGCGTCTCAGGCCCCCGCGTCTCAGGCCCCCGCGTCTCAGACCTCCGCGGCGCCGCACTGATAAGAAGCTGGGATTTTCCATTTAGTTTACATTTGTTTGGTCGGCGCGCTTGCGACGTGCCGAAGGGGCTGTGACACGCTGGTGCTGCGGCCTCTCTGGTGCTGAAATGGTTAAAGTCCTGGGATGTGGTGAGAATGTTAATACAGGACCGCACGCTCACCGCACGCTCACGCACGCATGGGGAGCCAGCAGTACAATGAAGTTGTTGTTCAAGGAAGAAATCGAAGCATTTTAAGTTGTCAATATGTTTGATATTAATAAAGAATAATGTAACTATTAGTGAATGGCCCGTACATCGCGTGCTTCTATCTGACCGTGCTCTGCTGGAGGAACAGATCCATAACTCAAATGAAGAGGGAATGCTATTAGTGAAGGTAAGAGAAAACAGAGGAATATTAGGGCCAAGGGAACAGCTCCGTGCTGAGTACACTGCCTTGGACCGGCTCTCCTTGTAGATCTCGACATGTGGCCTTAGATAGAAAGCGCTTCAGCGCACATTGTGCCGGCAGAATTCTATGCACCGTCATTCTGTCAGCGGATTAGAGTCGGCTCCGTTCCCAGCACGGGGTTAACTTCTACTAGCAACAGCCTCCAGCTGTACCAAATTAGCCTGAACTGCAGGCTTTAGGCTACACCCTGGTGTTGGCTGCTGCACACGCGCCTAGCGTCCGGGCGGCATGTGCACACCTTAAAACCGCGGTCCGTAGGGAGCGCCGGGGGGCGTGGCCTAAATGCTACACTGCCATTGGTCTACACTAATTGCGCTCCCATTGGTCCAAACTATCTGCCCTGCTGTTGGCTCCCAGCACACCACGTGACCGCGTCGCCGCACAGGAAGACGCCTTGCTTGTCTCCCCTGTTGGCTGACGCGCCACCGCACTTCGTGAGTCAACACGCGAGAACACGCCGGGGCTTGTCTGATTTGGGGTTAGAGTCTGGTGTGCGGCTGCGGCCCCAGTGTTGGCTGCTGCACGCGCGCCTGGCGTTCTGGCGGCGCGTGCACAGCTTAAAGCCGCGGTCGGTAGAGAGCAGTGGGTGGGCGTGGCCAAAACGGGGGAGGGACCGTGAACGAACGAAGCTGTCTCCGTTGCTGCAGCACCGTAAGCATCCAGTGCAGTATTTCTGCTGTCTTGTACCAACACTGAGCGCATTCTTCTGGCACTGATCCCCTGATTTCCCTCTGTTTTCAGAGATTCGGTTTGGAGCTCCCCCTTTGCTCCCACTTCCCCCCCTCGCCTTCGCTGCCATTGGCTCCCAGCACACCACGTGACCGCGTCGCAGCACGGGAAGACACATTTCTGACGCGCCACCGCACTTTGTGAGCCAAGACAGCACAACCCATTAGGGCCTGCCTGATTGAGGTGTCTGGGTGGCCGCGCGGCGCAGCCGTCCACCCCCGTGGCTAAGCCTTAGAAGGTGGGCTTGAGGTGCAGGCAGTGACTCGCACAAGGGTGAGAGTGGCGGCCAGTTGTTCTCGACAAAATGGCTGAGAGGCATCCATGTTCTCGCACAGAGCTGGCTGAGAGTGCAGACCATGTCTCGTCGCAGAGGGCTGGAGAGTGCAGCTAGTGTGCTCTGCGCACAGTACGTAGGGCTGACAGTGCAGCCATTGTGTCCGCAGATGGCGGGTGGGAGACATTGTCCGCTCGAGTGCTGAGAGTGCGATTGGTGGCTGGCAGCCAGTGTCTCCAGCGCAGAGGGCTGAGTGAGCATGTCGCCAGATGCGCGATCAGGCAGTGTCGTCGCACAGAGGGTCTTGAGAGTGCAGCGGTCCATCCAGAGGCTGAGAGGCAGCCAGCCTTTGTCCTCGTCGACAGAGGGCTGAGAGTGTCAGCCAGTGTCTCGCGCGAAGAGGGCGTGAGAGTGCAGCCAGGTGTCCTCGCAGCAGAGGGCCTGAGCGTGTGCGCCAGTGTCTCGCCGCAGAGGGCTGAAGTGCAGCCAGGTCCTCGCACAGAGGCATGAGAGGTGCGAGCCATGTCTCGCGCACAGGGCTGAGAGTGCAGCCGTTGTCGCACAGGGCTGAGAGTGCAGCCAGTGTCTCGCCAGAGGTTAGAAGGTGAGCAGTGCCGCACAAGGTTAGAGTGCAGCCATTTCGGCACAGAGGGTTCGAGAGGCGCATGTGCACAGAGTGTCCTGGAGTGCAGCATTGTTGGACGACTGAGTGCAGGCCAGTGTTCTTTCGCACAGAGGGCTGAGAGTGTGGCAAGCCTAGCTGTCTCCCACAGAGGGCTGATGAGTGCAGCACCAGTGTGCTGCGCACAGAGGGCGAGAGTGCAGCCAGTGTCCCGCGGCACGAGGGCTGAGAGAGTGCAGCCATTGTCTCGCACAGCTGGGACTGAGAGTTCAGTGTGCAATGCTGCTTCACCAGTGTCTCGCACAGACGGGTCGATGCTCGGCAGGCAGCCCATGTCTGCAAGCCGAGAGTCCAGTCGCATAGGGCTGAGAGTGCAAGCCAGTGTCTCGCCACGGGGTCTGAGAGTGCAGCACGTTCTCGCAAGATGGGACTGAGAGTGCAGTCCATTGTCTCGCACCACAGAGGGCTGAGAGTGCAGCCAGTGTCTCGCGCAGAGGGCTGAGAGTGCAGCCAGTGTCTCGCGCAGAGGGCTGAGAGTGCAGCCAGTGTCTCGCACAGAGGGCTGAGAGTGCAGCCAGTGTCTCGCACAGAGGGCTGAGAGTGCAGCCAGTGTCTCGCACAGAGGGCTGAGAGTGCAGCCAGTGTCTCGCGCAGAGGGCCAAGAGTGCAGCCAGTGTCTCGCGCAGAGGGCTAAGAGGAGGCTGATAAGCTGGAGTCCTGAGGCCGCGATTCTACCCTGGGTGGGTAGTATGGGCTACACATTTGTTTGAGTCTTTGATTTGGAACCAGCTTAGCTGTTAGTGAGGGTCACTGCTTGTTTCATCTGCTCAGTGGAGTAGGGTTTTCTTTTTGTTTTTACACTTTGCCTCAGAGACAGCTCTCCCATACCACATTGTTTGCTTAAGCCTGTGAACACACACACACCCACACACACACACACACCCACACACACACACACACACACTTTCACCACAATCAAAAGGCATATAGGAAGGCATATAGGAAGAATCCAACTTAAGGACTCTTCCAGGGTGTTGTAAGTGTGAGGATAGACACTGATGTCTTTTATATAGTACATAACCCTGAAGTGACCCCAGCTGGGAAAAGTAAAAAGCCCACAAATCTGGAGACCACGCTAATCACCGACAAATAAGCAGAGGGTACAACAAATACACATGTGAAAAGGCTAAAATAAATATGCTAAATTCTCTCCCGGTCTGCGGATTTTGGTGACCTATCTCCGTAGTCGCTTTTTATGACGCGGGCACTCGCGTATATATTTATTGCCTACGGTGTACTCCCTCCTTTTTTTTTCTATTGTAACAATATAAGACGAGGCGGACACTCACGGGACTTCAAAATGGTCAGTAGTTTATTTAGATGATCAACTTTTTTTTTCGAGAGCGAGCGTTCCTAACGAGGACCAAAATAAGTACCAATGAAAATGGAGAAGAGTCTAATTTACTTCTTTACTCGAGTGCAGCGATGATGCTACTTTCATATTGTTATACTGTATATCTCTATCTCTCTCAGATGTCTGATGGAGACATCTGCCGCCTCGAAAGCTTACGCACAGGAAAACCTTGTATAATTTCAAGGCTGATCCATTGCAGGTTGGGACATCTTTAAAATGGAAGTGTACGTTTGTAACATCCCACCTGAACCACTAGTGGCAGCAGCTGTCACGATTTAAGCCCTTCGCCATTGGAGGGCCCCGCAAGGTATTGTGTTGCTGTACCATCTGGCAGTGAAGGAGTTACTGAATGTCCGGCTTTGAGATGAGCAGTTACAAAAGGACTCGGCATGGATCACGTGGTGATGGTTCTGGGTGCAATGCAGTACCACTAATATATTAACCATCCTAAACTTTATTCCCCCTTGTATTTTTGAGCAACCTTGTATTACTTCTCTATGGTATTCCTTTACCTTCCCAGAGCTTAAAAAAATAAGCCATTTGAAGCCTGTGTATTTTGAAGCACAAACAACGTGTGGGTTTTAAATGTTATTCCACAAAACCATACAAGGCGAGTGGGTGCAGATAGCAATGTAGGGATGTGATGATGTTGGGTTCTGTGTATCAATCTGCACATACACCAGTCAGTATGGACACAGTAATGATCACGACTATGGCACGACTACCATCAATTGCAAGAGAAATTAAGATTTAATTAACTATTGGGGTATGTTTCTGTGAGTTGATAGGCAAACCCCTCCCTTAATTGTTATTCAATTGCATGTGATCAGAGTATTTAAGACAGACTGTCTTGGCTGTGATGCCATTTGGCTGTGTGTCACTTTTAAAGTGTGTGTGGCAGAGTTGGAATATTTCAGGAAGATCGGGACTCTGCACAACAACTTTGCAACTGAGAAATTAACTTTCCAAAAGCTGTGATACTTTGTACTCTTTCTATCCTCCAGTACCTGGGAAGTCTCTCCTCCTTATTGCTTTTTCTGTTTACTATTTCCTCACTCCTTTGTGAATGTCTCTGTTCTCTCAAACTTCCCCACTGCACCTTTATTTATACACCTCTCTCCCAACAACTTCTTTCAATAAAAAACACCCACACAAATCCTCTATTCAAACCCTTTATCTATTCATTCCTGCTGCTGGGGATCTCCCCAAAGCCTCAAGCTAGACACACACACACCTGATTTCACCCACGCCTCCCTGCCATCTCTTCCCCTGTAAATTGTGTTAACCTTCTCCTTTTAATACTGACCTTAAAACTCACCCCACAAATAAAGCATCCCAACAGCCTGGACTCGTGGCTACTGTCCACACCCACAGTCACTCCAACCAACCATTGTGACCAAGCAATGCCATCTACAGCACTTATTCCCTCACCTGCTGTCTCTGTAAGTCTCCCATCAAACCTCTTAGATTGTAAGCTCTTCGGGGCAGGGATTTCCTTTCCTATTGTCTGATTTTGCTGCACTTATTGTATTATAATTCCCTGTACTGTATTCTTTGTGAAGCGCTGAGTACACTTTTGGCGCTATATAAATAAAGACATACAATACGTTAGTGATGAGCCCACCACAGAGTCATATACAACTGGCGGGAATTAACCCCTTCATTGTGTGTGTGCCTTTTCTGGCACTGGAAAGCTTGCATTTGCAGTCTTGTTTAGGACCAAAATAAATCACTAATGGTAACAAATGTGAGAAGTTAAATCTGTGCGACAACCCCTTTTCAAAGAAGTCAGACACCTTTACTTCTTGTTGGCTTAGAAATATAGCAGGATGACAGGTTTTTTTTTTTTTAACGCTTTCGATCCCTAGTCCCTGTGTGCCGTCCCTGTGCGTTGAGTAGGACCTTGCTCAGGCAAAGTGCCCCTTTCTTCATGCTTCTTCTGCTGATTGGTCCTGTGACAGCGAGGCGATGGTCTGTGGTTTGGGGAAATGATTAACATGCACTCCTGGCCTTTTGGCTTCTTTCAAAAAGGGATGCAAATAGGAGTGTTCAATAAGCCAATTATATTGTTACATGGAGCTGTAGGGGAACAAAATACAAAGATACCCAATGCTAAATCCAATGTGACAAAATACACAGTTAAATACTTCAATGTTAGTATTCTCATGAGTAAGGGTCATTTAGTTAAACCCTTTGGGCATAGCGTTATACGCCTGCAGCCATGTCACCAGTATGACCAGTATGCAGGTCCTAACACTACCTGTGACTATTCTCATTTACCTGTGCAGTGGAGGGAGAATGGCCTTAATAGACCTGTCCTGCACAGGAACAGGGAAACACCTGCTACTTAAAAAGTGGGGTGGGGTGAGCTTAAACCCTAGAAGGAGGAGCCACTGACCTCCAAACAACTGATACCAGTTACAAATTAGTAAACACACGATTCCAGCAAGCTCAAACACTGGAGCTGTAGGAGAAATAGATTCGTGTGTATCCACTGTAATGGAATGCATCCATATTTGCACCACTAGCCTTCATATTTTTCCATGTTTTGGGAGCAAATCAACTGCAAAATCTTTGTTGATGTGAACCGTTCTACGTAAAAATGAAATTAAAATATTTAAAAAGTGTACATTTCGTGCAATAGCTAATGGATGAAAAAGTGAAATTCCTAATGATGGATGCCATTAATACATTCCTCCTTAGTCCGTTGCCGAGAGAGAGACTATTCATTGGAAACCAAAGTGAATATTAATGCAAGATAGGGACGGTTGTGACTTACCAGACTATATTTGATAGCAAGGTACAGTAAATACACTTGGGCTTCATGAAACATATCTGTATCTTAACATTGGATCTGCTCTGTGTTTTTGTTCAGCATGGATTCAGTGACGTGAAGATAGAGGACACGGCAAAGGGGCATATTGTCCTTCTGCAAGAGGCCGATACCCTCATCCAGTTTGAAGAAGACTCCACCCACATCATCTGTGAGCATGACGAGAGCCTGAGAGTCAGACTGCGGGACCTGGTCCTGAAATTCTTGCAGAAGTTCTAACTTCCTTTGACATAAGGGATGTCCCATGCAACTCCAGAAGACTACACCTGCAGTATGTCATTCTGAACTCTCCAGAAACCCCTGCAGGGAGGTGATCCTCATAGTAATCCATCTACTGTACCACAGGGATTGCTCACGTTGGAGGTTTTCCACTAATGTGTTACTCGCTGATGGTGACCAATTGCTGGAATGCAATTAAGAGCAGCGGGGCTGTTCCTGATTCCATAAGCCTGTGTGAGTCCCCTATAGGGAATACATCTTTGGGCTGTGTTTTATAAAAGATTATCCTGTATAAGAATAAATCTGGGCTTTATTTGAAAAGGAAGTGTAAATTTGTAACATCACACTTCGATCACTGCCAGCAAGAGCTATTGCATTTTAATAAATGTCCTACTTTGAGCTGAATAATTACAAAAGGAAGAGCTTGTGTTTTTTTTCAACCCTTGTAGGTCTGGATGGGGGAAGCAAATCATTTCTGCTTTCAAAAACAAAATTGGTACAGACTTTGGAAATTACGTTTTAAACGTTTCGGTATCAAATGGGTTTATTCCCCACCAAGCGCCTGTGTTGCTGATCTGAGTATTTCTGCTTCTTGACGATCAATACATTCAGTTTTGAGCATAGAAATATTATTAAATATACATTTCTCTGTGTTTTGGGGGTTTGTTTTATAGTCTTTTTGCAAGGGATGTTTTATAAGGTCCTGGAGCATGAGATGTTGAGAGATGGTTAAGTGAGTATTACAGTATATTCAATAATGATCTCTACATAGACTAGTGATGTAAGAAAAATAACCTACTGTACTTTGCTTTTTGTGAGAGATGGCAAATTACTGGAGGGGAGTCCAAGGTTTTGCAATAGAACACAGAGGAAATAATTTGAACTGGAAATGTGGACGTGGAGTTCATTACTACCCAATGTTCGCATAAGGATTATAATTGCCAGATTAGGATTTATCACCTTGAATTTAATGTTCACAGACACAGAACGTTCTTGTTTTCTCAGACCCGACCGTGTCAGGTTGCCAATGTGTTGCAGTGCCCTGTGGCATCAAGTTGGTTAAAACAGCAGTCACCTTGAGTTACATGGCTAATTAATATTGCCATCCAACCTCCATGTCAACATGAGACTCTAGTCTACTTCTGATTTTCTCTCCCAAAGTTGCCATTTTCCATAGAGACGCAGGACTTCTTTGGAGCAGAAACAAGAAATGGTTTGACCTTGTATGATGGCAGTTAGACTGGCTTCGCTGGTGATAGGTTTAACCGTCCCTGCCACATAGGGGTCTGCTACTTATTTCAGAGCAAATCAACTGACCACCAGAAACAACCTGGGGGTGGCTGGCACCAGCCTCTGTGCTTCTTTGGCCAAAACGTCCTTATTCACTGTTGTATAGCTCTGTTCCTCAGTGATGGGTGTCTGTGCCTGGTAAGTACCATGCAGCAGCAGATCATTGTGAATATAATTTTCTGCAACAGGCCTATCAAATCGGCCATTAAACTAAATGCAACAACACTTTAAACAAAAAGTTTATATGCTGCAGGCTTCTCGGGCTGACAGGAATTTAATTACGAGTCTCCTTGCTACAACCACAGCTTTTATTCCGAAGTCAGTTGGCTATTATCTTCCAGGGACAAGTAATGGATTTTCACACCACATTTTATTGTTATTTGCCATTAGACTGCCAAAGAAGCGTGACAATAAAATGTAACCCACTCAAAAGAAAACTAACTCTGCTTCCAATTATAAAGTAAGTTAATAGAAACACAGCCCTCCAGACAGGTTCTATAAGAGAAGATTTTTTTTTTTATGCAGTTATATTTCTCAACCCGTCGCTGGAGATTTTGCATTTAAAGTCAGCCACTGGAAAACGTCTGGCAGGAAAGATTTCTTAATATCAATTGCTGTTTGTACATGGAGCTCTGATCACATATTATTGTGTTCTCTGCTTAAGGCTGCGTCCATAGAAGGGCAGACCGCGCTGACGCGTCCGCGCGCTGAGCGACCAGACTGCCTAAAGACAGTGATCGCGTCTAGACAGCATGCGGGCGTGCGATGCGCTTGAAATCAGTCAAAACTGATTTCTCGCGCGACAGGGCGGTCACGTGAGCAGTTCGCCCAATGAGGGCGAACCAGCTCCGTGACGTCACTGGCCCGCCCATATACACGCCCCCGGATGGTGCGCGTACGAAGGCCAAGGAAAGCACCCGCTTTCCCTCAGCCTCCGCACTCCGCATGGCTGCGGTGTCTATGGACGCAGCCTTAGAGATGCAGTCCCTCACATGACCAAAGAACTAATGCCAGTGACCGGGTTTAGTAGGTTACAAATGTAGGTAGTAGGCGCCAAAGCATTGTAAGCCTGTGAGCCACGACAAGGCAGACACCTGTTCGCAAGTCCGAACACTACCAGATAAAATACTAATATATCTCTATTAGGATTAAAATTCTCATTTACCTCTATTATTTATTTATTTATAAAATATTTTACCAGGAAGTTATACATTGAGAGTTACCTCTCGTTTTCAAGTATGTCCTGGGCACAGAGTAAAACAAATAATACATGGTTACAAGTACAGTTACATAAATGAACAAGGTATACATTATATACAAGACATTGCATGCACAGTTAAAGAAAATATATATTATGAGCGTATGAAACAGTTAGGATCGCCCCTCAGGAGTGCACCTAGGTGCCTGTGTGGTACCTGGGCAAGGAAAAAACAACGGTGCCCACTTGCAGCCAGTCCTGGTGGGGCAGAAACTCACCCAAGGACTGAGAGACTCGGGCGCTACACTTACCCTGGTGCGACCAGGACTGGTGCAGCCTGAGGAAATCATTTCTGGAAGGACTCTGCATATGGGGGTGGCTGCATAACCTCAGGTGGTGGCAGTGGATGGTTATGATGTGCAATTGGGTAGGGGTTAATACTAACTCGCTGGTTCCTTGCAGAGGAGAAAGGGGGGTTGCTAGAGAAGCCTTTGTGTATTAACCCTGGTTGCATATCTAAAGTTACGTGCTCACCTGTGTGCTGTTCGTGGCGGTGGTATATTGGGACGGCTTGAGGAGAGATACAACTCATTTGAGGGACCCCTGAGTGGGTGAAGAGTGGGGCAGCTTGCGGTTTGTGTATTGATCCTTGATCCTGTAAGAGGGGATACTGTCCATTTGACGGACCTTTGCGGAGCTGAAGAGTGGGTGCGCTTGCGAGCGTCGGTATTAACCCTTGTCCCGTATACAGGTCGCGTGCTAGCAGGGGGTCGTACGTGACACACATCCGTATGGAATCTGCAGAAAAGAGAGAGGAGAGAGCGCACGCCCCATAGTATAAAACCGTATATAATGATGGGAAAGAGAGGGAGGGGGAAGAAATGAACTCACAAGGGTACAAGAATTAAAAGCATTTTGTGACAATATCACCACCATCCGGTATCTGTACTCGAATCAGAAGTCCATCAATCTCTCAGAGATGAAGAGACAGTACTCCGTCAGTTTGTCCAGGGTGCATCCGATATTGTACAGCAAAACGTCCCAGGAATCCCAGAAAATGTCTCCTTGCTGGATGGCCTCTGTATTGTTTGGCGCTCGAAACGGCCTGTTCCTGCGCATGCGTGATGACGTAATGTCCGTGCGTATTGCGTAATGACGCTCCCTGACGCGTTTCGTCGCACACGGGCGACTTTTTCAAAGGGCAGTGAAGAGGGGATGCAGGAACATGTATATATACCCTAATGGTATCTTAGCAACCCCTCAATCCAGCTGATAGTAAGTGAGTGAATGGATATAGACTCAATAGACTAATAGATACCGCACTAATAGTAAGCGGAGCTGTGAGAAAAACAACAGCAAGGCTAATACTATACAATGTCGCTACAATCAATAGACGAAATAAAAAACTGAAAAGAAGCTCAAAATATTATAAAAATACATATAACTATACACACATGTCATATAGATAAAACATATAAAAAAATATAAAAAAAAATATATAAAAAAATGGGTAAGTGACATCTAAAAATGAATATATCCAATACCTGAAACAATATATCAGTCAGTGTATCACAAATAGGCACCAACTGGATACCAATTGATGATTGATGACAAAGGATATAAAAAACATAGGAAATCTATATGAAAAATTATAAATGATAAAAAATAATAAATGATAAATAATAAATATATGTCCACATTTGTGTTAACCCAAAAGACCCCCCAAGAACAGGAAGATTGAATGTTCTGTTCTTGGGGGTCTTTTGGGTAATCACAAATGTGGACGCAGCCGGTGTATCACTTGTAGACACCTTCTTATTAAATCCCAATTTTGTTCCCCAAGCAGAGGTACCACACATTTTATTACAAGCTCCATAAATTGTCAGAGCACTTATATAGTATATCTCATTCAGTGTGGATGCGGTCAACAATATGTTGGCCGCACTACCAGGTCCTCTCCGCACTCGCTTCCTGGAGCACAGGAAATGTCATTAAGGTTTAAATACCCATAGTGTCTCTCGACACTTTAATCTATAACACAACCGGATCCCTGGTAGTGCGGCCAACTATGTGTTGACCGCATCCACACTGAATAGATTACTATATAAGTGCTCTGACATTATGGAGCTTGTAATAAAATGTGTGGTCCTCTGCTTGGGGAACAAAATTGGGATTTAAAAGAAGGTGTCTACATATACACCGGCTGCGTCCACATTTGTGATTACCCAAAACCCCCAACAGAACATTCAATCTTCCTGTTCTTGGGGGGTCTTTTGGGTTACACAAATGTGGACATTATTTATTATTTATCATTTATTATTTTTTATCATTTATAATTTTTCATATAGATTTCCTATGTTTTTTATATCCTTTGTCATCAATCATCAATTGGTATCCAGTTGGTGCCTATTTGTGATACACTGACTGATTATATGTTTTAGGTATTGGATAATTCATTTTTAGATGTCACTTACCCATTTTTTATATATTATTTTTTATATTATTTTTTATTATGTTTATCTTATGACATGTGTGTATAGTTATATGTATTTTTATAATATTTTGAGCTTCTTTTCAGTTTTTTATTTCGTCTATTGATTGTAGCGACATGGTTAGTATTAGCTTGCTGTTGTTTTTCTCACAGCTCCACTTACTATTAGTGCTGGTATCTAATCTATTGAGTCTATATCCATTCACTCACTTACTATCACTGGATTGAGGGTTGCTAAGATACCATTAGGGTATATATACATGTTCCTGCATCCCCTCTTCACTGCCCTTTGAAAGTCGGCCCGTGTGCGACGAAACGCGTCAGGAGCGTCATTACGCAATACGCACGGACATTACGTCATCACGCATGCGCAGGAACAGCCGTTTCGAGCGCCAAAACATACAGAGGCCATGCAAGGAGACATTTTCTGGGATTCCTGGGACGTTTTGCTGTACAATATCGGATGCCCCTGGACAAACTGACGAGTACGTCTCTTCATCTCTGAGAGATTGAGGCCTTCTGATTCTAGTACAGATACCGGATGGTGGTGATATTGTCACAAAATGCTTTTAATTCTTGAATCCTTGTGAGTTTATTTCTTCCCCCTCCCTTCCTTTCCCATCATTAAATATACGGTTTTATACTATGGGGCGTGCGCTCTCTCCTCTCTCTTTTATTTATATATATATATATATATATATATATATACCATAATACTGAGTTAAGTTATGGTGAGTAAAAAAAGTGACAAAAACTAAGACATGCAGATGAGCATACAGTTGTATTTGTATATATATATATATATATATATATATATATATATATATATATAAAGAACAGAAAACTACAATAAGCGCAATCACAGAGAGATTAATAATAATATTTACCACATATATAGGAGGGTATACTACCTCACAATCTAACTTTCCCTGATTTAGTCTGCAGCCAGAAGGTCTACCGCTCCACGGGCTGGTAATAGAAGGATATCCAAGCAAGAGTGACCTAGGCGCAAGTAAAAACAAGAAAAACAAACATAGGGTAATACGTTCAAACAATTTGTCCGCCAGGGGGTACGATATGCACTTACAGCGAGTAAGATATAATCAGGCCTTGTATCCACTCTGGGATCTGGAACAATTAATGAAGATCTGGAACAGCCAGCAGCAACTCATCCACAGGAAACGTATCCTCGTGTGAAGTATCACATGTTGGAAGAGAAGTGGGACACATACATAGTGTAACACAGTTTATTATAAAATTAAATAAAAAATGACAATAGGTAAAATACTCACACTTTGTGAGTTTAGGTAAAAGCGTTTGAGAATTTAGAGCTTCTCACACTCATCAAGGGTAGGTATCCGTGGACCTATACACAGTCTCTATTGGCTCCTTATATAATGTCCTTATAACCACATGCGGTGTTATGGCCAACTTCCAAGGGTATGGAGTCACTTAATAGGGCACTCCCAATAATGTCCAGAGCCTCTGAGGGCGGGGTACTAGCTCCGTTGTTGCGAGACCCGTAGTAAAGGGCCGTGTGTCTCTTTAGCTGCACCTAATGTGCTAGTAGTACTCACGCTACTTCAGGGGTATAGTGTGATGTTTTCCCCCTTGGTTAGTGTCCGTCTTGGTAGTCTGTGGACCTCCCCGCTTCTTTCACTGCTCCCGTCCTCCGTGGCCGTCCGCCTGCACGCGGCGGCGTGGTGACGTCACGTCGTCTCGCGAGATTCTGGATCCAAATCTCCCGGTCACTGTGTTGATCTACGTCCCACACCAACTCGTTAGAAACATGTACCGTGCAGGTACATCGATACAGATCACTGCCAGACAACTGAATATTGCTGGCTATTCTCCCAAATGTCCTGTGCTCACTCTCGGTAATTCAAAACCACGCCCTACGCGTTTCTCCTTTCGGCTTCGTCAGGGGCTGATCTGATATATATATATATAGTGACAAAATACCCTTTTTGACTGAAGGCTTTCTGTCTGGGACCCTTAAAACCCACTGTCTTTTAGGATAAACCACAATCGCAGAACAATCCAGCTCTGCTTTAAGTGTTTTATTTTCTTTTGCACTCCAGCAGACAAAAATCAAGATAAACTAAAGAATCAAAAATAAATCCTCACTCTATCTGAGCATTAACTAAACAGCAATTCTCGAGCTATCTTTGGGTGACTTCCCCACTTATCATTCAATAAAATACAAGTATCATAAACAAACCTGCTGCAGACAAGTGCCTGTTTGAAGCATTCAGCCCTCTTAGGCTACGGCCCCGGTGTCGGCGCTACACGTGCGCCTGCCAGGCTGGCGACGCGTGCAGCTCTGATCCCCAGTCTGCAGTGAGTTGCAGGGGGAAAGACAGGGGGGGGGGGCATGACAGAGGCGTGGCAGGGGACGCCCAGCAGGTTCGCCCTTATTGGCTGAACCGCCGGGGGGCGTGGCCACCGTGCTCATCGCGAGTATTGAGCTCAATTTTCCAGACTTCAGGAAAAACTGGCCGCGCAACTCGGTGGCCACCCCTTGTAGTGGGCCCGGCCCCATTGAAGGGCGGCTCTTGTCCTGGCCTTAGCTGGAATAGGGGAGAGGGGAGAACTGATCCAGTCTGGCCTTTTTAAACTCTGTTAATCAAGGCCACGTGATCTGCACCTGGCTTCACTTGCAGAACCTCCCCTGGTCCTTTAACCCTTAGTAGGGACAGGTAGAATTTGCAAACGCAGGACTTATGTATCTCCCACCTACAACTTTACCGCCTTTCCTCTCACAATATATACACACATACACACACTGTCCTGTATCTTTACTTAGGTCATATATTTTTTTGCCTCGTCCTAATGCTGTAGCAGTGTAGTATACAGAGTATACAGAGGAAGTATCCATATCAGTCCGGAAGAAAGCTGTAATTTAACCCTTTTGCTGCCGGAAGGGCCTGCGGGATATTGCTCTACAATAATGTATTAGTTAGTACAAGTTCGTCTAAAAACGCATAGATACTAAGGAAAGTTTCTGTGGCAATCTAATTAAAGATGTGAACAAATTACTTATGAAATATTTGTATTTTTATTACTAGCCCTGTGTAGGAACACAAACAGATACTTTTAGATGCATAAATATGTGCTTTTGCTTGAGAGGAAAAGAAAGAAAACTTGGTTAAACATCTCGGGAAATAAAAAAATAAAAATTTTGCCTTTCCCTACTGATAATGGAGATCGGCGAACCAGTCCAAAGCCGTTTCCTGGAATTTCACAGATTTTTAAGGTCAACTTTGACCCCCCATCAACACAAAATGCCTGCGGGTTTGGCACAAAAAAAAATCTGAGCAGGTTGTTAAATATTCGTGCAGCCCATATCTCTCTGCTGTTTAAATGTCCTCCGTCATACGGGCCAATAGGAAGCCGTGATGTCATCCCTTGCGGTTTCCGATTGGCCACCGTGACCGGGACATTTAAACAGCAGAAAGATTCCAGCAGCATCAACTCCAGGCTGGCGTTAGCCCTGTCTTTGCTACAGTATGTATATAATGGCCAATATATACATAGGCAAGATAAGCTAAACCAACTTGAAATAGATGATAACATAGTAATTAAAATACATAACCGCACATATTAACCCCTTAGTAGCCCATGGGTCAACTAGTCATGAGTTTCCATGACTAGCTAACCAAAAAGGGGTTAATATACACATAAAAACCACTACCTGCTCCCCTTGGCCTCCTTAGTGGCTAGTAAAGCACCCCCCCCCCCAAACAAATCTTCTACCCCTTCTAGACTTATGGCCAATAGCCCAATTAGCCAAATACAGCTACTGTAATAGTGCTTTTGGAAAAACAAAATTTTTTTTTTTTTTTAAACACCAATACATAAAAAATAGTTTTAAAATAAATGCTCGGCATTAAGCATCTAGATTACCATTGGCAATCAATGGTAAGCTAGAAAAAAATATATATAATACTAAACGACATTACTTACCCCATTTCATTACCTTAGCGGCTAGTAACTAACAATCAAGTAATAAAGGGGTTAACCTCTACCCCCTCTCAGCCTCCCCCGGAAGCCCTAACCACCCACCCCAGGGCAACTACCCCTGCCCCCTCTCCCACACTAATTAGCAATAGTCCCATTAGCCAAATGAGGTTCATAGGATTTTTGCCCACTGAAAAGCATCAACAAATACATTAAATAAAAAATACATTACAATTAATAACATAATAAAGACTAAGCCGCCCTTGACTACCATAGTGGCTAGTAAAGAATTGCCATGTAATGCTTTACGAATCGCTAAGGTAATGAATGGGTTAACCCTTCCCACCACCCCACCACCTGGAGGCCTAAAATTACTCTATTGGCACATGAACACCGCGTTTGATAAAGCACCAGTGTCGGCGCGAAACGCGTTAGAGGGGCTCTCGTCGTGGTGTTCATGTGCCAATAAAGTCATGGTGCAATCAGCACTGGCAGTCCAGGTCTGTTATTCATCCACCAGTGCACCGCCATGGCCTGTTTTTTCTAGGGGGGGTCTTGAAGACTGGAGTTGAGCACCACTGCTTTAGTTCACTAACAGAGCCTGGAAAACAGTCTCACGGATCCACTTCTTCTTCTCAGAGGTGCGGATTATTTTGTTCCATTTAGCGAGCGCAGGGAAATAACTATAATGATGCCCGAGTTGCCTTCTAATCTCCTACACACAATAATTTGTCATTAGCTGACTGCTGAGAGTATGGCAATCATCTCTTACTCCGGATGAAATGAAACTCCTCTGGTAATGAATGCTGCTGGGATATTAAGGGAATCTATTACAAAAGAAATGGAAGTAGCCGAAATAAACTAAACATCATCATTCATTCTTGCTTGGAAAGGCACAGATAAATGCATGCAACCCTTCCTGACTCCAGCTTGCCTCGGGAAATCAGGTGTAAAAGTCTGGAGAGGGGTCAAATTGTCTGGGAGCATCGCACCGCTTATCTTTGGCGATTCATATGGGAAAAGATACATGAACTCATAGGAAAGCTGAACATGTTATATACACCAATTGCAAGGTCATTTATGACATTGTACACTGTTAGATAAGGGGTTACCTACAGTATCTGCATTGCTTACATCTTTTATATTCCACTAGTGATTTGTCATAGATTGTGATACCTTTTAATAGACCAGCAAGAGAGTGTAGTTAGTGCCACATTTTGTACATGATGCGACAGAGAGCCTGTGAGGTTTTGTAAGCGCTGTCCACACAATTACAGCATAAAAGAAGGCCCTGCCTGATGATGAATGTGATTCAAAAGCAGGTCATTTACCAACAAACATTTGGTCCAATTAAAAGGTATCATTCTGAGACCAGAACTTAACCCAGGGATCAAGGCACCAGCTAGGACGAAGCAGATCAATAAAGAATTTTTATTTCAGCCAGAGCCAGCAAGCACAACACAACACACAAATCAGAGCTATACTCACAAAAAACGGGGCATACGGGGGAGGGGAGAATCTTAGCTGACTAGGTGCTGAGCGCCACATCAAAGGCTTAGGCCGCGGCCGGGGTGAAAGCGCTTGCTCTCGAGCACCATGATGTCACACGCTGATGAAGCTGGGGCAAACCTCTCACGTGACCCGACCATCACGTGGCAAATACAAAATAATTTGTCTCCTCAAGCTGCTCTCCATGGAACGCTCATGGGCACGTGTGCGCGCACACACTGTGGCCAATCACATTGCCATAACATGATTCATCGTGCTGAGTGCCTGCGCACTTTCACCCTGGCCGCGACCTTACCCAGCGCTTGCTTCCACTCTCCGATGAGTTAGGGACATCCAGACCTCTCTGGCACAATTCGCAGCAGAGCACTATCAAAGGTCCCGCTGAAACGTCCTGCTCGCCGCGTCTCCGGCAAAGCTACAGTCCCATAGCATAAAGCACTTCTGAATTTCCCGCTGGCAAGGCTCTCAGCCTCATCTTCGGGCAAAGCCTCAAAGCACACCGCTTAGATCATCTACACATTAGGATCCGAATGAGCTGTGGAGCTCTGCTTGAGTTCCCCTTATCTAGCTTCCCTGCTGCCATAGGAAAGCATGGTAGAGGGGCTGGCAACCAATCACAGTGTGGATGCTGTTCACGGACCAATCAGTAGCCGAGGGCTCGCCTGCATTGGCCAATCAGGGCTGGGGGTGTGTTTAGAAAGTTAAAAGGATGGTGGAGGGAAGTTAAAATGGGCCAACGAGAGCAGCGCCTACCAGAGGAACTCATCAACGACTTCCCGCGGCCGACCGGATATCTCGAGCTGCGCTGGCGGCGCTCTGGCTGGGGAGGCAACCATTTGTTGCGCTTAATGATTGGATGGCCCCCCTAGCCCGTCTTGGCCACTACACACTTTCTCCATTGTCCCGGCACCTCTCCTCCCTCTCCAGACCCAACAGCAGACTGTACAATTTATGAAGCTTTAGATTTTATATTTCCCCTGAGATCTCGGGTCAGCGAATTCCTTTGTAATTTCCATACATTTGCAGGCTTGGCAGACTCCACATTTGAATGATCCATTCACTTTATTTAACCACCATTTCTTTTTTTTATTGAAACATCAGAGTGGCTATTAACTCTCAATAGCTCTCAAATGTGGGGCGCTTAAAATGTGCAATAAATATTGTTCTTTTTTATTATTCTTATGCCTAACCTTTAACCCCTCTGTCCCACACCCACAGTCACTCCTACCAACCATTGTGATCAAGCACTGCCATCTACAGCACTTATTCCCTCACCTGCTGTCTCTGTAACTCTCCCATCATAACACTTAGATTGTAAGCTCTCCGGGGCAGGGATTTCCTTTCCTATTGTCTGATTTTGCTGCGGGTTATTGTATTATTATAATTCCCTGTACTGTACTGTATTCTTTGTGAAGCGCTGAGTACACTTTTGGCGCTATATAAATAAAAATATACATACATACAAACATACAATTCCCCCCTACACACACACACACACAATACCCACACAATCCCCCCCACACACACACAATACCATCACAATACCCCCAACACGCACATTCAACACCCAACCCCCCCCCCCCCCCCCCCCCCCACCACCCACATACACACAATTACACACACACACACACACTATTACTTTGGGGTGGTCTCAAGCCTATAACAGAGTATTGTGCTATAATAGAGAGTGACATGTAGCTAGAGTACACCCAACAAGGGTAAGCTGTGAAGCCTACGGGTAGTTGAGAAGGTTCAGTCACACAGTACAGACATGGCCGCCAACAGCTTTCGTGGGGCTCAGGACTAGAGTTTTCACTGGGCCTCCCATGTTGGTGGCCTTGCAAGCTTAATACCGCCTCATCTACACATACTCAATAACCCCCCTTCCCATACACATGCTCCATACCTCCCCCCCTACACACACACACACACACACACACACACATATTTTACCTTGGGGGTGTGGAGGCCTCCACTGCCATGCCAAGCTCCAAAGTGACAGCCTCACCACGATCTCACCGCCTCCATTGCCTTTCAGGGTCTCTTGGCGTCTTATGTATCCAGAGTGTCCTGAGTGCATCAGTGACACATGTTGAGTACCTAACTTCCTGTTTGCAGGGAGAACTGATGAGACATGTCTGTGTTTCCTGGACGGCTGAAACCAGAAGTGCTGATCGCGGTCACATGAGATGCCAAGAGACGCCAAAAGGCAGTGGAGGCGGTGAGATCGCGGCGAGTTTGTCACTTTGGAGATTTTCTCCGCAATGTTTTAAAAGTTTTTTTCTATGTGAGTGCACATATTTAAAATTTGTCTAGATAAAATGTGTTTATACTATCTGTACTATTACGTTTTTCTCCACTTTCCTCTGAGATCGATTGCAGTTTACAGATGGACACACAGTTTGCCATAGTATGGGATATGTTTATTTAATCCAACTACATGCGAGTAAACACTTCAAATGAATTCGCAGACCACAGACCTAGTGTGACAATATTCCACCATTGGTTTTCTTTGTTTTCTGCTCTCCCACATATTGGACATCCACTTCTCCCCTAAAACTTGGTCAGATAAGACTATATATACTGTATTGTTCCCTACTATTGTCTTTATATGTTTTGGACTTGGAACTGGCCTACCCAGGAACTGTCCTACCCAGCCAGTCAGATAGGAAGATCAGGAGTAATGTTTCTTTAGTCTCCTACATGGAGTAGGTGTTTGTTTTATGATTTGTTTTTAGCCTTAAAGGGGCAGTAGCCCCAATGTTTTAGTTTTTTGTGGAGAATAAAATCACGCAAATATTATGATTTACCCATAAATGCATGTGTGGACTCTTCTCTGACCTCGCCTACAAGCTGCTCCGTCACACCAACCTACCTTGTCTCAGTGTAATTCATGGTAGGGTATGCCAGCTAGGAGCCTATTAGCTGGTTTGACATGGGAAACTACCAAAAATACCAAAAATATATATATATATGTAATAATGGTTTTTGAAGCAAAAAGTGGCACTGTGTGCTCATTTGCATGTCATTTCCCAGAACCCCTGCTACAATGGAAGTGCTGTGTGCTGGGTGATAATGGGGAAAGGCGGGGTTGCAGACCTGCCTAAGACATGCAGATGAGCATACAGTTGTATTTACATTTGCATATATATATATATATATATAAAAAAAAAAATTCCCTAAGTGTTAAATCCACTTAGTCCTCCCCAAGTCTTAGAACGTCTTACCTGTCTGCCTACTTCTTTCTCTTTAACTTCTTGCTATCTCATAATCTTCCAATGCACCCAACTACTTTCTTCCCTTACACAGAATGTCACAGTAAAGACATGTAAAGATTCTATGTGCAATATAGCAACCAAGGGATTAACTGATGTAGCCAGGTCACCCCTCTCACCTTGCGACCCCCATCCCCTCCGTCGCCAGGATCGATGGCGGGTGCTGCCGGAGGCAAGCGGCAGACCCGACGGCCATTCTGGAGGGTGGGGGCCGAGCAGGGAGCGCACCAGAGTGCAGGAGATCTCCGGCGGCTCTCGCGCAGGGCGCCGCCATGTCGCGCCGGTTCGCGCATGCCCAGTAAGCTCCCGGCGGGCCAACAGAGTCGCGAATGCGCAGGACTAGGTAGGGAGTTGAGACAGCTCTTAGAGAGTCGCGCGAGGGCAGGAAAGAGTCGCGCGAGAGTAGGAACAGTGAGAGATGTTGTAGCGGCCATTAGGGGTGAGTGCAGGCGCAGGGAAGGCGCGCACGCGGCCCCAATGTAATTACAGGTGCCCCGGGACTACAATTCCCATAGGGCCTAGCGAGGGAGGCACCAGGTGCCTCATAGGAGCCAATAGGGCTGCAAGACTGCCAGGAGAAGAAAAGGATACATTTCGCGGGCTTGCAGCTACGTGTGCAGTCAGAGTCAGGAGCAGCCCAGGGAAGGAGGTAGGGTGCAGGAGTCAGGGACTTCCTGCACTAGGCCAGCGGCCCCAAGGTCCAAGTTAGCCCTGATTCCCCTCCAGGTTAGTGAGTGTTGCCAGGGATAGTCTCAGGTTTGGGACCCTGTCACTTGCTGTAGTTAGAGCTGGGGAATAGAAAGGGACAAGTGGGCTGAGTGTTAGTCTGCAGAGCGTTGCTGCAGGAATTAGGTGAGGTAAGCGACGTGAGGCAACTGGGGGGTTCATAGCGGTAACCAATCCGGGGAGCCATGGCCCAGGGCCCGTGTTACGAGTAGGGTGGGTGCAGGGACCTACCTGCATAGGATAGGCAACCCCGCAAGCCCTAGGAGTTTTCCTTAAGCCACCTAAGGATGCTGTGCTGTAGGGACGGCCTATAGTATAGTGTGTGTCACGTTGTTATAGTGTTAGGTAGGGACTCAGCGGACGCTGCGGTTCCAGGGAAAGAGTTCGGGCTCAAGTCGGGGCCACAGAGAATAACTCAAGGTTGGGATCAGACGAATTCATCGCACGTCTGACCCTTTGTGAAGTTGTTGCTGATCCGAGCACCGGAGTGCTCGGCAGGTACTATACAGTCATAAGTGCACCAACAGGCCCTTAGTGTAATTGTGACTGCGCAGTCACCCATTGCTTCTCTCTGCAAGAGTGCGGAACATTGGGTGGGACTCTATGGACACTGGGTGGGATCACCTGGTGTTGGGAAAGCGTCCTGCGCGACGCAGTGGTAAGTGTCTCCTCTAGAGAGGGACACCGGTTATGTTGGTATTGTCATGATATGTGTTATCTTATGTTCCTAAGTAAATAGTATTAGTTATTATACCTCACCGTGTATGTGATTATTGTGATTGTCCTGCGAGGAACCACTCCCCCTCTGGTGGGAGCCATCGCAGGTGGAGGCGCTGAATTGAGTAAGTGGTTACCCCTAGTATATATTGCCCAAGGTTCCCGTGGCGGAAGCTCAGCCCTCCTGCGAGCCAACAGGTAACGCACCACACCTATGGTAACATTGTATGTTCCCTTTCACCCACACTATATCTGCGATTGGGGGGTGGGGGGGGAATACCCGTTACACTAACAAAAAGTGATCTTCCCTGCTCCAGCAGAGAGAGTGGCTAACTTTTCCTTTTGGTTTATTACTTCTCGTTTAAAGTTACTAGCAAAAAAAATAACAATGAAGGAAATGCATTTTGTTTTCTCAGGAACTAACTTGTTCTAACCTCTTATATTAATTTGACTGAGAGGAGTATTATTGTTATCTGGATGGGCGAGCGTCAAAGCTCCTCATACTGTATACATTCCTTAAAATCAGAGGCCCTAAGGGTTGTTCACGGGACAATGTATTATTATGTGTGCCGTGGCCCTAATCAGTCATTTGAAATTGCTAGAATACCGCTATGACACGTAGCAGATAATGAATTTCACCCTGAAGGTTGCAAAGGGTTTCTTTAATTAAACAAATACACGTCTGGCAGATTCCTCTGAGTATGATAATGTGGGGACCGTGAATTTGTTCACTACTGAGAGAGAATTATTAAGTATTTGATACTCCCTAATGAACTTCAAAATGAAACAATTCCCCCTCCCCCAGATATCCAGTCAGAAAAAAGTGTCTCTTATCAAGGGAACGTGACAAATAGCTGGCAGGACACACCCATACGGGTGTGTAAAGGTATCTGGAGTCTCGCCCAGATTTAAGAATTGTGGGGTAGAACAATTGGTGTTTGAGTCACACAAAAGAGATCCAACTTTGGCGGCACTTTGCTTATTTATCGTGCCCTACAGGGAGGTGGGCTGGACAACCGGACAGTCAGCTGTTGTTAACCCCTTTCTAACACACACACACATGCACATGAGTAAGTGTGTACGTGACTCAGGGCCCCACTAGTTACCCTGTCCAACTAATTTCATACACAACGTTTCGGCCTCACTTAGGCCTTTGTCAAGTGACTGGTAATGAGACATTACCTAAGTGAGGCCGAAACGTTGTGTATTATGAATAAATTCTTTTGCGAAAAACCCGTGGAGCCCTGGATCATCTTTCCTGTTGCTGTATACTTGGATTGCTGCAGATAGGCCATCATTGAACCATGAGCTCCGGCATTGTGCGCAAGTATCGCATTTCTTGCATTTCTTTGCACTGTTTTGGTGTGCTATATACCCACATACCTCATTATAAAGTTGCCAACATATTTTATTGTCACAGTACTATATACTGAAAGAAGCATAAAATAACAATATAACATACGAAAATATTACATGAAGACAAACTAGTACAACAGATACAGATATCCCTGCACCTAAGAGCTTACAATATAAAAGGAAGAAGGGGGGAAGTATGTTAGGGGAGAGAAAGGCTGCTGGTGTTGAATTTCTGTGAACGGACAGTATGTTTATGTAACGGAGTGTCCCATAATACCTCTCTTTCCCCTGTTATGTAAGCCCCTAGTATGTTCAGGGCAGTAACAGGTTAATCTATGGGCCAGTGACCCCCCACCCTTATGCTCCACTTGTAAGTGGTGGAACTAAGGTGGTGACTCATGGCCTGTGTAAGCCTATCAGGGATAGGTACAGTCCATGAGCCCGTCCCTTCCAGAGACTTCAAAGTGGGGGTATCAGATTTAGTCAGTCTTGGGGGGGGGGGGGGGGGGAAACAGTGTTACATTTAGTAGCCAGAATGCCTTTCTTTGGCCATTAGGTGACAAGTGTTAAGATGGGGACCAGAGCTATAATAATATCAGTAAATTAGAGGAGGATATAAGAGAGCAGGAGGTCGTGGGAGGGAAGATAGTGTATAAAGGCAATGTTTTGGTGTGCATTGGGGAGCTTTGTAGCTGAGGGCTAAAACCTTGATTATGGTGGGTATGGGTAGCTTGACGTAGCTACCAAATTCTAGAAAAAAGAACAAAGCAACGAAGTTATTCAGAATATGACGGTGCCTGACTGTATCTTGTTATTTCTGTTGAAATAATGAGGGACAGCTGGTTATGCACGTTTGCCAAAACATGACATGCCTATTTTCTGGCTGTGCATTATGTCTTTAAGCTTCTGCACTTCAGCAGACCTTCTCCCACACTGTCCCTTCTTGCCAAGGGATTCAAATAAAACCTTCTGCAAACTAGTAGGAGGCGTGTTCACAACAATGACACCGGAATCGCAGGCTTCCGATTGGCCGATTACATCAGAGGTTGATAGGGACGACGGACGTTAAAAGTCGGGGAAATTCCAGTTGACCTTAGTGACCCCTGATTTTGTTATGATGAATAAAAGTCAGTTACACATGTTTTGTACAGTGACATTTTAAAATGATTACAATACCGATAAGCACCTTTCTGGTTACGCTTTATCTAGAGAAAGGAAAGACCCATATAAAGAAGTGCTATCGTTTTTCTATTTTAACAAACCTTCGTACGTTGTCTGCTGTGATCGTTTGGATGGAATGGTCTGTCTTTCTTGTCGTTGGCAGATCACATTTTGCACACGGGAGGGTTTTAGCATTTCATTTCCATCCTTGGAGCAGTAATTGTAACTAAAATAGTATGCTACCTTGTGCAGGAGTCTCTTCCCTGACGTTTTGTGTGAATATCAAGTTTTACCCAGAAACATGCTACACTGCATCTGTACTTTTCAAGGGATATTTTAATGTTATTTATTTATTTAGTTATCAACTGTTTTACCAGGAAGTAATACATTGAGAGTTACCTCTCGTTGTCAAGTATGTCCTGGGCACGGAGTTATTATGACAATACAGGGTTGCATTAAATCAGGAGGGCTCAGCTCCAGTCCTCAAGACCCCCCCCCCCCCAACATGTTATATTATCAAGATATCCCTGCTTCAGCACAGATGGCTTAATCAGTGGCTCAGTCAATGACTGAGCCCTCTGTGCTGAAGCAGGGATATCTGTGGAGAACTATAGTTATTGACACAGATCTATACACAACACCACTGAAATACAGCACCATTGATTCTGTCCATTCAAGCTTTCAAGCTTGCACAGGTGGCTCAATCAGAGGCTCAGTCGAAGACTGCACCATCTGTGCTGAAGCAGGGATATCCTAAAAACCTGACCTGTTGGGGGGGCTTGAGGACTGGAGTTGAGCACACCTGCTAAATGAACAGAGGTTATACATTCAATTTACAGACATTTCAGAACATTAGAGATAATATATGATTATGGGCGCATTCTCCGGCATCTCCCCCTGCAAATCAAGTCAACATGGCTGGGCGACGTCAAATGGCACTGTGTTGCCATGACAACGGGACACTATGTGACATCACTGCATCACAACACTGGTTGCCATAACAACGAGACGCTCCAGGGCATCACGACGTCACGCGGCATCACGTTGCAATGACAACGTAGCGTCACATAACGTCTCAGCGCCATAAGGCATGATGTCGTGACGTCACAGAGCAACTCATTGTCATGACAACGGGCGTCACGTGACACCACGCAGCCATGTTGACAGGATTTGAAGGGGAGGATGCCGATGCCGGGATGATGCCGATGCCGGGATGATGCCGATGCCAGGAGGATGCCAGGAGACGCCGCTGCAGCCGAAGGTAAGATAAATAAATATATAAGAAAAAGATCAATGTACAAAATGTTATCTCCGGTTTAGCCTTCAATAGGAGGTGGCAACCCTGGTTACAGACCAGATGAAAATGTGAGACACCCGAAGTCTTGAAATTACTTAGACAGGAGGTGGTTTTGAGAGTTACTGGAAAGTTGTTCCAGTTGTGTGGTGCACGATAACAGAAAGAGGACTGACCGGGTTCTTTGTTGAACTTATGGACTGTGAACTGTCTTTTGGAGTCAAATCTCAGGTGATAAGTGCTGGGTGTGGTAGGGGTGAGGAGTTTGTTTAGATTGGGCGGCTAGCTTGCCCAGAAAGTATTTGAAGGCAAGACAGGAAAAATTTACTTTGCGTCTGGACTCAAGGGACAGACAATCTAATTCTTTGAGCATTTTGCTGTGGTGTGTGCTGTAGTTACATTGGAGGACAAAGTGGCATATTGAGTTGTAGAGGGTGTCTAGTTTGCTAAGGTGAGTTTTGGGGTGCCGTGCCATATACTATGTTCCCATAGTCTATAATTGGCATTAGCATGGGTTGTGTGATGCGCTTTCTGTCCAGCTGGCTAAGGTAGGATTTGTTCCTATAAAGTACACCCAGTTTGGCATAGGTTTTGGATGTCAAAGTATCAATGTGCAACGCAAATGTTAAATGGGAGTCAAGCCATATGCCCAGAGATTTAAAACTATTGGCAGGGGCTAGAATGGTGATAGAGTTGGTTCTGATTTGTAGCTCTGTCATTGGCAGCTTTAGAAATGTAGTTCCAAATACCATAGTGATAGGGTTGTCAGTGTTTAAAAACAGGATTTTCTGGGAAATCCAGTATTCAAGTCTTGAACAAATAGATTGAACTACAGTACAGGTCCAAGATCAGAAAGTATGTTGTATAGGCTGCACTACCTAATGTATTAAATATATAAGGGATATAAGTAGGTGGTGGGTGCTGGGGAACAATGAAGAGACCCCTAATCTCTCCTAAGGACATATAGAACACAAAAAGTGTTCCCAACACTCCGAATGAATACAAAAGAATCAAGATACTTGAAATGTTGATTTGTATTAATGAGCAAAAGTGAAGAACATGAATTGACAGTGTGCAATAAAATGAACAGGAGGGGGAGGGATGGTGAGGGAACGGGGAAATGTGACATCACTAAAAAGGGAGGGATATGATAAAGAAATTCCCATCAGGGAAGGAAGTGGGTGTGGTGAGATGCAGGGGGCAACGTTTTGGGTTCACTTACCCCCTCTACAGGCCCATTCCTATAGTCACCACAATGTGGGACTATGGTACTTCCCGACTCCCTCATAGCAAAATCCTCCCAGTGTTAAAACAAATGCAAAAAAAAGTGTCCAGGCGGATACAAGCAGTTTTAAATTCAATGAGTTATGTGATCTGACATACATGTATATTATATATATATAGCTGATGCCCTTAAATTGATGCACTAGACACCTGACAACCCCTTGTAGGCTAAGAGCCTGAAAACAGAGATCACATATATGTGTATACTACCAAGCAGTATTAAATTCAATGAATAATGTCATCTGATATGTACTTAGCTAGTGCACCAAATATCTGACAATCCCTTGTAGGCTTAAAGCCTGAGAGCAGACAGCACATAAATGAGAATACTATTAATGAAAAACAGTCTTTGCAAGTAATGGCAACAGTCACTACCAATGAGTCTCTAAGGCACAAGCAGGCAACAGTCCTCAGTGTGTGAAGCCCTGTAAAATTAGATATTTGCAAGGGAATAACCTGTTGTCTGGGAGTAATTCTCACAGGATCCTGCTCCAACAGCCAGTTGACCAGGGTCTCTGAGGCTTTTCAACTCTGTGTAAGGAATCCACTCCTGGCTTTGATTCTAGCCTTGTAGACCTCTAAAGTTACAAAGGCTTCCTCTGGCAATCAATGGCACACGTGCTGCCTCTCATTGCAGCTTTAGCCCTGTGCTTCGTTATTGGAGGAATGCTCTCACACCTCCTCCCTGTGATTGGATCTCCGCCCTTTATATGCTGGGCTTTGGCACTGAGTCAGTGCCGAGCATTATCCTTCTCTGGATGTTACTGTGTTTTGCCACAAGCCTTCTGGCTTGTCTTCGTTTGTTTACTAACGTCGCTAGTTCTCATCTCTAGTTCCTGAGTATCCGGAGACCTGCTGCTATTCGCCACGCAGAGGTCTGTGTTCCGGTGTTACCTGAGGCCTGCTGCTAGTACCACACAGAGGCCTGTGTTCCTGTGTTTCCTGTGGCCTGCTGCTACCTTCCACGCAGAGGCCTGCTTTGGACTTCTGTGCTGAAGCGTTGGTTTATCCCCGACGCTGCTCCACGGTGTACTTCGGCCAGCCTGCTGTCTCCTCCTGCTGAGACCGGCGTCATGGGCCGAGGCCACTCCTCACGCAGAGGTCACTCCCGCGCTCACGCTCCTAAGCTGAAGCGGGGAACTCCTGTCTACCTGTTGCCGAACTCCTGCTTGAATAACGACGATGCTGCCTTCTCCAATCCTGACCCTGCTATGTACGACTACGAACTGCGCACTCCGGATCAGTCTGCGCGGACTAAGGTCGGTGATTATATAACCCCACCTCAGCCCCGCAGTCCGGTCCCGGTTTGTGGTGAGCACAATCGTAACACTCTGGACTTCTCTAGACACTGGGGCATCAACTTAGCTGTGTGCCCTTTGAAGCATGGAGATGAAAAATCCCTCAACTCATTCATCCATAAAATATGGGCATGTTAATTGGATTCATTGCAGGGCTTCGGCCTTTACATTTAAAGCACCATTGGAATACAGTTTATTTTTATATGTAGGTTCTGTATGTGCAACAAATATAAAACCAATATATGTATGTTCATGGTACATTTTTAACTAGCTGCACTCCAAAAATTAGAGTGCTAGCTCTTTCCATTCGTAAGTTATCCACTTAATTGAAGGGGCTATGTGATGTGGGTTGCGGTTTGACCTATAATCGTTCTGGGTTACAAGTCGGCATACAATGTATCCGTGCTGGCTTTGATCGGCTTTGTACTTCAGCTAGACCGCGGACCACTTATTCACTTGACTTTGTGGTTTCGACGTCTGTGGTCTAGGAAATGATACCCATCTTCAATGCAGCCACTTACTCGCAGGCACACTTATGCAATTAGCGCTTGGCACAGTGCTAGAAGCTCCCCCTTGTGTCGCGAATACAGTTTACACATTCTCCATTCATTCATAATACTGCAGCTAACCTCTGGGCTGCAAAACAGGGACAATAAAGATAGTGTAGGGGAAAACATGGCATTTTGGTGGCCACACAATTAACCCCTTCAGTCCCAACAAGGTTTAGGGTTAACCAGCCGGACATAATACCTTTATTATTGACCTGGTTCACATTTTCACCGCCGCAGTAACCACCTGTAAGTCTATAAGGGCAATAACTGTGGCAATAAATGTGCCAATAGCAACTGTCCAGAACGTCCAGTAATTAGCAAGGAGAAAGAGGTTATTCTGCACTTTGTTCAGATGACAGAATGTCTCTGGCGTTCCTCTGTGTGCTCCCTCCTGTTGCCGCTGCAATAGGGATGCCATGACTTTACAATATAGCACAAGAAGGGCAGCAAGTATGGCAATGCCAATGGACTCTCCCGGATGACCACAGTTCAGCCTGCCAACCTATGTCTGGACTCGACCCAAGGGATCAACCCATTGGGGTTGCTACCCCAGAGGTCTCTTCTTAAAGGGGAGAGGTGTGAAGAAAAGGGCAGCAGGATGCTTAAAATAATGGTTAAGCTTGGTCCTGCGGTCCCTTTCTTCAGGGTCACTGCCCATGACTCACAGGTTATTGAAAAGCACTGGGTTTGCCTAAGAATGTATTTCCCAAAATTCTGTAAAATGTAAACTTTATTATTGTATTTGAAAACAGTGGTCTGTGTATGTAGTGCTTTTACACATGCGGGGCTGCAGTACCACCTTGCTGAACCTAGGAGGACAGGTCAAGGACCCCTTTCTCCCTGTGAATCATGCCCTCCTGCTGGACAATTAATTTCCTTGGGCTGGGGGGAGACACACCGGGGGGAGGGTGGGGAGACAACTATGAAAGGACATGTAGGCTGACTTTGGTGGGTCAGGAGGAATGGACAGAGTCCAGGGCAAGTTGTGACCAAAGGACCGCCGCTGATTTCGCACATGGACTGGAGGCTGAAACATTTTCTTGACTGTCAAATCGGCACCATTCAATTCACCCTCATGGAATTCCAGCTCGGATCATTTTGTCTGGAAATGGCTGCCGTAGGCCAGACCTGTAGCCGCTCCACCTCTCCTGTGATTCGCTGAACTCCATTTCTCCATGCAATCAAACGGCAGGGGGGAAATCTACAAATGCCAGACTGCTCGATAGTTCCAGGCAGTCATATGTTGCTTGTGAGTGGTCTCAGTGATCCGAGGCTGCCTGGAAATATGAGCCAGCAGGGAACGGAGGACTTTATAGCCACGGACAAGGCTCGATCTGTGGGTGGCGACCTGGGTAAGGGGGCATTGTCACGTCCAGCACCCAGAGAGATAAGAGACCCTGTATGTGCCAAATCTGGCTGTTTTACACTTTTTTTTGTGTGTTTTAACTTTTACCGCTTATGATGATCCTTGTCGGCTTTTGCCAGAATAAACCCATTCATTTAACCCCTTACTGTGCCTTGTGCTGTGGTACCTGTGTAAGTCATCTGGTCTTCCGTGACAGTCTCCAGCATATCTCTACTTTAAAATAGACTATTCTCTTCATCCGTAGTGTTATTCGCCTCTGCACCCTTCTGTGCAGTTCTCCATGGTGGTTGCATGTTCATACTGGCTTTGCTCTTCTTGAGTTAATAATTTTCTTCTCTTCAGTGCACTGCCTTTTTATATGTTTGATAATGCCTGTTGGTTTGACAATAGTTGCTGGAGTACTGCTACTCTCCTGATCATAAGAGCTGTGATTCTAAAGGTCCAATTATCATAGCAGCTTTTTGCATTTCTGTACCGACACAGTATGATCAAGGCCCTCATCTTTTCCTCGAAGTCAGACAAACTGCTACGTGGATCTGTCTTATCACCGATGAACTTAATGTTGGGGTAACAATAATAAGGTCTGTGAATTCATATGTAGCCCTTTCTTTGTGTACTACTATTTCAGTAAAGGGGTTAACGACCTTAATGGGTTAACTGTGTAGGCTCTCTCAGGTAACTCCTCTCCCCCATCATGTAATGTAGGATGACTATACAGAAGGATTGCCACTCCCTTATATGTCTTGTGACCCATGCCACTATAGGGAGAATAGAGGGTATATATAGCGCCACCCTATGTTCTAGAAGCAGGTTCTTCAGAGTTCAGGCTTGGGTCCTCACTGTGAGTCCTGAAAATAGGTTTGTGTGTGTATAGCCAAGTGTATTAAGATGTGTCCTGTCACCGTTTGTTGTTTTCAGTTAGAAACGTCCAAAGTGATTCCAAATTCCTGAGAGGCCCATTCGATATGGGGCATTACTGACTCTATGCAAGAGACTGTCACTTTATCCCTTACTATGGGTAACAAGTCTAAGTACCTCCCCAGCGTAGGAGTGAGAGCTACTAGGGGATGAAGTCCAGAATATTATTGTTTGCCACGAGTGTCTGTCAAGTAACTAGTATCTACTTGAATCCAAAATAGATTGTCTTATATTTTGTTGGGGGCTTTTGAGAGTGCACTGCATTAGGGGCCTTTTGAGAACTCTTGGACCTCACTCTGTTCTTATCAAACATGTCAGTGCCTGTGAAGCATTATTGATGGATGTCCAATGAAGCACCTTTTTGTTTATAGAAGTTCCTGGCACCCATCCTTGTTTTATTCAAACATTCACGCCTAGCCTGTACTTATCCAGCACCCTGCAATGGTTTGAGAGACTGAGCACTGCCTATTTATTTAATTTATTTATAAAATGTTTTACCAGGAAGTAATACATTGAGAGTCACCTCTCGTTTTCAAGTATGTCCTGGGCACAGAGTTATGATGACAGATACATGGTTACAAATACATGGGTACATTAGGCGAACAGTGTTATACATTATATATAAAGACATTGCATTACGTTAAGTAAACAGGGTAATACATTAAATATGAAGACATTGCAGTTAAAGATAAAATAAGTTATAAGCATATGTAACAGTTAAAGACCAGATTAAATTGTGAGAGCTTTAGTTTTAAAAGAACTTTGACTGGTGGTGGTTTTCAGAGTCTCCGGTAGATTTTTCCAGTTGCGGGGTGCACGTAAAGAGAAGGCAGAGCGGCCAGATACTTTGTTGAACAGTGGGACCATGAAAAGTCCTTTAGTCAGATCCAAGGTGATAAGTGCTGTGTGTGGTAGGGGTGAGAAGCTTGTTCAGATACAGGGGTAGCTTGCCCAGAAAGTATTTGAAGACAAGACAGTAGAGATTAGCTTTGCGCCTAGACTCAAGTGAAGACCAATCTAGTTCTTTGAGCATTTCGCAGTGATGTGTGTTGTAGTTACATTACACGACAAAGTGGCATATTGAATTGTAGAGGGTGTCTAGTTTGCTAAGGTGAGGTTAGGGTGCTATACCATATACTACGTCCCCATAGTCCATAATTGGTATTAACATCTGCTGTGCGATTCGCTTTCTGACCAGCAGATTTAGGGACGATTTGTTCCTATAAAGTATACCTAGTTTGGCATAGGTATTGGATGACAGGGTGTCAATGTGCAACCCAAATGTTTAATTGGAGTCCACCCATATGCCCAGGTATTTAAAACTAGTAACAGGGGCTAGGATAGCATTAGTGCTGGTTCTTATCTATGTGTATAGTCAATCTGATGTGACCTCCTTTGGAGCCACGTATGGAGGGTTACATACATGTAGCCCTGTTTTCCCCTGAACACAGAAGCTACTGATGCTGTTCTAAACCTGTTGACTCGCCGGAGCCGAAACCTCCGCCACTGAGAGCCTGGGGTGATATACTTACAAATACCGGTGCAGCGCCTCCAGCTGAGAGGGATCCCAACGGAGTGGGAGGAGCCCCTCACAGGACACAATTCAACACAAACCAACACAACGTATGATATAGTAGTAACCTTTACTGGCCAACTTAACGATCTTAAAACTCTATATTGATATGTACTATGGATACAACTACCCACGCACCCGGCAAGGCCGTAACCCTCCACTGTGTACCCTACACCGTGTCCACAGTTCAGTGTGAGGCTGTTGGGCACTCTACACTTGAGTTCTACAATATAACCCCCACCCTTGTCCTGTGGTCAGCGCTGCCACTAAGTGTGTGTACTTTGGTTGGTGCACTTTAATAAAGGTACCTGCTGGGTGCTCCAGCACCCGGGCACGCAGATGAACTAGCAAGGGATCCGCTGATCCGGCAATATCCTCCGGGACGTCTTGGTCTCCGCGTGGGTTGCTGTCCTTTTTGGGGTGATCCCTTGAAGACAGTCTCTTTGTCCTTCCAAATAGGTCTGGTCCCAGACCTCTCTTAGGCTCCTCAACGTCGCAGCTGTGTCCCTCAACCTAATCAATACTAAAGGGGCAGGGTCCCTATCTAAGGGCCTGTCCCTGTAGCAGCCACAAAATATATAAATGAATGGGGCCTAGCTGGGGCCTAGGGGGGTCTCTGTCCTAGTGCAGAGGGTCACAGACCCCTGCACCTATACAACCTCCCCTATCTGTGTCCCAGCTCCAACTGCCAGCAAGCCCTGGCAGTCATACGACTACCCGCCTCAGGGGACTAGAACAGCTATAGCCCTGTTGCCATCTCTATTCACCTCTTAGGTCATGCTTTGCGAGGTTAATGTGCCTCCTGACTACACCTAGACTCCCTCCTTCCTCAGCACTTGCTCTTAAAGCATACATCCAAACTTTCTGTTCTGCTTCGCTGAAAGCCTGTCCTGTTTTCATCTCCGCAGCATCTCCAAATGTAACCCAGTTTCCCCCACCCAATCTCACATAAGGTCTATCCCGAGAAACCTGCTCAAGTTACTCATGGTAGTGTGGTGCATACCTGATGGTAACAGGGGGCCCTGGGTCTCCCGCCTGGTGTTATGGGGAAGGTCAGGATAGGCTTCTGGGGTCTTGCCCGAATCGTACTCACGGTGACAGCGCCTCCATTTCTTGCAGCCCCCAGAGATGTGGGGAGAAATCTCTGCAGGAGAACTACCTCTTCTTCTCCCTGATAGATTTCAGTCTCAGGCAAGAAGTATGTGGAACAGATGATCTTTATTCTGGCTCTTTCTCTCTAAATCAAGAACAGTGTACAGCTTACACCAAATCAATTCTTATCAATCAGGTCTTCACCTTTTAGGATGTCCCTGGACCTACACTCCCGGCCACCAGCCCTTGCTCTTCCCTTACCCCCTGGTAGGGTAAGGGGAATAGTCTTCCACCTGTCCCCGCAGGGAAGGCCCCCAGTAAGCAGAGCCCTGCTACATTAGGTTGGATAGACTACACCTCTATCACGGTAGAGGCCACAACTGCTAAATATAGGAAGTGCAGCTCCTTAAGGCTGCGGTCTCAGTGCACGCGCGCCAGGCGGGGGGGGGAGGGGGCGGCGCGTGCACAGCGCTGCACCCGCACCCACGGTCCTGGGAGGGAGAAGTTGCGACGGGAGTGGGCGTGGTTGGGAAGTTTGCGAGACGTGGCCAGGACCTCACGCGGCTGGTTCACCCTCATTGGCTGAACCGCCAGCGGGGGCGTGGCCACGGCTCCGTCACAAGTTCCACACACAATTTGTTTGTGTGTGTGGTATCTTGCAGTACAGCGCGGCTGCTGAATGTGCGCCGACGCATGTTCTCGGCCCTGAGTGACTGGGGGGCCGGTCCTTGTGCGCACAGCGCATGTGGCAGTCACTGGGACCGCAGCCTAAGTCAGTTCCAGTAAGAACCAGACCCCTGTCCCTGATTGGACAGCAGGCCTGATTGCACTACCTTCTCTGACTCACTGAGCTGCAAGGTGAGGGGAAAACCCATGATTACTCCTGGCAAACCTACCCTTACTAGGGATTACTGCCAGGAGGAGGGCAGATTTATAGCGCAACTTGGACTGCAGCTTTAATATTCACATACCATATGGGTCTGGCTTATTATGGGCAGCATGTGAAATAAATATATTCAGGGACATTTGTTAGCAAAATGCAGCACATTTCTTATTGGATTATTTTTATTTGATTGTGTCTGACTTATTATAACTGCATAATCACACACCACAACAACACACACACACACACAACACACACACACACACACACACACACACACACACACACACACACACACACACACACACACACACACACACACACACACACACACACACACACACACACCACACACACACACACACACACACCCACACACACAACAACACACACAAGTAATCTCCCATTGCCTGCACTGATAGAACTTTTTCACCATCCCCATGGTGACGGCGGTTGGCGGCTCGCGACCAATCTCGCGCGACTACATCGGCCCGTGCAGTGTCGATCAACCGAGGAGGAGGAGGCGGCACATACGGGTCTCGCGAGGCTTGGCGGCGCGGTCTCGCGCACAGGCACTAGCAGCGGGAGGGAGGGCAGAGGAAGCGGCAGCGCCGGCAGAGGAGGAGAAGAAGGAGGCTGAGGTATCGGTAAGAGGCGGGGGTTAGGACGGGGCGGTAATGGGCCGGGGGGGGGGGGTTCCCGATAACAGCGGAGGCGCAACCCCCAGGGAGGAATCTGTGTGATGCGCGGTATAGCGCAGGCTGCCCTCTATCCCAGATAACACAGCAGCGCTATTAAACACATGGCGGCAAATGCACGGAGGGACAAGTGGGGCAGCCTGACTGCGCCCTGTGTGTACCCCACACATACACCCTGAGAAGTGGGGCAGCCTGACTGCGCCCTGTGTGTACCCCACACATACACCCTGCGGATCTCAGTGGGACTTTCCCTTCGGTGCACACAGTATTGTCTCCGCTTGTGCCTTGGTGACAATCTCACCGTATAGAGCATACACCAGGGCGATATAAGGGGGTATATAACACCACAGCTCAAGTGATAACTCTGCTCAAACAGGCACACACTGTAACAGCACAGCATAGAAATATAATAATACAGCACTGCCCATGACTCGGCGTGACACTCCAGTGTAACAGCACATCACAGCTTGAAGGTAGCCGTGTTAATATGTGATGACTTCATACAGCAGAACAACACTAGCTACGTTGTGGTATGGCTGAAGGAAAAAAACACAATGTAGTTCAACAACACAGTGTGTGTGTATATATATATATATATATATATATATATATATATATATATATATATATATCTCACACACATTATTTCACAGCGTGACAACGGAACACAATCTAACACAGAGTTTAACAAGACAACATACACATGCATGGTGGCATGTAACATAACTGAAGTTAAAACACGATTTGGGGAAACGCCGTATGATACTGTACACAAGGTTTACTGAATAACAGCGCAAGAGGACCCAACATAACAATAATTCAATATAGCGCAAGATATTATGCTTGCGCCACCTGACTCTGTTTAACATAGGGGGAGTTAAAATGATATAATGCAGAATTCCAATCCTTGACATTAACATCACTAACAAAGCATGACTGTGGGAACCGATTAAACCTGTGCATGTTACAGCACAACGTTCAACATATTTTAGTTGGAGAAATTTGCACATCACTACTTGGTGCAAGTTTAATGGTATGGGGTGCTGTGGCACATTAGTAAAAGAAGGGAAACGTAACGGTTATTTATTAAACTGGGGTGGTGCCCCGATGGGTACTCGTGTAGTTTAATCATTAACTCCTTTTAGGAATCAAGCCTTAAAAGAAAACGGGTCCTGATGCTCTGTGGTCAAATTTTCTAAACAAGCCACATTTATACATACATACATACATCATTGCCCATACTCACACAGAGAAACAGGTACCGTAAGTCACAAGATACTCCAGGAAGTTTTTTTTCCACCTTACATGCACATGTCATGTTTTGCTGTTTCGTCTGTAAAATCTCTGCCTTTTGAGGTTTTTCCTGACAAAGAAGTCTTTACCAAAATGCTGAAACCTGAGCCTGTAAGATGCAATAAACTTCCTGGCCTGTCTTGCATTTACCTGTCTGCTTCCTGTTTCAATAACCTGACAGAACGTGACTAAATTTAACCGCAGAAGTTACAACCATATAACAAAGCTAATGATTATAACATCATTATGACAGCAGAACACCCTATATCACGCTGCTAAATATGATGGAAAGTGACACCATGTCTCTCAGTATGCAGCGGAATGTGATATAAAACTGCATACTATCGTCCAAAATAACACACTAGACAAGGGGTAGCCAACTCCGGTCCTCGAGCTACCAACAGGTCAGGTTTTCAGGCTATTCCTGCTTCAGCACAGGTGGCTAAGTTGAGCCTGCTTCAGCACAAGTGGCTCTGGCTGGGCCACTGATTGAGCCACCTGTGCTGAAGCAGTGATATCCTGAAAACTTGACCTGTTGGTTGCTCTTGTGGACTGGTGTTGGCTACCCCTGCAATAGACATACATACCATGAACCAATATACCCTGGCTGAGTATGATATAACACTACACACCATGGCCGTATAACACAACAGAGTCTAACACTACAGACCCTGACAAAATAAACCACTACACAACAACATAGTAGAACACAGGATGTAATACAATGCTGCAAAACTGATGTCACGGCAACATAAAACAATATAACAAGGCACAACACAATATATCATTGCATTTCCCTGGAGCTGTGCACAGCGGATGTCCTGGTCACTCCTCAGGGAGCAGTACAATTACAGTGCTCTTCTGCGTTTGTTTAATGCTCTCTTCCCTTTATTTTTTCCTCTCTCTCCTATGTTTGTGTGGTCTTTCTCTCATGCTCTGTGGCTCTCTCTTTCTGCATAGTGCCTCTACCATTTCTCCTTTGTGTATCTCTTTTTGTTTAACTTTGAACTTGATGGACGCATGTCTTTTTTCAACCTCATCTACTGTACTGTATAACTATGTAACTTTCTCTCCGGTGTGTGCCTTTCTTTCCATTTTCCAAGGTGTAGCTATAGACACAGGAGTTAATGCCCTTAATCTTACTTTTACGTATGTAGCAGCTGACAAATGTTCAGATTTAATAAAATGGTATTTCTATTAAAGCGACCATTGTAATAATAGGTCAATAGAGAATTCTTGGAGACAGTGCGCATTGACTTATTTACCTCCAAATAGATTAACCGATACGCTATGTGGGGAGATGAAAATAGCTGGGAGATATGCAAATACATCATTTTAATAAATGTTACATATAGATGTACATATTTCCTAGGTGTGTTCTGTTTCCTTGCATGGATTAGAGGTACATTTTTCTGCCTAGATGTCTGTCAATGGGCACCCTCCTACATTTCTCTCCCCAACAAGCGCACCATTTCGCCTACCTGCAGATTAATCAATAGGCCATGAATATGTAACCAAATGGTGTCACATGGACTGGAAATGCAATGCACGCTTAATGACTACGACACAATGCCAGTCCATACGAAAACAGTCGTTATTGCCCAGAAATGAAATGATCAGTTTGATGATTAGGCCCCTTTTTGTAGCATGACTAAAGTTGGATGCATGTAAAGGGTAATAAAGTAAGTTAACAAATCTATTTTTATTGAATCTACAGCAGATCTCAATTTGCAGCCTGTGCGCCAGATGCATCCTGGGAAGGGCCTCGGACTGTCTGCTCCTGCTTATTTTCTTTGCAGCTAGGCAGCTAAATACTATATTTCACATTCATTTTTAAGCTACGATAATATAAATACTTACAGTGAAGAAGTTATAAATGCAAAATGTTAAAGTATAATCAATTTTCAATCCTTTTTAAATGTATCAAAATTGCATACAGCACTTGTGGCCTTTCTGCTCCATTTTTTTTTTTTTATCCAGCCCCTTTGGGAAAGGAGTTGAAGAGCCCTGTCCTACATTGATATCGAATCTAGTGATATGGAAATGGACAAGGTTTTTAAAGTGGTTGTGTAATCTAGACAGGTGTTTTTACAAAAATAAATCACATCTAAACATAGTTATCCTATAGGTGATCTGTCAAGGAACACTCATTTTCATTTTAAATAATGTTATTTGTTCGCAAAGCTATTCTTAAGATAATTGTATACCGGATGCAATTTAATGTTTGTTTTTTATGGTTGGGGTTTTGTTAAGCATCAACATTTATAAAATCGTGTGTGTGGAGATGGTTTCTTGTTGTGAAGGGATGAAATTTATCCGTGATTGTCTAATGATAGCTGACATTGTTTGTCTTGCAAAAATGTAGGGAGAAATAGGCCTGAAGTGTGAAGAGGTTTTGACTAAATGAATGCAATAATTGTTGCCTCCTTTGTATTGCAAAGCAATGGCTGAGGCGAGTATGTGTATAGGAGTTCTCTCTTGGGCTGGGGCCATGGTGCCTTTGCCCGTGCAGAGGTGTGCGCAGCCGTGACGTCACCCGCGTGAAGCGTGTGCGTTTTGTGGCCAGTGGGGGGCGTGCCGAGGGGCGTCACGGAGCTGGTTCTCCCACATTGGGCGAACCGCTCACGTGACCGGCCTGTCGCGCCAAGAAATCAAAGTGGACGCGATCACTGCCTTAAGGCAGTCTGACCGCGGAGCGTGCGGACGCCTCCACACTGTCTGCGGCACCATGGCCCCGGCCTTATTCACTTATCCAGCAGTTCCAATGTTTTATTCCTATTGTTAATGACCGTACAATTCATGTTATGTGCTAATCCATTAACAATGATATTTGTTTAAACAGTATTTTTTTTTATTTGACTCTGAGTTTACTGTGAATTGTTGGTTGTTTGACACGGCATGGCAGTAATATGTGATATGGTTTTTAACCTAATGCCTAGTCACATAAAAATCATACTTCTGCATCTTATTGAAGCAATATAATAATTTTGTACTATATTCATATTCACCCAAAATATAAAATGTTTATTATTTGATGGCACTGGTTTAGGTTTTAATGTCTACAACAGAAGTTGATCCCAATTTTCCACTTCAGTGCACAGTTAATTTTGTAACTTGCTAATGTTTTGTTAATATTGGTGAAGATGATGTTGCTGGGATTCATTGTAGCATAGACCTTCATAAAGGGTGCTGTGCAAACATGGATTTCCACAGCAACAACCGCTTTGTGGCATGTTGGTCTATTGAGACCCAGCATTACTGGGGCTGTAACGTGTACTGCAAAACAGTTCCAGATTAGGTTTAAGTGCCTAAATAGTTTTTTTTTCTGATGCTTTTAAAAATAGCTTGTGAACCAGTGGTTATGTTTTAGGAAGGGAGAAACTTTTCCACTTGCTGTACTGTATGTAAGGAAGGGCTGTAATGTGAATGTATCGTGTAGTATCAATAGAGGGTCTGCTGTATAATATATTTTGTGTCTCCATGGCTAAGGATAGTATTTGTACATACTGTATTTAGCACTGGTATTTATACACGAATGGTTAATTTTGAATTGTTTTAATTTATTGGTTCTTTACTACCAAGCTACAGTAATTACTTTTCAGAATTTGCTTATCTTAAATTAGGTTGGCAATGGTAAAAAGAAACATTTACATCTGCAGTAAATACTGGTAATAAATGTATGTTTATTTCTGCTCGTATTGTTTATACAACTGCAATAGAGGAAATGTCATTTTCCTGTTCACAATTGATGTTGAGATTTTTTTTTTTTTACTGTACATGAGCGTTTTAGGGAATGTTTCCATGTACATACATGTAATGCTGTGTTCTTGAAGAAAATTGTTGTCTTACTTAATCATCTCAGGACATTTTAGTATGGAACTTCATAAAATGTATTTTACTGAAAAAGAAATTAAAATTATTTTTCTTACCTGCTGCTGCCGCCACAAGTTTTCCCTCAATCGTAATAATCTTATTTGTCCCAACAAACAGTAGTATGATCCCTTAATATTTATACCCATCGTTTAGAAATCACTTGCCAGCGCACAATCGCTTCTTATTTTACGGTCATCTAAATTCTATTCACTTTTCACTCTTGTTTTGTTTCCTTTTTATTTATTTTTATTTGAAACTCGTTTTTATTCTCGTTTTTTAGAAGGGTTCTCTTTTTCTTCCGAACCACACATGAGTTGTGTTTTGAAGATCACTTCTACTTTAAATATCACTAGAATAGGTAATGACCTAAATTCCTTTTTGTTTTTTTATCATAGGTTGTAAGGCACGCCACCTACCAGGGAACTGCTCCGAAATATCTGCCATGGTTATCATTTTTATACTCTCTTTTTAAAGCAGAATATTACTATTTTGTCATCAGGATATCAATGCTTATTATACGTGTGTATGGTTTGGGCTAGCTCACTGAGACTGATTTATGTTTTAGAGAAGCTCAGGTGTATCTTGACTTCACTTTCAAACCATTCTTTGTCTGGTGCTGGCGCGGTGGTGGCCATAAGTCTTTCAGGAAGCTTGTGGTGGAAAACATGGGGATGTATGGAGTAAAGACAAAACATAAAGGAAGAGATACAGAGTAATTAAATATAAATAGACACTAGATACATGAACAGGAACAAAAAGACACAGCACTACTTCCCAATAGATTAGATCAATAAAGGAGAGCGTTCCCAAAGTGAAAAAAGGTGATCCACCTTGATAAAGAGCTAACGCTTTAAATGCGTAGGTGTGGGCCTCCTGCCTGTGTATGCTGTTTTTCTTCTCCATGAATCTAATAAATTAGCATTTTTTCACTTTGGGAACGCTCTCCTTTTTTTGATCTGTCCTATTGGGAATAGTGCTGTGTCTTTTTGTTCCTGTTTTTGTACCTGATGAAAGACGGAAGCACACCTGTACCTGAGGACGTGGATTACCACCCAAGGATGCTGCACTATATACGTGAGTCCTTGAAATATATCTCATTCATCATTTCATCACACTATATTATTATATATGTGTCTGGACACTTTATTGTGTTTATACCTTACTATAGTGCCAAATGGGATACTACCAGTTGATTTGATTATATGTGAGATTGCCTCGTTATTCTGATACCTAAAGGGTACCCCATCAATGGATTCTTATCACTTCCATGATTAAAGTTACTTGCTTATGTGTTGAGCAATCCACAATGTGTTTGTGAATTGTAGATACATGAGCCTGAAATAAGATAATTGATGTATCAAGAATGATAGGCGTTACAGGCGGTCCTCGCTATTCGTCGTTTCACTTTACGACGGACGGCATATCCAATGCGTCACGCTGCAATTCTATGGCGCCATTTTTCTACGCCGGAATGCCTTATCCCAGGGGTGGCCAAACTTTCTGCGCTGCGCCCCCCCCCCCCCCCCACCCCCCCCCCCTTCCCCCCCCCCCCCCCTTACCTTCAGTGGAGCATCAAATGACACTGTGGTGCCGTGCCGTCACGTGACCCGTGGCGTCATTTGACCCTTGGAGACTCATGGACAAGATAAGTAAATAAGGTAGATAAGGTAAACGGCAAAGTGACAAGAACCCAATAGTAGCACTCAGTACCCTCAAAATAATGTAATGTGACAATATTAAAATATAATCTTTAATGTTAAACTGATTAAAATAATGAGTGTTAAAATACAGCAAAAGACACACATATATATTAACCCTAAGATGAGCGTATATGACACTCCGGGTTATATAAGAGTATGAACAGATGAGGTGAATTAGATCAAATGTTCAAGAGGGAGCTGATATGCAGTATTCCCTAGGTATAGTTACTTTGGTGCGAGCAAGGGTGAGGGAGCGGTGCAAACCTGTCTGGAGTGAAAGGTATGACCCAAGGCGACTATGGGTTAAGTGCAATTGAGGCGTGGAGCAGATAACAGATACCTGGTAGCGGTGTGGCAATTGGGTATGCCTATGCACATATTAGTAAATGTGCTCAACCGTCAGGTACTGTACTTCCCCAATTGTCGGCAATTGCAATAATCATGCACACCCCTTTGTATAGGTACACTTCACTGAACACTGCCCATGAAAGGCTAATGTAACCTAGATAGTAAAAGTCTAGCTAACATGGAAAAAGGTCAGTGATACGCATACCTAAGCCCTGAGAAAGCGTTTCATCCGCGAAACGCGCGGTTGTCGGCACCCGTCACGTGCACGCACGCGGTCAGTATTGACGTGGCAGCCTCCTACCTCGCAGAGCGAGTAGCTGCCAGACCGCATGCGTGCACCCCCTTCCAGACTGGGCTGGAGTTTGGTAGTTCACTCGGGAGCATACGGTGAGGGCAGAGCTTGGCTTGCTTCCCCAGTCACTGAGTCCAGTAAGTGGCACTACTATCCCTGACGGTGGAGCACATTCATGAATATGTGCATAGGCATACCCACAGCCACACCGTCTACGGGGATTAGATAGCCACTTTATCACTGACCTTATTCCGTTGGATAACCGAGGACTGCCTGTATACGTCAACCATTATTTAACATACATATTTTTGTACTTGTTTGTGAGTTTGGTTAACACTGACATTTTTAGTGTCGGTTTCATAGGGCTGGTAATAAGTTAATACAAAAAGTCTTTATTTGATTTAGGTAGTGTTGAGTCCCACTAAACGAATCAGTTAAAGGGGCAGCTCTGCTGACTCCAAAAACATTCATTTTCTTTACAAATGGTGCCTCATTTTTTTTTTTTTTTATTAGGATGGTTACAGACTTAATTTGTTAGATCCTTTCGTAGTTTTCTAATTTGGAGAAACATTTCTGAAAAGGTTTGGGGATTTAAGTATGTACCAGCAATATTTTTCCTCTACTAATTACAGGATCTAGCTTGCTCTCAAAATAAAGCATTTTGTGTAACATAACCATTAATATTGGAAAGTCTGTGTTTTTAGCACTACATTCTGAAAATAAACATAAGCTGTTGAAGTGCTTACATGTTTATGCGTGATATCACTATCTTACTGTCGCTCAACCTTCCCTTGAAATGTTCTTGCTGCTTGGGATTAATGAGTTGTGTGCGATATGTACTTTTCCTTGTTTTTAATGCCAATAATCTTCTTAAAACTGTGCAGATCATTTAACATTTTAACTTTATTAATCTTTTCTTTCTTAGGTCTGGAAAGCTGCTGGTTGAAGAGTCCAGTATTAGCGACCATAAGTGGACGTTTACCTTTCCCCTCATTTTTACTTTGTACCATGGATATTGATTACACAGTTATTTAACACACACTTTATAATGTCAAGAGCAGCAGAAAATGTCTTCTTATTCCAGCTGGGTTTCACTCCGCCACCTGTTAGTTTGAATCACCATAACAACAACTTAACACTGTCATCAAATCTTGGATAAAATACACTTGAGCAGGCCCTGGATGTCTTTCATAATATTTGTTGTTTTAAAACCAGCTTTTCATTAGTGTTTATTCTATGTGAAAGAAAATGAAATTTCCATTTTATTGGTCGCAAATAACCCAACCAAAGTAATTACTTTTCAAAATTTGCGAATCCAAAATCTTTTGGGCATGGCTACTGATCCAACGTGATTGGTTGGGATCACTCTTAGACTCATGAGTGGGTATACCATGCTGCGAAATGGGGGATTGGGGAACGGAGGTCAGCCTTGGATGTTACGTTGGTCCAGTCGAATCAGACTCTCTTGGCTCAGCTTCACATTGTTCATCATCTTAGTTTTTTTCCCCCTGATTGCTCACTATTACCTCACCACCATTGACGATGCAGATGATGCAGGCAAGAGAATATTTGGCCCACGAACAGGGAATGAACTCTGTGAAGTGAAGCATGTACAGTACCTGTGCCGGATCCGGGAGTCTGTAAGCGAAGAGCTCCTCCAGTTGGAGGCCAAGCGTCAGGATCTCAATAGTGAGATTGCTAAATTAAACTTAAAAATTGAAACTTGTAAAAAAAGCATAGAAAATGCTAAGCAGGATCTTCTTCAGCTTAAGAATGTCATCAGTCAGACAGAGCATTCATATAAAGAACTGATGGCACAAAACCAGCCAAAGCTCTCCTTGCCAATACGGCTGTTGCCAGAGAAAGATGATGCTAACATACCCTTGCCAAAGTCCAAAAGGAACTGCAGGCTACAGAATTGTTTTGACTATTCACGTTGCCCACTCACATCTGGTTTTCCGGTGTTTGTCTACGACAGTGATAAATACCCTTTTGGTAACTTCATAGATCCTTTAATCAAGCAATCATTGGAGGCAAGTGTCAGAACTAATGTGTATGTGACTGAAAATGCAAATATTGCTTGTATATATGTAGTTTTAATGGGAGAAATGCAGGAGCCAATGATGCCAAAACCTACTGAACTGGAGCAACAGTTGCACTCTTTGCCATATTGGAGGACTGATGGACACAACCATCTTATTATTAATTTGTCCAGAAAATCTGAAACTCAGAACTTTCTTTATAACATCAGCACGGGACGTGCCATGATTGCTCAGTCCACATTTTATGACTTACAGTATCGACCTGGTTTTGATATTGTGGTATCGCCGTTGGTCCATGCAATGTCTGAACCTAACTTTCTGGAAATACCACCCCAGGTGCCAGTTAAACGGAAGTTCCTGTTCAGCTTCCAGGGAGAGAAAATTGAATCTCTTCGTTCGAGTTTGCAGGAGGCACGTTCATTTGAGGAGGAAATGGAAGGCAATGCACCAGCTGACTATGATGACCGCATCATTACCACTCTTAAGGCTGTCCAGGACAGTAAGTTGGATTTTGTCATGGTTGAATTTACTTGTAAAAACCAGCCAAAGGCAAGTCTGCCCACTGAGTGGGCTCTTTGTGGGGAAAGGGAAGACAGATTAGAGCTACTGAAGCAATCCACTTTTGCACTGATCATTACGCCAGGAGATTCTCACCTTGTAATATCTGCAGGCAGTGCCATGAGACTTTTTGAGGCGCTTGAGGTTGGGGCCATTCCAGTCATTCTTGGTGAGCAAGTCCAGCTACCCTATCACGACCTGATTCGATGGAACGAGGCAGTGTTAATTATACCAAAACCACGTATCACAGAAGTGCATTTTCTCTTGAGAAGCATTTTTGATAATGACCTTCTCTCTATGCGGAGACAAGGACGTTTTTTGTGGGAGACCTACTTTTCCACATCTGATACAGTGTTTAATACTGTCTTGGCAGCTGTAAGGACTCGAATCCAAATTCCTGCTGCTCCCATTAAAGAAGAACCAGCAGTGGAGATTCCTCATCGGTCTGGTAAAGCTGCAGGTACAGACCCAAATATGGCAGACAATGGAGACTTAGATTTGGGTCCAGTTGAAACAGAACCACCATATGCATCTCCTAAATATCTCCGTAACTTCACACTAACTGCAATGGATATCTACCGAAACTGGAATACAGCTCCAGGTCCTTTTCACCTTTTTCCTCATACTCCATTTGACCCTCTCTTACCCTCCGAAGCTAAGTTTCTGGGTTCTGGAACTGGATTTCGGCCAATTGGTGGTGGAGCTGGTGGCTCGGGAAAAGAGTTTCAAGCTGCCCTTGGTGGAAATGTGCCTAGAGAACAGTTCACAGTAGTTATGTTAACCTATGAGCGTGAGGAAGTGTTGATGAACTCGTTGGAGCGGTTAAATGGACTCCCCTACTTAAATAAAGTTGTGGTAGTGTGGAATTCTCCAAAGCTGCCATCTGAAGACCTGCTATGGCCTGATATTGGTGTGCCTATAGTGGTAAGTTTTATGGACAACTTATTACAATTTCTATTAAATAAAAATATATCTGCTTTGTGTTGTAATATATATATATATATATATATATATATATATAATTTCCCCACAACATTTTATATTTGTTCGCAGTGCTTTGTGAATATACAGATTTAAATTTTATTTAATTAACCCTTTATGAACACTCCTAGTTAACAGCTGAAAATGCATGTTTTTTTTTTTTAGATCAGCAAAGGTACAGTATTTAAACTGTTACATCTGCATAGCAATATATTTATTTTTTAGCTTGAGGAGGTAGAGATCTGTACAATTTATCTTGAATCAATATTAATTGCAGAATATGTATATGCTGTGCCTTGAAGACATGTCAAGAACCATATAGATTTAATGTTGTGCCTTGTAGATCATTTATTTTTATGAATTATATATTTTAAGTTCTCAAAGCGCACATTGCACCTGGTAGATAAAGTTAACATGAGTTCCTGACGCACACTAGCATTTCTCAAACTGCCTGTTAAAACTAATAGACTGAATACTGTAAGTGCAACAAATGAAAAAAACTGCAATAAACAGATTTTTTATTTTTATTCCAATGTAATGTGTAGTATGAATAAGAATTTTGTAGTTTAGTATAGATTGTGAATCTTCAGTCTTGCAGTTCTGGTTGAACATCGTTGCTGTTGTATGCACCATAGGCCCTTTATTTAATATTCTGTAATATTCAGAAGTCCCATTCTTTTTTTTAATGCAGCTGATCACTTCTCCAACATGGAGAATGATCCACACCTTATTGAATATGGTCCTTAGACTCCCAATTCATTGCCCAGTGGAGTTATTTAATGAAATACGTATCTCTGAGACTACAAAGCGCATGCTGCAGGGCACATAGAGATTTATGGAGTTGATGCTTGATGAGCCTGACTGGCCCATTACGACCCAACGAATACACATGAGCTGCAAAAGGGCAACCAGCGGACTTAGGAAACTTTAAAAAAAAGTATTTTGACTTGTAGTAAGTCTTGGTATGTTTAGATACAGGTTTCTATACCTTAACGTTTTAAATGTAAATAGGGAATTATTGTGCATGGAATCATAGTTACATAGTAGATGAAATTGAAAAAAGACATAGGTCCATCAAGTTCAACCTATGCTAAATTTAGACAACAGATGCTTTATCCTATATCTATACTTCCTTATTGATCCAGAGGAAGGCAAACAAAAAAACCCATTAAGGGGAAAAATTAATTCCTTCCTGACTCCAAGAATTGGCAATCGGATTAATCCCTGGATCAACATCCTTCCCATGTATACTTATTTGGTATATCCCTGTATACCTTTCCCATCTAAAAAGATGTCCAACCTTTTTTTGAACAAATCTATTGTATCTGCCATCACAGTCTCCATGGGTAATGAATTCCACATTTTAACTGCCCTTACTGGAAAGAACCCTTTCCTTTGTTGCTAGTGAAATTTCCTTTCCTCCAACCATAAGGGATGGCCCGAGTCCTTAGTACTGCCCGTGGGATGAATAGTTCTTTTGAAAGCTCCTTGTATTGTCCCCGACTATATTTGTATATAGTTATCATATCCCCTCTGAGACGCCTCTTTTCTAATGTAAATAAATCTAATTTAGCTAGCCTCTCCTCAGACGTTAGATAGTCCATCCCCTTTATTAATTTGGTGGCTCTTCTCTGCACTCTCTAGTTCCATAATGTCTTTTCTTAGGATTGGTGCCCAAAATTGTACTCCATTTTCAAGGTGTGGTCTTACTAATGCTTTGTAAAGGGGCATAATTATGTTTACTTCCTTTCCATCCATTGTCCATTTGATGCAAGATAAGATCTTGTTTGCCTTTGCAGCTACTGCATGACATTGGGCACTATTGCTAAGCCTGCAGTCTACAAGCACTCCTAAATCCTTCTCCATCAAGGATTCCCCCAATTTATCTCCATTTAATTTTAAGTCGCCTTTTTATTCTTGCATCCCAAATGCATAACCTTACATTTATCTGTATTAAACCTCATCTGCCATTTACCTGCCCACGTTTCCAGTCTCTCCAAGTCCTTCTGAAGAGAAATTACATCCTGCTCTCATTCTATTACCTTACAGAATTTAGTATCATCAGCAAAGATGGAGACTTTGCTCTCTAACCCAACCTCAAGGTCATTAATAAAAAAGTTAAAAAGCAGGGGTCCCAGTACCGATCCCTGAGGTACTCCACTCACGACTTTAGCCCAACCTGAAAAAGTTCCATTTATGACAACCCTCTGTTGTCTGTCCTTTAACCAGTTTTCAATCCAGGTGCATATATTATTACTGAGTCCAATTTTGCTTTATTTTGTACACCAACCTCTTGTGTGGAACTGTATAAAAAGCCTTTGCAAAATCTAAGTAGACAACATCAACTGCATATCTTATGGGGTATGCGAGGGCTGCACCTGTGGCATTGTAATTGAATTTGGTTGCCTGCCATTGTTTATTATATGGATGTACTGGAAGGTTTGGGGAGCGCAGGTATCACCATATGAAAATTAAGCAAATAAACAGTACATAGCACAATATGCTTCAATTAGGAATTCAATCGAATGGGGACTCACATTTTCTTAATGTAAAACCAGCATGTCTCACAATAAATGTGGCTCTGAATCATTAAGCTTCACTTCCTGGTTTCGGAGATGGTCCAAGGTCTGGGTGTGATGTTCCTCAATGTAGAAGAAAAAATACCATAGTACAAAACTGCATATGCTGGGAAATTGTATTAAACAGGTAATTGCACACTTACACAAATGTATATAGCATGGACATATAGAACTATAGCTGAGTGGCGTCTGGTATCCTCACCGATCCGCCTGCTGTTAGTGCCTCCTGGTCTGCTGTGCTTCCGGTGACGCGTCTCGTCACTTCCGGTGCAATCGATTTTACCGCGAGGACAAGCGGCGATCCGGTATCAGTAGAGCGGATATGAAAAAAGCCTCATTTTATGGAATGACATTGAGACTTGATTTTAAAGTTAAAAATAATTGTATTATAGTATACATGCAAGCTTTAGCATATGATCATTTGGATGGACTTACTTTATAGTAGACTCCTCTCCTACAGTGGGGGTTTTTTTGTTGTTGTTTTTTTTTTATACCATATAAAATAAACGTTAACCTATTCCCTACCAACAATTAAAGCAGTTCTAATAGATGCAGGTACTGCTACTTGGGTAATAAAGCTGGACAGTTATACCCTTAGCTTTTAGATCAAAGTGGTTCTGTATATGATTTAGAGTACTATATGCATGCCGTGATTGTCCCGGGGGACAATATCTATCTCTGGTTTAATCAACCAGGGGAATACCCCTTGTGGTGAAGACGACTCATTTAAAAGTTTATGGCGCGCACACAAGCGCTAGTTTTGAGGTTTTAACTTTAGTATATGTTTTCTTTGAATATAATAAAATGTATTTATTTTCATTCAGTGGAGGGGAGTGCATCATTAGGGATTCTGTCTCTCCCATAGAGTTGAACCGCACACATTACAGTTCTGGGGGGGAAGCTCCTGTTCCCGAGCGTCTGGTGAAGTTGCTGGTATTACTTTTGGGTTTTCTTTTAAAAGGATTTAGATGGCCGTCCAATAAGAAGCCACAACCGATAATGTTGCAGCTTCCTATTGTCCCGAAATGTGGCAGATTTTCCCCTGAGGGAGATTTAAACCCGGTAATTTAACCAGTATGTTTCCCAGGAACTTGGGAAGTCCCCAGAGCTGAAAATACTGCAGTTTTTGTTCCCACCCTACAAGAAAAAAAAGTGAGACACAAATGAATGGTACTTTAAAATGTACAGTTCCAACTTGGGTGTGGTACGTACCCACGTACTTGCCTACCTGAGTTTGAACAGCTCCTTTTTAAGTACTACAGCTAAACCCCGTTATAACGCGGGTCTCGGGGTCCACCCCGAGACCATCGCGTTACTAACGGGGTCGCGAGAAAAAAAATGGCCGCCGCGCTTTAGCGCATATTCATCCCGCGGGACAGGAGATGGGAGCGGGCATGTCCCTCCGCTCCCCGCTTCCCCCTGTCACCACGGGACAGGCCGCGGGGCAGGAGATGGGAGCGGGGATGTCCCTCCTGTCCCCGCTTCCCCCTGTCACCGCGGGACAGGCCGCGGGGCAGGAGATGGGAGCGGGGATGTCCCTCCTGTCCCCGCTTCCCCCTGTCACCGTGTGACAGGCCGCGGGGCAGGAGATGGGAGCGGGGATGTCCCTCCTGTCCCCGCTTCCCCCTGTCACCGTGTGACAGGCCGCGGGGCAGGAGATGGGAGCGGGGATGTCCCTCCTGTCCCCGCTTCCCCTGTCACCGCGGGACAGGCCGCGAGGCAGGAGATGGGAGCGGGGATGTCCTCAGGTCGCCGCTTACCTCAGATCCGCTGCCTGCAACGGAGGTGGTAGCGGGGGGTTTCTTCTCCCCACCGCTGTCCCTGGCGCTCCCGCTGCCTGCGCGGGAGGAGGGGGGGGAGCGGTGGTGGTGCTGGTCGCGGCCTTTCCTCTGCTCCGACCCCACCCCCTCTGTTGTAGAGTGAGAGAGTGGTGTGTGTGTATGTATATATGGGAGAGAAAGTGTGTGTGTATATGGGTGTGTGTATGTGGGTGAGTGTGTGTAGTGTCTGAGTGTGTGTGTAAGTGTGTGTGAGTGTGTGTGAGTGTGTGTGAGTGTGTGTGAGTGTCTGTGTGTATGTAAGTGTATGTAAGTGTATGTAAGTGTGTGTAAGTGTTTGGTGATGTGTGTGTTGAGTGTGTGTAGTGTGTGTAGTGTGTTGAGTGTGTGTTGATGTGTGAGTGTGTGTGAGTGTGTAAGTGTGCGTGAGTGTGCGTGAGTGTGCTGAGGTGTGTGTGAGTGTGTGTGAGTTTGGTGTGCAGTGTGAGCAATGAGGATGTGTGTGTGCAGTGTTAGTGTGTGTGCAGTGTGTCAGTGGGGGTGCATGTGAGCAATGAGCAGTGTGTGTGCAGTGTGTCAGTGTGCAGTGTGAGCAATGAGGAGTGTGTGTGCAGTGTATAGTGTGTGCAGTGTGAGCAATGAGCAGTGTGTGTGCAGTGTGTCAGTGTGTGCAGTGTGTGCAGTGTGAGCATGACGTGTGTGTGCAGTGTGCAGTGTGTCCAATGAGCAGTGTGTGTGCAGTGTGTCAGTGTGTGCAGTGTGTGTGCAGTGTGGTGTTGCAGTGTGCAGTGTGTGTGCAGTGTGTCCAATGAGACAGTGTGTGTGCAGTGTGTCCAATGAGCAGTTGGTTGTGCAGTGGCAGTTGTGTGTCAGTGTCAATGAGCAGTGTGTGCAGTGGTCAGTGTGTGTAGTGTGTGCAGTGTGACATGACAGTGTGTGTGCCGTAGTGCAGTGTGCTGTGGCAGTGTGTCCAATGAGCAGTGTGTGTGCAGTGTGTGTGCAGTGTGTCAGGTGTGCAGTGTGAGCAATGAGCAGTGTGTGTGCAGTGCAGGGTGTGCAGTGGTGTCAGTGTGAGCAATGAGCAGTGTGTATGCAGTGTGCAGTGTGGCAGTGTGAGCAATGAGCATGTGGTGCAGTCAGTGGTGTTGCAGTGTGTGCAGTGTTTTGTTTTTTAAAACGGGAGCCACGGGAAACCACCGCGTTATAACCGAATCGCGGTATAACGAGGCGCGTTATAACGGGGTTTAGCTGTATTAATTTGTAAGCAACCGTGCCACTTTTTGGCTACAGATCATTGCTACAGTACTTGTATATATGTAGGTCTCTGCTAGTTTCAGGAATGCAAGGTCCATCTGATGGCCTGAAATCATGTCACGGGAGACCAAGCATTTACACCTTTTTACCGGGATCATTCACTGAGCAAAACAAGATAAGTGAAATAAATTGGAAATGTATTTGCATGAAAAGGCATACACACTGTGGAACACAAACTACATAAGAGCACACTTACTTGAGACCTGGGGCAAAAAACTAGACTTTCCTAGTTTAATATAGCACAAAACAAGAGTCTTTAGTTGACCGGGACTTAGCCCGAAATGTCCTGGATCTCAAATCGGCAAGAAGTTCCTGACGCCACCGCTCTCTTTCCTCCGTGCTGAAATCACTTGACCGGAAGTTAATCCAAACGTCCTGGAAATAAATTCGTCTTGCAATCCTAGCCGTGACCGCTACGTTCAATTCTCAGAACTTGGCTGCAAAAAGCTGGACTTCTGGATTTCTGAAGCCGGTGTCTTTGCTATTTCTGTCAGAGCATCTTTTGGTAATTTCAAATTTGCCGCTGCTGTTCTGGCACTTAGAATCTAATGTCCGGATTGGCTGAGGGATTCTTATAATATTTCAGAGTTCATTCATGAAATACTACAGCCAATCCTAGCGTGGGAACTATCTCACCAACCAATCAGCGATGCCAGTCTTCTGAAGCCGGGCAAGCGATTTTTCTGAATCAACCAAGGGAATGCGCAAAATTGCCCCCTCTGCAACTTGGTATTCAGAAGCCGCCCGCTGGTTTAGGCTCCACACAGTCTGGTGGGGCAAATGGTAGTCCTGGCATCCTCTGTGGCTTTCATGTCCGATGTCTGGGTAGACACAGTGGCACCAAGCTGGTAGCCCAGTGACTCACCCAGAACATTGGATCTGAAAGTCCCAGCTCATATTACTGTGCAGAAGCATAAATGTTTTAAAACACACTGTTTAATAAATATATACACTTTGGATATTTTTCAAAGTATTTCTGGTATGGGGAATAGCCATATTCCCCACACACTATAACATGGACTTGGATTTATAAAATCCCTCACAACCTTATGTATGGTTGGAGTACCCCAGAAGCCCTATACAGGTTCTGGGTGACCTGGGCACCCCCCTTAATTTAGAGACCCCTTGACAAGTTCAGGGACACCTCGCATCCCTATGCCCCATTCACATTTCTGGTCTGTGTTGAAGCAGGGAATCCTAGCGGTGAGTCGCGCAAGCGTTTTCAAGGGGAGACTTTGCCTGAGCAATGGGCCGATATGTGTCCGGGAATCCAGCCTGATTCCCGGGTACATTTTTGGGGTATCCAGCAACTCTGGACCACGAGTAGCTACGCACATTCTGACAACGCTTTCTCCGTAAAAAAAAACCTTGAAACTCATAGCCTAGCAATCTCTGCTTGCTGGCCCTCCTGGAAAGGTAAAAACACAAACATTCTTGATTGTCGCATAATTTTACAACAAGCATGGACAATCACTGGGCTCAAGAGCTGACACTCCCGAACCCCAATACATGGATCAGAGGTAACCAAACGGCTTAGCCTTTTATTGTGAGCCTGGTTACCCCCTCACCGTCACACATGTCACTTTGGTCATTTTAAGGACCATGTCTGATAGGGCACGGCAAAGATTATTTGAAGTATTAACACTAGTGGTGAGGACATGTTCCAACGCTATGGAGTAGAACAGGGGTGATAGTGTATTCTTTGCAGCAAATTGTGATTTGTAAATACTGTATAAGTACATATCTATTGGCTTCTACTTCACACATCTATATCTTTTCTGTTGTGGATTCAAATCGTAAGAAGGTATTTTTACTGGCTTATAATAGTTTGATGCAAATTGTACAGAAAGTAGTAAACCGCAGCAGCCGTCATTACAAATCCCACAAAATATTCTAAAGAATACTCTGAACTCAAAGATATGTGATCATAATGAATAATACATAGACTGGTTATAAAGAGAATCTGTTTGGACCTAATAAGTAGGACTTGTACCTCTTGAAACAGGCAAATGCTCCCATCATTCTGTCCCCAGATAGAGCATGCCATACATAGCACATTCTCTGATGTTTGCCTTCTTGTTAACCCTAATGTTGCTTGGCCCTAAATTTAAAATCTATTAAACATATCCTTAACACTTAAAGAATTGTGTATATGTGTATATATATATATATATATATATATATATATATATATATATATATATATATATATATATCTATATCTATATCTCTCAAATGTAAATACAACTGTATGCTCATCTGCATGTCTTAGGCAGGTCTGCAACCCCGCCTTTCACCATTATCACCCAGCACACAGCACTTCCACTGCAGCAAGGGATTCTAGGAAATGACATGCAAATGAGCACACAGTGCCACTTTTTGCTTCAAAAAAACATTTTTAACATGGTTCCCTATAGGCTTAAGCTTGCTGCATGTTCACAGCTTTGAGCACAGCCAGGGTTAAGGTGCATACCCAGAAAACCACCCACAGACAGCTGTTTCGACCTTAATGGGTCTCATCAGTGTGGGGTTGATTAACTGGGTATGCAAAGAAGCTAAAGGATGGGCCAACCATAATACTGAGTTAAGTTATGGTGTTGATTGATTGATATATATATATATATATATCAATCAATCAATCTATCTAGGTATGGGGGCACACTTGGTATTGATCAGACTACTGGAGAGGGTGCTGCTATCAGAGTACATATACTGTAAGGTACAGTACAAAAATAACAAAGGGATAGGCACACCAAAAATATGCAAGGAAATGTCTTATTGGCCCCATGTTTTGGCTACCCTCTGAAGCCTTTATCAAGAGACTCCAGAGGGTCTCCGAAATGTTGAGCTGACTAAAATATATATATTTTTGGTGTGCCAATCCCTTTGATACAGATATTTTATTTTTTACAGAATGGAAGTCGGGGTGGCTTCTGGAACTGAACCGGGTTATTTTCGCCTCCAGGGGCCCCCAATTCATGATATGCGGTGAAGTTACGGTGTTCTTGCTCGGGATTTAAATGACCATCCAATAGCAATCCGCAATGGATAAGGCTTCCCATTAGCCCACAGGATCTGTTAATTTTTGCAGCAATTTTTTTCTCTCTGCAGTGAGAGAGAATACTGTGACCACAAAAGTGTCTCGGCAGCTGAGGGGTCCTTAATCCTGAAAATAAAGCTGATCAGTTCCAGAGGTTCCTATCCTGTATAAAAAGATTTTAAAAGAACAGACGGGACTGTTGCTTTAAACAAATGTTCCAAGTGTTACCGAATGTTACACAACCAATTCGTATTTCTTTGTTTAAATATTGAGTTGTTGTCATTGTATTGCAACTTGAATGTACCACAGAGGCCCTCTGTTACAAAAAAAATGTCCGTTTTTTTTTATTTGATAAACGTTTGTTTCCTTTGAAATAAAATAGACGAATAAGAAAATATTTAAAATGCACCAATACATTGACGCAAGCAATATGCTTGTTTCAAGAATGAATATAAAAGGAGTTTTCATATTTTGGTTTAAATACTACTCTGCAATACTAATATACTACATATGCAATAATTATAGCAGACTAGCTTTATCTCACTGCACGGTTTAAAAACCACATCAAATACTGCGTGACTTTAATTTCCTTTTTGGTTGATCAACGTGTGTGTGTACTCGCATTTAATTAATACCAAATTTCTGCAAGGCTCAATATGTTGAAGGAAACTGCTCTAAAAGTGTAATGCGTGGATAATTCCTTGTGCATATAATACAGGGAGAGAGAGAGAACCATATTGTCTACATCTGTATATCTCCGTGTAGCTTTCTTGGTGTAGATACATTCCAAGAAATGATAAAACCGGGATACCAATGTATTTTATTTTAAGTAACAAAGACCTGTGCGTGTGTGCAAATTTCAGAACTCTTTTCGGAGTCGCTTTTTTTTTCTCCCTTATCTTTGTCTGTGTTCCCATTAGTCAGAACTGTACATTTTCAACCAGGTGGGCTGGCAAATGGCTTATCTGGTGCCTTTCATCTGTATTGTGGATTCGTTGGCAACTACAACTGCAAAAAAAGGGTGTGATTGCCTGTACTCTTGGAATTTATGAAAGTATGTCTAGTACTTGCAGATACAATGGCAGTATTCTCTTAGTTGATTCCTGAAGAAAGGATCCAAACCAGGGGTGGCCAACTCCAGTCCTCAAGGGCCACCAACAGGTCAGGTTTTCAAGATATCCCAGCTTCAGCACAGGTGGCTTAGTCAAAGACTGAGCCATCCTTGCTGAAGCAGGGGTATCCTGAAAACCTGACCTGTTCGTGCCCCTTGAGGACTGGAGTTTACCACCCCTGATCTAAACAATGTTTAGCTTTCCTACTGATAATACTCTTGGATACCGCGATCAGTTTGGAATTGAATACAAGCAGTACCTGCAGTTGTGAAACTGGAGGCAGTGTGGGTGTTTTGTTGCTTCCCTGCATACTTTAGATTATTACAGATTGGTGAGATTGCAGTACATCCGCAGGCCTATTTAAAGAGTGTTCAATTATCTTAAAATGTGCTAAAAAGTTATGATAATTACAAACTGGATTGTCTCACATATAGACCCGTGAGTGCCTGTCGCCCTTTACTGCTGAATGCTGACTTTTTACATGTGCACCAGGCAGTGTGTGTCAGTGTGTCAAAAAGCACGCACACCAAATGGTACAATAAAGGCGTCTTTACTAGCTCAACGTTTCGGGTTCCCAGTGGAGCTCTTGAAAAAGGCTCCATTGGGAAACCGACACATTGAGCTTAGTAGAGACACATTTATTGTACTACGGTATTGTGTGTGTGTGTGTGTGTGTTTGGTGGTGTGGTGTGTGGTGTGTGTGTGTGTGTGTGTGTGTGTGTGTGTGTGTGTGTGTGTGGTGTGGGTGTGTGTGTGTGTGTGTGTGTGTGTGTGGGTGTGTGTGTGTGTGGAGGTATCAGAACGGGTTAGCCGAGCTTCAATAATCAAAAAATAAATAGATGATACCGTTCGTGTCTAACGAAAGTGTTTATTGTGCGAGCTCGAGAGAGACACTGATCTTCTTCCGGCGATGTTATATATAATATAATGAGTATAGATATAATATATATATAGATATAAGTATATATAGTATATATATATAATATATATATATATATATATATATATATATCTATATATAAGGTGCCAATTTAGTATGTTAGCAGTAGCACGCCCTCTAATCTTTTGGATTATTACTGATGTTGTGTGCCCTGACTCCTTTACTAATATATTATAATATATATATATTTTCCAGTGGCTCTCCAACCTCTCCTCTAGATCCTGAGCCGGACATACCAACAACATACTATCCACATGCAGATTGGATGTTTTCACCGGCATGCTGCTGCATTCGTTATTCCCAAAACTGCTGTGGACTGGTCTCTCAGGGGAGGTTTGAAAACCACTAAATTAGGGCTAACACTTCCTCTGCTGCATGTAACCGAGAGGTCTGTGAAAAGGGTATGGCTTTCTTGTCTGGGTATCCCTCTTGGCATCCTCTCCATTAAACACAAATGAGGTGTTAAATAGGTCTTTCTGCAGTTGACTAAACTTCCTTTTTTTTTGCACACCTTATTATAAAATGGCATTGTGGGGACCAGTGTCTTTTTATAGTGCCCCTGCTTCTTAGGCTGAGATTATAGTCCGCGTGGTGGCGCTCACGCGCCATGATCAGGCAGAATGCCTATGAGGCCGCCCCTAGTGCGCGCCCCCTGACTATAATCTGAGCCTTACACTTCAGCAATCCCACTATTTTTTTGTACTCCACCCCCTCCCCCCCCTTTTTTTTCCGCTCGAGACCTCACTCCGCCCCCTCCTCCGCCCCCTCCTCCAATTAACACCAGTGAAGTTAATTACATTGCTTCCTGTTCATTTCATTGCTTACATATTAAGCCACCAAGGATGGCGTTGCGAATTCCTATTTTGTTGTCTTCGGGAATTGTAGTTATTATTATCGTTTATTTGTAAATCTCCAACATATTCTGTAGTGTGGTACAGTGACATCAATTACATAAACAAATAGACCATGTTTCCCGAATATCTTATTTGTTTTAACTTTATTTTGCAATTTCTGCCCAAAAATGATCATTTTCGTGTAGATGCTTAATTACTCTGCAACATCATTCATTTTGTTATCAGTAACATTGTGCTCACTATTTTCAAGAGGCTCTTTAATATTTACCTCCTAGTATTTGGTCCTGCATCCCTTAGGATTATATCAAAAATAGCCTGTACTTTGTGTGCTCCGGAATTACCTGTGCTAAGCAGCCGTCCGTTCTGAGGACACGGCAGTCGGGCAGCATTTCAATATGTATTCTTTTATTTAGGATAGCTGCAATTAGTACATGTAAACATGAGACAAAAGCAGTTCTGACTTTGCTAAAAGCTAGTAAGGGGCTCGTGTGTAACTAGCACAAAAATAGAAATAATGCAAAAATAGTTTCAAAGTTGCAGTTATTGTACTGTTACAAACCAGGTTTTATCAAATCAATATTTCCCGACTAGAACTGGAGGATTTCACAATTGAAGGAGCAGATTCTTGCACCCCTGTCCCCCCATCCCCCTCCCCCCTCCCTTCCTTTTATTTGTTACTAGAACCGGAAGCACAGGGTCTCCGGAAGCCAACAGTGTTAACTCCAGGGGTCTCCTGGTTCCCAGCATACTTTCCAGTATATGTAGCGCTGGTACTGCCTGGTCTTTAGAAGCCCGCGTCATGTAGCTGGCCCGCATGATGCAAAAGAAATCCACATGTTTGTTTCCCATGGAATTGGTATGTCACAATATAAATTCAACTGCACTGTAAATGTTATCACTTCTTTAGTCCCGTTTGTGAATGTAATGCATTTCTCAAACGGCGTTTAACAAACTGAGATTTGCTTTTATGCCACAAAATGTACAGTTCTTTCATTATAGGTCAGACTCTCAGAAAATCGAAAGTGAGCAGTTATGATCGACAGGCTTCTTATTTCAATCTGCTCAAAATGCCTCCGATAGTGTCATTCTTATTGTCTGAGTACTTCATTTTCCCAGCTTGTATTAGGATCAAAACATGATTATGGTGAGGAAATATGCAAAAGCGATGGAAATTGGTAGCGTCTTGAAGCAGATTGAATTTGTCTTGTAAACAATGAATATGGATGAATATGGATGCTCCGCGAACGTGTACTAAACTATATAAAGGAAAACACGACTTCTATTGGTGTGGATTATTTTTTTTAGCTTGTAAAATTGCTTGTGTTTTCAATGTGTAGCTTCCATGTTGACATATATTTATGGGACTGGTTCCCTTGAGCAGCACTTGAGAAATATAATTAGTGCTTCAGCGAAACAAGGTAAGGATCAGATGAACAACCGCTCCAAGGAAAATGTAAGGCACTCATTGTGAGCGCCTTACCTTTTTCTTGGAGCGGTAGTTCATGTGATCCTTACCTTGTTACTCTGCCGTCTGAGAGGATCTGCTACACCACCGGAGGCCATACGGGACACGCTTCTGGCAGCGTTAGGGAAGCAGCTTGAAGGAGGGGGATCAGGACGGTGTCTTATCGTGAGTAAAGGTTACTCCACACCGGGCTTGCCGGGGCTATGGGGACTACGTGAATATATTTCACACTACTTTGTCCCTGTTTTGTTCCCCTCCTGTTACCCCCAGTCATCCGTAATTATTACAAAACTGCTTAACCCTTTATTCCCTATTTTCCGGTGTCATCTCCCTATATTACATTTATCACCATGCTATAAATGCATTTCCAGCCGGGCCACCTGGAGCTTGTACACGGATTTTTTTGTTCTCTAATTAGGGCTTCAGTCTGTTATCAAAGAATCGTTTTGAAGGAAGCACTGAAACCTCTGAGTCCCAGCACTGTGGGCAGAAACACAGTCTGTTCTCCTGTTCGTTTTGGTTCTATTTTGTCTTGTAATGTCTGAGATCGGAAAGGAGTTTGTTGTGTATACGACTCATGAGATTTGATTTAATTATTAAGATTCGTTTTTTGTTGGTATTCATGACTGCTAATTTGCCTGTTTAATTTAGAATAGTGGGATGATCGTAGTTACATAGTAGATGAGGTTGAAAAAAAGACATACTGTACGTCCAAGTTCAGCCTCATTTACAAATCGTCCTACATTTGGTTACAGATACAGGCTTATACAGTATGACTGTTCGTATGCAGTAATTGCTACTACCTATTTTACAAATGTATTTTTTTTTTACAGAGTTAAAATGTGTTATCCATTTAGTTGCTGATGTTGCTTCTTGGATTTTTATAGATGGTGCCCACAGTCATCCAATAGGAAGCTGCAACGCCATCCCCTCTGATGACGTTGCCGCTTATTGGCCCACAGGGTTTTTCTGCCATTTTGATTCCGCGTGTTGGAGCTGATACACTGGTACCTAAACCGGTAATTATCCTTGAGCATTTCAGCTGCAGAGCAACCCACTGTTTCGAGTTATGTTCTAAGCCAAGTAAATTCTGGTACCCAAAAGCTTTTGACGCTTTTAACAATCTTGAACATTTTTTTTTTTTTTTTAGTGTTTGCAAACCAAGAGCAGAGCAGACATTTCCTGTGGCTTTGGGGACTGCAAAGTGATTAGAAACCTTAGAAATATTTAGGAAATGTTTTCCAGCCCTCCGTTCTGGGGCAGAAGCACAGAATGTTCTCCGTTACGTCACCCTATTACAGGAGTGGCCAACTCTAGTCCTACACGGTCACCAACAGGCCAGGTTTTAAGGATATCTCTGCTGCAACACAGGTGGCTCAGTCATTCTGATTGAGCCACTTATGCTGAAGCCGGGATATCCTTTTAACCTGGCCTGTTGGTGGCCCTTGAGGACTGGAGTTGGCAGCTCCTGCTCTATTATATACTCCTCAGTAATTCAGTAATTCATCACTATGATGAGTGAATAATTCCCCATGAAGGGATTAAAGTTGCAGAAACACAAAGATTGCACAAAGGTGCAATTACACTTGGTGCCGCAATAATCGTTTCTGTATAATTTACAATGTTTTAGTGCAGAGTACATCAGGATACCAGTATATGCTGCTTTCATAGGTAGATAATTTGATGCTCTGTCTATAAACTCTATATCAATTCTATTAAGCTATTGGGTTAAAACCCCAACTTTTGTGAAGTCTACAGAATGATTGGTCTGCGTTGTTACGAAGACACGAACTATGATAAGATACAGAAATGACTTTCAGCTTTACAAATTCCCCAAGCAGGAATAAAGTGCAGAGCCAAAACACATTATTGGATGCTGTTGTGTTTCTGATTTGTAACAACGGAGACTTGGAGGACTCTGTCTGCAAGAGAGCGACCCAGAGGGTATGTCATTAGTAAACGGTAGCACTGGAAGGGGTGAGGCAGGACCAGGGATAAGAGTGTTGAATAAATTGGGCTACTGTATAAAAGCTCCCATTCTTTCATTACCACAATGCACTTAACAAGTCTGTTCCAATGTGCACTGATACCAGTGTTCTGAATATTGTGCTGCCCCCCGTGAAGTATGATGTCATTCAGGTATGTGAATATCCCGAGTGCGTAACGTTTTGCCACTGGTGCCTGTGATGCAGAACAGCACCGAGATGTCACCGCCACAACCGGGAAATAGCATGCAGGATCGTGCTTTACTGGCACGACACCCAAGCAGGATCAGGCACTGTGCCGCTTACTGAGGGGGAGGCGGAGGAGCACGAGGGCTGTGGGAGAGTGCAAAGCCAAGCGCTCCAGGACTCTGCCCGCCCCTGCTCTCTGTTAAGGGGGAGGGGTGTCAGCGAGTATATCACAGATAGATGCACGCACGCACACACACACACTCACACTCTGTGACATGGAGCCGCCAACGGAGGGAGGTTAGTGGTGGGAAGCAGAAACAGCCAGCAACTCCCCTACTGCTTCCCACCGCACAACGAAACATTGCCTCCTAAAAATTGTAACTGGCTCCTAAGTTGTTTTTTTTTTTTTTTTCCCCACCCCACTGTAAATACAAAATACATGCACAGAAACGCACAAGCAGATGGTAAGGAGGGCTGAAAATCTTCATATAGAAGAGACAACCGCGGTATAGGAATAGAAGTTGGATCGAACGCAATGGAATTGGGCAGCTGCTTTTCTGGGTGCGGAGTTTCATTGCATGGTGGGTTTGCAGTCTCAGCAGCTGCTGAATTAGAAATGTAGTGTGTAGCGGTGGTAAGACTGAATACTTCCTGCAGTGAGATGTGCTCGGAGGCAGCGGGGATCAATTGTCTCACATTTAGCTCCCTTTTAAAGTTCAGTATTTGTTTTAGGCCAGCTGAGGATCACCCATGCAAAGATTTACAAAAAGGCTTCTTGGTTGAAGCATCAACTTTGACGGTTTTGTTCCCCATGTTTTCCGTTCTCGTTTTTGTGCAGACCAATTCTGACAGCTGTTATCTCTAAAGGGGGGGAAAGCCTGGCAGCCTCAAAGAGGCCGTGTAACTCCTGGGAATAGCTGCGTTTCAGAATATGTCTCCCTCGTGGAGGAGCTGAATGTTTTTAGCATTTCTTTTTCATGCCACTGTTCAAGTTACTCTTTTTTTGTGTGTTGCTTTTCTGTGTGTCCGTGTTACATACATTTTAAACGTCTTAGTAGCCAAGACCAAATGTTAATGCAAAGGTTTGTTAAAAGGCTTGTGAGCCGTGGCAGCATTTCATTATCAGGTGCATTCTTCTTTCTGAGTAGTTCTCCAAGTTTTCCCACAGAAGGAAGTGGGGGTGGTGGGCAAAGATTGTAAGTGAAATGTTATTTGAGAAGGGCATTTTCCCTATGCCACAATGCCCACCTGCCAGCTTCCTAGCAATGAGCAAATTTTCTTAATCCCTTCAGTGCCAAGGGTGTTTACTACCTGCGTGGCCACACACACTTCCTAACTTTTGGTATGCATTTGTTTAATATGTTTCCTGTCCCAGGCTTCATGTGTACCTATGAAAACTGTTTTTCAGTTCTGCTTTCAATTGGTACATGTTTTTGGTGGATTGTTTATCATGTGACCAAGAAATGTACTAAATATGAAAGGTGAAGGGAAAAAAATCAACTTTACTTAATATTGTCCTAGATATGTAACAAATTAATTCAATATGAATACTAAATATGATTTCCCTATTTCCTCTGATTACACTAATACTGGCTACGTATAGGTTTACATACTTTTATGGCCAATGCAGACACCAAATTAGCAATACTTTTCACATCTGAAATGATTAGTCCTGAATGTAAAAGGTGCATGCCATCGTTATCCATGCAAAACTACCCCTAGCCGAAAAATACCGCCACACAAGTGCGTGTGTGCGCGCACACACATACGTGTGAAAAAGAAAGTACACCCTCTTTGAATTCTATGGTTTTACATATCAGGACATAATAACAATCATCTGTTCCTTAGCAGGTCTTAAAATTAGGTAAATACAACCTCAGATGAACAATAACACATGACATATTACACCGTGTCATGATTTATTTAACAAAAATAAAGCCAAAATGGAGAAGCCATGTGTGACAAACTAAGTACACCCTTACTGCTTCCATAGGAATTAAGATGCTAAGTAGCAGACAGGTGCTGCTAATTAAAATGCCCTTGATTAGTTGATAATCAGCAAGTGTGACCACCTCTATAAAAGCCAAAGTTTTAGCAGTTTGCTGGTCTGGAGCATTCAGGTGTGTGTTAATACAATGCCAAGGAGGAAAGACATCAGCAATGATCTTAGAGAAGCAATTGTTGCTGCCCATCAATCTGGGAAGGGTTATAAACAAACAATTTAAAGTCCATCATTCTACAGTGAGAAAGATTATTCAAAAGTGGAAAACATTCAAGACAGTTGCCAATCTTGGACATAAATACAAAATGGTATCGCCCTGTGTCTTCTAGGTACATTCATACCAAATATATATATAGCTTTACATACTATTTTGTCAAAGACAGATCCCAAATTAGTAATAATGCGTAGTACTTTTTACACCTGAAATGATCATGCAAAATGTATTTATTAAATGTTTTAGCAGGAAGTAATACATTGAGCATTAACTCTCGTTTTCAATTATGTCCTGTGCAGAGCTATGGTAAACAATTCACGGTTACAATAAATGAACAGAGGTTATACATTCAATTTACAGACATTTCATGGACCGTTAAGAGAGATGATTATGGGCATAAGTAACATTTACAGACAGGATTAAAATGGTGTTAGGAGAGGTAGGATAAGCCTGCAATGTGTTAGAGGCCCTGCCTCAAGGAGCTTACAATCTATAAGGCTGGGTAAGTTGAAACATTGGGTACAGGGGATGAGAGGGCTGGGGAGTTTCAGATTGTAGTAGAGCAGCTTTAATAGTACAAACATCAGCAAATGGCAGCAAACGTCTCACACCCGTTGGCTGCGCCAAAGGCTGTCTGCCTTTGGGGCTGCGTAGATGTAGACTGAAGGGGTTCAGAATGAATGCAGTTGTGGTTTGAGAGTCCTTGTTCTCCTGGGTCATTAACATTCCAATGGGTGGGGTTGACAAAATACACAGCAATAAGCAAACGTGGATGTTAACCCTTAGCATGCTGGCTCTGGGCAGACAGGAGCAGCTTTCGGGGAACCCTTTCAGGCGTCCACCTTTTTGGGGCGACGCAGATGTAGACAAAAGGCTATCAACGTCATTGGAAAGGCTAAACTACCCTCTAGCATAACAATACCCACATATAAAAGTATTTTCTGAAAACACATCCAAAATAATTTAGACATCTCTAGCCACATTTTAAGTCCTATCTTAAAACCCACCTCCTTAACGAAGCTTGTGCGTAGCTCTGTGGCTGATACTATACACCTCATACATCGACTGTCGCACCTTCCAGACACACTTACCAGAACGCCCTCCTGTCTATGTTCTTCCTATTTACCACTTAGATTGTAAGCTCTTCGGGGCAGGGACTCCTTTTCCTAATGTTTCTTTTATGTCTGAAGTGCTTATTCCCATTGTGCTGTATTTGTTATTTTTTTATTATGTCACGTGTATTGCTGCTGTGAAGTGCTATGTACATTACTTGCACTGGAAGTGCTTATGGAAAGGAATACTTATTTTATCCATCGCCCCAAGTACATGGATACCAGATATGAATAGCTTTCCATACTACTTGGCCAAATAAAGGCTCCAAATTGGTAAGACGTTGTAAGGCTCTTTACACCTGAATGTTTCAGGGCTGAACGCAAAAGGTGCTCACAGTCACTGGGAAAGCAAAACTACTCTAGCATAAAAATATCCTAATTAAAGTATTTATTGTTTACGTGTATACACGATAAGCTGTTAGACGTGGGTGATGTTCTCCCCCAAAAATATTTCTAGCAAGGGCTATTTGTTGAAAACCGTGGTCTTGATATTTGTTTGGCAAGACAAAAGCAGCTACAGTATAGCATAAAAAACACCCCCCACTAACGTGTTTATCTTCTGAAAGTACACACCCGATGAAGTGCCGATTTTATGGGTATTTTGTCTTTCCTACGAGAATATATTGCCGGGAATTAACTCTTCACTACTAAGGCCGCGCTTATAGTGATGGCGACGCGACCGATGACATCACCCGTCGCCATTGGCGAAAGGTGTAATTTGATTTTTAGCGACGTCGCTGGCGACAAGGCCAGTGACGTCACTAAAAGGGGCGGGCCGCGCAATTTGATTAGTTTAGAGACAGTCACATGTGGTGGCCGTCTCTAAAAAATCAAATTTACCCGGCTTCAAAATTTTTTGTTGCTCCGTCGCGCTTACTGTAAGCGCTTGCGACGGAGTAAATGTATTTGTTTCGGAGCACCGTCGCAATGCACTATAAGCGCAGCCACATGACTGTGACACGCGCGCCCGGCGGGGGGGGGGGGGGCGTCTCGTGCACAGCGCTAACCGCGGTCTGCGGGGAGAGAGGGAGCTTGCGACGGGAAGGGGCGTGGTCGGGGATTTGCGGGGGCGTGGCCATCACGTCACGTGGCTGGTTCGCCCTCATTGGGTGAACCGCTGGTGGGGGCGTGGCCACGCCTCCGTCGCTAGGAGTAAACTCAATTTCCCCTGCCTCCCTGAAAAGCTGTCGTGCAGAGCAGGAGGAAATTGCGCGTCAGGGTAGCAACTGGGACCGGAGGTACTGGGGGCGGAGTTTAATCGCACAGCGCACGGCATGACGTGCGCTGTAGTAATTACTGGGACCGCAGCCTAAGGGTGGTTGTAAGCTATGAGGCTATTGTAATTTAAATTTTTTTGCAATAAAACATTTTAAATCGGGATTTCTGTGTCAATGTTGTGGTGTATCTTGGCAGACTAGAGCATATAAAAAGTTGAATTTTAAATTCATATTTAATTCATTTTATTTTTTGTAACTTTGCAATGCAGTATGTAAAAAGGCTATCCAAATTTTGTCTGGATGAGCTGTTGCTCACCACAAAGCGACATTTTGTCTACTTTAGAAAATATAACATGTAATACATTTTACTATAACTTTTTGCTTGGTTAATGTTTTTAATGCTGCAAAGTAGCATTAGACAGAATTTGATGCACAGGTAATTTCGTATTTAATTACAGTAACTGAGCAGTAATACACCCAGACACTACTTATATATTGTGAAAGTAGATAATTGGAGGAATCCTGGGATAGGTCACTTTAAGCTGTCTCTCATAAATGTTACTGTACCTTTCTATAACAGATCATTTACATTTTGTCATATACTTTTATGCAATGGTGGCGGTTTTAGCACTACAAATATGGAGTTTAATGTTAACTGATGCAGTATACTACCAATGTCAACCAAGGCTGACTCCATATTTATAAAAAATGTCCCTGTTGGGTCTTTTGAAATAGAAGTGTTGAAATCAATTTGTATATGCAGCGGGCTCTGTAGCTAATTGCCACAAGAAACCATATTAACAGTTTTACTCCCCCGACATTAGAAGTACCCATGATTGACAGGGACTCAGTCCTCTATCAATGGTACTTATAATAATAAAATTGTCTCGGAATTTGTCACTGTGACCCTTTCTCAACCCCCACTCCCCCCCCCCGACTCCCTCAAACCCAAAGAAATATAAATATTACATTTTCCATTTTTGCCCGTCCTTAGAAAAAGTAGAAGCATTGCACACAGCTCACAAAGGGGGTGGGCTCCCCTCTCAATTGTTGGGGTTACCCTCAGAATTATTAACTTCTTCTGATCTTCAGTGATGAATTAGACCCCTCCTATAGCACATAGCATGCGCAGTGCGTACGAGGGGGGGAGGGAAGCACTGCTTTGTGGTGATCAGAAATATGGGTTTAAAAGGTGGAGAAAAATAAAGAGAACTTAAGACCTTAATTTTGAAGAAAAGTGGTGGTGGGGGAAGGAGGCTAGGGGATTGGCTGTAAAGACCCTCCCCCCTCACCCCCCCCCCATCTGCGGCAGTGTCCTTGTGTGTCTGTTACACACAATCTCTAAAATATGTTGTGTGGTTTACTCCCCTGACTCCACTCTACAATAACCCCCCTCCACCCAACAATGATAATCTCCTTCCCCCAGCCACCTTGGGGGAGTAATTTTTTGAGTGGAGGTCCTCTTCCCCCTGACCACCAATGATTTACAATGCCACAGCGAGGCCGTTGGACATAGAGGGGGCAGCGTGAGAGGATGGACCTCTATTTAAAAAAAAAAAATTCTGCTTGCATAGAAGTTGAAAAGAAAAAAAGTTTGTAAATGGAGGGTCCCTCCTTCTCTCCCCCTTGTACTATGATTTCACGCCCCCCCCCCCCGCCTCCACCTTGACTGGTGGGGGGGGGGAGGAGGGAGGGTTGTCAGTCCTAGGGTGTCGGGGCGAGGTGCAAAAAAAAAGTAACACCTAGTTTCCCCAATGACCTGCACCCTACCACCTCTGTAGTCAGAGTCCTGCAGCTTGGTCACATTTCCGCGCTCTGACATCACCCACGGGTGACAGTCTGCTCCCCACGCCGCCCCATTTAAGGCCAATGATCGCAACCCCCCTGGCCACGGAGGAGGTAGAGCATCGATATGAGGGCACTGATAAGGGCTCAAACCCTTTTTGAATAAGTTACTTTTTTTTATGGAAGGTCCCTCCTAGCCCCTTGACCCTCCAATGACCACCGATCTCCACCCCACCAAACCACTTCTTTGATGTGTAGATAAGAAACTTCAAACTTTAGGAGTGGATTTAAAGCTATATTTTTAAGCGGATTTGATTTATAAGCGGATTTGAGAATATATTATTATTATTATTATTATTATATAACACTTGACATTCCTGTTAAGCTAAGCAAATAACATGACCAGTCCTCCTTTAATGACACCTCCCCAGGCAAGACTTGTATTTATTTCTTAGACACATCCGTCTAAATGCACCCCAGATCTGACTCCATACGTGTTAATTAAGGTTGTCAGATACATTGGTGAATTTGTTTTGGCAATCCATAGAAAACCAGGTGATTTTTCAATAGAAATGTAACCTGTGCAGCCTTCCTAGTGTTACTAAACACTGCAATTCATGCTTTGTTTGCATTTTGCATCTGGCTGTACCTTGTGGAAAAATGTGTAATCATTTATTTCGCAGGAAATCCAGCATTTGCAGGTGACAGAAGTGTATGCAGATGTAGCAGATGTGTTTGCATCTTTTTAATGCGTGCATTAAGGAGAAACCCACAAAGAATAACACTTGTGTTAAGGAGCGAGCGCATTACCATTGTTTTCTGTGGCAGTGCGATAAACTGTGCTGTTAATATCGCGTTAGCTGGTGCAATTCCATCTGTGAATGAATCCCTGTATGGGAATGTACTCAGCATGTACATTTATTAAAGCTGCAGTTCAAGCAATATTCTACATTGTGTTTTTTTTTGTTTTTTTTTTAATAATTCAGTTCTGTACTTTGAGAAATACTTGTAGCATTTTTTAAGACAATATATTCTAATGTAACAAGTATTTGTTTCTATAGCAACCATTTACAAATACACATCCCCTTCCTCTTCTGAGACAGGCTCTGGCAACACCCCTTTTGCCCTCTCTCTAGCAGTGTACCAATTGTAACTAGTGCCTGCCTGGTCACATGATCTTGAGAACTTTGCATCTTGGGTAATCTTCTGCAGCCCTATCGGTGATTTTAAAGAACCCCCAAGCCGAATCTTCAGCGATTTGATTACAGGAGAACGGATCAATCGCCAATTTAGCTAATCACTTGTCAGTGTGCAGATTGTATTGATGCAAATATTGAATGGAGAATAAAATTAAAAACGGCAGCTTGAACTGCAGCTTTAAGGGACTGAGCGCATCTTAGGTGAGTCAGAATAATATACAAATATTCAGGTGTATTTTTCCCTCCTCTCAGCTCTTGAAATGCTGTATACAGCATATGTATGAGTAATACTTGAGCTTTGAAAGGAAATGTTTTATTATGGAATTTAAACATGCAGTTCAAATACTCCTTATGACCAGACTTAACAGATATATGCAGCATTCCATCGTCTATTTATGATCACAATATACAAATGAGTGCAAAATCACTTATTACATGCCTACTTTATTACATATTTTTTCTGTTTTACACTTCCCTTGTATTTTTCTAGATTTTTGCTACTTATAAATGGTACCCAAGTTAAGTATATTTAGCAACAGTTTAGCCGTACTGTTTTAACTGTCCGTACTTTTGAATGTTACATTTTGTTCATTTTGAGTTATCTAGTTGCTGTATATTAAAGTGACGTTTTGTGTAGGTGCTGAATTCTGTATGATCGTTAAAACAACGTTGCTTTGTGCAACAAAATCCCCATGAATATGTATTTAATTAAATGTTTAGCATATTACTTTGGTGGCGTACCAAGAGACATACTTTAACCTATTTACTGTATTGTGCAGGCTGCGGTTTCATGTGGGGTATTGAATTCTAGCTGCGAGTGGTTGTCGGCTCTGAGACACACGGTTGTGGTTTTTGCATTTCCCACACGTCGCATTGCAAGCATATTGAGTAGGCAAGGAAACCAGTTCCGTCACTAAAGCCTCTGCTCTCCATTCAAATAAGCTGCGCTCTATGGCTTCACAGTCTTGTATATGTTCCATAAAACATGTGTGCATAGAGTGATGAAGAGGAGGACACAACAGATTTAATAAAAAAGAATCCAACATTTCCGTTGCAACATGCAACCTTTATCAAGGTGTTGCAACCGAAACGTTGGACTTTGTATTTTTTGGCCGATTACGTTTTTTTTCTATTGCACGCTTCATCACTCTATACCAGGTGCGGCCAACTCCAGACCTCAAGGATATCCCTGCTTCAGCACAGGCGGCTTTATCAGTGGCTCTGTCAATGACTAAGCAACCTGTGCTGAAGCAGGGATGGCCTTTAAACCTGACCAGTTGGTAGCCCTTGAGGACTGGAGTTGGCCACCCGTGCTCTATACATACCACTTTGCGTCCAGGAAGGCCTGTTTTAAGCAGGCGCACTGGCATTGCTTGATTGCCTTCATAGTGTGCCTGGGGAACCCCTATTTTGCCAAATAAAACATGTAGGACATATTGAGTGCTATTTGCATTTATTCAACAAGATTGAATATTGAGACGGTTCACTACTCCTATCTTTTTTTGTTTTGTTTTCAGTAACGCTGTATTTACCGAACATAAAATTCTTTGATTGAAAGTGGTGGATACCTCGTATACAGACAAAATATATTACTGTATTTATTGTCTAGTTTATGCAAGTATAACATTGTCACATTTCCAAGCAAAATTTCCATATGCACATATTAAAGAATACACATGGTTTAAAGGTTTTATGTACTTCTATTTATTGAGCCTTTAATAAAAAAAAGTATAGCTAAAATAAAAAATTAAGCTATTTGTAAGATTTCAATTGCCAAACTTTTTTGTTTTCCAAAATAGAAACCCAGCTGCCCATGAATAGTGACCACCTCCTAGGTCACGGTCTGTCCGTTTTGTATACATCTTTCTGACTTCTGTAGGGTTTTAGCTTTCGGATTTATATTTGCCCTAACTGCTTCTGCTGGGAAAAGTATTCCATTTATCTACTGTACCACCGTTTCAGCAAAGAAATAATTAATTCCTTCTTTTTTATCTTCTGGAATATGCTCTCCCATATTATGCTCTCTCTTATGGTTTTCCATTTAAACTCTGAAGATTAGTCCATTGTCATGTGAAAAATGAAAGGGAAAAACAAAAAAAAGTCTAAGATACTTGAAATTACAAAAAACTATTTTCAAGCCTTGTATTTATACAACATGATATCCAGGTCAAAACATGTTTCCCCTAATTGCCTGGTCATGCTCACTAACGTCTTCTAACTACACATGAGCGAGTCGATTTATCCAAACCTTTTGTTGAGGTAAAGAACAGCAGCAATTTTTCCTTCTAAACGTTCCTATCGCTATTGAGTCTAGTACTAAACCCTAATGTTTTACAAACATCGGAAAATGTTATTTACCTGATTTTGGTCTAAAATATTTGTACTTGTAATCACATATGATGAGTTATAGAAATCCTTCATGGGCAGCCTACTAATGCAAGCAAAAAACAAAATCCCCTTAGTAATTTTCAAAAATAGAGATACAGTTGGTTAGACCAGCTATTCTCTAACAAGAAGCACACTTGGGCTGCGGCCCTCCTACACGCGCGTAACACTGTGTATGTGTCTCACTGTGTGTGTGTATGGCAGACAGTCTGTGTGGTGGGGGCCGGGGGACATGCAGGGGGGTGTCACTAATGTGAGGTGCAAGGGAGGGTACAGTGATGTCACGTACAAAGGGGGGGAGACTCATGTGAGGTGCAGGGGGGGGGGAGAGTTAGGTGACATGCAAGGCGGGGACAGTGATGTGGGAGCCAGGGGAGGGGGAGAGAGATGGAAGGGTGGGGGAGTGATGTGGGGGGCAGGGAGGGGGGGCCGGAGCTGTGAAGAGGGGGGGGGGGGCGGAGTTGGGAAGGGGAACGGAGTTGTGAACGTGGGGGCCAGCCAGCTGTGAAGGGGGATACATCCCGGGCAACGCCGGGTCTCTCAGCTAGTACATTATATACAAGACATTGCATGCACAGTTAAAGATATGTTATAGGCGTATGTAACAGTTACAGACAAGATTAAAATGTGAGACGGCTTTAGTTTTGAAAGAATTTAGATTGGTGGCGGCTTTCAGCGTCTCCGGTAGGTTGTTCCCGTTGTGGGGTGCGCGGAAAAAGGAGGAGTGGCCACGAACAGTCTTTTGGAGTCAAATCTGAGACGTGCTGCATGTGGTAGGGGTGAGGAGCTTGTTCAGATAGACAGGTATTTGAAGGCAAGACAGGAAAGATGAACTTTGCGCCTAGACTCAAGTGATGACCAATCTAGTTCTTTGAGCATTTCACAGTGATGTGTGTGTAGTTGCAATGGAGGATAACGCGGCATATTGAGTTGTAGAGGGCATCAAGTTTGCTAAGGTGGGTTTGGGGGGCCGTGCCATTTACTATGTCTCCATAGTCTATAATTGGCATCAACATCTGCTGTGCGATGCGCTTTCTGACCAGCTGACTTAGGAAGGATTTGTTCCTTTAAAGTACCCCTAGTTTGGCATACTGTAGGTTTTGGATGTTAGGGTATCAATGTGCAACCCAAATTTGAAATGGGAGTCCAACCATATGCCCAGATATTTGAAGCTAGTAACGGGTTAAGATGGTATTAGAGTTGGTTCTGATCTGGAGCTCCATCATTGGAAGCTTTAGAAATGTAACCTTCGTCCCAAATACCATTGGTACAGTCTGGTCAGTGTTTAAAAACAGTTTGTTTAATATGTGCAAACTGCCCTGTTTATTAGATCATATGCAGAGTAGAAAAACAAGCACTACGTTTGAGGGTACAACCTCCGTTTCTCAGGATATTGTTTCAAAAGCTGACTAAAATACCAGGAACCTTCCCATACTGTAATAGCAACGTATCCTCATGGAAATAAATGATGCCCCATGATTCTTACTGTGCAGTCCCCTACCTGCCTGACAACCAATGCAGACTAATCTCACTTAAATCTGACAGAGAACCATTTGGACTTTTATTGCACGCGCGATTTCCATCCTTATTCCTGCTTTGATAAATCCTGAGTAATAAGTGTCGACAAAGCAAGAAAACATTAAAAGTGCATAATATTTTACATGTTTTATTTGGGCTGGCGGGGCTACACCAGCCTTTCATATAGCGCCTTTTAATCTAAAAGGGGAAACTTCTATGCTCTGCATTTACATCTGCTTATAAATGTGAACAGTGTCTTCAACGTTTCCTTTTGCGCACGGTGCAACCTCAGGCAGGATTTATTTATTTATTTATTTTAAATATCACGGTTCAAATGAGCGTTCCTATAATCAGAGATGGAAGCAAAAGGCTCCCTAGGGCCTAAACATGGAGTCCTGTCATCTATGCTGCACGCAGCCTCTGACAAAGCGCCGGCGAGAGTAAAACTTAGTGGACACTTGAGGAGTTTGATGGGTCTGTCCTGTTAGAAAGTGAGGTCTCTGTTCTGTTTACCTCGGTATATTCCACAGCAGCCAGCAATTCATGCAGGGTATGCTCCACATAGATTGAGGATAAGTGAGCCCACAAGCTAGTTTGGCCAGGCTAATTCAGGGTTTCAAAGTGCAAGGTTAAGTTAGGCGATCACAAGAGGTGCTAGCAGATTTATCAGGAGCAGCGTCTGTGTGCGCAGCTTGTCAGCAGTTGGAAGTCAAGTGTATATGTGGAAGGTCTCGGCCCCCACCACATGGCTACACATCCGGGCGGTGAACTGCCCAGAGATCAATCACGTGAATACTAGAGCCTCGAGACTAAGCAATGAAGTTTAAAAAAAAAAAAAACTAAAGAGCAGCACAGCGAGAATAAATCCCATGATCTCCACTCTCTGACAGACTGTAACTACTCTGACTTGCGACATAACGGCAACTCGTAAACAATTAATAGCGACTGATTACTATACCAGCTACATTTGATACAATTGTCTATACATCAATAATGTATTGGCTATTGTACAAAAAAAAAACACTATTTTTTTTTTTACAATATCGACACAATATTTAGGATTGGGGTTGTTATACTCTTTAATATTTTTGAAGTTCATGTCATTGTGCCCAATTGTTCATTTTAAAGCATGACCTTCAATTTCCTGTGTGTTTTTTTTTTTTTAATAAACCAGTTGTATAGTATTGGATACTACTGAATTTATGCCCTGTTTAATGTATTCAGCTTCCCTGGGTTGCTATAGCAACTATTTTTAGGAAGCCACATCCCTTCCTCTTGAAGTAGGCGGTCATATTGCATGCCCTGGGAAGCAGGATCTTTTGCTGATCGATCACGAGAGAACGAAGAGATCGTCAGTTCTGATAATTACTTTGCCGTGTGTCATGTCTGTCCGTGTGTCACAGATACACACTGACACACACAGCTGCGAACATGGGGAGGGGAAGAGGGCAATGACGGCCAAAATCTGGCACCTAAAATTTCTGGCTGGCCCAAGATTTTTAGATATTTGTCCACCACGGTCTATAATAATAATTTATAAACTTCATTTAGTGGATTCCATAATAATCTCTACTAGATTAGCAAGCCCCTTCCCTTCACCCCCTTAGGCACGTTCTATAGTGCCGTGCGCGTGCACGGAATTTTAGTTGGCTGACGTTAGTCAGCCTTTCTATAGATGTGCCGCGCGTGCGTGCGCACGGCGGGGAGCCGACAGACGGCGGCGAAGATGAAGAAAATCATCTTTTCGCTCCGCTACCGTGTGTGTGTGTGTGTGTGTGTGTGTGTGTGTGTGTGTGTGTGTGTGTGTGTGTGTGTGTGTGTGTGTGTGTGTGTGTGTGTATTTGTGAGTCTACACACATTTAATAAATATATTATTTCTAACAGTTTTTTTTATTTAATAAATAATAAATTACACATATACACACACACACACACACACACACACACACAAACAAACACGGATATACTCAACACTGTATACTCACACACTATACATACAAAAAGCATGCGGCACGCGCATTGGCATAGGCATGCACGGCCGCATGCTGTATAGAACGGCCCTTACATAGGCAAGCACTTAGTTTAAAGATTTTGTAAATACATTTGAGGGTTTCCCACAGAGATGAAGAATGTGGGAGTTATTTTAATATGGAATTGCCACACATTAAGCAAATCACCAAGTTCACATTAAAGCTTTGTTCTTGCGCTTGTAAAATAGCTGCTGAAACATAGGACGCTTTCATTGTAAAGTAGATGCTGGAATGCAATTCTCGCTAATATTTATACTGCTGAAATTTGTCCCACACTTCTTTGCAAGGGAATCGTTTTAGCTTCACCTATTGAAAGACAAGCAGCTATAGCATGTGGTAAAGGCATTTTAATTGTATTGTCTAGTGCAGGCACCTGCATGCACACAATTCTTTCTGACTTAGTTATGTGCTGACATTGTTTCGGTTTGGTAGAAAATGCAAATTTGGTAACCATCACGCCTAAAAAAAAAAAAAGCTCTTGATCAAAATATATTTCCATATACTTATTCAGCTGAATACTGAATGCAAGTACATTACAATAAAATTGAAATAAATATGCATAAATACTTTTCTACAACATCTACACATCCTAATTATGCCCTCTTATATTACATCTAGACAGTGTTTGAAGACAATACAATACACGTGTCCACCAAAAAAGTAAACATTTTCCACCATAGGAAAATTCACAAGACTATTTTAGGTTCCTTGCTTTGGAAACCACCGGAGACTTCTATTGATGAGCCGTATTTACAAGTCATACATGTAAGAGATTTGGGCATGCAAAGTTTGTTACTTAGACTTGTGCCTCCTTAGCTGACAAATTGGCTTTTAGTTCTCACAGAGCCATAGAGGTTCAACCAGACCTTATGAAAAGAATTGTGCAACGTAAAGGTGCAGTCCCACATAGTGGGCCAGTTGGTTTTCTTGGGGGCCTGTAAATGGGGGAAGTGTTTGTCAGTCAAGTGCCGAGTGGTATATGGCACTCCAGGGCCCCATTATGTAATGGTTACGTCAATGTACCTGCTCGTTTTTTGTTTTTTTTTGTACGGGAGAACGCGTTCTGCGCGGACGTAATTTTACCAGGAGGAACGGAGGAAGAGTAGTCGTCCTTCCGTCCTGTCAATGTTATTGCCCATGCGCCCTTATAGCAAAGGGTTAAGCGTTTGATCTCTCAATTTTGCAGGTGATTAAGTGAAATGTTTAACTTTTTTTTTTTTTTTTTTTAAGCCTCTTTTATTAAATTATTACAAATGGTCTCATCTGTTACTGTGACTACCTTTTCAAATTGTTCATCTACACCTTTCTGCTCACCTTTTTGTACGTGTGCAATTTAATCTCCAGGACTCCAACAAAAAAAAAGAAAGTCTCCAGGAAGGATTAAAAGGGAAGACGGGATTGTCATAGAACGCATAACCAAACAGCAAGAAATTAAACTAATTCATCTTTAGGCATTGGCAACTCTTGCTGTTAAAAAAAAAAAAAAAATAATAATAATATTCCTGATATGCCCAGTTTCTTTAATTCCTTGAACATTATGACTTGTACAGTACGCAAGTATTTTGTTATTTCCAGGATGTTGAAACTATTTCTATGGAGAGAAAGACCAGGCTGTGAGTTTTTAAACATGTTCTTGTAAAACCCATCCCTAAAAAAAATCTTTTAAAGCAGCAGAACATGCTGCATTGCGTTTTAACTTCAATTTTTTATTGGTGTTTTCAAGCATACAATATATCACAACCCATTGTAAAGTACACCGTTTCTTTTCCTAATAGAACAATGAACACAGTAATTGAACATGACAGACATTGGGAATTACCTAACACATTAGACGCGACACACCAGACATACATGACATAGGGCCTGGGGGGAAGGGGAGGTGGGGGGGGGGGGTTAGGAGGAATCATTGTGCGAAGGGGAGCTATGGTGCCGACCGCTGAGGCTTTTTGGATCCGTCTTGGGTTCCTGTGGTGCCCTGTTCCATCATTGTCCCGGTGGGTTTCTGCCTGTGCCCTGCTTTTCTGTACTCTTTGTGTGATCGGGGCTGTCGTCTGTTTTCTGCCTACCTGTCCGTCGCTACGTGGTGTCGTGTCTCTTTGCCCTCAAAGGAAAACGCATTTGTTACTATCATTGGAATATTGCTGTGGTATTTACCCCTGGGATATCTGTCTATGCCAGCCATGGCGTCCAGACTTTTAGAAAGTTTTCGCCGGTGTCAGTAACTAGACTTGTTAATTGTTCCATCTGACAGACATGCCAAATCCTATTTCTAATTTTGGGGATGATTGGTACTTCCTGTTGCTTCCATAATGCTGCAATCTCGCATCTCGTGGCTGATGCCAAGTGCGCGATCAATTTATGCGTCGCATTTGATATACCCTGGATCCGCCTGCCCAGAAGGAACACCCACGGGTCCAGGGGGATCTCCAAGCCGAGAATCCTCTGTAGCCAATCTCGAATTTGTTCCCAAACCGGGGCCACTCTGTTGCAGGACCACAGCATGTGTTGCAAATTCGCCACCTCCCCACACTGCTTTGGGCAGAGAGGGGAGTAGCCCCTGACAAATTTAGCTAACCTTAACGGGCTGTAATACCAGCGCATAAGGACTTTATATGCGTTCTCCTTTAATGTGGTGCATATTGAACTTTTCGCCGCTCCCTTTATGATCTTGTCCCATTCCTCGTCCTCTAGCGTCTCGCCTAAGTCTGATTCCCACTGTCTAATGTACTTGAGTCGTTGGTCATTGGGGGTCTCTGGACAGATCACTTTCCTGTACATTCTAGATGTCAGTCCCCTTGTGTCCGTTCCCCTAGAACACAGCTGCTCGAAATTTGTTCTTGCAGGTCTGATTGGGGTTTTGTTATAGAAATCTCTGATCTGAAGGTATCTAAAAAAAATCCTTATTTGATATCGCCTTTGTGGACTTAATTTGGTCAAATGTTTGTATATATTTTCTGCCCTCCAGATCCTTGAGCCGTGTAATACCCGACTGTTCCCAAACTAGCAAATTATTTCTATTCATCCCTGGAGCGAAGTCTGGATTGCCAATAATCGGTGTCATAAGTGAGTCCTTGGAGGTTAGATTGCATCCGAATTTAGTGGCCTCCCATACCTTTAGTGAACTGACTATGGTCTGAAGTGGCGTGCCCATCCTGATTAATCCTCTCTTGGGTATCCAGATCAAATTGTGTATATCGATAGGTGCACAACAGCGTTTCTCTAATTCTACCAATCTCCTTAGGCGTGGGTCCATGTGCCATTGTGTAATTTGACTTAGTTGGGCCGCTTTGTAGTAAGCTATCAAGCAAGGTACCGCTAGTCCTCCTCTTATGGTGGGTCTCTTTAAGATCCCCTTTGCAATTCTTGGGTTTCTCTTATTCCATATGAATTTCATAATTTGGGACTGTAGAGAGAGGATGTCTGCCGTTACTATAGGTATAGGTAGGCTCTGGAAAAGATATAACATCTTTGGGAGGAGGTTCATTTTCACGCTATGAATCTTCCCAATCCACGAGATACTGCCTTTCATCCATGTTCTGAGATCCTCTCAAAGTCTTAATTAACCTGGGAAAATTGGCTTTGTATATCGTTTTGTAGTCCCGTGTAATATATACCCCTAAATATTTGATTGCGGAGGGTTGCCATTTGAAATTAAAGTTTATTTCTATCAATTTCTCCACCTCTTTGGGTAGATTTATGTTGAGGGCTTCCGATTTGGTCTGATTGATTTTAAAGCCCGAGATTTGGTTGAATTTACTTAAGATCCCGAATACATTGGGCAGGGATGTGAGAGGCTTTGACAGCGTCAAAATGACGTCATCTGCATACAGGGCTATTTTGTGTAGTTGATCACCAATCGAAATACCTGCTATGTCTGGGCTATGTCTGATGTGGGCTGCTAGGGGCTCAATACAAAGGGCAAACAACAGTAGGGACAGCGGGCACCCCTGTCTTGTTCCGCTTCTAATGTTAAATTGCTCAGAGGGGAATCCCTGGTGTCTCACCCGTGCCGTTGGACCATCGTATAGTGCCATAATGGCTTTTAGGAGGTGTCCTTCAAAACCAAACTCCCCAAGCGTTGCTGTTGGGTAGGGCCAGTCTATTCTATCGAAGGCTTTTTCAGCGTCCAGACTTAACACCATGGAGTGAATATTTTTCTGCTTGGCCAGGTCAATTAAATCAATTATTCTCCTGGTGTTGTCTGCCGCTTGCCTACCCCCGATAAACCCTACTTGATCCGTATGAATCAGCCTGGGAAGAACATTAACCACTCTGTTGGCTATGAGTTTGGAGTATATTTTAATGTCGGAATTAATCAGAGATATAGGCCGGTAGCTCTTACAGTCTGCCGGGTCCTTTCCAGGTTTGTGGATCACTGAAATTGAGGCTTGTAGCATTTGAGTTGGGAAGGAGGCCCCCACTAGGATCTCATTAAATAATCTTAACATGTGGGGGCTAATAATGTCAGATATTTTTTGTAATACAGGTTCGAGAAGCCATCCGGCCCCGGGGCCTTAACTGGTTTTAGGTTCTTAATTACCTCTGATAGCTCTTCTAATGTGAAGTCAGCCTGTAGTGCTTCTCTCTCTCCCCTGCTCAATGTGGGTAGTTTTGCCTCTTTCAGAAATGTTTGTAACATCTCTTGTGTTTTTAGGTTGTGGGTGACTTTATCTCCATTATATAGTTTTTCATAGTAAGTTTTAAATCCTTCTACTATTTTCCCAGGAATGGATGTCAGTACCCCGACTCTGGGTCCGTATCGCGTGAATGTGGGACTTTGGAAGCTTAGTTTTTACCTTGTTGGCAAGTAGGGTATCTGGCTTGTTAGCTTTTTCATAAAATTTGCACTTAGACCAAGTCCTTTCCTTCTCTGCATGGGAGGAGAGCAGGAGATTGAGCTTTGTTTTGGTATCTAGTAATTGTTTCAGGATATGATCCTGCTTGCTCGCTTTATGAATGGCTGAGAGGTCTGCTAATTGTTTTTCTAACTCTCTTATCTTTTTCTCTCATTCCCTTTGTCGTTTGGCGGCCAAATTCATTAGTATCCCCCTGAGGGTTGCCTTATGGGCTTCCCACAGCGTGGAGTGTGTGGCTACACTCCCCTCATTCTCCAGAAAATATTCTTTGGTTTTTTCCCCCACCTCTCTCTCTAAATCCGGTATTTTTAAAAGGATCTCATTTAGTTTCCAATTCGCTCTAGGTCTGTCTAGCGGAATTAAGGTGCATCGCAGCTCTATAGATGCATGGTCAGACCATGAAATATCATGCATCTCTGAGCGAGTGACCCCAGGAACCAATCTATTAGACACAAGGAAGTAATCTATCCTGCTGTAACTGTTGTGAGGGTGGGAGTAGAACGTGTATTCCTTCACTCCCTGGTGTTGTTCCCTCCAGAGATATCCATGAGTTGGCAGTGTTTCAACCCTTTTGATATTGTTAGTAAGTCCTGTCTGTGGGCCTTGTTAGTGTTAGAACATCTGTCCAGGTCAGTGTTAAGTGCTCGGTTCAAGTCTCCTGCCAATATGATATTGCCTTTCGCTACTTTGCGTAACTTGCAAAAAAATACATTGAAAAAGTCTGTGGAAGATTCGCATGGGGCGTATACTGTCGCCAGAGTGGTGGGGTGGGCTTGGATAGTCCCGGTTACTATTATGTACCGTCCCTCCCTGTCCGTGTGTGTTCTGTCAGCTATGAATGGTAGTCTGTTATGGATTAAGATGGCTACCCCTCTTTTTTTAACTTGTGCCGAGGACAAGAAACTCGTCCTGAAATCTTTATCCAGAAACTTGGGCCTATTATTCCTTGAAAAGTGTGTCTCTTGCATAAACAGAATTTCTGCCCCCTTCCGCTTGTAGTCCCTGAATGCAACCCTTCTTTTAGCTGGGCTGTTGAAACCCTTAACGTTGTGTGAAATTAAGATTATTTCCTTACTCATTTGTGAACTTCTGCCTTTTGATCTGTCGTAATCTTACGGGTCCCGCATGTATCTGATCCTCTCCGCTTCCTCTTTCTTCACTCCTCCTGAGCCGCCTCCCTGAGGAAACAATGAATGGGGAACACACAAATGGGGGAACCTGGGGGAACATAAACACAAGACAACATTTCACATAGCATGGCATTTCTCGGCGCCTCCTCTTTCCTCCTCTGGCTCCGAATCTGCTGCCTTTGAGCTCCAGCCCGGTCTGCGGGGCTAGTTCCGACATCCTGGAGTGTGTGTAGTCTCCTCCAGATGCGATGGCTCCAAGGACTTCGTTAGGCCAGCGAAGAGCCTCCCTCCTCACTCCTAACGTGCGGCCCAAGCGGACTTTGGAGTAGGACCTCCCTCTACTCCTGCCCCGCTCTACAACTTAAGCTTTAAACTAAAACCACGTATAAACTTATTGATCCTACCCTAAAACCCTTGATCCACCATCGTTGCTCCTGAATCCTGCACCTTCCTCCCTGGTCTTTCCTTCTCACCTGGACCCCCTGTCGCTTTGGTGCTCGTTGCTACGATCGTTGTTGCTTCCGACTTTCTGCTCCTTGCCTAGCTTCCCTTCTAGCTTTGTCTCATTCCAGCTCCCATATTTCACTCTAACTAGTCCAGCCTCTTCCTCTCTAACGTTACCCATCCCTTCCCTTATCACCTGCTACCCTTCTATCTACCTACTTGACCCTTCTGTACACCTGCTGCCTCCCTGCCTTAACTTCCTCCTACTCTCATCATTCTCCGCCCCGCCTAATCACTTCTCCAGCTCTTACTTCCTTACTCCCCTTCCTCCTTATCCCCTTACCTGCCTATCTCTTCCTCAGCTCCCCTTTCCGCCTAACCTACTCTATCCTTCATTATCATCTTCCGCTGTCCTTTCCGCTGTGTACTGCCTCTCCTACCTTCTTCCTTCCCTACTCCACTATTACTATTCCTTTCCTATCTCCCGTCGCTTCCCTCTTGCCTCCACTACTCTCTCCCGCCAGCCTCTTCCCCCTTCCCCAAGGCAAAAAGCCGGTCCGGCATTGTTCGGCCACCTCTTCTCCTCATCGCCTCTCTCCCCGTCTGACGTCTTCCGCGCCCGCCTTGTACTCCCGTGACTGCCACCTCCAAGATGGCGTCCGATCTTCCGACTCGGGGTGATGACGTCCTTCCAGTCCGTCGCCATTTTGGATTCTGTTTCTCGACCGGATGGAGGTGTTCGCGCTCTCTCCAGGTTCCCGCCGTCCTTTACCTTCCTGCTCCTGCGGTTCACCGTGGATCCAGGGATGCCTCCATCTGCACCGCCATCTTTTCGGACCACGTTTTCATTACCTTGGGATTGAAGGCCAGCGATTCCAGGTTCACTTATTTCTTTTGCAGGTCGCGGTTAGTGAATCTTTGGTGGCGTGTGTTTATCACCTTAGAACTGGCTGATATGTAGCACAACACATCTGTAACTGCTGGGATCATTTCAAACTTGGTAACAGAGTAAATACCGAACTTTCTCGCTCTTGGAGATTTGGGGCTTTGCGACCAGATTGGGTCCAGGTTTGGCTCTTTGGAGCTCGTGTGTGCGGGGGCCTCCCCTAGCCCTAACTTGTGCATGAAGGCAGGGCCTTCCTCCGGCTCCCTCATGATCAGAGTCTTGCCGCCCCTTGTTACCGACAGGCCAAAGGGGAAGGTCCACCGGTATCTCACGCCATTGTCTCAGTGCTTTGGTTATTGGGCCTAAGTTCTAGCTCCGGTAACACTGGCTAGACGGAAGAACTTGGAATATCAGTAAGTGGGCCCCTTCAAACTCCACTGCTGGCAGTGGCCTCATTTTTTGGAGCACTGCCTCCTTTGTCCGATAGTGGTGCAGCCTGATCACTATATCCCTTGGCTATTCATTCTGCAGTGGTTTGGCCCTTAGTGCCCTGTGGCATCGATCCATTGTCAGCAGGCTCTGCTGCGTCTCCGGTAGTATCGATTCCATCCACTGAGTGATGTATTCATCACAGTCCAGGACTGTCTCTGGCACTCCTCTAACCCGCAGGTTGTTTCTTTTATCCCGGTTCTCTGCGTCCTCCTGTCTGTCCCGGATATCATTTATTTGTGCCTGTAAATCCACAGTCTTTTTATCCTGCCGTTTGATGGCTTTGATGGACTGATCTACTTTATTCTTGAGGACACCAGTCCTTTCTCCAAGTCCTGTCACCTCTTTTTTGAGATCTCTCATCTCGGCTTGTAACATGGATCGCAGATCTTTGTAGAGCCGCATGAAGTCACATTGCCGAACCGGCATCAGGGCCTGGCTGTTGTTTTCTTCCTCCTCTCCGTCTGGCTCCGTCTCCGAGCCCGCGTTTGAAATCGGCGCCATTTCTGACTCCGCGCTGCTCGGCTGAGCTCTGCCAAAATATTCGGGCAGCCCCTTCTTCTTTGTGACTCACAATCCTCTTTTGGACATCCTGGACTGTTGTGTGTTCTAGCCGTGCTGTGTGTTGTGTATTTTACTCTTTTCTGTGGTTTTTTTATCGTTTATTACTTGAGCGAGGCACGGAGCACTAAACCTATGCGTCCATACTCCTTGCCGTCGCGCATGCGCCTCCTGCATTGCGTTTTAAAAGAAAATATTCTTTAATTACAGTTTTGAAGTGGTGGGTCTCCGGGAACTGGACTGTTAATTTGAGCTCCGGGGACACCCTGCTTCCAGCGATAATTACCTCGGTAGCGGTGCCGGTATCTCAGCAGTCAGACAGACTGTGCGCCTAACATAATGGCGGAGTTTAAATGTCCCGTGTCATGCCGGCCAATAGGAAGCCGAGACATTATGCGTTGCCACCTCCTATTGGCCTTCGTGACCGGGACATTTAAACTTTGCAGGGATAGCGACACTGCTATGGAGGTAGTTCAGGTCTGGAAACCCCCTGCTTCATACCCGTAATAAATAAAAAAAAACGCAATGCGCCTGTTCTGATGCTTTAACAGTGTCTTGTGTGTGTGTGTGTGTGTGTGTGTGTGTGTGTGTGGTGTGTGTGTGTGTGTGGGTGTGGTGAGTGTGTGTGTGGGTGTGTGTGTGTGTGTAATATATATATGTGTGTGTGTGTGTGTGTGTGTGTGTGTGTGGTGATTGAAAAATCACCCACAAATCTACTCGCCGAACCAAAAAATCTACTCGCCACCTAGTCCCGCCCTGCTTGGGCGGCCATGAGGAGGTCGCCACGGGGTCAAATCCAGTCGCCACGCCCCTGTAGGTGAATGGATTTGTCGAACACTGTATATGTACTGTATACGGTCTCTCTACGTTCTCCCTACCTACCAATTAGACTGTAAGCTCCTCGGAGCAGGGACTCCTCTTCCTTAATGTTACTTTTATGTCTAAAGCACTTATTCCCATGCTCTGTTATTTATTTGATTACCACATGTAATACTACTGTGAAGCGCTATGTACGTTAATGGCACTATATAAATAAAGACATACAATACAATATGTGTATATATATAATTTCTAAACAGCAGATGCCTAGTTTTCAGCAAATGCAGGAAATACTGCAGACTTTGTTGAAAAGTAGCAGAGCAGAAATTAAGCAGCCCAAAGAATACATTTTATGCTAAGGGGAAAAGTGACACTTGGTCAGCAGTAATCTTTTCTATCCTAAATACCCCTGTATTTTCCTAGGACCGTGTGTGTTGTGTGTGTTGTGTGTGTTGTGTGTGTTGTGTGTGTTGTGTGTGTTGTGTGTGTTGTGTGTGTTGTGTGTGTTTTGGTAGAGGGGAATGCAGCAGTAATTCCCAGGTGACTAAGACTGACCTTTAAAGGACTTTACAAAACTCCTAATGGCGACCGCTATTATTAGTCTCTGCAAAAATTTTTTGCTTCTGTTCTCCAAAATCTAAAACTGCTAGAGAGACGACTGCATCTTTTGACCTGCACAGAGCGGAAGAGAAATCACGAAGACATGCACTCGCTAATCAGAGCAGAATTTGTCACCTTTTTTATTCTGGAGTCACCGTGCTTCAGAGAACGCATGATCAGTACTAAAATACACAGTACAATAGATAAGTGACTCACACAACCAGAAAAAGCAGGTACAATACTTTGAAAATGAGGCTAACACCAGCATGTGGTTCCTGGGAAAAAACATGTAAATTAAGGGCTTACAGAGAGAGGCGCAGTCGAGTAATGGCAGTAAAATGCTTAAATTAAATCTGGGAATCCTTTTTTTGTGTGTGTGTATTTACAAGGACTCTGAATTGGAGGGAGTGAATTGAAATTCTGTTTGTTCCACCCCACTGATAAGGTAATTAGATTCACTTCCACTCAACGTCAAGTTACTAGTTCTGAAACCGTACAGGATAATGAAAATAAAAAGCGAAAGAAAACTAAACTTTAGATTTCAAACATCCATAGGTTTTATTTTGAAGGGCTTTAACCCTTTCTGTGCCGAAGCAGCTGCGTTATCGCAACATCCCTGTTGTGATCAAACTGAATAGGAGTGTCCTATAGAACGGTAAACACTCTCCCCTAAAAAAAGGCCAAAGACTATCCTGGAACGTCACAACGTCTCCCAGATTGCCGGGGTGTCGCAACGTGCAGGGAAGATCACCAGGTCACAGAGGCACTTCGTTTATAGAAGGTAAAAAAAGTTACAAACCACTCAACAATATTGCAACGTTAAAGAACCCATGAGTGTATCTCAATTTGATTTCAAAATTACTTCACAGCAGGCATCGGTTATAATGTCATTGCCAGTAGTTGAGATCGGTCCTATATGGGCTTGCATGTTTAAATGAAGCACCAAGGAAAGCAGGGTTGCACACTGAGCATTGTGTTGCTACAATGCCAATTGAGCTGGTGTCATTGTTTTTCTGCTACTCTTGAAGCATCCTGTATCTATCCAGTGAATGGTTTGTGTGTTTCCCCTCTGTGCTTCTGTTCGGCAGAAGTGGGAAAACACTGAAAGGATATTTCAGAAGCTGTGGTGTCTGCAGAGAGAGGCCGCAGTCGTGACCTTTTTGATTAATCCCCATACGCAAGAAGTACACAGTGCTTCTATGTCATCTAATAAAAGCAAAACTGAAATGACTCCATTATAATCAGGGAGTCGTATAAAGGATCTTCCCAGATCCCAACTAGAGAATGGAGATCATACATTTTATAAACCACAGAAAAACATCACTCCCCCCCCCCCACCATTTGCCCTTTTATTTAAAACAATACATTGTCATTCCAATACAACCAATAGTATATTCCTTTGTTGTAGTTTTCAAATTCATCTTTCATTTGTTTGCAATTCTGCCAGCGCCATCAATATAATATCATTTCTGCTGCAATTTGTTTTCCCTATGCTGAATAGTTTAGTTTTTTTTTATTTTCTGGTATTTACATTTACATTTTCTTTCCCATTGTGAAAGCATACAATACTTTTGGCACAATCTTGCAATTTGAATTCAAAGCCGCACGCCACATTCCCAACAGTCTGTTAAGGTCACTAAGCAGCAAACAATGTTTATTTAAAGGTGAGATCAATAAAAATAAATGTAAAAAAGTTAATCTGCACTCGTGACATGGATATAGGCAATATATAACACATACATGTACGATATACGCATACACGCAAAAATATCTGGAATACACGCACTATTAAACTTGCTACAAGTCATAAAAAGTTGGCACTTTTTTTTGTTTTTGTTTTTTTGTTCAAATCTGAAAGATATTTTTCTACACTTTTGAATGTATCTTTTGAGAAAAAAACGTATGTTGCAAGATTACACGTATGTTTGCCTTCTAATTGGATGGTTCCTAGTCGTTTACAACAGAAATGAGGGACCAAAATAAATGTCATGCAATATTTTGACCCCTTTTTTTTGTTTTTTTTCACTGTGAACCGTACCAACCTTTACTTTGCCCTGGTTTACAATTGTAACTAATAATTTAAAAATACGTATGTCCAGTATGTGGTTTTACCACCCAAAACATGTCACTGCCATTAGGGCATGTTATTCCTGAGAGGGACTATTCCTTTAAAAGAGCAATCCAAGCGGGCTATTTTTATTTTTTTAAACATCGTATTGAAGTGTGGGGGGGGGGGGTTCTGGAGCTGAGTCCCATTTTATTTCAGCTCCAGGGACCCCCTGCTTCCAGAGATACTTATCTCTCTCTCTCCTCCCTCTCCCCCTCTCCCCCTCTTAAAGCTCCTGCGTCATGCGGGCCAGTAGGAAGCTGCACCAGGTGACATCACGGCTTCCTATTGGCCTGTAAGGCGTAGGAACTTTGAGAGGCGACCGTTGCATGCTTCCTACTAGCTGAGCCGCTGCTGCCAGTCCCTATGGAGGTAACCCACCCCAACCTTCAGGGTACCTTATGCCCTCTTAAGGCTTAGTAATGCTACTTTTATTCATTATACCCAGTTTATGCTCCCTTCCATCACATACGGTCCCAGCACTTTCTGAGCACCATCCCACAAACAAACTAAGTATCTCGGGAAGCAGGGAATCCCCAGAGCTGGAATGAATGGCGTTCAGCTCCAGAGACTCGCTGCTTCAATCCTATGTTACAAAGAAATTACAAATCCCCAGCTTAGTTTGCCTCTTTAAAGCCTCGTTGCCGCTTTGACATTGGTCGTATGTTTTGTGTGCCTTATTTTTGTCCCCTTTCCTCCTGATCACATTGGGATATCCTTTATTACTTATTATTATTATTATTTGGATCAAATCCTGATATTTGCATCTCCCATAGAACTGATTTTCTAAACTTCTTGGATCCTCCTCACTTCAACTTTGAAACCATTTTGCACATTACCTCTGTTATTAAAAATTGTATTTTAATGTATGAGCCTTAAATAGCCTTTCCTGTAACAGTGGTTATTGTGTTTTTATTTATTTTATAGTACAATCCTGACCCAGACTCTGCCTAAATTTACAAATCTACTTGAAGCAGCAGCCCAAGCTGCCATTTTGTTTGGTTTTCCCCCTTTAATATGTGCACCAATACAATCCACACAATAAATAATTATCTAAGTTCCCGATCGATCGGCAAAGATTCGGCTCGGGTGTTCACTAAATGCCTGTGGAGGAGTATTAACTCAGTATCTGTGACTTTGTAAATGGTTGCTATAGAAACAAAAAATACTTGTTATATTATAATACATAAAAAATGTAATTCAGAGTTTAAAAAAATGCTAGAAGTATTTCCTCATTACAGAACTGATTTATATATATAAAAAAAACGTATGATTTTGCTTGGTCTGCAGCTTTAAGGTTTCTTAAATTATGAAACCAAAGCGTTTTCAAAGATGGTGGAGCTTGTTACACGAAGCATACACTATCACTATTTTGCAACTCCAAAATATGTTGCTAAATGTGATTTAAGATTTCACAAGTGGTTGTATGCCCTCTAGCTCTGCAGAAACCAGGAATAGTTTCCAGGATGTAGTATAAGAGAAGCAAAAGATGGGAGTTGTTTCCTCTATTGCTATTGTTAGTTGGATGTTGTTGTAATCGCCTAATGCAAATACCATATGAATCGAAAACAAATACATTTCTACTGCATTGTTCTTCCCAGTTACATACATTTGCCTCATAAACTGCTTGGTCTGGCACACCTATGTATTGTATGTCAAAGTTTGGGTTTAAAAACCAAGCAGGACTGCAAGCCTGGTTATATACGGTAAATACATAAAATGTTAATTTAAGAAAATATTCATACTTTTGCATTTTTATCCCCAGTAAGATCTAATAACTTGGCCACTATTTAGCACGGATTTGCTTAGTAATCTTTTTGTAACCACATTTGTTTCATATCTATTATTGCACTTCATGCAGACGATATTTGGTCTTACTACTTGCCTAATCCAATGTTTTGATGTCGTTGCTGGTTTGCTTTTCACTTGTAGTAAGCACTCGTTTAGTTACATAAAACAGTTTGTGTAAGTAGTTATTCTGGAGAGAACGTTCTTTGAGCAGCCATTCCGTTTTTCTTTTCATTTTATAAAGTATATAGTCTGATTATAGAGGGTTTCCTTAAAACAAGAGCACACAAGTATCCAGCGGCAAAATGGCTAGCAAAATGGCTGCCGGGGTACTTCCTATTTGCAATATTCCATTTTCTCATATTCCCAACGAGTAGCATGTGTGTTCCAGAAAGAAAGGGTCCTGTATTTCTTTTACCTTCGTTACATTAAACTTCCATTTTAAAATGGATAAGGAGTAATACCACACAACGTAGCATGCTCTCCTGCAACATTTGATTACAAACCTTTATGTAAAAAAAAATATTAATGTGAAAAAATACACAGTTTATACAAGACAAGTTAAGGTAACATTGAGATTTAGAGGTAGTGTAAATTGGAGCTATGTTTGTTGAAATAGGTTTTCTTATGTTTATGTTTCTAAGCCACTAAAGAAATAATTCTATATATAGGGATTTTCAGGCCAAACAGCCGCTTTGGACACTATAGAATAAGGCCCTAAAGCAGCCTTATCATATTATAAACCAATAATCGGAAATTAACTTTTGTTTCTATTGCTAGCTTTTCTATAAAGTAAATGTATGTAATCTTAACACAGGTCTTTGTGGTGCTTTAAAGAGACCTCTGGGAATGACGTTTTAGTATTGAGTAGTTACAGGGCTAAAACCATGTCAACCAGATTTGAACCAACTTCTTTCCGCTGATAGGTGGTCCGCACAGAAAAGAACAGTTTAAATAACCGTTTCCTGCCCTGGGACCAGATCGAGACAGAAGCCGTTCTTTCCATTGATGATGATGCCCATCTTCGCCACGATGAGATCATGTTCGGTTTCCGGTAAGCGATGGTCCCTTCTATAAAGAAACCAGCCAAGCTTTCTATTCTCATCTCCTTTGTTGCACACTCCCTTGTTAAACTATTGGTTCTAGTGAACACATTAGCCAGGGTTCCTGTCACCAGCCTCTCCTAGGATACTAGAGAGATGTCCTGGTCACAAACATGGAAGATTAGCACTATCGTTAACATATTAATAATAACATAAAGGTTGCAAAACATTGGTTACCGTGGAAGAATTCAGATGCGCAAAAATATTTTAAAACCCCCTGTGCCTGTTTTTAAGATATTTTAGTGCTTACAAGAAACAGGTCGCTGCCATTAGTTCACTTTCATCATAAGTGGGTAGTCTGTTCTATTTAGATAAACAAAAATGAGAGACGAGGAGTCTATGTTGAAGCTTATTTAAGCTTCAAGTTATTTATAAATCTTCTAATCTGAAGACATTCGTGTTCATTGCATACAATGAATCACAACCTATGAACCTTTCTCCCCATGGGTTTACGGTCCCTACTCAAAGGCCGGGCCATTTTTCTCTTTGATAATACAGTATCTGATATTGTGCTAGAAATGCAAAATCTATATTAATGCAACAAATATATCATTGTACAGTTTTGTCACAATTCCATATTGGAATTAATGGCAAACGTTCAAATGTATACCCCTTTTTATGTAGCGTAAAATGTATTCTGAGAAGCAGAGCTGTAAACCCAGTTTGCTATGTATATGTGTACATTTCATTGCATATAACAGTACAGTGCAATTTGGTTTAGTATAAGCCTTCTCTTTCAATATTTACTACATTGTTTTCATGCCCTCTGCTGGTGTGCCCTCTGCAGTGCAGCTTATCTATTTAACTTGCTTTTTGTGATAACCAATTTATAAATAAACCTGCAACTAAAATGCTTGTATTGTCAACACCTGACGAGCGCATTTGTCACATCCTCTGCTGGGAGTCAAACCTATTACCGGGAGCAATGAAAGTGCATTGCCACAACAGTGTGGGAAATACAGTATAAGCAGTTATTGAATATTGTGCAACTCTTACTGTGCCAGCACCATAGCCCGAGGCTGCGTTTTCATATAATATAAAAACAATATTGTTTAGCTGGAGAGGAGCAATGTTCTGGCTTGATCATCGTAATAGCTGTGCACACAGCTGGAGGGAAGCAAATGTTTTTGAATCAAGATGCAGTTGTTACTGCAGGCCACAGATTAAAGACTGTAATTGTTCTCCGTTACTTGAAGTGTAGTACAGTTTAATAGAAGTAGAAATTTTTATTGCAGAAAATGTTCAGAGGTATATAGACTTAATAATTCATATTTTCATTACAATTGTGGAGTTTTCCTTTACCTAATTAGCAGTGGCTGCAACGAAGCTGTCTTGATTTTAATGTGGGGCTTAAATTTTAATGAAATCCAAGGGAATTCTCCCCCCCCCCTCCCACCCTCTTCCCCCCCTCCCACCCTCTTCCCCCCCTCCCACCCTCTCTCCCCTTCCCTCTCCCCCCCTCCCCAGTTGTATGTTTTTCACTTTTAGTTACACCACAGTCTTTATGAAGTGCTATCCAAAGTGTATTTACTTACAGGTATTGTGGTATTGGTATTGCTGCTGAGAGAGAGCTCCGTTGGGTTCAGGAAGCTTTGAGGTAAAGGAGGGGTTAAAGCAGAGAACACAGTGTGACATTGTGTTTTAAGGGGAGGAGATGGCCCAACATACAAATCCCCCTTCAATAGCTTGACAGAGTAGAGGCTGCTGTAAAGCTTTTTGTTTTGCCTGAAATTTTTCCGAAGTCTAATAATATATATTGATCTATATAGAGAGAGCTATAGTATATATAACATGAATCTAAACATTTAGAACCTAAAAGTGCAAAAAATAACTTCCTTAGCGTGACATTAGTGAAATAAAAAATAATCAAAATTCACTGGCAAAAATTATAAACCTGGACTCCGTAGTGAACTATTCCCATGGTAGTGCAGTCTCTTGTTTGAACCATGTTCTTATTGCTGAGTGTGTGGGGGTCCTTCCGGGGTCCTTCCGCATCTGTAAAGACCTCCTACGCATTTCGCAGTTGGCTGCTTCGACACGGAGTACAGTGGAGCTGGATAGTGTAACAATAGGTTGTCACCGCCAATGGAACCAATGATTATACTCATTTGCTACCTAATGATCCCTTCTTGGTGTATAAATGTGTGCTGTTTCGGTTATAATTAAGCTTCCCCCACATAACAAGGATATTGTTAAATAAGAAAACACAAGAAGAGATCACCAGAGAAGCATTACAAGTACTGTATAACAAATTATGTGAAGTTAGCTTTTCTGTATTCATTGTCGATATTTAACTTTAACCTGGGAAATCTGTAATAAGCATGAGCTAACTTTGCCTTTTACTAAAGGGGCAGCCCCACATAATGCAAATGTTTTGACATGCCTAAGATTGGCCTATTACATTTACTTGACATGATTGTTTTATAAATAGAGGAAATACACTGTCAGACTGGAATGATGTACAGTATGACCTTTTAGCATGTTATATCTGTAGACTTTCTGTTAAAGCAGCATTTCATTCTAAATCCTAGATGTGTGTTTTTATAAATCAGTTGTATAGTATGCATTTTGTTTCTTTTTTATTTCACTCTTTGTCCTTTATAATGTCTTTAAATGTATTAAACAATCTTGGGTTGCTATAGAAACCGTTTGATGCCATAGCACTTCCTCTTTTGACATAGGCGGCCATATTGTGAACCCTGAGAAGCAGGATCTTCGCTGATTGATAGGCAGTTTAGATAATGACATTGCCGTAAATGTAAGGAACTGCTGCATTTATTCAAACGAAAAACGGCCAAGAGGAAATGCTGCTTTAAAATCTAGTAAGGTTATTTTTTTTATAAATAACAATAGTGGTATGGGGTCTTAATTGTGCAAATATTAAACTGTAGGGTTCACTGTGTGCTTGATATTACTTTCAGACAATCTAATCTAGCCCTTGTGCACTGCTGAGCAACTTATTTTAATTATGCACTGGTAGCTAATGGCCTACTAGCAAATGCATGACATGAATTTCTCATTACCATAAAATAACTCTGTAATGATATTCTAAATTGAACTTGAGCAGTTAATTTAAATAATGAGTTTTCTCACATACTGTTCCCTACCAGTATCCAACCTGAATCTATTGCATAATCTTCTAGAATAAATTAATTCTGTCATAATACTTTCAGTACAGTAAACTGAATTTGTTGAGTTTCAGTTGCATAGGGCCAGGGCAAGTTGGCGTAGATATGAACCAGCTGTTAAAGCAGCAACCCTGGCTGAAAACAGACATTCCTGGGGTTGTAAGAGGGAGATCTCGCTTTGTGTTGGCACGGTGACTTGGGGAATTCTCGCCGATATTTATCATCGCTGTTTCCCACTCGAACTACAGAGGGGTAGTGGAAAATCCCTGGAGACTGACAAAGAAATGGTGGCAGCCAGGCTCCCAAGTATAGTTATTGGGGAACTCGGATTATCAACTTTTCTCCCGACCAAGTCTCTTATTTATTTTATTTATTTATTTATTTATAAAATATTTTACCAGGAAGTAATACATTGAGAGTTACCTCTCGTTTTCAAGTATGTCCTGGGCACAAAAACAGTTTCCTGCTGGGCGGGCTAATCTTGAGTGGGGACATCATTTGTTCCCCATTAATAATAATTGGGTTTTCCCCCTCTTGTATAGCGCTGCCAGTGTACACAGTGCTGTACATAGAATTTTGCATGCACAGAGTCCCTGACTGTAAAGCTTACAATCTAATTTTTGGTGCAGAGAGATAGTGACCCCTCGTTCTTCCCAAACCTGGCCCTGCTACCTCCTTCTATATTACTGATGCCAGCACTATCATACACCCAGTATCACAAGACTGCTGCCTAGCTGTCACATTTGACTCCTCCCTCACATTTTCCACATCTTCAAAATGTATCTAAAACCGGTTGCTTTTTTCGCCTCAATATTACAAAGATACACCCTTTCCTCTGCTGCTCTATTGCTAAAACTCTTACAGAGACCCTCATTCTCTCCCGTCTTGATTGCTGTAACCTCCTGCTGTCCGGCCTCCCTGCCTCTCACCTGTCTCCCCTACAATCTATCCTAAACGCTGCTTCCAGAATCACTTTACTCTTTCCTAATTCTGTCCCTGCGCCTCCCCTGCTGAAATCCCTCTCCTGTGATTCCTATCAAATCCCGTATCGCAGAATAAATTCTCCTCACTTTTAAAGCTTTACCCTCTTCTGCCCCTCCTTACATCTCAGCCCTAATTCCTCGCCATACACCTTCCCGATTCTTGCGTTCTACTCAAGAATGTCTTCTCTACCCCTTTTGTATCTAATGTCCTCTCCTGCCTTAACCTTTCTCACTCACTGCCCCACACTTCTGGAATGCCCTTCCCCTCTATCCGACAAGCACCCTCTCTATCAACCTTTAAGACCCACCATAAAACCCACTTCCTTAACGAAGCATATGAGCAGCTCCGTGACTTATACTTTACCCCTCTTCCATAGACCTGGGCCCCTTGCAGACGCACTTACCAGAACACCTTCCTACTTTCTCTGTACGTTCTTCCAATTTACCAATTAGATTGTAAGCTATTCTGGGCAGGGACTCCTTTTCTTAAATGTTACTTTTATGTCTGAAGCACTTCTTCCCATTATGTGTTATCTGTATGATTTGTTATTTATGTGATTGTCATGTGTATTACTGCTGTGAAGCGCTATGTACATTAATGACGCTATATAAATACAGATACATACATACTTGCCCAGGGTAACAAGAAGTGGACACTGGGATCTAAACCAGACTCCCCTGCTTCACACACTCATTGTTTTCAGAGTCGGTGCTATTAAAACTGTCGCTCCTACAATATTATTTATTTGCCACTGGTACGAATAACCTGTGGCCACCATCTTCACCCATGTATGTCCCCAGTGTAGAAAAAAATGTTCCTTTATAAGTGAACCACCAGATCAAAATATACAAAACAAAATAATAACATGGGAATCTCAAAAACAATGTTTTATTGCTGATCTAAGGGGACTTACGCAAGTTACTGCCCCCCTTCCTCCCCAATATTATTCTTGTTACCCCTCCCCCTTCACGTCCTCACCTCTTCCCTCCTCCCCCCCCCCCAACTGTTTGTACTGTTGTGAAACATCTTTCAATAAAAACCAAGTTTAAAAAAAAAAAACAGTGCTTTTGCCATTTGGCATCTCCTCCTCTCTAATAACTTTGTTCAGCTGTTGACTTAATACTGGGTCACGCACAAAATGAACACCTTGAAGGATTATTGCATGTTCCAACACACATTTTAGTGTTCAGTGTTGTAACAGGTAAGTTTTCTCAACTATTCTTTGTGTTCCAATTCAATACTATAAGTTCAAAATAGATGGCAAATATGTATATTATGTGGATGAAAAGTATTAGAGCTACAACTCATGCCACCAAGCCCATGTGCATTGAAGTTGCATTGCTCCTTATTTATTAAAAGGTAGATATATTTTTTTTTTTAGGGCAAATTATTCACTTGGGTCACTGAGGGAATGTAGAAAAAAAGAGGGTGAGGTATACATGGCATGCACTAAGGCAGAGGAAAATGCAAGGAATCGCAATGTTTTCTCTTCGAGTCATTACAAATAACCACCGTTTTCTTTACCTTTTCTTCTTGAAGCGTATGGAGAGAGGCACGAGATCGAATTGTTGGCTTTCCTGGGCGATACCATGCCTGGGACATCCCTCATCAGTCCTGGCTGTACAACTCTAACTATTCATGTGAACTCTCTATGGTGCTGACAGGTGCCGCCTTCTTTCACAAGGTGAGCTGCTGACTTAACATTTCTTAAATAAACCACCTCCTTGGCTTTCTATTAGCTTCAGCGTTTCTGACCCATTACACTCGTTAGATTTTATATGAGCAAATTAAAGATGTTCTGATTTGTTTTGCTGCCTTAGCTCAGTTTATGCCGCCCAGCTTCACTTGACTGGAGCTGAAATTGGGTGTAAATAAATGTCTTGTAAATGTTTGTATGAGTACTGTATGTGTTTGTACAGTATGTGTTTATTGCTATAGAGTACCATGGATATACCATTTTATAAGTGATATATAAACATTGATAACCAGAAACAAGATGGTAAAAAGAGCTGAACACTGTTCATCGTTGCGGCCATAAAATAACTTTGGAAATATTTTGGAACACCGGTGTATGTACTTTGAAAGCATTTTAATTAGGGCAAATGTTTCATTTTAATGAAAATCTGTTTAGTGGTGTTTGCTATTTTTAACGGTGTATTAAGTGAAACTATTTAATATGGTGTCTTTGAAGATATTTCTAAAAGGAAAATTGTGTGGTATCTTCTAAGGAGGAACGTTAAAAAGAGTGAAAATGGTTCACTGATTATTTACCCCTCCTGTGTGTTTTCAAAGAAAATGCAGCTTTATTAGGTGTGTTTTTTTTCTTCTTTTCTTTAATTCTTAGTACTACGCCTACCTGTATTCCTATGTGATGCCACAAGCAATCAGAGACATGGTAGATGAATACATTAACTGTGAGGATATTGCCATGAACTTTCTTGTTTCTCATATCACTAGAAAACCACCCATCAAGGTAAGTAACGGGTGATGATCTATCCAATGACTTTAACCCTCTGTGTGCCCAAGGACATAGCTACTAGTGCAGGGGTGGCGAACTCCAGTCCTCAAGGGCAACCCACATGCCAGGTTTTGAGGATATCCCTGCTTCAGTACAGGTGGTTCAGTCGTGGATTGAGCCACCTGTGCTGAAGTAGGGATATCCTTAGAACCGGAGCTGTTGGTGGCCCTTGAGGACTGGAGTTGGCCTCGCCCTGCACCACATTATGGGGTCTGGCCCTCCTGGGGCCCCACGACATAGCAGCTACGTCACATTATTAATAAGTGTTAGGTGTAGGTGAGAGCGCGTTCTGCGCTCCTGCGAGCTCCTCCCTGTCATCAGTGGGGGGAGCAAGCACGTGACCGCTTCAAAGTAGTGGTCAGGTGACCACCAGTGCCGGAGGGGCAGTGGCATTGGTACTGTGATCCCTTCGGCACTTCAAGGGGTTAATAGAACTGCAGAAAAAGTTGAAAGTACATATCCCTTGCTGCAAGTGTTTGTTTTTCTTCTTTGTATTGATGTCACTAGATAAATTGGCTATTTTGGGCAGGCAGCTTTCACAGCAAGTGTAGCATGTTTAAAGATTCCCAAAGTATTTAAATACTTTGTAATTAACCCAAACGTCGGGTGCTGGGCACGTGTCCAAATCTTACTTGCTTACTAGGCAAACATTGCCAATACTTAGGAGAAAAATGTCTGTATCCCCTTTTAATAGTTATAACTTTATTATATAGAGCTTTTATCCCTTCACAATTACAAAGTAAAGAAAAACATTTAAAACTATAATAGACACAAACACTGGATGCACATATAGGACGTGACAAAATACAGAATGGAAATTTCAGTATTAAATGCTGAATTGTTGGTTGTGGTTGGTTGTGGTTGGTTGTGCCTTAATCAAATGCCTGGGTAAACAGACTTTGAACTGGTTTTAAATAATGTCGAGGGAGGAGGCATTTCGAACCATATGAGGCAGAGTAGTTTAAAGGCTCGAGCCCCAAAGGATGTCAGAGAGATTCTGGGAGCTGTAAGCACACCTTCACCTGTGGATTAGTCGTTGATTGGGTGTAGAAGGAACCAGTAGCTCTTTAATATTGTTTGGACCCTGATTACGTAGGGCCCTAAATGTCAACATGCCAAATTTGCCACTACAGACAACCAGTGCTGAGAACTGTTTTGATGTCAGGAACGGGTACAATTAGTTAACGTCGCAGCATCATTCTGCAACGGCTGCAGGTGGCACAGCTTTGTTTTAACATCATATTGTCATTTCACAATGATCATCTTCATGTACATCTATTACAATACTTTAATAAAGCAACTGTAAGATGCATGTAGGGTTGAAAGCTGTTCTAGTCTTTAACCCCACTAAATAAGGGATGGTTTGTGCAATTCTAACTTTTTAATAACGTAAAATTGGTGTGCACTTGAAGGACAAGTTTTTTCTTATTCCTTATATTTAAAATAACAATCGACAGGTGCTTGGAAGTTACTTTAATTATGTTGTCAAAACCAATGCATAATGGAACCCTCCTCCTTTCACATGGCAGGATCGTGTTCTTCCCATCAGATTATCTACCAAGTGAGATCCCAACGTGAAACATCCTTTAGCTTAAAGGTTCAGTGCCACCACACAACCTGCAGTTCTAGCTACACACCACCTTGCCATAGTTGCCTGTTTAATAATTTTGGATATTTGTAAAAGGCCTTTAGAATGTAATTAAAAAACTAATGCTGAAGACACAAAGGCTGTGCAATCTGCAATTCATGATGCATTAGCGAGAGTGTGATCACTGTAGATTTTGAGGTGATTTCAACGTTTCACTGACCACAGTTTGAGAGCCTCATTTCTAAGAAGCCCTAATATTAAAACAACATAAATTGAGGAAGTGGAACTGCACCACCAAACCTTGGGGTAAACCTACACACGTATGTTTTAAAACGCGGGGATATTTTGGGGGGTTGAGGGAACGGACAACTTCTTGCTCAAATTGAATCTAATACTTTGCTTTCCTTTCTTGAACGTCCCCATATGCTGTTACAGAAAACTAAAGACCTGATCTTTTCTCAGCTCCAGCTTGTGTCTCAGCATTTTTAATGCTGTTTACAGACAACTAAAAATAAAGACCTAATTGCAGTATGATACTATTCCTGAGCGGATATGTGAAGCAGAGTACTAATTTGCCATAAAATATGCAGTAAGATGGCTGAAAGCTTTCTAACCCAATACATATTGGAAACTGAAACCAGGAAGACGAGAGAGTATGGTTTGGCAGTAATTAAGCACCTTGATAAGTCACTATTTCTGTCCAGTAATGTTTGAGGAAGGTGCTTGTAAAAGTGAAAGACCCTGGAAGGGTTTGAGCTGTGTGTGGAAGTGAACCATCTTTTAAACAAGCTTGATTGAGAAAAAAACATGAGCTTTAATGATTTGTCACACTATCAGGAGTGATGAGAACAATTGGCATTGTTTTTCATTTTGCATGCGATACCTCAAAAATGTAAGTTCTTACCATTTAGTCTTTGCCTTGAAAGTAAGTTTGCTTTAAATTTATTGGCTTTTTTTTTAGATAAACAAATTATTAGTAAATGTAATTTTTTTTTATAATTAGACTTTCTATGTAAAATACACAATTATCATACATTGGCACTATACTGGGAAATGTAATGAGATGCCACCATGCTTGATTTGGATAGCCGCGTGCTGGAAGAAATCTGCAGTCCAGTGTGACTTGTGTTTATAACCGTATCACCTGCTTTGAGTGGCTGCCTTAATGATTAATGATCATTGTACAAGCTACAGCAGGGAGTAGAAATCACTTGTGTCAAATGTAAGGTCGCCATCATTTCCAGCGAATAACTCGCTGTGTGTGTAGATACATTGCTTCTTTAAAGAGCCTTTTATAACGTTAAGCTAATACCTGTGTTTCCTCAGGTCACTTCTCGCTGGACTTTCCGCTGCCCCGGCTGCCCTCAAGCCCTTTCACATGACGATTCCCACTTCCACGAGCGCCACAAATGCATTAACTTCTTTGTCAAGGTGTATGGATACATGCCACTCCTGTACACCCAATTTCGCGTGGACTCTGTTCTCTTCAAGACTCGACTTCCCCATGACAAGACAAAATGTTTCAAGTTCATCTAGTGCTGTTGGGTTGGAAAGCAAAAGAGGACGGTTTAAAAAAAACAAAAACTTTTGAACTCTTGCTGCCCAGAATTGCCTCAAGTGTTCTCTCCAGTCCTACAAGGAATGGTATTAAATGGAAGTTTTTTTGAGCACAGTGAACTATTGAATTATAACACTAGAAAACCTTAGCATACTGATTTCTGACGAAAAAGTGGACATTGGCCAAATATCCATTTTTTGTGTATTGGCCAGAGGTAGACATTGTTTTTATTGTTTTTTTTTTTTTATTAACCATGCAAATATTTTAGATTTGTGTGGTGAAGCTTTTACCTTCTTTATATACTCTCGTCTCTTCGACTTTAAATGTAGAAATTCAGTTTGGTACAACATAGTGACGTGCATGTGGTGTAAAACCCTAGGCACCTACTGCACTCGAGCATTGCATTTGGGGAACATCTTTAACATTTATTTGATAGAGCCACTAGGTAACTTCCCATTTTTATTACACGGCAAAGTAAGCATAACGAAACATCTGCATTAATATGGGCAGCCAAGATATCGCACACGTTGTGTATTATATTGTTTTGTTCTGCCCGTCTGAAGAAGGAATGTAGGCATTCACTGTATGTTAGATCTAACTTTTCCATATATTCAATTGAAATTGTTTTGGGGGGATTTCTCCTATGTTGCAATCACGACGCACAAAAAACTGCCAACTGGTCCTCAGAGCTGACGTTCTTCCAGGAATTTATTGTTCTTTTTACTACTTTCATTTTCTTCACCGAAGCCTTTCTCACGGTTAGATCTACACCTAATAATAAAGCACAGAATTGCCACTTATTACCATTTCACGTGTGTATTAATACATTGTTGTACAGGTCAAAAGATGTAGTGTGGACTGGAGTTCTGGGCAAGTAATTTTCCCGAGTGGTTCTTAAGTAATTTCTGGTCATACACATTCTGTAAAATGGGGGAAAAACATTTTTCGTTTAGGATAGAACTTGATGTCGATTTTGGATTACCCATGAAGAAAATTAACACCAACAAGAACCCGCCTGTTCCTATGGAAAGATGAAATCGAGCTGACATCTGTTTTACCAACAGGTGGTGGGCTACAAAAAAAAAAATATATTTTTAGAGGTTTAGTGATGTAATTAAACCTGTGGTACTTTTTTTTTTGTTTACTGTGTTGAAACGCAGTGGTTAAGTAAAGACACAAGCTTCAAGACAGTAACAAGCCTCCATGTCATGGAAGTAACAGGCGTAATGGTTTATTTTTATGTTATGCTGTGTCTAAACAGAAATCCATGTATTGTGCTGTCATTCTCTCAAAAGCCGTTATCGACAGGAACCAATCTAAGAGACTGGAGTGTTCTAATCCCGTCTCAAAGATTAAGCATCAAATAATCTTTGACAATTGCACGCAATGGGATAATAGTGTTGGCAGCACATCATATACAGTAGTGTACATGCAATTTTATTTCATGACAGGAAGCAGCAGCGTGTTCTTTCTTATTTATTGTCTTTAGTTTTGGAACATTTTTAATGACTGTTCCAATATTTTTATTTTCTCAAGTGCGTATTTTCTTGTGTTCCGCATTCTGCAGTCAATGTCTAATGTAACGTGGTTTTGTTTTTACCCTTCTGCTGTCTTGTTTTGTATGTTGCATTCAGGAGTAGAACATGCACAACTTGATATACTGTACAGCAGGCATGGCCACCTCCAGTCCTCAAGGGCCACCAACATGTCAGGTTTTATGGATATCCCAGCTTCAGCACAGGTTGCTCAATCAGAGGCTCAGTCTTTGATTGAGCCACTTGTGCTGAAGCAGGGATATCCTGAAAATCTGACCGGTCCATGGCCCTTGAGGACTGGAGTTGGCCACGCCTGCTGCACATGGTTGAGCCATCCCATGTTTACATTTTCCACTGTTTAAATACTGTTTAATACTGTATACGCTTCACTTGGTTGTGTTGCAGGACTCTTGAGCACGGTTTTACCTGTTTGTTCCCTCCCATCAGACAATGGTTTACATTTGCAATTAAATGGAATTTGGACCACAGAAATTTATAAAATGACGGATGTCTTAATAAAGTATGTCACAGGTTGCTTTTATCATGATCGTTTTATAAATTATTCTTCTAAGGAAATGTTTTAAAGTGAAATAATGTAGGCCTGTGGTAAGAGCATTGGGCTGGAATACAAGCGGTCTTTAGTTTGATCCTAGTTTACCAGTTCTACTTGAAGTAGTAATAGTGACGTTAGTATTTCTTTTGATCAATTACAAGTATTTCTCGCTCTTGTCCTTCTGATGCTACTACAACCCCGTTAGGATTAAGATTCACCCATTAGGACACACTTAACAACGCATGACCCACCAGTCCTGGACCCTAGGAAGATAGAACGCCTAACAAGGAACCAGTGCTTCAGGTGCAGTATCAAAGCTTAGGCTCTGCTAAAAGTTGAATAAAAAAAGACTTTGCTGCTTCATTTGTACTTTGTTATTCATCTCTATGTATTTGATGCATTTGGATGCTGCCCGTAATGTGTCCACTCAATTGCTGCCTTCTTTAATGGTGTTCGTATTGCCACACAGTCTAAAAGGCAGGGGGGGGGGGGTTGCTGTCACGCAGACAGCTTTGGTGCTGGGCAGTCTTGGTGGTCTTATAAGCGCTTTATGGGTATCAGTGCTATCTTGGCATCAGAGCCATTGTGACCAGTCCCTGTTTCACTGTAGCACAGTATAGCATTCCTTTTCCACACCTGCTGGGTTTGCCTGTCACCACTTCATAAGCACAACTTATTTACTTTCAGGGATGCTGGTTTGTTTTGCTTTTTTTGGGGGGGGGGGGGGGAGAGAGGGAGTGGGTTTCTACAGGTAATGCTGGTGTTAAAAACGGATATTATCGTTTTGCTGTGGCTACGGATATCAAAGATCTTCTCCAACAGTTGTTATCATCAGTGGAAATTACCACATTTCAGAGTTCACCATCGGCCGACGGCAGCACCCTAGCCATTTTTGTGTTTGTCTATCTTGGTGCAGACAGGATTTATACCCTAGTCGCTGCAATAGGAGGTCATAGGTCACTCTTAAATATCATTTTCAAAACAAAATGTTTTGTCGTCTGCAGACTTATAAGTATCTATCATCTGTATTTGCCTGTAAGGGGCTTCTGTTTTGTTTGGGGGTTTTTTGTACCACAGACATGAATTTGGTAAACTGAAGACCCAAATTGTGAATCTGAAATCGCTTTAGATGCCTTTGCTCACTTTATGTAAAGCAAGTCAGTTCATATTTTTGAAGGTTAGGAACAATGATAAAAAAAACTATATTACTCATATTATTTGTGATTCAGTTCTGTTAACAGCCATTTTAAAGTTCCCTGTTTTTGAGCCAAATTGGGCTGTACTGAGCACTTTTCCAGATCTACAATTGAATACTGTACAGTACACAATGTCTTTTTGGTTTCAAGCTTCTGCATCTAGAAAATTATAATCGATACTCCCGTTAATAGACATTTGTGTCATTTGGAAAATTTCCAAATAAAGTAACCTTTCTGTAGGATAAAAGACGCTGTTTTCTCCCACATTGGTTTGGTACATCTCCATTGATTTCACTAGCATAATAGAAGGGACTTGGCGGAACGGCATTTCTTTCCTTGCTGTTAATTTTCTTTTAGTCCTTCTACGCCAGTCCAACTTCCCTCCCAAATTGATTTGATACATAAATATATGTACCTGGAACAAATGATTTCTTATTTTGTCAAGTGATTTGGAATCCAATATTTCTCTGCTTTGCTTGTTTGGGTTTGTAGGGCTTGGATCCACGCTCAAATGATGTGAAAGGAGATTCGGAGAGCATTTACAGGACTGGTGGGACTTGCTTCATTGAAAGTTTCTCGTCTCAAACAGGAGGGTTCCTCCCCACCCGTAGTTTTTACTCTCATGGGACTAAAATAAATGGCTTTTTTTGTACTTTGTATTTACACTTTTTGTACATAATTAAATAATTGGGATACAGAAATAAAAAGGAAAAAAGAGAGGAACAGCATTGTCTTTTTTTTTTATATAAACCCTGGTATAAGGTCATGTAGATGTTTCTACATTATTTCCCCCACCATACCTGACTGTCAAATGACCTATTGGGATGAGAGATAAGGGCACTAAAACTCACTTCCGGTTACAATGTTTACAAATATCTTCATCTTTCAGAATAATTTACAGGTGCCTCTTTTCCTTTTATTTTTGTCAATCACGTGGATTTAATAATCACAGTGATTTTTTTTTTTTCCATTTGATCCGTTGCGCGGACTTTGTCTTTGAGGGCCGAGTCCCTTGTATTTGTCTTTCCTCCTTGCTACTGGATAGTGACCTTAACCCAGGGCTGGGCAACTCCAGTGCTCAAGGGCCACCAACAGGTCAGGTTTTCAAGATATCGGAGGTACCGCACAGGTGGCTCAGCCATTCCCAGTTACAGCCACAGGTGACTCGGTCTTTGACTGAGCCACCTGTGCTGAAGCTGGGATATCCTGAAAACCTGACAGGTTGGTGACCCTTGAGGACTGGCGTTTCCCACACACATTCCCAACTAGCTCAAACTCCCACACCCACCACATCATGAATATATATTTGTCAAAAAGACTCTCACTCCTCCTCACCTTTAACTTGGGAGGTCTTTTCACTTTGCTGCAAAGAACAGGATCTACTATGGTTCTTTCCCCTCATACAGAGCTAAAGGGAAGGGTTCACAGTGTAGTGTAGGACCTGCATTTTTGGTTATACCGTGACGTTGGTATGCAGGCTTAAGACGCTTTGGCCAAAGGGTTTAACTAAATAACAAAGTAAATATTATTATTATTGAAGTATTCAAACTTTATACTTATTATTTTATATGTTTTGTCAATTGGATGTAGCATTGGGCACCCCTGTCTTTTGCTGGTGTTTCCCACCCTGCATTAAATGCACTAGCTATTAAGGAACTTTTCTTACTCAATTGTAGAAGAGAGTGAACACATACTTATTGAACTCTGGGCCTTTTTGAGGAACAATTTTTGTCTGTTTTTACAGGGGGGGAGTAGATGGAATAGACTTGGGATATACATTGCTTACGGCAAAGGGGGAGGTCCTATCCCTAAGAGCTTATAATGCAAGTGGTATAGTGGGAGGCTTACAAACACTGGCATAGAAGTGCATTTATTAACAGGATAAGTGAAAGTCTGGGAGATAAAGTGGGTCTGGTAGTATAAATGTAGACGTGAATAATTCAAGGAGACTTTTTTTTTTTTTTTTTTTTAAGGGATTTTCAGCTGGCCATTAAAAATGGAGAGGGGATGCTTGACCAATATTGAGTGGAAGAGTGTTTCGTAAGCAGAGAGATGAGTGAAAAAGGTTTAAAGTGGCAATACAGTTTGCATTTGGTTTGTTCATTTTTATTAGATGCAGCAGTTGCTTATCTTTAAGGAAATGTAATTATCTAAGCTGCCTATCGATCGGCAAAGATCGTGCTTCCCTGGGCTCACACTGATTGCCTACTTCAAAAGAGGAAGTGCTGTGACTTTGTAAATGCTTTGAAATGTACGTTTTGAATCTAAGCTCAATACATTAACACTCACTAAAAAGGGCATAAAGGGTGGGGGAATTTTAAAAAATGCAGTACGTATCTAATACACAACTGTTTTTATTTTTCTTTGTCATTAAACTGTATTTGAGGTATTGCTGCTTTATGATGAGGAACCTGGAGGTAAAAAGGAGGTGGAGAGGTCAACTGTAAGAGGTTGATTTAGGGGGTCTAATGAGATCATAGTTGAGATACATGGAGGCGTAGAGAGCCTGGGTCCATTTTAAAATCTAAACTTTCTGCAAAGGTCAACGGTCAATGGAAGGTGAGTATAAGAAGGAGAAACTGGAGCTTGAGTGGGACGAATGAGAGGAAAGATTAGGTGAGGTGATGGTCAGGGAGTGGGGAAAGATAGATTGAGCAGTTTTTAGTTCAGACAAGCTCAGGCACGGAGCCATCCTTGTGGCTGCTGGAAGCAGTCCTTTAGTGCAGATTAAAGGAGGAAGTTGGAGATGGGAGGCAAGATGCATTGTGTAATTTATTGGTGCATTTCACCGATCTTGGGTAAGGAGTGCTACCAAGAGGACATTCAGTTTTAGTCCTAAACAACTCTGCTGTTGGCTTGCATTAATTATTGGCCTATTTGCCAAATCCTTTCTTTTTTTTTTTTTCCAAAAATTTTTATTAGGCATTTATACAATATACATACATTTCAACATAACCTTAGTCTAATACAAGATTTTTTCCTTTTTACACACCAATAGACTCGCCGCAGCTCCGGTCCTATTAACAGACCAAGGAGGGCAGGCGAGGGAGAGAAAAGAGGGTAGGGGGAGAAACAGAAAAAGGGAGGGGGGTGGGGGGGATGTCTTCCCTCCTTAACTAGTCAACCAAACATACTCTATCTAGTTTATATTTACTAGGTCATTATTTCCCTTCTGGTAACAGATGGGGTCTTCTATGCTTTGGGTTGGGTCAGCCATGGTGCCCAAATTTTATAAAAGGACCATGTGGATCTCTTCAAGAAGGCTGTGAGTTTTTCCATGAGCATTACTTCGTGAATTCTTCTCTTCACTGTTTGCTTTGGGGGGGGGGCGATACCTCCTTGGGGGGGGGCGATACCTTCTTCCACGAGGCGGCCACCGCACATGAGGCGGCCACCGCACATCTGGCCGCTGTAAGAATGAAGGAGATTAATTTTCTTGTTGGGCGGTCAGCAATCTGTTGGCCTGGCCAACAAGTAGGTTAACGGTTCAACAGGTATGGTGAGGCCTGTGACCTCTTTTATTATATTTTGTATAGTTGACCAACATTTCTGAATCTCCGGGCATGACCACCATATATGGGCCATGTCCCCCTTTTGTCCGCATCCTCTCCAGCATAAATTGGAGGCCAGAGGGTAGATTTGTCTTAATCTGACTGGGGTAAGATACCAGTGGAACAGTATTTTGTATATATTTTCTTTAGTCGTGGTACATATGGAAGTTCCTGAGGCAGTCTCCCATATGCTTTCCCAGTCCTCTCTTTCTATGGTTATATTTAATTCCGCCTCCCACTTATGCATATAGTCATGGGTAGGAGGATCTGTTGCCGCCTCCATTTCAGCGTAGATCTGCGTTATGAGGCCTTTCAGGGGTGCAGTGTTCTGGCACAGCCTTTCGAACCTTGTGAGAGTGGGAAACTCCAATGTGGGAGATAATGATTGTAAATAGTGCCGAATTTGGAGATATTTGAACGCATTTAGTTCTGGAAGTTCATATTTGTTTTTAAGTCTTTGATACCTCAGGAATTGCCCTAAGCTCAGCAGGTCAGCGATTACTCTGATGTTTTTTGATTTAAATTGGTTGAATTGTCTGGGCTCACAGCCGGGGGGGAATTTAGGGTTTTTGAAAATTGGATTGAGTTGAGAGTTGGTGGCTGCGAGTTTAAATTTGAGTTTAGTTTTTGTCCAGATCTCCCATGTGTGCCTCATTGACCCAAGGCTAAATTTACTAGGTAACATGTCTCCCTTATTCCGAGACCAAAGACAAGCTGTCAGAGAGGGCGTGCCGTCGTATTGTGATTCTATATCTAACCAGCAATATTTATCTGGTTCAGCATTCCATATGTAGCCCCCTGTAAACAACACAGGCTATACCTATCTTCCTTCTGCTGTGGTAAGTCCTGTTAAGATCAGGCACCAGTAATCATCATGGGTTTTCCCCCTTCATAGCCCTATCCTGAATGATAGGCGCAGGCCTGGACTCTGCTGCAGGCGTGAGCAAGAGGGGAGGTCCTGTTGACATCACGAGGGGCGGGGCTAGCTCTATATTTAGCAGCCAACTCCGGGTAGTAGAGTTAGAGAGTTTATAGTGATATCGAGAGTCTGGAGTTGCCGGTTAGTTATGCCGGGAGTATGCAGTGCAGTTAATATGCTATAAGTCAAGAAATCCTGCGGATCGGTCCGAGGATTTGGAGGAGACTACGGTCTCCCCTGCGCAGAGTGCAGGCGAAAGAAGAGCGGAAAGATTCAGCGTCCTTTTAGTAGAGCTGATAGAATTATAGACTTGGTGGACCAATGCCCTCACCCCACTGCCAGGGGTGATGGGGAGAATTCAAGACCCACCGTGAGGCTAACCTCGGGGGTGGGCCACGGGATATTGAAGCCCTAGCCCAGACCATCCTTCCGGAGGAGTGACTTGGAGGGAAGGAGAGGAGGAATTATCTGGGTGAAGACGAGCGGCGTATAACCCGTCCTGGCTATTGTGTTGCGGCTGTTGGAAGCCACTATCGTTGGGATATTGTTGCTCTGTTAATAAAAGAGACTACTCATTATCATCAAAGACTGTGTGTGACTTGGAAAGTACTACCCTGGTACCCAAGGGGTTCTTCTATACCGGTCCTGTCCCATATTCCTGGGAGTATAGAAGATGGAGGCGCTGCATCACGAAGAGATCATGGAGGCTACCATCCCAGAAGCCCGGTCCTGGCTCCCCCACAACATCGCAGGAAGCTCAGGCCCTCCTGTTCCTCACAGGTACGCACCACACCGCATGTAATCCGTCCTCATGCACCCTAGATACCACTGGAGAGTCTGGGGGAAGGGGGGAAGCAGGGTTACACATACTACTACCTGTCTAAGTTGTGTGGCCTGGTAGTATCTTAGTATGTCGGGGACTCCAAGGCCTCCTCTCCCCCTTGACGTGAGCAGAACTGACGTAGCGGTTCTGGGTTTTTTACATCGCCAGATAAAGTGGAATATTTGCTTTTGTAGATCTTTCAATTCTCCAAATCCTTTCTTATATACAGGCATAACCTGGTTTAAGGACACTCACTTTAAGTACACTCGCGAGTAAGTACATATCGCTCAATAGGAAAACGGCAGCTCACGCATGCGCCTGTCAGCACATCCTGAACAGCAATACCGGCTCCCTACCTGTACAGAAGCTGTGCGCAAGCGGGGAGACTATAGAGCCTGTTACACATGCGTTATTTACATCACTTATGCACGTATATGAAGATTGAAGTACAGTACATGCATCGATAAGTGTGAAAAAGGTAGTGCTTCACTTTAAGTACATTTTCGCTTTACATACATGCTCCGGTCCCATTGCGTACGTTAATGCGGGGTATGCCTGTAATACAATAAGTAGGAAATGTCCTAATAGGAAAAGTGTAAGCATGTGTATAGTAAGTCAATGTAATGTTTACATGTAATAGTATTGGGTGCTTTAACCCTTTTCCTGGCTAAGGGACCTAAAACTACTTTAGAAGCATCACTGTCCATGAAGGGTTCAATATACCATCGCAGACCGTGTCCACTAATACATCATAGCTCTCTAAGAATGTGTTCCTAAAAATCTCATGGTTATCACTTTGTCATTGCCAAATTGTTTAGTGGAACAGTGCCGCAGCCTTTTTTGGCTCCAGGATCATGTGATCATTCCTAAGATATCATTACAGCTGCCAGTATTGCAGAACATCACATGCCATTATCATAACAACACAAAGGCCATGCTTGTGTGCCTGCTCTGGCACAACCTTATTGCAATGTAACTTTAAATACTTTCAAATTATTATTTCAACATTTTGCTATCATTTGACATCTGTATCATATATATTTGCATTACCTTAACGTACCAGTGTGTTTCAGTGTGAAAAACTGCACTTGGAGTTGCCTGTACAACTAGTATGAAATCAGGAGGAACATGGTGTCCAGGTTCGTTGTCCAAGTAGAAGTTAATAACTCATTGCTCTATGCAAATAAGTCCTTTTCGGTAGAATACTTTCAATTAAAGATTTTCTTTAAATCTACAGTGTAACCTTTATTAGTTTGTCTGGTGAGAACAGCTGAACACAGCAGGACATTGCTAGAACTGACAGCATAGGACTTGTATGATTCACTTATCCTGCAAAAAAAACAAAAAAAACTTAATCTGGCTACAACTAGACAAAAGAAATAAACACACAAGACACGCTTTTAAAGGTGGGGGTAAGGCCTCTGCATGATTTTATTTAAAAACGCCAATGAATAAACAGATCATATCTTGTCTTCATCACATACTGTTAACCTCTCGCCTCCCAGACAGATTTAACCCATAATACACCACAGTGCCGGGTTTGGGGGGGAGAGGGCTGGGGCACTTAAGGCCCCCCCAATAAAAAAATGCTAAATCTGGTTTCCATCGGAGTCCCCCTTACTCTTACTCTCATCCCCCTCTCACGCTTTGCTCTATCACCCCCCTCTTTTTCTCTCCCCCTTCACACAGTCAACCCCCCTCCACCACAATCAATTCTCTTTGCCCCCCCATATAATTTTACCTTGGTTTGGGAGGAGGGGTGGTGAAGAGGGCTGCAGCTCTGCTACAGTCTGCTGCTCTCTGGTGGAGTCGACCACGAAGGCGGAAGTTGGGCCCGTCTTCTGGTGCCATCAACCAGGTATACCAGAGGGGGGAGGAGGGAAGCACTGTGTGGGTGAAGGTGGTATTTGGCCCTTGGTAGGTGCGTAGCGGGAGGGGTTAACCCCATTCATTGCCTTAGTGGTTAGCCGCTAAGGTAATGAAGTCGCCTGTAAATGCATTTTTATTACATGGGATTCATGCCGGGGGTCTCCGGTGCTGATATTAATGGATATCAGCTCCGGAGACTCCCGGCATCAATCTGATGGGGGTAAAAAATGCTTTTTTTTCCCCCCAGGTCCTGTCTCGGCGCCTCTCAGCAGCTTCTCACCAACTTTTCCTTGCATGAGGATTTTGGGAGAAACTCACCATTCTAGAGCCGCGATTCGCCTCAATAAGCTAATCACGGCTACTAGAATTGCACGAGTTTCAGAACCTGCCAATAAAGGGCTTATCGCCACTCACCCAGCGAATTTTTTTATTTATTTTTTATTTTATTTTTAATGGTGGCTGAAAAATGTCGATTTCATGCCTTTATTGCCCACTTATCGAGGCTTACTGAATAGCAATAGGCTTTTTGGACAATAAGTGGCTTATCAAGGCTTATAGAATGGGGCCCATAGTCTCACTTAAAATTAACTTCTTGCCTAGACTGCTTTATCATTTTCCAACCCTCCTAATTTCTATCCCTTTATAAAAGGTATTAAAAGACCTCTAGAATAAGTTTTTTTAAAGTGATCTGTCAAGATAAAACAAACATGTCTGGCTAGGTCTGTCCATTTTAGCTCCGAAAACAGGAGGGGGAATTAGCTATCCCTGACATAAAACTTTATTTCTTGGCATCCCAACTACGGCAAATCATACATTGGCATTCCACTTCAAAGGTTTATAGATGGGTAGATATAGAAAATGCAATGTCAAATCCTTACCCCTTTCCTTCTATAATTTGGCCAAGAATAGACAAAGATGTAATACCCAAGGCCCTCAATGTAACCCAAATTCCGTCTGCTGGCCACCCCCTTTAAATTTACACCACTGTTTGATCATTCCAAAATTCCCCTAGGGAGGGACACAAACGCCTTCAATGTCTGGAAGAATAAAGGAATTAGAGACATAGGTTACCTATCTAAAGGAAAACTCTTAAAATTCCCTGATCTTTGTGTCAAGTACTCATACTCACCAAAAACATTGATTGTAAGCTCCACGGGGCAGGGACCTGTGTCTGCAAAATGTCTCTAAAGCGCTGCGTAAATCTAGCAGCGCTATACAAGAACATGCTATTATTATTATTCTGTTATCTCCCTCACTACAATTCCCACGATGCACCACATATGAAAATGTCTGCAGAAAAAGGCAGTACCAAAAAGGTGTGACTTCCATTCTCTAACTAGAGATCGAACGTCTGCTCATCATAGTTATATGAGGAAATGGTAAACAGACCTTCAGTTAGAGATCTCAGATGAGGATTGGTCAGATATATGGGAGAACCCTTCCAGAACATCAATATTCACCACAATGAAAACATTAACAAAATATTGTTCAGATGGTACCTCACCCTAAAAAGATTATGTCTGATGTTTCCATCTGTATCAGATAGGTGTTGGAGAAATTGTGGTCAAGTGAGGGATATGGTACATATCTGGTGACTTTGTCCAAAGGTTCAAAGATTTTGGACATTGATATAGAACCTCGAATAGAAGAAACAAGAAAGGTCAGAATTCTTCTCGAACAAACTATATTTATCTTAGCCAAACCAATTGAAATGGTGAACCCATCTACATGAAACTCATTACTCATATGTCTACAGCAGCCAGGTGTGGGATTGCTGACGCATGGAAGAACCATCTCACCTCTTCGATAAATACTGTTATAGAGAGAATCAATGGGATAATGCTGATGGAGAGGCTCGCTGTTTTCCTAAGACACAATATGGCAGGTTTCCATAATGTTTGGGATCCTTGGATCCAAAGATAAATATCCACCCACACAGACCCTTAGAAGCCTTAAAGATTTTGGGGATGGTTCAGGACAAGGTCAGATTAAACATAAATGGGTGAAAGGAATGACCCTAACACGATTAAGCTTTTACTCCCGTTCTTCATTTTCTAACTATTTTATTTGTCTAAATCATGATATTGTGCATGGTTCCTATTGTTTTCTGTATTATGACGTTGATGGAATCCGCCCTCCATCCCTTTTTTTTTTTTTTGGATTGTCCATTATCCTCCCATAAAACGCAATACTTTACTTTGCAATAACAAAAAAAAAACAAAAAAACAAATGTGTGTATTACAGACGCCCATCCTTTTTTTGTTTCCATCCATTCAATTTCATTTTGTTAGAAACTTGTGACAGCTTCATTGTATGTTCTGTACCTTGGGACATGTTTCTTTGCACAGTATTCACTGAACCAGCTGTGTGCAGAGTGTTATCTGTTAACTTTGCAGGTAGAAGGGTTTATGCATTAAACTGAAGTAAATGGGAGTTTCCGTCAATTACTGAGCCACTGATTGAGCCAGCTGTGCAGAAGCAGGGCTATCCTTAAAACCTGACCTGTTGGTGGCCATTGAGGACTGGAGTTGGCCACCTCTGGTCTAGAAGAATTAACGTACAGTAGCATGTCTTCTTTTTTATGACAAACATTTTATTGGTTTTCCAGGAGGAGTACAACATTAGTTCAATATCATTTTCGAACGTCATATGCACCCGGTACAGAATGCACAAAACAAAAAGTCATTAAGAGCCTAACAGGTAGACTGTGTCGGACATGCAGATAGAGGTACTCCTCTTAACTTCTTGGAGTAGGTAGAAAAGGACAGGCAAAGAAAGAGGGAGGAAAGAGATATAGGAGTCTTCTTGATAACACTGTTTAGTAAATACCGACGTAGTAGGTTACAGTCGCATTATTTATAAATGCATGTTGCACGGAAGATCTTAAAAAGACCCACAGCAATCAAGCACCCCTTCTATGAAACAATAAATAAACGCATAAGATATAAAATGTCTAGTGATGGAAGTGTTGGTGGGACTTATTTTGCATGCAGTATGCCCCAGTATGCTGTGATGTACAGCAAGCATGTCCATCTGTGCAAATGTAAGGGGCCTTCACTGACATCAGTGGTAATGACAGGGAGAGTAGTTTTCAAGTTATTCTTGTTGACCAGTTGTTCCCAAACCCAATCCTCAAGAGCACCCAGCAGCAAGGGCAGATTGCACTATCGGGCGTGCGGGCTTGCCACAGCAGGCCTGCAACACCGGCACACAGCACGTCCGCACGCCCGTTGTGGACCGGTACTGCGCTATGCATCACGGTTGCAAAGACCTCACACTCTTTCCCACAACAATGAAACTGATTGCCAGGGGAGAGAGCGGGGCCTCTGTTAGACTTGCCTTTTTTCGGAGCGGCCCTCCTCCATTGGCGTCATGACGCCACGTTGCTATGAGAACGTGTCATCACGTGATCGTGCTGGAGTAGGGCCGTCAGGTAAGCGAAATGCCTCGGGCCACATTTCACCTCCAGTCCATCCCTGCCCACCAGAAAAGGTTTTAAAGACATCTCTGCTTGATCACAGGTAGCGCAATCAGTGGCTCAATCATTTTGACTGAACCCCCGGTGCTGAAGCAGGGGTATCCTTAAAACCAGGTCTGTTAGAGGTTCTTGAGGACTGGACTTGGGAACCACTGCTATAGACCCCTGTCTGTGCTAGCTGTTTTGAAAAGCAGGAATATTTTTGAAGGCCCTTCAAATACCTGTCATCCAATATCTCCCCAATCCCTCATACAAACTGGGGTATAAGAGCACCATTGTACCCCAAAAGAGGTAGAATTGAGGTTTCATGTCTAAACACCAATTTTGTTTCTTGAAATAATTCTGATTTCTCCATCTCACTATTCATACGGTGACCTAAGCAATTGCTTAATTTGCTTACACCCGTGCGCCCCCCTTGGGGCTGCGTGAAAATAAACGTTGGTAACCATACATATAGTACATTTGGACGCAGAATAATTATTTACCGAATTAACATAAACGTTCTAAAGTTCTGGCAGATTGTAATTGTATACATGGTATAAAAATGTGCCCGCATGGATTGCTCTTTTAGTTACTTCATGTAGGAAGCGAGGGTCAGCATCGATGGATAAAAATGTGAAAGTGGTCATCATTCTTAACGGGTTGAAAACCGCCTTCTTTGTCATTTATTTCTGGCCCTGCTGGAGACCAGGAATGCTTAATGACGGCTATCATTATTGTATGTCATTATGTAGCAACATAATGGTGTCATCAACCATGCTCCTTTACCCGTGGGGGGTTAATCTCTAATTATAAGTGCAAATAAATATTTGAAAAAAACTAGTTTACCTTTATCTTTTTGACCAGCAGAATGGCTTTAAAATATGCTTGGATGTAGGGCTGGGGTGGTAGCCTCCATGATCTCTTAGGGGTGCAGCGCCTCCATCTTCTATACTCCCAGGAATATGGGACAGGACCTGTATAGAAGAACCCCTTGTGTCCCAGGGTAATAGCTTCCAATTCACACAGAGTCTTTGGTAACAAAGGATAGTCTCTTTTATTAGCAGATCAGCAACTCTCCACGGTAGTGGCGTCCAGTAGCCGCAACAACAACCGCCCAGCGGTACTTATTACTCCGCTCTCCTCCCACACCGATAATTCCTCCTCTCCTTCCCTCCAAGTCTCTCCTCCGACAGGATGGTCTGGGCTAGGGCTTCAATACCCCGTGGACCACCCCCGAGGTTATCCTCGCGGTGGGTCTTGGATTCTCCCCATCACCCCTGGCAGTGGGGTGAGGGCATTGGTCCACCAAGTCTATAATGCTATCAGCTCTACTAAAGGAAGCTGAATCTCTCCACTCCTCTCTCTCTGCTCCTGCACTCTGCGCAGGGGAGACCGCGGTCTCCTCCAACTCCTCGGACCGATCCGCAGGACTCTTCGTCTCACGGCATCCTAACTGAACTGCATACTCTCGGCATAACTAACCGGCAACTCCAGACTCTCGGTATAACTAACCGGCAGTTCCAGACTCTCGGTATAACTAACTCTACTCACAGGAGTTGGCTGCTAAATATAGAGCTAGCCCCGCCTCTCGTGATGTCAGCAGAACCTCCCCTCTTGCTCACGCCTGCAGCAGAGTCCAGGCCTGCGTCTACCACTCAGGACAGGGCTATGAAGGGGGAAAACCCATGATGATTACTGGTGCCTGATCTTAACAGGACTTACCACAGTAGAAGGAAGATAGGTATAGCCTGTGCTGTTTACAGGGGGCTACACTTGAAACATTGATTGCAATATTTTTTGCACTAATAGACTTTGAGCTACTGCGTTCCCTCGGAAACTGTTGAACTAGTGTCACAGCGGTTTCCTCATCCTCCGAGAAAGTAATTCTCCTTGGCAAATGTTTCGATAACACTACTGGTGTTTTTTTTGAGAATGAATAAGAGTTTCTGACTGCTGTGTGGGGAGTGGGGGAGGGAAGGTAGGTCTGTTCTACTAGAGCAGGTGTGGTCAACCTGCGAACCGCCGGCCACTTTGGAATGGACGCCTGATGAAGGAGAAAAAAAAAAAAAGGAAAAAGTCGACTGAAAAATCGGTTAAGGAAAAGAACAATACAAAATCTTTCAAATGCAAAAACATGCCGCGGGAAAATGTAGGAATAACGAACATACATTTTGAAAATGAACAATTTTAATACCCTTCAACAATTAAAGACGTACAATAAATCAAAATCAATTTAAATAATTTTATTTATAATCAAATTTAAGTTATTCCCCATATTTGTTTTGTGAGCAGATGTTTTCGGCAACGAACTTTGTTAAAAAATAAGCAGAGCTCTGTATTGACAGACGCTCAGGTGGGCGCCGTCTGCTCCTGTTATCAATCTCGAAAATCAATCCTCGCATTGAGAAACTGGTCACGGAAACGCAAGTTCAGCAATCACATTGAGATATTTTACAATCAGATAATTCTTTTTTTTTTTAGAATTTCAAGTATTTTCTTCTCAATAAAAAAGGTTTACTATGTATTTGTAACCATGAATTATTTGTCATCGTAACTATGCTCAGGACATACTTGAAAACGAGATGTTAACTCTCAATGTATTACTTCCTGGTAAAATGTTTTATAAATAAATACATTTGTATATTATTAGGGTGAGTACCATCTACTGTCTTTGAGCAGAGTTTGCTTACTGGTGGGTGCCAGGTGGGGTGCTCTGCATAGAGACCCCCACTATGGATACCTTCACCTTAGTGAACTTAGTGATTTAATGCACTTTATTTTGCTTTACAGTACACTATAACCTGGTTTCTGTCATTTTTGTTTTGTTTATACCAGTAGTCTTTTCTCATTGAGTAAACCCAATGAGTTTACTGCTCCACAGATAAGCCAGCTTCCCCCGGCCTACGAGTGTAAAATATGCTATTCTTTGTGTCTTATCAATTATTACCAAAAGGAAATCTCATTCTCACCCCATTTTCAAGTCTTGTGGAGGGAGGCAACACATTTAAAGCAACAATCATACTCTGGCTCTTTAGATAATGCCATGTCCACACCTGCTTTTCTCAGCTATAAGATATCACGTCAGCACCTGTCTTTTCTCCAGTGATTCTGCTCCTCCTCGGAAGAGCAAATTACAATGGATCTGTGTCAGTACAAAGATGAACAGCATTTTCTTTGATAGAAAAAAAGTACTTGCATTTTGTTTAGAACTGACGGAGTCGCTCGCTGGTAATATCACTGCCTTTGAAGCGACTCAAACCTGGTTTGAATCCCAGTGTGAAATCTCCATGTGCATCAGGCACCACAGTTAGATTGTAAGCTCTATGGGGGAGTGACACACACTGCCTGCAAAATTCTATACTGTGTACCCTGTCAGAACTATTTAAGAAACAAATATAGTATACATACAAGTACAATTACAAAATGTATAAATGCACTGCATCTGATACCTCTTACATTGCAGTCGTCCTCTACGACAGATCCGGGGAAAGGCTGACCTTGCAGATTGTGTGCATCTAATGCCAGCAGCGATTCATGGTTCCAATGAAGAACAACTGCACAGTCAGGTGGAACAAAGTGGGCCTGTAGGAGCATTGACAGTCTTTCCATCGTCTGGAAGCTCATAGAGGTCCAACATCAGTCTGGGGGTCCCATTCCCTGATTTGTTTACTCCCCAGTCACTATTGCTGCTTGCAAGGAATGGCAAAGGAAGATCCTCAATGCAATTACCCAATTGTCTGCCCCATTGTCCGAGCGTTTCACTCTCTCAAACAGGACAATCAGGGGACATCTGAGACACCTGACCCACCTTCGGCCGGTGGGCAGGCTCTTTCCCAAGCTAGAGTCACCAAAAGCATTTGTATATCGTGCACATATGTATGTTTGTTCTATTATGTAAAAGATTGGGGAAAATGTAGCCATCAAAGCATTAACACCCCAGTTCTAGGGTAGTGCCCCACCCTATAACAGGATCACAAAATGAGTAGATCACCCCAAGGGGGAACCTGAGTCACAAGTTCAGTGAGCACAGAGAGGATCTGTTGATGTTCAGGCTCCTTTCTGTAGAGGATGTCCACCAACCCCCACCTCAGCGTAAGCCTTTGCTCATTGCTTCCAACATCCCAAGTCAGTGAACCTGTTTTATGGGAACCCAGAATTCCGTGTATCTGGAGAAGTTATCGCTGTTACTGAATGAAAGACCATTTTTTATATACAATAGGCCCCTCACAGTTCTTTCTGGCTCCGCCCTGCCAAAACATCTGCAAGTCTGTTTGTGAGCACATGGTCAGCGCTCTTACAGGGCTGCGCGGTGACTAGGGTCCGCAACGAGTGTTGACTACATATACAGAATTATATATGTGTATATATTTACTTATAAGGCACTCTATTATGTAGAAAGCACCAAAGTTAAATAAAAAATGGACATAAAAACGAACTTAAATACAGGCATTCCTCAGTCGAAAAATCTATATTTATTGATTCAACATTTGGATATCCTTTTGCACCTTGCTCAAGAAATTCTCTTTTTTTGGCACCTTTATTTTGATTTTGTCTGGTAAAAACAATTGAAGCAAACAGACCATGTTTTTAAAAGACTGGAACGGAGAGCTCATAGGGAAGCAGAGAGAGAGACATTAACTACAACCCAGTCTCATGGAAACTGTTAAACAACATCTTACACAGCCACTTTCACTAATTCACATCAGAACCAATGGCCTGATACATCTTGTAACAAAAAGAATCTTCGGTTTTATAGATGGCAAAGTGTTTCAATGTTCTAATTGTCTTACTTCGTTGGTTTTATATCTGCTATAAAAAGCTCCTCCATAAAGTTGCAGAACAAAATGTTACAGACGCCTCTGGGAGGAGAGTATAAAAGAGTACAATTCCTGATATTTAAATTTTATATATATATATCGTGATGCCCACACCACGTTGCAGTATCTTTTAGTCCCAGAATAAGGCCGTAAACATGGTATTTCTTTACATGGGGTTTATTTACAAGGTTAAATTATACACCAACAGGCCCACTGTCCCTTTAAATCAAAAAACAAATCATAAAAATAACACATATTCCCTTTAGGGAAAACTAACTAAACATATTCCAGTCCTTTCTAATCGAGCCTGGTTATCCGCCCAACACATGCCCTCTCATATGCACCCCATATGAACAGTCTTAGGTACATTAATGTATTACTTAGCTCTTGGTCTGTTACTGCTGGGGCTCCAGGTAGTTCCCTATGGACCCTGTGAGAGTTCAGAGAATCCCTCTTCTCTGTAGTTCCAATGCTATGGACAGGACCTCCCTGCTTCAGCGTGGTCTTGCGTCCTTCACTCTTCTTCCGGGAATTCAAACAAAAGCAGTCCCACCAGGCTCTGCGACCATCGTCCAGCGAGACTAGAGGACTGTATCATCCAGCTTCACCTTGCTGGGGAGACCTCTGTCTCTCCCCCCCCCCCCCCCTTCTCTGAGGAAAAGCAATCTTCCTGTGTGTAGTCACTTCCTGACTTTTAAAACTCCTGTTGATTCAGGAGTCCAGCCTGATTAGCTGCAGCTGAACTAGCTTCTCTAGGGGAAATTAACTCCCTGTAGACTGGAAAGCACACTAGCTGCACCACTCTAGCCTATACAGGGACACATATATACTGGATGGAGCAGAGCAATGGAGCAGAGCAGAACTGCTTAAAAGGTGGGGTGTGTGTGTGTGTGTGTGTGTGTGTGTATATATATATCTATATATATATCTATCTATATGCACTAGTGGTGCAGCTAGTGTGCTTTCCAGTCTACAGGGAGTTAATTTCCCCTAGAGAAGCTAGTTCAGCTGCAGCTAATCAGGCTGGACTCCTGAATCATAGATAGATATAGATATATATATATATATATATAGATAGATAGATATATATATAGATATATATACACACACACACACACACACACCACCTTTTAAGCAGTTCTGCTCTGCTCCATTGTTGGATACAAATCAGGAGAAGCCATTAAATAATGTTTTTCTTGTTTCTTTAACAATCTAATTTAGTCTATCCAAGATATGAAATATACCTTCCTTTTCCTATGTGGTAGAATTCCCTATGCAAACAGATATCCGTTTTGTTTGTTGCTTTTTGTTTAGCGGCGTGGGAAACATTTCTGCAGCATCTCTTATTAAATCACAATTTCCTGGCCTAATGGTTATATGTATACTCATCTTTTGTAAAGTACCTACACTGAGGACTGCCTGATATGAGTGAATGAACTAGATAATACAACAATAGGAACATGTATTTTTTTTTTCTCGATTATGAAATGATTGCAAACGTAATCATGTAATCACACTTTCTCCCTGACAGAGCAGACACGGTCTGTGAAACGGGCGCGTCACAACAAGCTTGGCAGCTCGGAACTCCCCGTAGGCTCTGCACAGTGACATCATCAGGACCACACAAGACTCTACCCACCAACCAGAGGCCTCCGCTGCGGGCCCTGCTCTGTGCACTCACGAGCAGACAGAGGGTTGGAGTGTCAGTCTCATAATGGGAGGCCGAGAGATGGAGTAACCAGGCCACGAGTGTATTATTTTAAAGTTGCACACCAAGCAATATCCTACATGGAGTTTTTTTTTTTTTTTTTTTTTTTAATAAATCAGTCCTGTACTATGAGAAAACACTGGTAGCATTAAAAAAAAACAACAAAAAAAACAGCTCTGAATTACATAAGGGGTGTGGCAGAGCCTGTCTCGGAAGAAGAATGGGATGTGACTTTGTAAATGGTTGCTATAGGAACAATAAATGCTTGTTACATTATAATACATTAAAAATAGCATTGAATTGTTTACAAAAAAAATGCTACAAGTATTTTCTCATAGTACAGAACTGATTTATTTAAAAAAAAAAACACATGTAGGATATTGCTCGGTCTGCAGCTTTAAGCTGTGGTTTTGTGAATCAGAACATACGACTTCAACATTTAGTGCTGCTAAATTACTTACATCTGTTCACCATATTGCCGACCAAGAATAGAAGACCGTGGTCAGATAAAACCGTCCCTCAAAAAGTACTGAAATCTGAACTTACAAATGCACCCGTAATTATACATAACAATAAATAGGTATGATAGTTCTATGATGCACATTTTAAATTAAACTTTCAGTCTAGAAGTGTACTCCGTGAACAATAAAAAAATTTTTTTTGTTTTAGCAACATTTTTATTATGGAGTTTACAGACTGGTAAAAGATTAAAATGATCTCAAAAGATATCAGCTGACGAGGCCACCTCGTTCCTCGTGGTAACTAACGTCACATGATAAGCCCTAAGGGAGGTGAGGTTCCAGTCATCTGCATGTAGAGTGTCTGAAGATAAGATAAAAAAAACAAGGAGTCACATACAGAGCTATCCTGTCGTCCCAAAAATACATTGTAAATGCACGGCAATAAACAACATTATTTTTTTTAATTCACTAATTAATTGAGTCTGTGTGTTAATTCTGCTTCAACAATTGCCACATTAATGTCGTTAACAATACAGCAACAAGGGGTTAACTTGCATTTTAAAATACCAATTTGCCTCGGCCTCCTGTGAGGTTATCCGGAATAACCTGGCCTGTGCATTTATTGGTCAATAAAATATCTTTTGAAGAGTGAGGGTGTCCAGCGACCCCGGAGATCTGTGGGTTATCTTAAAGGATATCTGGTAAATTCCTGAGATTGAAACATGGTTAGCAGACCGAGCCCTCTGCATGTCCTTACAGATTTTAAAATGTGTGACAATTAAGATCTGATGTACTTCACAGGGATAGGAAATATAGATGTGTGGCAGGCGAAGTCACCTGTGTGAAACAATAGCAAAGAAGTCAGAATGTGTGTTCTGCGCATGTAAGATATTTGTTTGTCTCTCAAAATATTAAATATAGTCCCATCAAGATAGATGTTCACACATCTATTTTAAATCAGACAAATACATGAGGGTAACATTATTTTAGTATACAAGTGAAGGTGATAATATAAGGCACAAAACATAAGAGTGCTCACTATTCTTAAAGTGAAAAAATAAGGTTGTGAAAAACAACAAGATGATAAAATAATCAAGTGTTGTGAATGTGAAATACAAATCAATAAAGATGTCGGAACTCCCTGCTCAAAGCCTCTGGTAGGGCCTGTCTCCACGGGTCCAAATACGTCAGAATATGTTCTCACAGTCCAGGGGGAGCATGTAGAAAAGGAGAAACGACAACACCAACTCTAAGTGCAGTAGAATGGTACAGGTGGGTGAATCTCAGGCTGAAATCTTGGCTCTGATGTATGCCTACTCACAGGATTAAAGTGCAATAAGGGCACATAAGCTGTGGTACTCAGGACGGGCTGTCACTCTCAGTGTGGGTGGATGGGTGTACCTCAGTAAAGAAGGGATAGCTCCATAGCACAGATCAGTATGTAAATAAAACTTTTTATTAAGAAGTGTACAAAACGCACTTACAAAGTAACAATATTAAAAAGGCACATTACACTTGTGTGTTAAGGGGAGACTGCGCATCACACTGCTCACCACCCCGCCGCCTCTTCTGTGCGCTCTTCCGGTCTACTTCCGATACACGGAGTGTTTGCCACGATCATCGGCCCCCCTGTACAGAGACGGGACACTGGTTCTACACCGGAGGCTCAGCTGGGACCCTGCTGCAGTTGCTGGCGATTGAGTATTTATCTCATACATGCGATATTATCTGATTTGTTTGTGAGTGCGCAGTTCATATTTTAATTCCAGTTCCATATAAATGTATAACCTTACTACACTATGAGTGCAAAACATACAGAACCCCTACAAGCTCATATTGAACCCCCAAAATAACCACAACATATATACTGTATATATATGCGTATAAGTGTCAAAGAGGAGTGCTACTGAGCATGGCAATATATATTTAGAGACAGAACATGAAACACAGACAGAGCCCATTGCTACATCCATTGACACAAATATACGGTACTGTGCCTAAATATATATATATATATATATGCAAATATAGCTGTATGCTCATCTGCATGTCTTAGGCAGGTCTGCAACCCCGCCTTTCCCCATTATCACCCAGCATACAGCACTTCCACTGCAGCAAGGGATTCTGGGAAATGACATGCAAATGAGCACACAGTGTCACTTTTTGCCTCAATAACCATTTTTAACATGGTTCCCTATAGGCTTAAGCTTGCTTTTCCCAGAATCCCTTGCTGCAGTGGAAGTGCTGTATGCTGGGTGATAATGGGGAAAGGCGGGGTTGCAGACCTGCCTAAGACATGCAGATGAGCATACAGCTATATTTGCATATTTGCTTTCCTGTGGAGGGTTTTTGTCACTTTTTTTACTCACCATAACTTAACTCAGTATATATATATATATATATAGATATATTTTGGATAGAATGGTCTTTTAGTTTAACTCTTTGGCCAAAGTGTCGTAAGCCCTTGAGCCCCTCCAAGGCAGACCACATCTCAAGGGTCCTAACACTAATATAAATTCTAATTAACCTGTACATTACCAGGAAGAATGATTTATAATATATCTGTCAAAATTAGTTGCATAGTTCTAAGTCTGATTGAAGCTTTTAATAACCTGTATAATACCAGGAAAAGCACTCTGTATTAGATTTGTCGCAATCAAACTGCATGCAAGTTCCCATGAATGTGGAAGGTGACATGGAGTGAGCTTTAACCATTTAAAAGTGGGAGGGGGTGAGCTTCAAACTTGGGAAGGAGGAGCCACCCTCCAAATCAGCTAGGAACAGCTGAACAGAATTGCAAAACATACAGAACCCCTACAAGCTCATATTGAACCCCCAAAATTTGGTCAATATATTTAAACCATCTCCGCAAAGATCCAAATATACTACGAATTTTCTCCCGTCGGTCGCCAATTTCTTATGGACCTTTGGGAGATGAAAGACAGGGAATAGTTAGGTTATGGTTCCAAAGGAAATCTCTTCTTCATTTTTGTTCACACTTGAGTGATTTCCCCCATCTCTATCATTCTTATCACTTTTGAGTCAACCCCTCTGTTTGGGTCACGCCGCCTTGGGGGGGTGTACGGTAGGTAGTGACTCCCCAGTTTGCCGAAAGGCTTCCTTGAGGTAGGCCGAGCCCTATCTGGCACACCACTGCTCCCCCCTTTTCCTCTGTTTAATTACAAGCTGTCCGGAATCGAGAAGCTTCTCCTCGCTTTCATTCACACAAAGCACTCCCTCTTCTCCGCAGGAGCCCCGGACACACAAAACCATCCTGCCTTACCCGCCTCCACGGCTCCTCGCCCCTCCGCCGTCGCGTGATCAACTCCCTCGGCGTTCCATCTACTCAGCACCGGCGCGTCCCCAGGCCCTCCTAACACGCCCGCCAGGCTCATACGTTATGTTTCATGCATTCTCATCTTACAGAGCAACACGCCTAACAGAGCACTTTTCCCCTCTGCTTCTGCAGTGAGGCGTCGCCCCCAAAGCATCACCCAGTTCATGAAGCAATGATTACACTCAGCTGGCTGGTAACACCTCTCTCCTCTCAGGGAGGACTCCTTGCAGTCCTCCGGGCCTGCCCCCTTTTCGCTCATGGCCTGCCCATCGTTAAATTAGGCCTGGTTCTGTTTCCTCATCACTCGCAGCTCTACTAGTTCTGTAATTGAAGCATTTGACTATCTCTCATGTGACTCCTCAGTATTGACGCGATTGGACGACTATACCCCCACTCCCCTCTTGCTTCGTACTTTGCTTACTTGGCTTCGTAACTCTCTGGCCATCCCTGCTCTTGGCACGGCAATAAACCACTCCTTCTCTACACCGGTACCGCAAGTTGTCTTTCACTACATACCTGGCCTGGCAATAATAACACCACCTCCGGACAACCGCTCCCTTTTCTGCGGGTGCGTGATCCCTACGTCCCACCCTCAGCACCGGGACGGTCTGGTCTGCGGCAGCACCGGCGTAAACACAAATACTGTGACTTTCTTTTGTAAATATAACATGGCCTGTTTTCTTCTCTGTTTAAATTATTTTCGCCACATACGAACCTAAAAGCCATCTGCCAAAATACGCAAATCCCTTATTACTATATTCTCAAATGTGGTTTAGGAACGGACTTTTGGCACTGGGGATAAAGTGTGAGCCCCTTTTGAGGTCTTGACCTCCATGAACTGAATTCTGGGACCATTTCCCGTCCTGATTTACATTTTGTTCTCCTAACAATTCCTCAAGATGCAATAGGTCCTGATAGTCACATGCCCCCTAAGGCTAACACACTGATTACCCCGTTGTCTCCAATCGCTAGATATATCTTGATTAGACTCAAAATGATCTGGTCCCTCAAAAGATTAGATTGATTCTCTAAATAACTATTCATATTCCGCCCCCCTCCTCCATCGTTGAACGCCAGTGGGCGGTTCTAAAGAACGATTCAGGGTTACTTCCGTACAAATTTATGAATAGTATAAACTGTATTGAAAATATAAAAATCCATTGTTTGTGCCTAATTTCATTCCTCGCTTGAGTAAAGACAGTTCCGGGACATTTAACTCATACCTGAGATATTATGACATCGGTGTCCTGGTGTTAATCACTTCTTCCTTTTGGCTGGTCTTCTGCCCCTTCTCTTCTTCTTTCCCTTCTCTGGGTCTTTTGATTTTTTTGGAATATGGGAATTTTTTTGCTGCTGTGTTTAGAGCTGACTTCTGATGATTTCTCTAGTCTCATGATAGACTTCCATAATCTGGCTTCAAAACGCTATTACAGAGGACGTCCTGATTCATAGGATTGAGTCCTGATCTATCCGTTTGTCAGAAAGAGACGAATGGGCAGAATTCTCAAACAAATCCCGAGAGATCCATCCCCCACGGTTTCTTGACCCTTTGTTAAGTATCGATTTTACGGGGGTGTGGACCGTCATACTGTTTTTTCCCTCTGTTGGTAATGTTTTTGGGTGACCCTCGTTCATGATTAGGATTTGGACGCTGCCTGTTGTATCTCTGTTTTTTTCTCATAATCTTCGTCCCTCTCGTATTTAGTTTGTTTCTTTCTTAGCCATTTACTCATCTTCTGCTTTAAAACCGCTCTGATAAATTCTGTCATAATTTCAAGGCCTCCGCCTAACCTTGAATTGCTGTAATTGATTTTGAAGTTCTTTTATTTGAACTCTGTAAGCTTTTTTTCCTTTCATTTACCTTTTGTTCCACATAAGCGCCATTAGTCTGTAACGAGCCTGGTTAATGTAGCCAATGCTAGTCTTGCTCAACTGTGAGTTTGCGAACCAACAGTTGGGTTTTTCTTACTCTTAAGCCCCTAGGGATACGTTTATTCAAACATATTCCTCAAGCGCGATAATTCCCACCAAGCTCTAATATTCAAAATGCAATCTCTCCATTCTCTGGAATTTATTTTTAAATCTGTTATAATAACCTTATGTCTTATCCACTGCATGTTCAAAACGCTGTGAAGCTTTTCTTTTTCTTTTTTGTATCAGTAGCCCGTTTCCTCTCTCCCCTGTTTATCCTTGTTACTGATGTGGAACCTTCTATATATGCGAGAGACTGTACATATAAACCACCCGCACTCCTCCCTATGAGAAGTTTGCTGCTGGTAAAAGATAGGCCTTACATATGTAAAATAACAATTAAAAAAAAGATTTCTTTCTGCGTCCCCTCAATTAGCTAACTAAAATATGATCTCAGGATAAGGTTTATTTTTTTGTTAAAACCCTTTGGCCAAAGTGTTTATAAAGCCTGCAGCCACGTCACGGCATTATACCACCACATTTTGCAGGTACCTACCCTGACTATATGTAAATTATTGTCCCATGGACAATGAGCAAACCCTGAATGGGTTAACTAAAACATTATGCTTTATTTATGCTTTAACTATGATACTGATGTAAGCCGTGACCCCTGATTCACAACCCCCAAAAAAAAAGATCATGAGGTTGCGCTTGCAAATCGTAGTTTGCAAAAGCCCCGCGACGGAGGAGTGCTTTGGCGGGAGAAAGCAGTCCCTTGACCCACAGCCGCCCGCGGAGGGTCAGGTGAGAGGTCTGGGCCTAAGGCGTGGAGGTGCCGAGATATAGGCTAGTGGTTGCGCGCACTTGAGCCAGATCTATTGGAGTAGAGGTAAGACCGGATAGTCGGTGAGGGAGTTTGAACCGCCCCGGCGCAGCCAGGTGCCCCAGGCCAAGTTAGCCCTGAGTCACCTTAGAGACAATCTTAGCTAGGATCGCCTTAGTAAGTTCCTGTTCCCCTATTAACTGTGAGCCTTGACCGGGACTATACTGTCGAGAGGGAGGTCGGGCTCAAAAAACCCCCACGGGTGTTGCCTGAGTTCGGGTGGGAGCGCCCCGACCATAGGAGAGAATAGAGAGATATGAGACAATCGGTGTAACGTACAGAGACCCTTTTTTGAAGCTCGTGGCAGTCCCGAGCACCGTATGCTCGGCAGGTATTTCATCAAGTGCCCACCGGTCCCTTCATTATCCGCGACATAGTGGGCTGCGCAGTCACCCCATACACCACAAGGGCCTGCTGTGAGTCGGGAGGACTAATCCGTATGATCGGACACGGGGTGGGTTACTACCCGGTGCGGGTGTGGAAATTATGGTTGGCAGTCCGCCGATGGCGCCTTTGTGGGGCGTCCGCCGTGGTGCTATAATGTTGGCGTCCTCCGTGGCGTGCTATATAACGTATAGATATATTATAGGATGTTAGGCATGTTAATGTCTGTGAGTTTGGCCTGCAAGTAATAAGAATGGGTTTCGAACTTGGCTGTGTAAGTTTGTTCATGCTTGCATACACGCTGCGCGAAGACTCCTCCCCCTTTGGCGGAGCCTGTCGGCAGGTTGATGCGGCGCTGCACCCGTTATATATAGGCGCGCACCCCAGGCTCTCCGGGCAGAGACTTAGCCCTGTTGCCGCAAAGGTATACAGCACATAGTAATCGGCTTGCTAGTGAAGGAGGCAGGCTACACTAAGTCAGTAGTGCTATTTAAAGCTGCTAACACCAGTATCAAGTTCCTTCCTATAGAGGTAAACTGTGGGTGCCCAAATTCCCTGGTTTGAATATAAAAACTACACACATTCTTTCCTGTCAGCCTTGTACATTCACCTAACTCTTCAATGGAGGGTGATGTGCGAGACTGACCTGAGGTGTATTATCCTATATTAAATTAGAAAATTGGTAGGGGCCAGTCACTGCTATGTAAAGCAGATGACCAATCACGCTAACCGTTATGACGTTTTCCGAGATAACTATCCTATCAAGGTCCCTGTATTTCACTATTCACTTTACTTGCATACTGGAGTAATCTGTACTGTTAATACCACTTTTAAACTGCCCTATGTTATATAAGCATTGCTTGGATATATACCTTCACATAACACTAGTATGCATTTAGCGTAGGGACCTGCAATAGAGAACTTACATTGACGTGGTTGTGCAGGCTGACATTATTTGATCAAGTATGTAACAAATCTCCTTTATCTTATAGTTTTCACTATACACAACACACCACACACTCACTGCACCACAAGCACGCATCGGCCACTCACACACACCCCACACATCAAACACCCACACCACACACACACACGTATCAGTCCACCGTGGTCTAGCTGCCGAGCTTCAATAATCAAAAAATATAGATATACCGGGTCTGTGGCTAACTAAATGCTTAATTTTCGTTAGCCACAAACGTATCATCTATTTATATTTTTGATTATTGAAGCTCGGCTAACGGTACTGATACCTCTACATGTATATATAGATATCTGTCTGTGTGTTATGTTTCTGTTCTCTGGTTTTAAATATATTCTATATTATATATTACTACAAAAAAATAGAAACCAAGAAGTGGCGCCTATTGAAGTCTAACTACATAAATGGGTCTGATGTAACTATGATGAACTAATACACCAATGAATGATAAAAAAAAATAAAAAATTTGGAGTACAAAAAAATCAAATATAACAATAAACCTAAAATCTATATATATAAAAAATATATATGAAAATGCTTAAAATAAATTAAAATAAATTAACCATGTATACATATACATTAGATTATCCAAAACCGTCCCAAACACTTCCCTCCAGAGTCTTTGCAGCCTGTTTGGGGAGAACACCACTCCTTGGAGAATCTAAAAGAAAAACCAGCAAAAAACCGACGCACTCATAGTTATTTAAAAAACCAAAAGTAAAAAACAAAAGTCCCTTCTATCCAAAGATATCTAAAATATATATATATATAAATGGGGAGAAAAGTGAGTGATAGGAAGGAAAGTAAGGGAACAAAAGACAAGGAGACATTAAGGTCGCGTAGGGATGAACAGGGGAGGACAGAAGGGAAATGCGTACGGGTAAAACAAAAAGGGCGTGCGAAAAGGGGCGGAAGCCAGAAACAACATGGGGATCGTAGGAACAGGTAACGAGCTGATGGAAATAAGAGGCGGAAAAAGAAAGGAAAGAAAAAAGTGAACTGTCCAGAAGGCAGGTAAGAAACCTCAGGTATGTGTGCTGGGGGAGGGGTTCGAAAGAAGATGATAGGGGATAAATAAAGAAGTATACAAGAAAAATAGTGCAAAGAACGAGCGGAGGGGGTCAAGGGAGAGTAATGACAGGACGGCGGATCGAATGTCGTAAAAGAAGTAAGGGAGGGCAAGAGAGCGGGGAATAGTAGGATACGGGGGGTGGGTGGGAATGCAGAGGGAAAATTTGGATTGGTATCCGGAGAGAGAAAATGCAAAACTGGAAAGTAGAGATGGAGACGAAAGCTTAGAAAAGTGGAGATCTCTCTCGATCTCTCTACTCTTCTCTTCTCTCCTCTCACGCTCCCTCTCTCTCTCTATCTCTCTCTCTCATCTCTCTCTCTCTCTCTCTCCTCTCTCTTTAGGCACTGTACATGCGTTGTATTTGGTCATGGATTGCCGGGCTCTGTCTGTGTTTCATGTTCTGTTCTCTGGTTTAAATATAATTGCCAATGCTCAGTACACTTACCTCTTTGCACACTTATAAGCGCATATATATATATATATATATACTATATATATATAATAATTATATATAATATATATTATATATCTATATATATTAATATATATAATATATATATCTGTGTGGTAAGATTCTACTTGTGAAACAGCGGGGTCCATCCTGGCAGAAGACACCAGAAGTCGTGACTGATAATTCTTTAAAATATTGTACGGTAGCTACAATTTAAGCTTGGAACACTTCATGATCGGAGCACCAATGGGCTTGTTGTTCTCTCCCTGGTTTCTTTATACATTCGTTTTTACAATGGCCCATATAGGGTGGACAGAACCATGAAGCTAACAGTCCAGAGAAGGTATCTGTAAAGCTTTTGTTATCAGTTTATTTCGCAAAGCTCACTTCACACCTTTTCTACCGTCTATTAAGAATCAGGCCCATTTGCTTAGCATCACACATCCTGGGAAGACACCATGTAATTTAAAACTGATGCTTTAATGTGGACCACAGGGCACAGCAAAGCTGCCTCATTCAATTCTTCTCCTCAGCTGTAAGCAGTAGACAGCACCGGTAATTGAAACGAGTGCTCAACAAACACCAACAAGCATGGTTATTGTCCGTGAAAGCAATGAGAAACGTATTATTAATTCAGTAAAAACCAGGTTAAATAGCAGGAAAACATACGTTCAAATATAGTCAGTAATGTAACAAATATGTTAATATCTCAAAAGAATGGTTTTCCTACCTCGTTTTTTCACATTGATGTTTCAAGATAAGGTTATTCGTCTTAAATGCAATTCAGTGTTATATTTCTTTATGCTTCTTTGTATTTTTATGCAGAGTTGATTGTATCTTCTCTAGTGCTGGAGGTTGTCCTGGATGTTCTCCATCTCAGCTCGCTACAGTAGGGTGGTGATCATACTGTAACTGCTTGAAAAACATAAGCTTGGTCTTGGATCTGATGTTGCGATTTTCGAACATTATTTCCTCAGCGACCGAAGGCTGCCCTTACACATTTGGGAGGTTTTGGATTTCTTTGTCAATGTCAGCCTTCTGTGGCAGATGGCTTCCATGGTACTGTAAATGCTCAATGTTCTGGGGAGTTTCTTACTGTGAATCTGAACTGCAGAAGTTAGGAACTGCTTATTGAGAGCTTGTTGATAGAGGGACTGTAGTCTTTTTAGCGTTAAGCCGCGTTTATGAGGCAGCAACGGCGCATGCACGCATGCGTGGTGCAAACAACAAACCTCCTGATATTGGTACCGCCCATAGAGCCACAGACCGCGCGAGTGATGAAGCGCAACTGCGCGGCGCGATCTTCAGAAGACAAACAATCTTGTCTTTGCCGCGAGACGGCTGGGTCACATGCACGGTGTTCAGCCAATGAGGGCGAACAGCTCACGTGATGTCACGTCCATGACTCCGCCACACCTCCACACGCCTCCCTGTCGCGCAAACCCAAAGAGCAGAAATCGTAGAGGGAAAGACTCAGTTGCGCACCACTATAAACGCAGCCTTAGGCCTCCCATTTTCTCGTTAAATAACAAGTAAAATCAATGTTCTTCAGATGACCACTTTGATCAATCCATGTGATTATTTAGTGCAATTAAGTGTCGGATTCACCAGGAATGCTGTTGCTCCTATCCTGACTCAGAGCCCCTTCTGCGATCTCTCTCTTTTGGAAAGTGTCCCCATAGAAATTCTAAGGACCTCATATTTTCTACTATGCTTGATTTCCTATGGATTTGTGAGTGTACCACCCAAACATTGATCATCATATATACATTTTTGTACACAGAGTTACACTATGTTATGATTTGTTTCCATTTCTGTGAACCTGAGAGTTTTTGTGCACCTCGGAACCTCCCAAGAAAACCATTTTCTCATAAGCCCCAGTGAAGACATTGACGATTATCTTAAGGTCCGCTTCTGAGTGAGCACACTAGAGCATCATTCGTGTGCTGGCGTTTGAGAGTGACATTGGGGTTGCCTTGGTTCTGATGAGTCACGTGTTGTTACACAGTTTACCATCCATTCTGTGGTTTAGCTCCACTCCAACTGGAAGCTTGTCAGTGGTCAGATGAGGCTTTGCAGGGACTAATATCGAGAGAGTTTGGGGAGCTGACAGAGCCTTACTGACTCCTGTCAACCTCATAAAGGCCCTGTAATGGTTCATAGTGAGAAATTACTACTCACGTATTGTCATGGAGAGACAAAAAACTGTGGTGAGCATCTTTACTTCAAAAATATCATACACAGGGTGTGTGTGTGTTGTGTGTGTGTGTGTGCGTGGTGCGTGCGTGGCGTGCGTGTGTGATATATATATCAAAAATAAATAGATGATACCGTTCTGTGGCTAACGAAATGCTTTATTGTGCGAGCTTTCGAGATCATGATCTCTTCTTCCGGCGATGTTACAATGATGAAGCAAGCAAAGGGTATACTTAAAAACAGTGTCTCTAGGAATGTTATCTGTGCTGGTCCTTCCCCCGGTGTGGATGAAATTTATGGCTAGGATAACATTCCTAGAGACACTGTTTTTAAGTACTGTATACCCTTTGCTTGCTTCATTCATTGTACATCGCCGGAAGAAGAGATCAGTGTATCTCGAAAGCTCGCACAAATAAAAGCATTTCGTTAGCCACAGAACGGTATCATCTATTATATTTTGATTATTGAAGCTCGGCTAACATGGTACTGATACCTCTCATGTTATATATTATAGAGAGAAACTAAAGAAAAAACACATAAAGCAGCGCCAGAGATAGGTATTCAATAAAATAAAAACAAATAATAATATATTAATACCAAAGTAAATCACATAATATAAATGTGTAAGTGCCTAATGAATCAATAGAATAAATAGTGTTAAATAAAAAACAGATATTAATGTCAAACTGTGAATGAAGAAGGAAAGAAGGAAAAAACAGTCCTTTCAAAAATGTCCGACAAATGTGCAATAGTAATGCTGGTGAAGGGGTCTACGGCTGCTCTCAAGGGGATTAACACATTGTCATGATAATATCATGAGCTACTAGGTTGTTTAATTCCCTTTGGTGCTTGAGGGTTAATGAGCTACACTTTTGTACAAAATACCAAATGCTGGGTTTGAAACTGGGCAGGACTGTTTTTGTCTGCTTGACTTTCAAAGATTCTGTAGAAAGGGGTGGGCTTATGAGAATATTGTATACTAAGTCTGGGCCAGTTGTTACTGGGCAGATCTGACTAGGGGCATGCTTGGATAGCATGGCAGACCTCATCTTCTGAAACCAGTGCCTCTCTGGGGAAAATCCATAGCATGTGGTCAGGTACTGATAGGATTTTCTGTTTTCCCCCTTTTATTTAAGAAACTGTTCTGCCTTATTGTAATTGTATGTATTTTTTAATACCTTTTCTGTAAGTTAAGCACTGTATTGTTATATATATTAAACCATTTAATAAGTAATAATGCTTGGGCTCTGAATAACTTTGTGCACGCTGGAGAGAATAACTTGCTAAACTCAGGCACACATGTTACTACAGCTGATTTTGTGTTAAGTGCATAGTTTTTCCTATCATAAACAGGGACCTGAGGCCCCATGCGGATATTTTAATCTAAGATCTTTTATCATATCTTGCATAACCTAGGTGGTGGCAGTGGATGGTTATGATGTGCAATTGGGTAGGGGGTTAATGCTAACTCGCTGGTTCCTTGCAGAGGAGAAAGGGGGGTTGCTAGAGAAGCCTTTGTGTATTAACCCTGGTTGCATATCTAAAGTCACGTGCTCACCTGTGTGCTGTTCGTGGCGGTGGATATTGGGACGGCTTGAGGAGAGATACACACTCATTTGAGGGACCCCTGAGTGGGTGAAGAGTGGGGCAGCTTGCGGTTGTGTATTGATCCTTGATCCTGTAAGAGGGGATACTGTCCATTTGACGAACTGAGCGGGAGGTGAAGAGTGGGTGCGCGTGCGTCTGCCATAATACTTTAACTGAGAGCGGGAGAATGGGGAGAGAGATTGGGGTGGGGGGTAGTAAATAAGGGGAGAAAGGAAGTGTGCGTGTGAGAGAGAAAAGTGGGGGAATTGAAAATGGGGGAGGGAAAGCATAGGGAGAGAGAGAATGGGCAGGGGGGGAAGGGGGAAAGGGGGGAAGGGAGGGCGAGAGGGAAGGAGTGGAAGAGAGAGAGAGCAGGAAGAGAGAAAGTGGGGGAGAGAGGAAGGGGGAAGAGAGAGAGGGAGCAGGGTGAGAGAAAGGGGGGAGAGAGGGAGCAGGGTGAGAGAAAGGGGGAAGAGAGCGAGGGAGCAGGTGATAGAGAGAGAGAGAGAGAGAGTAGAGATGGGCTGCGAGAAAGAGAGAGAGGAGGGGGAGAGAGATAGAGAGGGAGAGGGCAGAGTGTATTATGTTAGGAAACGAAAATAAATCAATAGTACAGCATAAATGGGAAACTATTAGATAAATATCATTATCATATTTCTTTTTAACTGATGTAATTTGTTTTTTTAAATATTTTTTTTTATGTGACCTGGTTTCCACTTATGAAAATCTGATTAGCATAGTAGCAACTCCAGTATGTGTTGTGAAATCAGACAGCACTTTGTATCCATCCGTGTAAAGACAATTCCAGCATTATTGGGATTACATTTCTGTGTAGAGTCAGCCTGCATTACATAGTATCATTACTGATTTTAAAAAACATGCCTGTAAATGGTCTTGGTTTCCATGGCATTCCGCTCTTGTGGAACCAGTCGCCGGCAATTTTACCCAATCACCAACCTTTGACAGTGTTCAAAGAAAGCTGTCATCGCAGCCTTTTATACGAACGTGTTTGCAAATTCAGTAGTTACATTCCATTTATTTATCTTGAAAGCTTCTTTATTTCCGTGACGGTCCTGGAGGACACCAGACATACGAGCCCCGATATACTAAGCAGTGCTATTCCACAATACATCTTCCAGCTCCAGAAGATACCTGGACGGGGTGTATTTTGGCTTCTGGTTCTGGCTCCAGAAAGTGTTTAATGGCAAAGCGCTGCTTAGTAAATATAGGGCTCGGTCAGTGTATACTGCTAGAATGTACTACCTGAATGCACATGTGACTATGTGTGTTTGGACGTGCATACACGCACCGGAGCACCCCGCGTTCCCTTGTTCTATTTGTATTCGCAGATTGTTAGCACTGCATGGCAGTTCTGCTCAAGGTGTCAAGGGTTGATCTACGGCTGGAGTGAATCCCAGTGGTAGGAACAGCTGGAAGCGGTCGAGTCACAAGCAAAGGTCGGAGGCAGGCGGCAGATAGCGTGGTCGGGGTCACAAGCAGGAGGTCGGAGGCAGGTGGCAGATAGCGTGGTCGGGTTCACAAGCAGAGGTCGGCAATGAGGAGACAGGACAACAGCAAAAGCAATAGCAGCAGCAAATACAGCAACCTAGCAGGATCTGGAGGAACCAGTCTAAAAGGGCAAGGGAGGAACAGGAAAGGGACTTTTAAATAGGCAGGCTGAGAGGTAGAACACAGGTGCAGAGGTGTCAGGTTTCAGGGTCTGGAATTTTATTTGAGAGACCTAGCAGAGTAGCAGCAATCCCGGTGGATAAGCACAGGTACTGCAGGCTAGAACATGGCATTACTCCCCTCTCTCAAGAGCATTCTCCGGACCATCCTTCCTAGGCTTGTCTGGATATCTCCGGTGGAAAGCTCTGACTAGACGTGGAGCATGTATGAAATCTTTGGGTTGCCAGTACCTCTCCTCTGGGCCATAGCCCCCCCCCCCCCAGTGGAACAGGTCTCCCTCATCCTTGAAAAAGAACGCTGTGACGTTCGAAACGCGTTGGTTGGGTCTTTTGTCACATTAAAGTGCCCTTTTAATCATTTTTTGTCCTGGGTCCTTCCTGCTCCGTTTGTGCTGGTGCGCTTTTTGGTCTCCTTTCTCCCTCAGTGTAACCTGGAGTCCAAAATTCTCTACACAATGAATTCCTCTTTGTTATCCACAAGGACAAGGTCAGGAGGAAGTTTCTGTCCAGGAAACGGATTCTCGCGGAATAGCTTCAGCAGGGAAGTATGAAAAACAGGGTGTATTTTGATGGCCTCTGGAAGCTCTAATCTAAAGGGCACTGGATTTATTAGTGCTGAAATGTGAAATGACCCAATGTATTTTTGTCCCAATTTAATGATTGGAACCTTTAATCGTAGATTTCTTGTAGAAAGCCAGAGCTTATCCCCAACATGAAATTCTGGGGAGGGTCTGCGGTGTTGGTCTGCTGCTCTTTTGTACCTTACTTGAGCCTCACGAAATGTCTCTTTGAGGATCTCCTGGACGTCTCGCAAAATCTCAAGTTTCTCTGTAACTGCCGGAATGGATCCTTAAGATGGAAAACGAGGAATAAAGGTTGGATGAAATCCAACATTTGAGAAGAAGGGACTCTTCTGTGTCAATGAATGATGTACGTTATTGTAGGAAAATTCAGCTAGTGGTAGAAAATCAATCCAGTCATCCTGAAGATGGCAAACAAAACATCGTAAGTATTGTTCCAATGTCTGATTGGTCCTTTTGGTCTGGCCATTGGATTGTGGATGATAGCCAGACGATACATTTAAACAAATTCATTGAGAGGAATAGAAAGTCCTCCAAAATTTTGAAGTGAATTCCACCCTTCTATCAGATATGCTCCTCTGGCGTTCCATGAAACTTGGCTGTCTGGTCTGCTGAAGAGAGATTCTGTGCAGCAATGAAGTGAGTCATTTTTGTAAGTCGATCCACTACTACCAGGATGGTATTATGTCCACTTGATCTGGGTAGGTCAACAATAAAATCCATTGATTTGGACCCCCCAGGACGAGTAGGAATCGGAAGAGGCTGCAAAAAACCCAGAGGGGATGCTCGAGGAGTCTTGGTCCTAGCACAGGTCTTACAGGAGAGGACATAGTCTTTACCATCTTGTGCTAATTTAGGCCACCAAAAAGAGCGGGACAACATTTCAGGTGTCTTGAGGACACCTGTGTGACCAGCGGGTCGGGAGCTGTGCATTAAATGGAGCACCACTAATCTAACCTCCTTAGGTACGAACAGACGGTCCTTACAGTTCCACAGACCATCACATAGAAATAGTTCAGATTCCGGGGGAGGTTTATTAAGAAAAGAGTCGTTTGAGTATGCTCCCTTAATTTGTTTAAGGAGATAAAACGGAAAACGGAACCCCAGAATTTTTTGGGGGGGAAGATTAGTTTCTTCTTGTTCTTTATCTGAACAAGGGTTAGGCAATAACCGTGACAAGGCGTCTGCCTTCCCATTCTTGGAGCCAGAGCAGTATGAGATGTGGAACTGAAATCTTGCGAAGAATAGAGCCCACGTGGCTTGTCGCGCAGACATTCTCTTTGCGGATCAAATTAATTCTAAGTTCCTGTGATCCGTAAAGATGGTAACCGGGTGATTTTGCCCCTCAAGTAAATGTCTCCACTCTGAGAATGTGGCTTTTATAGCCAAACTGTCCTTGTTTTCGATGTCATAATTTCTTTCAGCTGTTGACATTTGGTACAAATAGAAAGCGCATGGATGAAGGAGCATCTTGGGCCCAATTCTTTGAGAAAGAATGGCACCAACAGCAGAGTCAGATGCATCCACTTCCATGACAAATGGTAGTTCTGGATTTGGATGAATGAGGATAGGGGCAGATGTGAAAAGTGACTTCAACTGTTCAAATGCCACATCCACTCCAGAAGACCATTTGAAGGGGAATTCTTTGCGTGTGAGTTGGGTGATTGGGGCAATAATGCCAGAGAAATTTTTAATAAAACGTCTATAGAAGTTGGCAAAGCCCACAAATCTCTGAATGTCTTTCTCATTTCGAGGAATTGGCCATTCCACCACGGCTTGAATCTTGCCTGGGTCTTCTTCCCCGTGTCGACAGGATATATCTTCAAGAGATTATTGAGGGGCTTGGCTCGGCTTGAGTAGCCCTCAAACCGACGGTAGTAGCCACAGAAGCCGAGGAATGATCGTAGTTCCATGACATTCTCAGGAAGAGGCCAGTTCACCACCGCTTCTACTTTGGCCGGATCAGTAGCGATTCCTTTGGCCGACACTATGTGTCCCACTTAGGTCACCGAGGTATGACAGAACTGACATTTGTCGAGGGACAGCTTCAACCCTTCTTTGCTAAGACAGTCCAGCACCTTAAGCAACCGTTCCTCATGCTCCTCCAAGGTCTTTCCAAAGACAATAATGTCATCCAAGTAAACCAAACACTCTCTCGGGTTCATGTCGCCTATAGTTTTCTCCATTAGGCGCTGGAAGGTGGCAAGGGACCCACATATGCCCTGGGGCATGCATGTAAATTGGTAGAACCCCAGGGGGCAGACGAAGGCTGTCTTTTCCTGGTCCTTTTCACTCATCGGTACCTTGTAGTACCCAGATCGTAAATCGAGAACACTGAACCATTGGCTTCCGGTGAGTGCATTTAGAATCTCTTTGATGCGAGGAAGGGTGTATTGATTGGGTACCATGCGATGGTTCAGGGTTCGATAATTGACGCACAGTCTCACGGATCTGTTCTTCTTCCTTACCACCACTATGGGTGAGCCGTAAGGACTTCAGGACTCTGTCACAATCCTGGCGGTCTCCATTTCTTGCAGGACGTTCCTTACATCATCCACATCCCTAGAGGTGATACGACGGGAGCGTCCACGGAAGGGAGTGGTGTCACTCAGTCTAATGGTGTGTTGGGTGCTGCGACTGCAACCCACATCTATCTCACTCATGGAGAACACCATCCGTCGCTCGTTCAACTGGGCTGTCAGTCGATCTTTCCATCCAGTAGGCAACATCGAATCTCCGAAGTTGAAGTTCAGTTCGGCTGGCTGCTCACTTACTGCGGCGGTGCTCACTTGTGGCATTGTTTCCACCGGACTGACCGGATATATGCAGCCCAAGCTTTGTCCTGCATCGAGTTCCATCAGGAATGGGGAAATATTCTGAACATATACATAAGTTCGGGGAGGAATTTTTGTTGTCCATTCTTTCACTTCAGGTACTGTATTACTTGGTACCCCCTCTGGACGTCTTCCTCTGGGGTGCTTTCCAGAGAGAAAAGATGGTTGATCTCATCTCGATCAGGATAGCAACACCAAGCGGCCATGCATTGCACTCCCCCTGGTAAAATGGTTGTCAGTCCAGCTAACGGTTGTAGAGGTCCCCATGACGCTCTAAAGCATATACCCTGTTGCACTCCTCACGCAGGCCTGGATTGAGTAGTGGGTTGGCCATAGGCAGTTCGTTGGTCTCTTTCAAGTATGCCCTGATTACAGCTCGCACTATTTCAGTATTTGTTCCCAGGATGATCGGGTACTTGCACTGCTCTTGAGGTTCAGGGCATAACATGGCTTCTATATACATGGGGTGTGTCTTGCCGGTGTTCAGTTGGACTATCTCCAATTTGACCTGTACGATCCCATCAATGGGGTAATCTTCATTGCTCAACCCCCTCACCTTCATATGCTCCGCCGACCGCAAGGGGCGATGAGTAAGGTGTTGATTGTAGAATGTTCGGTATATTATGGTCACCTGAGATCCGGTGTCCAACAAGGCAGATGCGTATACTCCCTCTAGCACGACTCGCGCGATGGCGGATGGGCCCACCCGACTGTATTCATCCAATGGGGGAGCTTCATCACTGGCTTGGTTCAGGAGGGGTATCGTCGGGTCCAGGAGGAGTTTCCGAAATTTCGGTCCCTGCCGCCTGTACGTGGCAGACCATGGACTTAGCTGAACTTCTTCTACTGGGAGGTTCTTCGTCTGGGTCTCCCTGTTCTGGACAGTCCCGGGAGAAGGGGCTTTTTCGACCGCAGCCATAGCAGACGACTTCGCTACGTTCCAGATGAGCCTTGTATGTGGGAGAAGCTCTTCCTGATGGCCTGGATTTGGCAGAGTGTCTTGGGCGGAGTTTCCTCCTCCCAACTTGGAGATTTCTTGACCTTGGTAGCGGATGCTCCCTGGGTGTCACTCTTGAGGAGTTCTTTGGTCTTCTTGGGAGTATCTAACCTAGTGTAGGCCTCATGACCCTTCACTATGTCCAGTAGATCTTCTAACGTAGGTGGCTCCCCTTTCAACAGTGAGCGTCTAATCATCACTACAATATGGTGGGTGGGTATAGCTCCCTGCAGGAATTGAGTGCGCCGATATTCATTCACTTCGGAAGCCTTAATGGCATTACGGGAACGTAGGTCCCACAAAATCAATTGGATCCGATGGATAAAATCTGATAGATCTTCTCCCTCCCTTTGGCTGAGGTGGTAGTATTTGGACATCAGTTCACTCACGTCTTCCTCTCGTCCGTAGATTTGATTGAGAGACTCCATCATCCGCTGCGCCGTGACCTCTGCATGTTGATTCTTGTACATTTTTATCATAGTGGAGGCGGACGGCTTTAGACATTCCATGATCCTCTGCCTCTTCACAGGGTCAGGGCACGTCCATTCTTCTAAGACCTGTAGAGTGTAATCTTTCCAGACTTCGAAAGCCTCTTCTCCGGTAGGGGTAGGGATGGTCCCAGAAAAGATTTCCAATTTGCGATATGGTGTCTGGAATGGGGATTCAGTTTTGGACACTTCCAGTTGGTGTATGACCTTGGCTAGTAATTGTATATCTCCCATACGACTGGAACAGGGGCTGCCGACACTTAAGCACCAATTAGAATCGGATACGGTGCTGATGTCATCCTCACAAAAGCTCCCTGGGAAAGGGGGCGACAATTTCATAGCAACCTCTTTTAAGTTCGTATGAGAGCTGCTAGGCTCTGATTTTATAGGCATTTCAGGATAGATGACGGGGCATCTGGAACTTAGCTCTCCCACGAGCCACAAGGTATCGGGGCCTTCATCTTTAGTTATAACGTGTCCCACATTCACTAACACTGAGCACCACACTTTGTTGGCGTCTTTGCGCCGGCACAGGATTTTTATTTTTACGGTACTCCGTAGGTTTTGGTGTTGCTTCAAGGCCACTCGCATATCATAGGTGGCAGTGTCCACGGGGACTTGTCCCACAGCTAGCGTGTGGAGAGGTGGGACTTGCATCTCCAAGGCCCATTCGTATACCTCCTGGCGTGACGGCAAGGATACTATGGAGCACGCCATCTTTAATTGAAATTGCACAATTTTACACAAAAATAGAATAGGGCACCCCAGGTCTGCTCTCAGCAGCGCCTCCAAAGTTAGCACTGTTTCCCACTGAACCCAGAACTACTAATGCTGTTATAAACCTGTTGGCTCACAGGGCCTGAGCCTCTGCCACGGAGAGCTTGGGGTGGTATATTTCTACCAATTGGTGCAGCGCCGCCACCTGGGAGGGATCCCAACAAAGTGGGAGGAGCCCCTCACAGGACACAACCACAAGAATACTGACTAGCATAAACAAAACAGTCTTTACTGAACGCACATCTATATCACTTATCACTCTATAATCGTCATAAACAATACTCTCCCTCATAGAAAGTATAACCCTTCCCCCACCACCATGTACCCCCACACTGTGTCCACAGTAATGTCTGAGGCCCTTGACCACTCTGTCCCTTAAGTGTATCAAGTGTAACCTCCACTTTATTAGGCGTGATCAGTGCACTGGTGCACGTAAAGATACGATACCTGCCCAGTGCGATGGCACCTGGGCCCTTAAATGTCTTCAAAAAGGATCCGCCGACCTCCTGCGCGACATCCTGGTTTCACCAGCACGGTGATCCGTTAGGGGCGATCCCACCCTGAAGATAGTCCTGCTCTCTGTAGAGTAGTCCTGATCCCAAGCCTCTTCGCGGGAAGCTCAGAGTCCTCTATATCCCTCACTGCCACTATATATATATAACTAAGGGGGCAGGGTCCCTAATCTAAGGCCTGTCCCTGAAGCACAACAAGCTGTAATATGGCTCAGGACCTAACTGGGGCCTAGGGGGCTGCTGGCCTAATGCAGTGGGTCACAGACCCCTGCACACCTCCTACCCCTAGCTCTTCCTGGTCCTGACTGCTAGCGTGGGCTCAGCGCGCTAAATGTATCAATATCAGCCTGCCGAGATCCCTGCACTCCTATTGGCTCCCTGGCATCATGTGGTGCGCTCCTGTGACTCAAGGGACTTGTAGTCCCTGCTATAGCCTCCTTGCGATTGGCTGCCCTTTCGGGCGCATGTACTGCACATGCGCAAATTAACAGGGGCCTCCCGCCGCATCTCTACACTGCGCATGTGCGAGGAACACACATGGCGGCGCCGTGTGCTGTCGGGCTGCCGCGGAGCCTCCGGAACACCGGAGCGCTCCCTGCTCGGCCCCCACCCTCCAGAAATGCCGGTGGGTCTGCTGCTTGGCTCCGGCAGCAATCGTCATCGCCCCCGGCAGCGGAGTTACCAAGGGGGTCCGGGGCTACATATATATATATATATATATATATATATATATATATATATATATATATAGGAAAAAGAAAAGACTGCGCCTAGTATATCTGGATGTAATGACTAGTATGGTGTATAATTGGATGTTGATTATATATGAAACACCTCTAGTGTGTTAAAGAATAACCACAATATGATGCTAAATATTGACAAGTCTAAAGTGCACTAGATCAATATATACTGTAATATATTACAATGTATAGACTGTCATTTTACAAGTGCTCAGAATTAGTGCCAGTTGTGGGAGTGAAGCCAGACCCTGTTCCTGTGTATTGAGACTCTATACCACAAAGGGAACTTACATCCAAGAGACGGGAGTTGCCGGAGGAACCTCCAAGGTGTAACACCATCTGAGAGGCGTGACGTCAGTCCAGAGCATACCCAGTGGAGCAGAGACGCCGTGGCGGCAACACACGACGGGTCGGAGCATGAGTATTACTTATACAATGCTTTTTATATTTGGAATCTTGTGAGTTTTGAATTGTGATGTCCATGTTTTATTACATTTTATTTACGTTAATACACGAAGATCGGGTGCTTTTTCTTCTTTTTTTTCTGTTATATAGCCTAGCCCTCCGTCCGCTATCCTTATTTTGGGCCCTCACAGTATAAGCCCTGTTAGGTAAAGGCTCTGTGAGGGAAAAGCTCTTTCAAAAGGCCTAGTTTGCTATTGCAGCCTGGATGCATTCTTACTGTATCCAGGGGCAGGCCTAGCAACAACCAGAGGGTGTCAGCCTTGGGGGGATATTGGTTGGTTCACATGAAGTTAAAGTAAGCCTGTCAGTATCAGACCTGCCCTGTTACGGGGCAGGGTTACAAGCCACACCCTGGGGATATACTGACACTCTCCCAGAAATCAGGCAGTCTGTCTACCCTCCCCCTGCGGAGTGGGGGTATGGTTATCCTGTGTGCCATCAAGGACAAGTAGCTGGATGGGGCCTGGAGGGCCTTATGAAAGAGGGAGTGTTACTCCAGAAGGGAATGCTGTGACTTGCTCTGTAAGGACAATAAACATCAGTTAATCATCTATCTGTGTGGATAACTGCCTTGTTCACACAAAGAGTGTCAGCATAGACCATCCTGGTCACACCGGGTTCCTCGCTGGCTGGAGGCACTGTCACCTGAGGGATTAACATTGAAAACCTGTCCTGATGTCTCCCCATACCACCGCGGAGTATCTCAAGACCTGCTGTTCCAGCCTCACAGGTACGCACCGTACCATCAACACAGGTCTCACTTAGGGTGGGGGAAACAGTGCTACATACAGTATATTACTACTGTCTAACAACATATAACACATGTTCCCCCCCTCTCTGGGAGATTCCGCCATGGCTACTGCTGAGTGTGGTGCTGGTACCTGCAAGGGACAGGAGAGGTGAGTCTTCCCGCGATATTGTGGGGGAAAACAGGGATGTCATAAGGGTCTGCCATGGGTCCTTGTCATCCTGGTGTCAGCGCCTCCAGCAACGGTAGGCCACAGCACAGCTGCAGACAGCCCCTACCATGACGGTTCTTCCTCCACCACACCTGGATAAAGGACCGCACTCAAGCCAGAGGTATAAATGAGGGTCTTTATTTATGCTCACTGATAGATGATAACACAGCGTAGGCACCAATGAATGAAGGATATCAGGCCCATGGATGGTGCATGGCCAGTGGTAGAATTGAAGGCCTCGTGCGGAGCACTGGTATTGCTCCCGTCCCTCATAGACAGGTAGACTGGAACACCTTAACCCCGAAAGGGTAGGCTTGCCACCCATACCCCAGGAAGGGCACGACACCTGAACCCCAGGAAGGGCAGGGGTCGACTGACTCACTCACACCTCAGGAGTGGACTCCTAATTATAATTTAGGGAACCTCCTTCCGGATGCAAAAGGGGAGGTGCCAAATCTGCTCCAGCATTGGTTGCCACACAGACCCAAGGTTACCAAATCTTATGCCAATCAGGGAGGCTGCGTGAGGGGGTAAACCCATAGTATAGCCTGCCACGGCCTGTGGCTACTAGGGCTTACGTGACAGGAGGAGCAGAAAGTTAGCTGGACCAGCCATCGCTATACACATATTCACTTAAAAAATCCCACTTTAAAATGCAACACTCTTAAAATGCAATGCTCAACCCTGCAATGCTTCCCCCTAGCAGGGCTCTTCAATTTGCGGTCCATGGCCTTGTACTGTCTTCTTCTGCTAATTTCTTTGCAGATGTTGAGACAGGTAAGTACAATTTTTCACATGAACTCTCACTTTTACACAAAGGTACTTTAAATATATGTTAAAGATCTTATACTGTAAATGTTTGCAAAATGTTCAAATATAATAATTTTTAGGTCTTTAGATATATTTTAGTTTACATTACGTTATTCTTTTGGCCCTTCTACTCATAATCAGTTTTCTGGCTCCTTTGGAGAACTCTGAAAAAAGCGTCATGATGACACGAAACCTTCGTCTGTCGCCGCCCTGACGTCATCACATCAGCGTGTGATTCTCCTAAGGCAATCAGACACTACACTTGCTTCTCCGATCGACAGCGCAACCGACGGGGAACTAGCAAGAAAGTGCTTTTGTGTATTGCTTCCTCAGATTGCCTAAAAGACTAGAGTTATAGGGTCCTCTATTCCCCTTCCCATGATTTGATCAGGGTTTAGAACAGGACTGCAGGTGCTCAATACCAAAGTGCTCCTATTTATTACTGCTACAATACGTACAGCTGATTACACAGGAGCTCTTACACTAGCAACCCCAACAGGGGCTATATACCTGAGCTTCATTAGCTACTATTATCTATCCTAACCCTAGCTACTGTATTCGTCAATCTTTAGGACAGCAGTCCAGTTTTCACCTTTACTGGATTGCTTTGTATATACACTTTACTTTATGGTGCTGAGCTTATATGGGACACCAGTTTCTGATTAACTGCCCTTGATGCAATCACACCTGTAACCCGTGTCCCCCATTGTCTATACATTTCTGTATTTCACTTATTATTCTTTTGATTTTATTAGCCTGGCATTATTTTATCTTATACCCAATAAAAGTTCATTATTAATTTGTATCATTACCCTACAGTATTTTCACTGCATATGAGAGTGCAGCACACAGTGACCCTTGGAAAACTACTGTAGTAGAAGAGTACACAGCGTCCTATTGGAGATAATTGTACACCCCACGTCTGCTGAATGCAGCACCTAAGCAAATGTGGGATATTATGATCAGGAAAATAACACCTATATGATTAACTTTTAGACAATCTGTCTGATTCGGCTAACTATACTTAACACTGTCAGAACAATACTGTCACTTTGAATTTAGATTATAACTAAAAACCATGGCACACGTAGTTATCAGAGGCGACTTTTATTTCTCTCTTTCTATCTGAACGGTATAAATTTATTTTCAATCCCTGTATGTCTTGTTGTATGAGATTTTATATTGTGTTGAAATATGTTTTCATGTGGATATGGCATGGAAAACCTTTTGTAATTCCTTTATTGGAAAGGATAAAAAGAATATTACAAAAAAATAAATAGAATGTTCTCTAATTACAAGTAAACTTGAAAGACCTGGAGTGCAGGGAAATAGCAGCGGGAGCATGGAACTATGTGATAACATGACCTTTAGCATGCGCTGTATGAGAAATTCTCACTTGGAACTGGATTCATTAAAATGTCACATTCTATGTCACTGGAGATTGATCACTTTGTGTTTGGATATAAACGACACCGTTTTTGTTCTACGAATTTGTAATAGCCGGCACCCTGCAGTTGCCTTTCTATGATTTCATGCTATGATTTAAAGCTTGATGCTGAACAGCTGAAAACGTTTCTCCTTGAACCCGCAGTCTGTGTCAGAGCCAGCCTGACAATGAGCAGCAGAGAGAGGGGATAATTCTATATTGTCCGAAGAATATGTTTGGTTTCGGCCAAAAATTCCTGGTGACTTCATCCCGGTTGTCGTTTTGGCAATATGCAGTAGAATAGGCCCGCAGGGCGCACAGCGGTGGTTATTCCAACAACATTGACCCTGATTCTCTCTTCTATGAGCACAGTCCTTTAAGCCAACAGTACGCAAACTGTACGCAAACAGTAAGAGAAAGAGAAGCGTGGGACCAAGAACAGTCTTTTGGAGTCAGATCTCAGATGATAAGTGCTGCATGTGGTAGGGGTGAGGAGCTTGTTCATGTAGGGGGGTAGTTTGCCCAGAAAGAATTTGAAGGCAAGACAGGAAAGGTGAACTTTGCGCCTAGACTTTGTAAGGAAGCACAAAATAAAAATACAAATTCAGAGTGCATTTGCTGTGTACATTTGTACTTTTTATTCTTTAGATGGAATCTGATTATATATATTAAATACTGACACCTCAACATAGACAGCCAAAGAATATCTTGCTTTTGTTGATACCCAAATTCTTTTGTCCCTCTCTGGAACAGGGAGACAAGTTTATTGCTCTACGAAGAAGCTTCTGTACCCACATGTCGTCGTAACGGGCAGTTGTTTTTTTATTTGTAAAAAATTTGACGCATCATTTTCTCTCATATAATAAATGAGGGTTGCCATATTATAGAAGTTGTTCGTCAAAGGCTCTGGGTGCTAAAGTGGTGCATTTAAAACAAAACTGAAGCCATATTTATTAAGGAAATAAATCGCCTTGTTTGAAAAAATGAGTGGTTATTGAAAATCGTGTTTCTCACAATAGGCCTTAAGTCCTTCATCGGACTGCACTTTAAAATAAAATAGCAGAAGGGATTATAATGTCAAAATTCACAGTATATGAAAAGCAGCAGTTACATTACATAAATATAGCCTGGCCTTCCGGAAGCTATTTCTTTCTTTGGGCCTTTCCTCTGTCAGTCCTGTTAGTCCTGTTAGTGCAGGCAGTGGAAAGGTTAATTCCTTCCTTAGGCCTGTGTGTGTGTGTGTTCCAGCCTTGAATATGTATCAGTATTCAAGGGCAGGCCTAGCAACTCTGAGGATGTCAATCTGAGGGGTGGATATTGGTTGGAACACCCCCTGATGTGTGTGGGCCAATCTGTATCCGGCTCTGGCTTGCTATGAGTCAGAGTTAGAGACACTCCCCAAAGATATACAAATTGTGAGATCCTCCCAAAAAGTGTATGTCAGTTGAAAGTTGAGTTCTGGAAGAAGTTGAGTGAGCAGATAGAGAAAGACCAGTCTCTTCCTCCCACCCATGAGGGACTGGGAGGGAAGGGAATTATGCTGCCTGAGTCAGGGCTCTGATTTAGGAGAGAAAGAGAAGCATGATAGGATGCAGAAATAAGAAAGCCTGTTCTCTGCACTTTGAGCTGACTGCAAAATAAAACCACGCAGAAAAGACATGCGGTGTGTTCCTTTTTCTGTTGAATGGAGGAGTGTCAGTGGGGTCCCATCCCCTGAATATCTACAGGGATTCCTGCTGGCTGGAGGCGTTGCACCAAGTGAGATCAAGGTACCTGTCCCTACTGTCCTGTTTCTCCCCACACCACCGCGGAGCGCTCAGCCCTCCTGTTGCCTACAGGTACGCAGCCCAACACCTAGAAGTAGCTGGAGAGAGCATACCCCCCCAATCTCACTAAGGGGTGGGGGCACAAGGGCAACATAAAATAAGATAATGTCATTATGGAACTAGAGAGAGTGCAGAGAAGAACCAACCTAATTAATAAAGGGGATGGACAATCTAACTTATGGGGAGAGGCTAGCTAAATTAGATTTATTTACATTGGGGAACCTCGCCGGGGTGTGGACAAGGAGGTATTGGACAGCGGGGCACGGTGTGGGTACGGCCGTGCGAGGTGTGTATGGTTTTGTGTTATTAGCTACGTGTTGCCAGTAAAGATAAGCGCTATATCACCATGTGTATAATTATTCTTTACTGTGTGTTCCTTGGAAGGGGTTATCCAATTGCACGTGGATCCCTCCCAGGTGGAGGTGCGGTCATCACATATACCACGACCACCCCAAGGTCCCTGCAGCGGAGGATCAGGCCTCCTGTGAGCCACTCAGGTAAAGTACCACATGTAGTTTCCCTTAGACACGGGGGGAAGGGGGCTACATATATATATAGATATATATTTTTTTATTAACAGTAAAAAGTAAAGGAGGGAGAGGAGCTTCCTATAATTCTGTACAGGGAGGTTGCAGGGACACATCCAGGGGTAAGTAAAGGGCATTGGCTACTGCGTTCCTCCCCTGGCTCCACTTGAGCCCCCTCTGGGGTGGAGGGAGACACTTTTGGGGGAGCCCACTTGGGCAGCCACCATGTGGGGGGGTCTCACTTGAGCCTACCGGGTTTGAGGGGGCCACACTTGATTTCCACGGGGTGGGGGGGGGGGCCTCACAGGGTTGTGGGGATGGGGGTCCCACTTGAGCGTACGGGGGTTGGGGGAGTTGCACTTGAGATCCCCACTTGGTTTGAGGGGGCCCCACTTGAGTTATATTGAGGGGGGCTCCACCTGAGACCCTCTTTGAGGTGGTGGGGGCCCGGGTCTCACTTGGGTTTACACTGGGAAAAGGGTGACACTTTTGGGCCCCCACTTGGGAAGGAGCACCTTGAGATTGTTCCTGCTGCTCCCCGCTGCTGCACACACACACATATCCAATACCACGCTCCGGTAAAATGGGGCGGGGGATCACCTGTGGTGAGGGGGATTTTTCCTGCTGCTCCACCCAGCAGATGGCGCATATCTGTCTTTTCCAGAGGCAGCACACGCTCCCATCGCGCTCCGGTAAGGGCTGCTGCACACACACAAACGGCCTTCTGTCGCACACTGCTGCACCTACCGCGCTGTGCGATGTCTATCGCCAAGTGGGTCAACCGGCTCCAGGTGGAGGCACGGATTCACAAGGAGGGATGGTTGTTGCAGCAGCTGGCAAGACTGCTCGGCACGGTAGTTCCGGTTGAAGGAGCAGACGAGGCAGTGACCTCATTAGCAGTTCGCTGGCTGAGGTGGGTGAGTTGCAGGAAGATGGGAGCAGTTCTAGTCAGATATGGCAGCCACCCGTGGGGCATGCTGGCAGTGAAGAAAGGCCATGGGCTGTGCAGCAGTCTCCAGCAGCGGTTGCAGGCGACAGGCTGATGCTGCAGGGTGTGCAGTGTTCTCCTGCAGTGGTTGCTGGCGGCAGGCCGATGCTGCAGGGTGTGCAGCGGTCTCCTGCAGTGGTTGCTGGCGGCAGGCCGATGCTGCAGGGTGTGCAGCGGTTGCTGGCGGCAGGCCGATGCTGCAGGGTGTGCAGCGGTCTCCTGCAGTGGTTGCTGGCAGCAGGCCGATGCTGCAGGGTGTGCAGCGGTTGGCTACAGTAGTTGCAGGCAGCAGCACAATGCTGTAGGGCAGCAGTGCGCAAACTGGGGGGCGTGAGTTTTGTTTGGGGGGGCACGGGCGATTGCAGAGGTCCCACGCTCTCCCCCCAGGCATTTAAATTAAATGCTGGGGACTGTGTGAGGCATTTGCAAGCTCAACTTACCGAGGTTCAGCTGGCTCTAGAACGCGTTACCATGGCAACATCTGACGGCACAGTTGCCATGGTAACGTGACGGCAAATGACGCCGGGACACATGACTTCACATGCCGCGCAAAGTAAGGAGGGGGGGGGGAGAGTAAGAAGGAGAGCAGGCACAGGGGGGCGCAGCAAAAAAAAGTTTGCACGCCCCTGCTGTAGGTTGTGCAGCGGTCTCGTGCAGCAGTTGCAAGCAGCAGGGCGATGCTGCAGGGTGTGCAGCGGTCTCCTGCAGCGGTTGCAGGTTGCGTCAATGGACGCTCTTTGCATTTCCATTTGCCCCACCAGACTGGCAGGAGCCTGTCACCGCGGGTGGCATTGAGGGAACCAGGGCCAGAGGTGCCAAATTGCCCATGCCCCATGGTTCATTCAGATTTCCAGGTAACCCTGCTTTTTATACCAGCTTGTCTCTGATTGGCTGCGGAAAAATTTCTCATGCTTTGTATTGGGCTATAGTATTTTTTTATGAAACCGAGAGGTATTATAAACCCTTTCGCCCCTCAGATAGTGAGTTCTCCAGTCCTCTAAGATTCTCAGATTCCAAGTTTCCAGTTTCAAGTCTCCGGCAAGAAAGGGCTGCTTCAGCGAAAGCTGCCTGGAATATTTTCTGTCCTGTTTTTGCAACTGTTATCAGGGATAGGATTCCCTGCACCTAGGAGAGTCTAGGTTGTTACCCCAATTCCCAAGTAAGTGTGTCTTTTTGCTGTACAGTAGTTTGTATATCATTGAGTGTATGCCTTTTCTTGTGAATACATTTCCAATTTATTTAATTAACTTGTTTTGCTCAATGCATGATCCCGGTAAAAAGGTGTAAATTGCCTGGTCTCCCGTGGCAGTCGAGTTGGACGGTGTTGCCTCTGTTGCAATGGCAGTTGGGGGTGTAAGTGCTTGTCCTTGCCAGACGGGGGCTTGGTGCTGGTAAAGCCCGGTGTGGCTGGGAGTGGAGAGTGGGCAGGGGTCATTTAAATATGGCTTGCGGGCGCCCACGGCCAAGTCACGTGGGCCCGGCTTGAGGGTCACAGGCTCATCGGTTCAATTACCTTTGACCTTTCACCTGTGGAGCGAGCACTCTGGCAGGGATGGACATTTATCCAATAACGTAATGTTTAAATAAAAAGCCGCGGCCTTTGTACCTCCAGACCCGGTGTCTGCGGTTAATTGTTTGCCTTTATGTGCTAGTGCTGTTAGGCACTTTGCAGGAGAGAGTGCGGTTCTGAATAAATAAAGAAACATTTTCATTAACGATTCCGTTTGAGTGGCTTTTAGATAAACAGAAACATTAACAATGTGCTTTACTTTATTCTACTGTAATCTTCCAACAAATACACAATTGTGGGGGATTCACAGAATATAAATGAATGCGATCATTTTACTGAATTAAGCATGGCAAATCTCGCAACCATCCCCTCCCCCCCAGCACCAAAGCGCGCGCGGCTGTAGCTTTAAGTTTTTATTATTCATTTACAAATACATACAGTAGCTAAGCTTACCCTTGGTCTCTGGTTGTATCTTTGGGTTGGTGCTTGAGGTCCAACTTGTTCTTATCTGCCATAAATTATTTTTATAAAAGGTTTTTTGTTATTAAACTGCACAGCACAACTTGTCCCTCTCTTAATAATGACTATCGGCAAAGAGTTCATACCGTCCCTCCACCCATCTCCCTGCTCTCACACACTCATAAATCATTCATGTTAATGCAGCCACCCCTCCCCCTGAGTGTCCCTGCCTGAGCTAGGCATGGTGTACTGTATGCAACAAAAGGTTGCCTGCTGTACACTAATTGCATGTGTAGCCAGGTCCCCCTCTTACCTCCGGGCTGCGTGAGGGGGACGGCTGTTAGGCTGTGGAGGTGGCTGGTGCAGGGAGCAGGCGAGCGGGTCGCTGATGCTCCACCATTTTTGCTAATAACCGCGCATGCGCTGTACGGTTCGCGCATGGCCCCAATAGTTGCGGCAGCCATCTTGGTACACCCCCGCGCATGCGCAGTATATTAGGAATGGCGGCCATTACACCCAGAAGCTACGCCGGGGAGCTACACTTGCCAGCAGCCTCAGGGGCTGCACAACACATGGACAAGCACAGCAAATAGGGCTCCAGGGATCTCCCTGCCACAGACTGTTACATTTGGCGCGCTCAGCGGGACCACGCCAGTCGGAGAAGGGAGCCAGACAGAGAGGTAGGGTCACAGGAGCCTCTGGCTCTGAGGCACAGCCTAGCTTGTCCCCTTAGGCCCTAATCACGTGTAGCTTGTGGCTGCTTCAGGGAAGGCCCCATTAGATAGGTACGCTTCCCCATTTTGCTGTCTAGTGTCAGGGACACAGGGGAGACTCCGCACAGTGACTGCAGCCTGCGGTCCCGGACCAGACCATCTCAGTGCAAGGGACTCTGGTGATATTATCCACGCTGGAATTCACCCCACTCGGATGCGGACGCCATCGTGGCCGACGTCGCTAGATCGAGCAGATCCCTGCTGCTATGTCGGCCGCACCAGGTACTGGAGTACCCGGCAGGTACCTCAAATAAGTACACCCACACTACAAGGGATAGGGCTATCTCCTACACTTTGGGTGGGCCTTGACATTGGGAAGAAGGGACATCAGGGTATTGGTGTCTGACTGTGGATACTGTGACAGGGTGAATGAACGTAACCAGCCATATACCTGGCAAACCTATGTTTAGGCTTGCAGTGCAGCAGTGACGAGGTTAAGTTTCAGTTGAGAAGGGCTGCTTAATTAGTCTGACCCCAGCTGCATAATCCAGGTGTTTTAAAACCCCCAGGCTGTACACACATGCAAGCTAGCTGGTCAGGAGACAGGACTGACATGCTGAAGAGAAGCTGCCTTATTTTCTATGCTGAAGAGAAGCTATTTTGTTTTTGTCTGCTGAAGAGAAGCTATTTTGTTTTTGTATGCTGAAGAGAAGCTATTTTGTTTTTGTGTGCTGTATGTTTTTAAGGCCCAATAAAGAAGCCCTATCAAGAGAACCCTCGTGTGTTGTTGCATGTACCCTGAAACAGGGACACTCACTGGTGGTATCAGGTTGGGGCCTATATTATTGTGTGGTACAGGGTACGGGGTCTGTGTTCAGTAAAGGTTGTCGTTATATACCTGACTGTGTGTATCATTATTATTGTTCCTGTAAGGGGCCTATCCCACCACGTTGGGAACCCTTACAGGTGGAGGCGCTGCATCGAGACGAACCAGAATCACCCCAGGCTCCCAGTGGCGGAGGCTCAGGACTCCTGGTAATAGCAGCATTGGTAGTTCCTTCCCTTGTACGGGGGAACAAGGGTTACACATGGTTAAAAGCAAGAACGATTATCGCGCTAATTAACTGGCCTTTAAGTCAACCAATGGTCAAATCTGATGAAGACGTTCACACCCCATGTGTGGTTGATACTTGTCAGCTGTATACATGAAGTTTATGTAGGATATCAGTATGATGATACAGTGGGTCAAAATTCGCTAGGCATTCAGAGCAAAAAAATAATACTGAATCCCAGTATAGTCCAAGTGTTGGAGGTGCCCCAGATGCAGGGAATGTCCTGTGAATCTGCAGAAAAAAATGCAAGTGGAAGCTGCAAAAGGCGAGGGTCATTTATACCCTTTTGAATTTTGGAAAAGACCCTTGCAGTGACCAAACCATCAGTGATCATGGATTAAATTGAAACAAAGAAATACCTTCTATAGGATTCAGTGGTAATTTAGCAGTAGAATACTGCAAGATGCCTGGGCATACCTCAAAAAGGGGAACAGTTACGCATGCAATATCTGTATATATGAAAGCTTACAAGTCTGCCCAATAGTAAAATATGAAACTTCCCTAAAGAAAGCCAAAAGATAGGCTTTACTGGTATTCATAAAGGAGTCATCATTTATCCTGAGTATCTCAACAGTGTGGTTGGGTAATTGTTATAGAAAATAAATAAAGATAGTCAATGCCTACCTGGGAGACCCATAATCATGGGAATAGATTCATTAACTAAACCCTCATCCAAATTGTTGGATTGCAAATATAACCCTAACCCAACTCAAGAGTACATTTGGATCTGGTCTTCTATAGGGACTATTGGAAAATACCCTTCTGTACTGTATGGTGACTGGTACAAAACTTCTCAGGGGGGGAAATGACAAATGGGTTATTGTGTTTGTGGACTACAGGTAGGTTTTAAAATATAGCACGGGCACCAGTGACTTTTAAAATAAAAAGTATTTATTATACAAAAGATTGTAAAATACAAAAATAGTTATTTTTAATGAGGTTCCAAAAATGATAATAACAGTCCAACAAAACCATACAGATTAAGGCATGTTCAATAAACAAAAGTATATTTCACCCTCCAAGGGGCACTTGCATTTTGAAAAGGGTGTGCAAGTTACACCCATAGCTATTCTCTGCTGAGGTTTTTAACTCTTTAATGAGTCACAAGGCTATTGTCCATCCGACCTCTGTCATTCATACAGTACAGTTTCTTGGCCCCTAACTCTCCTGTAGAAATAGAAGCCTGCTGGACACATGCCTGCTGACCAGTACACAGGGCTCCACTAAACGTCCGTCACTTTCCAGTTACAACACACAAACTTCTGGATCAGTACCAGTACCAAACAATTGCCCTTCACTTATAGCTACTTTGCCCTATAATCCAGTTCAGCATTCAGCTCTTGTATTCTAATCACTTAACACAGCATGGCAACAATTCCTCAAACGTTACTCACTCAAGATGTTACACAAGTCTCTCCTTTCAAAAATATACACTTTCCTATAACCATTCCCACTAATTGTACTAAGTACAGGAGATGTAAAGGCCAAATCTTGAACCCATCAAATACCATGCATACAAACAGAAAATATGTGGTACAATTTCCTTGCTTTATTCGGGATTGTTTGCAGTCAGATTTTAAGGACTATGTAAACCGGTTAAATGATAACAAACCAATATGCAATTTTCGTACGCATTTGGAGGAGGGAGTATAGGCATCCTTGGCTTACACATATGGAGTGATGAAATTATTCAATTTTAGGAGTAGCTCACAGCACAGTCTGGTGTCCTGCTCCGCGGAGGTGACTTACTACTGAGTAATACCTATGCTGTGGGCAATCACTCACACACTCAGCTACTGTGAGGGGGCTACCTGGGGCCTAGGGGGTTAGGTCTGGCCTAGTCAAGGAAGCTGACTGCTCCCTGGACACTACCTCCTCCATCCACGGCTCCCTTAGGACTAGCCTCGCTGCCTCCTGTCCAGCAGAGGATTTCCTGGTCTCCAGGCCCTCCCTGTCTGGCGGCGCCAACCGCAAATGGCCGCCGCGCTACATACAGTCCCTGGTACACATGCGACGTCAGCCGCAAGATGGCCGCCGCAACATCCCTCTATCCTCCTGAGCCACGGAACCGGCTCCCTAGAGGTAAGGGAAGTGTCCTGTTACACTTAGGTAAAAGAGTGGTTTCCTCTAACAGTGCCATCCACAGAGCTCTGTATAGTTAACGCAGAATTTAACAATCCATTAGTTAGTTAAAGGTGGCATTAGGTCCCTTAAGTCCCTCAAATCTGAGTTTTTCTGGAGAGTAGAGATACCACCTGAGATACCTGGGATATATGCTAATAAGTCATTTAAATATACTTTGTATATCCTCTAACCATATATCCCAGGTGTGCTCCTTTTTGTCCACAGGTGTATCAGGTGTCTCTCTCCCCAGGTGTGCTCCTTTTTGTCCACAGGTGTATCAGGTGTCTCTCCCCCCAGGTGTGCTCCTTTTTGTCCACAGTTGTCTCTCCCCGTGTTGTTTGAAAGTGTGTTTGAGGGGATATGTATGTATGTATCTTTATTTATGTAGCGCCATTCATGTACATAGCGCTTCACAGCAGTAATACACGTGGCGCAATAATATAAATAGCAAATAATACAAATAACACATAATGGGAAGAAGGACTTTCAGATATTAAAAGTGACATTTAGGAAAAGGAGTCCCTGCCAAAGAGCTTACAATCTAATTGGTGGGTAGGAAGAACGTACAGAGACAGTAGGAGGGCGTTCTGGTAAGTGCGTCTGCAGGGGGCCAAGGTTTAGATATCAGGTGTATATTATTAGCCACGGAGCTACTCCTATGCTTCGTTAAGGAGGTGGGTTTTAAGATGAGTTTTACAGGTGGATGGAGAGGGTGCTAGTTGGATATTGAGGGGGGGGGGGGGCATTCCAGAGATGTGGGGCAGTCAGTGAGAAAGGTTTTATGGCGGAAGACGGCTATAGGCACAAAAGGGATATATATAGCACTTGGGACTCTTGAAGAGTAGGAGCTGTCTCCTTCTTGGCAGTGCTAACCTGCTGTCAAGTCAATGCTAATAAGATCAATAATTACTGTTGTTTTTGCATATCTTTTGCTTTGTGGTTTCAACGTAACCTCAGGGAACATAATGTCTGCTACTAATTTTCGTAACATGACGTTATGAGCCTTGAGTTAACAGTGCTTGCTTGTAATATCCAGCTATACATCCAGAGCTCACATCTGAGGGAGGTTAAAGATAGAATGTTATCTAGACCATTTGCATGATTATGATGTAACTGCAGAACGGAGAATATATAGGGATATTAGATAAGGTGCTTGGTTGGGCTCTATATTCATAAAAATAATCCCCCCCAAAAAAGAAAGAAGGATGAGTTGTTTAACTAGGTGTTTGATGCTTCCCTTTTCCAGCAGAAATAAGAAAAATTCTAGCATATCAGAAGATAATGTAATTATTCCGTTTAAGGATTTTCCTTATTGGTCCAAAAAGGCTGATTTTTAGAAGCCCTCTGTGTTTCAGGGAGACAAATCGATTCATAGCGAATTTACTACCAAAAAGAAAGGTCTGTGGTTAGAGAGATGTCCCGTGGGTAATTTCTGTTGTGGACCATATAACCTTTGTCAAATCTTAAAGCAATAGAATACTTTCTTGAGAAATGGAAAGGTGTATAAGATTAAGGATTTTTATAAACTATAAACGTTTGTTATTTAACTTCACAGAGGCCCATGTGATATTATTTATGTTGAGAAGACTAATTGGACCATTCTGATTTTTGGCTTTTCAATTATTTTCTATCTGTAATAATTATGTTCCTTCATAGGTATCTCCCTATATCTGTGGGTACAAGTCCTTAGGCATATTCAAGTTAATAATCAGAAATGGAAATTCTACTTTATCAATATTTATCTATAAAACTACTGATGAATTTCACAATGCTTTTAGGACAAAAAAAAGTAAAATATAAAGGTAATTAGTAAAAAAAAAAAAGTAGACACGTTTGACTATTAAATAGGGTATCTCTCTGAGTCTTTTGCACCTTTAAACTTCCGTGTTGCTACAGTACACTGCGGGGTTTGACAGGAGAAAAGGCTGATGGTATTACAAGCAACAAGATCATAAGAGGAATATTTTTAGTGGTGGCATCCTTCAAATCAATCGTACATTCTTTTTCCACCCACTGTTTCTGGCTAGAAGTCGGTGCTTGTGATGTTTTGCGTAATCCCCTATAACACTGTCCCATATAGCCCTTCATGGCATCGTAAAGCGGCTAAGTTGTACTCAAAATAACTCGCCCTATAACCGCCGTGTCAGTTTCCCCAAGTCAAAATCTCCCAGTGGCATCAACACATTTCATAATGAGCCTTTCTACGAGACTTTTCTCGGCTCAGAGAACATCAAATCACAAACATTTGTGTGCGTATCTTTCCCTTATAGCTATCCTTTTTGGTTAGATTCTTGTTTTTAACTCAAAATGCTATTCTTTTTTTAGGGTGGTTTATCGAAGTACAGAAATAATAAAGGGATAGGTGTGGGGAAGGGGATTGAGGGATAGGTGTGGGGAAGGGGATTGAGGGATAGGTGTGGGGAAGGATTGAGGGATAGGTGTGGGGAAGGGGATTGAGGGATAGGTGTGGGGAAGGGGATTGAGGGATAGGTGTGGGGAAGGGGATTGAGGTGCATAAAAAAAGAAGTCGCTTAGTTTGTCACATTCAAGGACATCTTGTTTCGATCTATACATTGCTTTTCTCATCCTCAGTCATGGTCTTTTAGGCAGGTGGAGGTGATCATTGTCTGTTCAGCTGTCCCATAGTCTGGTTCGTACATCTCCAAGGTTAGGCTCTTTTAAAGCAGCAGTCCAAGTCGCCATTTATTTTATTTTAATTATTTATTTTTCCCTTTAATACGTGCATCAATACAATCCACACAATGAGAAGTAATTAGCTAAGTTGCCGATTGATCTGTTCTCCTGTGATTGACCAGCGAAGATTGGGCTCGGGGTTCACTAAATGGCTTTCAGTGCTGCAGAAGAGGATCAAAGATGCAAAGTTCTGTGGGGAAGATCATGTGACCAGGCAGTCACTAGATAAAATTGGTGCACTGCTAGAGAGGTGGCAGGGCTCAAAAAGGGGTTTGCCAGAGCCTGTTTCAGAAGAGGACAGGGATGTGACTTTGTAAATGGTTGCTATAGAAACAAAAAAAATGCTTGTTACACTATAATACATTAAAGGTGTAATTTAGAGTTGATTTTTTTTTTAAATGCTACAAGTATTTTCTCATAGTACAGAACTGATTTTATTTTTTTTAACACACGTGGGATATTGCTTGGTCTGCAGCTTTAAAGTTTTTTATTTTATTTTCCACTTACGGAAAATAAAATGACATTTGTAGCATCAGACTTTCTATGGTAGCAAATAAAAACTGCTGGTAGAACAAGGCGGCCTGTATGATAAGCTAAACTCTGTATTCCACACTGGTTATAAATTATTTATTGCCAGGCATTAGTGCTGAACAAAATGCCAGCTGATTGTTGTTTTTCATGCACATTTATGTTGAATGGAATCCAGGATAATTCTGCATTGCAAATCATGGCAAGCCTTTCTCATGCTCAGTGCTGCTAGAGATGCAAGGCATGCTTGTTGTAAAGAAGAGAGAGAAAGCCTGTGCCTAGTTACCTGGAGTGGTATTAATCCAATGTAAACAGCACAACATGTGTCATGGGAGGAAGAAAAATAATATGGTCGGGCAATAGTGTGGGAACCCCAATAAAGTGCAGGGAAGCCCAACCAGAGATGCAGATGTACTCAACACGATGGAGACACTGGACACCCAGAGACAAAAGCTAAGGAATTGCAAACATGTGACCTATTTATTGTGTCAGCTTTGTTGTTTTGGTCTACAGCATAATGGATTTTCTGCAGTGCAGGATGGCGTGCGCAGGTTAAAGCGTTCATATCAAATTGCGAGGAATGGCATTGGGAGGGGAGATGCCGTGAGGCGATGTCATTGTAATAACATGAAGGTGACATCACGAATCCGACAGTATGCAATGACATCAAAAGCTGGCGAGAGACCAGGGGCGGCTAACTCCAGTCCTCAAGGGCCACCAACAGGTCAGGTTTTCAGGATATCCCCTGCGCCCTACTTCAGCACAGGTGGCTCAGTCGTGGAGTATTGTATTATTCCCTTTCCATCTATCGCTCTCTTTTACACTTTCACGCAGTGTGTGTTAACCCCGGGGTGCTCAACTCCCCGTTCTCAAGCCAGCCAACAGGCCAGGTTTTCAGGATATCCCTGCTTCAGCACAGGTGGCTCAATCAGAGGCTCAGTCGAAGACAGCCTCTGATTGAGCTACCTTTGCTGAAGCAGGGACATCCTGAAAACCTGACCTGTTGGGGGGCCCTTGAGGACAGAAGTTGGCCACCCCTGCATTAGACGTTCCGCTTAATGCCCAGGGGAGCTGCTGGAACCCCAAGTACTCCCCATGGTTGCTAAAAGACACTTTACAGGAATGAGGAAAGTAAACAGATAAAGAGAGAAAAAAAAGGACCCCCCCAAAAATACCAAACAATTAATAATAAAACAAACATATCAAAATCTCAAAACCCCCCCAAAATACCAAATATAAGCAAAGAAAATCACAGAAGTTAAGGGATGATGATGAGTCATCCAAGAAATGCAGTATAAATGACGGGAACATACAGAGACTGTAAATGCTGGCCCGTTACCTAAAACATTTCTCTTTGAGACACTCTCGAATTTATGTTGTCACCAGGTGGCAAGAGGGATATAAAATCAACACCCATCAATCTATTGGGAAGAGAGTGTAACGTCATTACTTGTAACAATGGGTGACTCCTTCTCTCTTCCCCATTATTCACCTCAACTCTTTTGTGTTTAGAAAAACAAGTTTTTCTGGAATAACCTACAGGGACATTTCATGAAATAACGTTTCCACGGGCTGGAGGACCCCAAGCTATTCATCTACTGTACATAGGCAAGAAGGTGTCCTCCGTCACTTTAAGGTGTGTTATGGAATAACACCACTTAGAACATATGGATCTTAATCGGTATATGAGTTTCATCACAAGTAATCAGGGCCACATTAAGGGAAAAATAATTTAACTAATACATTTTGGGTCTTGGGGGAGAGTTTTTGGCCTGGGAAGGTGGAGAGATGAGTTATGGGTCTAGGAATGAAGGGGGGGGGGGGGGTGGGGGCGGGGGGGGGGGTGGGGGGGGGGGGGGGGGGGGAGGTGGAGGTGAAGGAGGTATGAGTCGACTTTGCCTACTTGCATCCTCGAAGGATGGAGGTCTGCTAGAGGCCTGTGGAGGGGCCAGCTAGAGAAGACCCACAGAGATACCAGTCAGGGGGCCTGCTGGAGGGTGTCCATGCAGGTGCCTGATTGAGGCAGCCTCTCTTTCACCAGCTTCCAGCAAGCCCACTTTGACAGGCGCCTCTGTGAATCTGGCACTAAATGTTAGGGTTGTCGGCAGGGGGGCCCCTTGACTCATTCGGCCCAGGAGACTGGTCCTAGCTGTCACCCATTGTCGGCATCCCTGGGTGGGCCCCTGATGGCTGTGGGCCCTGGGCAATTGCCTCTTCTCCAATTGGATAAAGGGATCCTGCAAGTAATGTGGGAATACTTGTGTAACGGTCATATCACCCCACCCAATCGCATATACCGCGTGCGTGGAGAGAACATGCAATGTTACCAAGGGGGTGCGTGGTGCTATACCTGTTGGCTCACAGAAGGCTGAGCCTCCGCTAAGGGAACCTGGGGCAATATATTACAATACTAATGATGCAGCGCCTCCACCTGCGATGGCTCCCACCAGAGGGGAAGTAGTTCCTCGCAGGACAATACACAATGACCACACAGACAGCTCTATAACTATTGATTTTACTACATGCAGCAACTTATCACATTACATATCAACACATGCGCCACGGCGGACGCTAACCACTCTAGGCGTCACGGCGGACGCTACCACCTCTAGGCGTCACGGCGGACGCTAACCTCCCGCAGATTGACCCCACCCTGTGTCCAGTAATCCCCACCCAAATGTCTTGCACTCCCAAAATCATATACCAATGTCTGCATATGTATGTGTGACTGCGCAGCCACTATGTCTGGTGATAGGCCTGGTTGGTGCACGTGAGTTGCAGGTTACCTGCCCGGGCTCCAGCCACGGGTACCGCGATATCACCGGAGTTCCGCTCGATCCGACGCTGTCCTCCACACCGCGTTGGGTGAATTCCAGCGCGGATAATATCACCTTAGTCCCAGGGTCTTTGATAGTGTTCTGAGCCCAGAACCCACCTCGCAGGGCCGCACGGCTTTAGCACTGTGTCCCTGACTAAGCTACCAATAAATGGGTCAGTGTCCCTATCTAGGGCCTGTCCCTATACTCCACAAGCTATTAAGTGGCTCAGGACCTAACTGGGGGCCTGGGGGCTGCTGGCCTAATGCAGAGGGTCACTGACCCTTGCATCCACCTCTTACCCCTAGCTGGTCCGGCTCCTGACTCACTTCCTCTGCAAAACCCCGCGAAAATGTATCTCTCCGGGAGCAGGGGAATCCAGCCTTCCGATTGGCTCCCTGGCGTCACATGTGTTTGCCCCTGTGCACCCTGGGGGCTGTCCTTCCCGCCTTGGGTGTGCGTGAGCTGTGTGGGGGCCTCCCGCGCTGTTTCCTGCCCTGCGCATGCGCAACAGCCTGGTAATGGCGGCGCCCTGCTTCAGCCGCCGGGCCGGTGGCAACGCGATCGCGGCCTTAGCAACGGCCCGATCGCGTCCCCGGCAACCGGCCCGCTCGCGTCCCTAGCTACCAGGGATTCCTATGCCGCTCGCGTCCCTGACTACCGGGCAACGCGCGGCTCGCGGGACAGAGGGAAGGGGGGTTGAGCGCGCGAGGGGGACCTGGCTACACTTGCAATCGAATTATGGGTGAGTAAAGAAAGTATTTACAGTAATACTGTTGCATATGTAATATTCATGGTACCTGAAGCAGTGACTAGAAATAAATAATTAGCAGAGTAATCAGACAAGTCTACTGGAGAAACTAGGTCCTTGTCTGCATTGTGTCTGTGTTTTGTTAGGGCTAATGACACTGCTAAATAAACCCATAAATTTATTTCTACCCAAAGTTACCATGCCACATACCTGCTAGAAAACTCCAGATAAACTATGTAATAGTGTTCCAGACCAGTCTTTCTTCAGATCCTTCTTTGTTATATCAAAGTTACAAGTGGGAATACAAAAGTATGTTCCATCATTTGAGATACAGTATGCTAACTCTTATGGGAATGTTATTTTTACCCTAAGGCTATGCATCATATCTATCTTTTCCATTAGGTTTTCTTAGTAACTTGATGCTAGAAAAATGGTTCTCCTTGGCACAGATGATCAGACAAAGAAGGCCGCATGTTCATGGCGAAAAGAAAAACCAGACAGTGTAGTAAATTCTAATAAATTATCTTAAACTAATATGTAGCTGGACAGTTGGACACTGACCTTTATGTTGTGAGGTCAAAAATTGCAGCAGGTCACTTTTTTCTCCCCCTGGCATCATGGAAGTACATTCCAGAGACAGGATACCTGAAGAAGGGAGTGCGGGGAGTGCAGATTTTGCTTGAAATACGTGGATTTGTTAATATCTTTTTCATCTCAGTGAACCCACTGATTCCTATTCGTGTAAAAAAAGCTGGGGGGTAGGGGAAGAGGGGGAGGAGGGCCATAAAAAAATGGAGTTGGATGAACTTCATCTTTAAACAGAAAAGTGTATGTTTTTTCGTTTTCTCTCTCTTTCCCCCCTCCATCAAATGAATGCATTTGGATTCACTATGATTAACCTGCAACATTACGCTAGAATGTGAGCATGCTCCTGATTGGTGGATGTAAAAGAGTTGACATTGTTATGTAGCAACAATGTATCAACTGTGTATCAACGAATAGTGGAGCTCTTGTGAAACAAAAAGACAATGGCTGGCCACTATAGAAAATGAATCAACGGCTACGCCAGTGTGATTGAATCATTAGTGTATCTAACAGGAAATAACCCTGTACAGGCAGTCCTCGGTTATCCAACGGAATCCGTTCTGGAAGTAGCGTTGGATGGTGAAACCGTTGTAAAGCGAGTCCCATGTTAATCAGTGGCGGTGAGCGTTGGATAACGCATTCCGGCGTCGAAAAACGCCCCTTAGGGTTGCATTGTAAAGTGTTGGATATGCCATTCGTTGTAAAGTGAAACATTGGATAACGAGGACTACCTGTATTTGGTTTGGATGTCGTTTAAAAAAAAAATCCTTTGAAAAACTAAAATAACTTTAGATTTTTTACTCCAATACGCCGTGATTGTTACAGAGAAAGAGCACTCACAATTACTGAAAGTCTTCTTGCCACGGGTGCACATCTATCCAGTACGTCACCAAGACCAGTATCACAGGTGTGCACTGTAAAAGGTTTACAGAAGTGTGGTGGGATGAGTGCATGAAGAACAGGTAATGGCACTCACATGGACATCCTTAAATAAATTATTTTATTTATTTATAAAAATGTTTTACCAGGAAGTGATACATTGAGAGTTACCTCCTCGTTTTCAAGTATGTCCTGGACACAGAGTAATAACAATACATGGTTACAATAAAAGACCAGGGTTATACAGTCAATTCACAGACATTTCATGGACAGATAGAGTTGGAAATGAATACACGTGATCAACTTTTCAGACCCTGCACGTACCTTCTGTCTTGATTTTATGCATAAAGAAATATTTGGATGAGCGAGCAAGCGAAGCGAATACTTGAACTAGACTTTGTGGCCACTTTGGGTGTGTCTGTTTCTTTGGTCGTGTTTTCTCTCTCCACAGGCCAACCGCCTTGACCGAATCTGATGAAACGTTGAGGGTTCCTTTCTGCCGTCCTAACTTAGATCTGCCAGAAGTTTCAACCAAATTGAGGCAGCCCCCATCTTGAAATTATTGTTTTCTTTTTTGAAGTGATAAAAAATAAAAATGACACGGTGCATCTCATCGACTGGATTCTTGATAGAAAACATAACATTTATTATTTTACAACTTGTACTATATTTTCAGACAATTAGCTTGAACCGTTGCAGAGAAATTAAATATTTAAAATGAAAATAAATTGGTAAGAATGGTAGCAAACAACACTATACAACAACAACAACAACCTGTAGCTTTACTTTGACATCTATGTGGCAGTGATAATTATTCACTGGCCAAGAGGGGATACGATAACTATATACCAATATATTCAGCGTCAAGACAAGGAGCTTTCAAATGAACTATTCATCCCAAGGGCAGTACAAAGGACACAGGGTCATCCCTTAAGGTTGGAGGAAAGGAGATTTCACCAGCAACAAAGGAAAGGATTGTTTACAGTAAGGGCAGTTACAATGTGGAATTCATTACCCATGGAGACTGTGATGGCAGATACAATAGATATCTTCAAAAAAGGTTGGACATCTTTTTAGAAAGGAAAGGTATACGGGGATATACCAAATAAGTAAACATGGGAAGGATGTTGATCTACGGAGTAACATGATTGCTGTTTTTTAGAGTCAGGAAGGAATTTAATTATTTCTTTTCCATTTTACAATCTGCTGTAAAACCTCAAATCCTATTTGATCCCTAGTGATGGACAGCATCATTCATACACATCAAGGGCCTTCTCTCTCTCTCTGTCCACCCCTGTCTCTCACTGTCCCCCCTCTCTCACTGTTCCCCCTCTCTCTCACTGTCCCTCCCCTCTCTCTCACTGTCCCTCCCCTCTCTCTCACTGACCCCCCCTCTCTCTCACTGTCCCCTTCTCGCTCACGGTCCCCCCTCTCTCTCACTGTCCTTCCACTTTCTCTCACTGACCCCCCTTCCACTTTCTCTCACTGACCCTCTCTCTCTCATTATCCCCTCTCTCTCTCACTGTTCCCTCTCTCTCACTGTCCCCCTCTCTCACTGTCCCCCTCTCTCACTGTCCCCCTTTCTCTCACTGTTCCCCCTTTCTCTCACTGTTCCCCCTTTCTCTCACTGTTCCCCCCTTTCTCTCACTGTTCCCCCCTTTCTCTCACTATTCCTCTCTCTCTCTCATACTGTTCCTCCCTCTCTCTCACACTGTCCCCCCTCTCTCTCACTGTTTCCCCTCTCCCTCACTGCCACGCTCTCTCACTGTCCCCCCTCTGTCTAACAGTTCCCTCTCTCTCACTGTCCCCCAAATCTCTCACACTGTTGCCCACTCTCACTCACTGTTCCCACTCTCTCACTCTGTCTCCCCCACCTCAACTTTCTCTGTAATTCCTGCTTCGCTTGTACTGTAATTCAGCCCCCGCTTGTAGCCCCGCCTCGGCTTGTAGCCCCGCCTCGGCTTGTAGCCCCGCCTCGGCTTGTAGCCCCGCCTCCACATGCTCGTGCGACAGCCTGCAAGTTAAAAGGAAGAAAGGGACCAGGGAGAGAGGAGGCAGAGGGCTGCAGGGGCTGTCCCTGCTACCAGTGCTGTACATCACGCACCATATGAGTAACCCCTTTTTTTGCACAATCTCCAATTTACGTGTTGTACTGTTCATCCTTCCGGAGATATGTTCTCCAGATATGGCGGCTTTCTATCGCGTGACCCTTTGTCCATGTTACAGTTTTCTCACTATACCAGCAGAATTAAAAATAAACTTACTTCAGGTGGTCCCTGAGGTCGGAGGAAAGCCATGTATCTCTAGCAGATCCCCTGATTCACACAAAGTAACAGAAAGTAACAAAATGTGTACAAGTGACCCTATTAATAAGATGTAAGGAATTGTAGGAGGAGGCTTGGGAAATGTACAACATTTTATTTCAAAATGTAAGGAAAACATGTTGTTCTTTACAGAGTAGAGTGGCCTGTACCTGTAAGTGCAAAATACTCACATGTGCGAATTACTGGGACCTTCTCCCTGCAACAATAAACTTTGGCACATTTGAAATGAGCAGATGTCTTCTCAGGTTTCTTCAAGACAAGCTCAAAGTGGAGGGACTCAGGACCAATGCAACTTGGGATGCCCCTTATACAGTGTTCCCCAACTCCAGTCCTCAGGGAACCCCAACAGGTCAGGTCTTAAGGATATCCCTGCTCCAGCACAGGTGGCTCAATCATAATGACTGGGCCGCTGATTGACCCACCTGTGCTGGAGCAGGGATATCCTTAAGACCTGACCTGTTGGGGTTCCCTGAGGACTGGAGTTGGGAAACACTGCCCTCGTAGATTGGGTAAAAGCAACAAGTGCACACCGTGCACACCAGAAAGCGATGCGACCAAGTTAATGCAAAAGAGTGATTTACTGATTGAACAGCATCAGATCCAACGTTTCGGTGCAAGCACCTTCAGCAGGTTTCTTACCGTTATGCAGACATAAGCACGATGAAACACTGTTTCTGGTCTCTCTCTCCTGTACATGAAGACACATATTTTAGGAGATTGATACATACTCTAGCTTATATATTAACTGTGCTCTGAAATGGTGGGGGATAATTAATTGCAGCGATGTGTAAACACGATAACAAAAGAAGTTCATCAACACATTTCGATTATGTGTTCGTTTGGCAGCGGGCAGGTCGGCGTGAAGCAGGTTCCTTGAACCAAAAGCACAAAGTGCATATAATATATACAGTATGCATTTATACTCCTTTTCTGCTAATTAGCACACACTAATGATTCATTCTGCTAGTAACATGACATTGTAGTTACTCTGAAATGCATTATACTCAGCGGAGAGGGAGGGCAAAAGCAGATGGGAGAGACAAGGAGAGAAAAAACCAGAACATAGTTTTGTTGAAAAACAAATAGAATATATAACAATACAACATTATAATCCTGAGAACACTTTAATACATGAGAAAAAAACAAAACATTGTTAAAACGTTTAATAAATGTTATAAGGATTATCAAAATATTTATAACTATTTTTGTGCTTTAATGCTATTACAAAGACGTTTAAATTGCACAGTGCAATACTTAGATTTTGTTAGCTTTTATCAATGCAGCAGTATCAGCATTAATTTAGAGCATATTGTTTGTAGAGTGTACAGTAATTGTAGTTGTAAATTAATTTTAGGTACATTATACTGTATGTGAACAATTTCCAGTTTAAATTATGCTGGTCTAACATTCTAAAACAAAATGCAATATATTCACTTTAAGGCACGGCTGCTAAAATTAGAGAGAAGACAAACAAGATCAGCATTGAACTGAAACACATTAACATTTAAATATTAAGGCCTAATTAATATTGTCAGAAAATTGCCATTGTAACTGATAATGGGGGCTATGCACTAAGCAGTGATAAGTAGTTTTAAGAGCGCAAAGTGCTTTTAGAACGTGAAGTTCCGCCGAGCGCTATGCACTAAGCCGCGCAAACAGGCACTTTGCGCTCTAAAACGGGCTTTTCCTTGAAATTTTTTCTAAGTCCAACTTTGATCGTACGATCAGCTGTTTGTGCTGAATCCTGCCCTTCTGCGGGATTCACTAAGCAACGCAAACTGATCGTATGTGAAAGTTGCGCTGAATAAAGCTCACCAGCTAAAGGCTGGTGATAAAAAAGCAGGACTTAGAAAAAATTCTTTGTTTACCTTTTTGCAGGCGCAAAACCAATACAACAGGCCGGCGGGTGTCCCCGGCTCACCAAGTGGGGGTCCCCGCGGAAGTACCGGGGTACCAATGTTGCGCCTCCAAAAATAATAAACAATATTTATAAATAAATACACCCCCCTTACACATACTATACAGTAATGTGCAAAATTACTATTATCCACATATGGATAATAATGCATTTGCCCATTTTAAATACATATAACATTCAATAAAAACAGTAAATACATATTACACTTACCTTTTACAGGAATCCACGATGAAGGCTGTCTTCATCCTCATCTTCATCCTGCCCATGCCCCTACGGTGCTGCAAAACATGCACAACAATTAGAAGAGCCAATGTAATGTCCCCTAACCCCTTAATCACCGTAGCGGTTATTAACCGCTACAGGCATTAAGGGGTTAACCCACCCTCACCCACCATTCGGGAGGCCTACATACCCTCCCACACTAACCCCCCACCCCATGAGGCCTAACCACCCTCACCCACTACCCACAAGGGAGGTCTACCCACATACCCTTGGGGCCAATACCCCCTTCCCCACCCCCAGTACCCACAATAAAAACAATACACAGCCCCACATTAAACATCATTCTATTTACTAAATACATAACCCACCCCCTGTGCCCCCCCATAAATACATGATTTAATCTTTTACATACAGGGTTCATACCCCAGCCCCACGCGAGTCCGGTCACCTGACAGATCTACAGGGTACCAGCAACTTGTTTCACACAGGTTCTGGAGGCCTGTTGGTGGGTCCCGCCAAGCACCATGCCCCCCAGGTGGTCTCCTTGGGTCACCGTGGGCCACAATTGGGTCCCCACGGTAGGCCCGCGGATGTCTGGGAGCCCCGGGTCAGACCCACAGGTGTCTGCGGGGCCTCGGGTGGTTCTCACGGGGGTCTGGGGAACTCACGAGTGCTCACTACGGGTCCGCGGTGCTCCCACGGATGTGGGACCACCGCTTCATCCCCGCACCTACGGGTCAGCGGTGCCCCCACAGATGTGGGACCACCACTTCATCCCCGCAGGTGTCACCCATGGAACCACCAGCCAGATACCCTTGAGATACCCGAGGAGAACGCAGGTGGTCTCTAGAGGTCTCATGCAGAACCAAGGAACCAACCCTGAATGTAAAATAAGTAAACCTGGCCTATACATTCAATACATACACCCCCCCCCCCAACACCTACAGTACAATAATGTGCCAAATAACTATTATCCAGATATGGATAATATATTATTTGCCCATTATGAAACACATAAAACATCCACAAATCAAAACATACATTTGTAATCTTAAAACCACCACATTGCATGTTAAAATAAATACAGCAGCTATTGCAAATATATAAAAAACAAACTGCAGCTACACAAATGTCTATGAAATGTCACACAATTGCATAGAGTGTGTACATGATGCAATTAATCTGTGCATCATACAACACTATGCAAAATATATGTAACAGACAGGGATTTGTTATGGTTTTTAATTTTATGGCTTACCTGTGGATTGGTTCCTGTGCTTCCGGGTCGCTTGGATTTCGGAGAGTGGACATCTAATGGTGAGTAAACAAAAGAAAAGTTTATTATTTTTACTTTTACAGGTTTTTATGATTTTTCATTCATCTGTTATTTTTTCACTCCCATTTGATGCCCGTTAATATATCTATGTATATAATACATTCACGGATACTGAATGAGTGTATTGTATGTGAATTTTGTATGTAAATGCTTTGTATTTTATGCTGTATTATTGCCCCTGTATGTTATGTTTATCTATCTGTATGGATAGACATACAGGGATAATAATTAATTGTTTGGCTCATGTTTAGGTTCTTTTCATGTATGGATAATGTATTTAGCATCTTTATTTTGTCATTGTTGTGAATAATGTAATTTGTATTTAGCTAAAGGCTTCTTTATGGTAGTAAGATTAGAATGATGGTGATTACTTTAAATTAGAATTGTTTTGGCAATGGTTTGGCTTTAGCAATTGAATAGGGAATTGTAGAATTGATTTGTATTGTATTTTAATTGTTTGAGGAAATTGATTAATTGATTGATGCTAATTGTATTGATGTTGGTTAGTTTCTAATTGATTTTCAGGATGGCATTGGTGGTTAGGGGACATTGTTCATAGTGTATTTTATTGTTACATATATTTTGCATAGTGTTATATGATGCACAGATTAATTGCATCATGTAAACACTCAATGCAATTGTGTGACATTTCATAGACATTTGTGTAGCTGCAGATTGTTTTTTTTATATTTGCAATGGCTGCTGTATTTATTTTAACATGCAATGTGGTGGTTTTAAGATTAAAAATGTATGTTTTGATTTGTGGATGTTTTATGTGTTTCATAATGGGCAAATAATATATTATCCATAGCTGGTTAATAGTTATTTGGCACATTATTGTACTGTAGGTGTTGGGGGGGAGGTGTATTGAATGTATAGGCCAGGTTTATTTATTTTACATTCAGGGTTGGTTCCTTGGTTCTGCGTGAGACCTCTGGAGACCATCTGCTTTCTCCTTGGGTATCTCACGGGTATCAGGCTGGTGGTTCCACGGGTGACTCTTGCGGGGATGAAGCGGTGGTCCCACATCTGTGGGGTCACCGCGGACCCCTAGGTGCGGGGATGAAGCGGTGGTCCCACATCCGTGGGGGCACCGCAGACCCGTAGTGAGCACTCGTGAGTTCCCCATACCCCCGTGAGAACCACCCGAGGCCCCGCAGACACCTGTGGGTCTGACCCGGGGCTCCCAGACATCCGCGGGCCTACCGTGGGGACCCAATTGTGGCCCACGGTGACCCAAGGAGACCACCTGGGAGACATGGCGCTTGGCGGGATCCACCAACAGGCCTCCAGAACCTGTGTGAAACAAGTTGCTGGTACCCTGTAGGTCTGTCAGGTCACCCGCCAGCCCGCCGCGGACTCGCGTGGGGCTGGGGTATGAACCCTGTATGTAAAAGATTAAATCATGTATTTATGGGGGGGACAGGGGGTGGGTTATGTATTTAATAAATAGAATGATGTTTAATGTGGGGCTGTGTATTGTTTTTATTGTGGGTACTGGGGGTGGGGGAAGGGGGTATTGGCCCCAAGGGTATGTGGGTAGGCCTCCCTTTTGGGTAGTGGGTGAGGGTGGTTAGGCCTCACGGGGTGGGGGGTTAGAGTGGGAGGGTATGTAGGCCTCCCGAGTGGTGGGTGAGGGTGGGTTAACCCCTTAATGCCTGTAGCGGTTAATAACCGCTATGGTGATTAAGGGGTTAGGGGACATTACATTGGCTGTTGTAATTGTTGTGCATGTTTTGCAGCACCATAGGGGCATGGGCAGAATGAAGATGAGGATGAAGACGGCTTCATCGTTGGTGCCTGTAAAAGGTAGGTGTAATATATTTTGACTGTATTTATTGAATGTTATATGTATTTAAAATGGGCAAATGCATTATTATCCATATTTGGATAATAGTAATTTTGGCCATTACTGTATACAGGCATACCCCGCATTAACGTACGCAATGGGACCGGAGCATGTATGTAAAGCGAAAATGTACTTAAAGTGAAGCACTACCTTTTTGCCACTTATCGATGCATGTACTGTACTGCAATCGTCATATACATGCATAACTGATGTAAATAACGCATGTGTAACAGGCTCTATAGTCTCCCCGCTTGCGCACAGCTTCATAACAGGTAGGGAGCCGGTATTGCTGTTCAGGACGTGCTGACTGGCGCATGCGTGAGCTGCCGTTTGCCTATTGAGCGAGATGTACTTACTCGCGAGTGTACTTAAAATGAGTGTACTTAAACCGGGGTATGCCTGTAGTATGTGTTAGGGGGTGTATTTAGTTTTAATTCTTGTTTATTATTTTTGTTGGTACAACATTGGTACCGCAGGCCCACAGGTACCCCGGGACTCCCGCGGGGACCCCGGGACGGCCGCGGGTACCCCCAGACTCCCGCAGGGACCCCCGCACTCCCGCGGGGACCCCCGCTTGGTGAGCCAGGGACACCCGGATCCCCGCGGGGTCAGCGGGGACACCCGCGTGACCCCCGGGCTCCGTCGCCACCCCCGCGGGGTCAGCCGGGGACACCCGCCGGCCTGCTGTATGGGTTTTGAGCATGCAAAAATAAAAAGCCAGAATTTTTTCTAAGTCCAGATTTCTTTGCGTCTACTCTGACCTGACGTGTTCTAATCAACGCAACTTTCGCGTTTGCTAAGGTTGCGTTGCTTAGTGCATCCCGCTTAAGGGCAGAATTTCACGCAAAGTTGGACTTAGAAAAAATCCCGGAAAAAAAGTCATTTTTAGACCGCAAAGTGCCTGTTTGCGTTGCTTAGTGCATTGGGTTGAGCCAAAAATCACGATCGAAGAGCACTTTGCGGTCTAAAAGTGACTTATCGGAGCTTAGTGCATAGCCCCCATAATCTCTGTTTTCAAGGTGCAATTCCCTCCACCTTAAAACATAAAGTATTCTTCATTTATAAGAACACCATGTATTATTTTCCTACTGACCAATGAATCACAGCGAGAGATCGTTATCCTACAGTATTGTAACACTTAATTCCAGTGAATTTATCCATCAACTGTTCTCTATCAATTGCACATTAGTGCTTTTACCATTCTTTCTTTGAGCCTTGGAAATATTTTTACAAATCAAGACAGACTTGATGAAAAAGCCTTACAAATCTCTGATTGAATTACTGCTTTTTCTCTGCATCAGTCGATATTGTTAATAAAAGTCATGTTCACTTTGGACATCAGCTATTCAGAATGGTTGTAATGTAACACATTTGTTAAAACCTGTTTAATAAACAGCTCGAGCATACTCTGAAATCAAACACTATGGAAGAATTATTAAGTAAACAGTGAGTGTGATAAATAAGGATTAAAATAGCAAAGCGGGCATATAATTTCAATGTCATATAACCCATAGACCCCCACCGAATCGCAGATCGGGCCCCCTAAGGTGTTCTGTGGTCTGGCTACATGTCTTAGTGTGGTGCATACCTGCTGGCAACAGGAGGTCCTGAGTCTCCCGCGATGACATGGGGGAACAACAGGACAGGTTACTGGGGTGGATGCCTTCGTTCTTCTTCAATGGTGCAGTGCCTTCATCTGTAGTAAGCCCCAGGGATACGGGATGGAATCCCTACCACAGAATCCCCTCCCAGGGATGAGCGATTCCAGTCTCACACAATAGATCCTTTTAACAGCAGACTCTTTATTCAGTCTCCAGCATCAGCGGCAGTCAGGTACAATTAATATACACAGCCTACTAGCTGTTCTCCCTTAGGATGGTCCCTGCCTTCACTCTGGACTCTGGGCCGTCCAGAGTGGAGCTAGCTCTTCCCTCACCCCCTAAGCAGGGTGAGAGGTATTTGGTCCACCTCACTATCTCCTATCAGCTCTACTCATGGGCTGCTCACTCTCCTCTCCTCACTAGCTAACTCATAACTTGTCAGAACACTGTTCCAGACTTGTCCACTAAATAGGAAGTGACACTGCTCTTTGTAGCTTCCATAGGCACCGCCCTGTGTTTCTTGATTGGACACAGGGTCAAATGACCTACCTTCACTTACTCAGCACAGTTTCAGAAGTAAGGAAAATCCATGATTACTCCTGGCAACCTGCCCTTAACAGGGATTAGGCCAGGAGGAGGATAGAAATATAGCCCCTAATCTCACCAGGGCTACACTCTCCATTAGGTGGAATCCAATGGTCCCACTTGGGCCTAATTTGCTTGACCATCCTGCAGGTGAACAACCTGTGAACATACAAACATAATTAATATTGTGTACACAGGACTGTAACACCCATGATGGTGACATAACATAACGGGAAACTCCCAACATGGAGAACCCTTAACTCAGTAATAATGACGGGGATCAGGCTTCTTCACTTCCCGCCCATTGTGATCCACAATTTTAACAAAGAAAGGCTGAACAGGCCCATTCTCCGGTCTGTACAGTACGTTATGCATAAATATGTTCCTGCCTGTACTCCAAGCCTTCATCACAGAACATATTTTGTCTTCCCTCAAATAAGCAGTGCTACCAAATTTTCTTAGGTGTTCTACAACTGCATCTCTGAGCCAGGTGTCTCTCTGGTTCTCGAACTCCTGCATGATCGGTTCTGGTACGTACGGGAACTCATACCCATGAGACTGCCGATATCTCGCCACTATGGCTCTATCTGCTCGAGTTAACTTAGTAAGTTTACGGTTCCCAGCCTTTCCTGGCAGTACCCAGTACTTTGGCTCCTCAGGCGCGATATCATAATACAGAATAGATTAACCTTTGGGTGTTATCACCTTTTGCAAAATCTCCCTCCACCTATTGTCTAGCTCGTCAGCAACCTCCTGTGGAGAATATGTGCCTACGTCCCACCAGTGATCTACAGTGTCTTTCTTTATTAATACAAATCTGGTGCGGCCCATCCCCTCATCGTACCCTGTGAATAACGTTGCCCACCATTTATCTCGGTGCTCATATGAGGATGACACACTCATACCTTCCCCGGACTCAGCTCGCGAAGACACACCAGATTTATCTGCCTCAGTAGAGTGCGAGCCTTTACACCTCCCTCTAATGACATTCTTGTAAACCGTGGGATTCATCTTGGGTGCCTTGGGACTTACGGGACCCGCTTTTGCAGTAGACTGGGACCCTCGAGCCCTACCTCTAGATACAGGATTAAGCACTGTGGGGTTAGGTACAGGTATAACACTTGACATTGGTATCTCCCCATCAGAACCCTCATCACTCAACACCCAATCCCGTGAATCAGTTGAAAACTTGGGCGTTTTCCTCGGCTTACTCCCACTTGAACCCGGTGGCATAGAAAGTGACGGGGCAGGGGCAGTGGCCGGGGCAATGACACTAGGGACGGTGACCATAGGATCGCCATAGTCCATCATAGTGTCTCTGAGTCGGGCGATGCCACGACCGGTAGGTGCTTTCTTACTGTCTCTTATGGTAGCGTGTCTGGCTCACCGTTTGGCCACTTGGGCCTAAAACTGCTCGAACTCTTCCTCCAGCCCAGCTCTCTTCAACGAGGCAATCAAAGCTTCCGGGCCTTTGCGCCAATCCGGCCCGGAAGTGACATCATCGTTGGTCGTCGCGGAGTCTCCATCCATCTCTTGGTCCCGCACCGGAAGTGTGTCGAGGACCGGAAGGGGCGGCAGTGGACCATCAGGGTCGCGGATGGACAGGTAGGCCTCAAGCCTCTCTCTCTCCGCAGGTTCCTCCTTCACCTGGCGGAAATAAGGGGGTGGTGGTGTCCTCTTACCACTCCGCTGTCTTACGATGCTCTTTGGTTCCTCTGGAGCCGTCTCGGGTTCCATCTCCGCCGCACTGGGAGTCGCCACGGCCGTGGGACTTCTACGCGGTTCAGGCCGCACCAGCGCTCGCTGTCGGGGGGTCTCCGGACTCGTCTGCTCCATCTCGGGGGTAAGTGGAATCTCTTCTTTACAGCTGGGGTGGTCCGCCGGCAGGCGCATCACCACCGATGACAGGCTGTCTCTCTCATCATCCGACAAGGACTGCAACGGCACCTCCGCTGGGGAGTCACCTCGGGTCTTTGCGGCACTGCCAGTGGGTATAGGTATGAAATGGGCCCGCTCCGGTACCTCCACTGCGGTCGCGCTCTCCTCCGTCAGAGCACATCTTAGTAGCTGGGCCTGGGGCCCTACCGCAGGGGTGATATATGGGACCAGGCAGCCTTCGCATCTGCCTCCTCCACTTCGATCAGCGTAGCTGTTGAAGCCTCGCGCGGGGTCACGATAGCAGCATATGGCTCGATAGGCCAGAGGTAGAAAATGCCACACTGTTGGCACCGTGCTGTCGTACTTGGGGCTGGTCCCGGTAACCTGCATTGGACGCACAGGCACCGCAGATATTCTCGGCCATCAACCTCTACAACCAGGAAGCCTCCTGGAAGCTGGTAAGTGTTCATACTTAGGTCAGCCATCTTTTGCACAGGGGTTGATTCGCTCAGCTTACTGGTTTGACACTTAGCTCCTTCTCATTCACCAGTCAAGCAGAAGTGAAGTTCCTCAGTCCCACTTCCTGTCCCTCCTTCTGCTGGGGAGGACTGTGGGGATTGGTTCCCAGTGTGCCCCCTCCCCCTGGTGGAAAGTAGAGGCGGGGCACTCTCTCTGTTTGGGTGATGTGGCTTCATCTTTTGATCAGTCACTGCACAGGTGGGTGCGGCTTCGTCTTTCGCGCCGCTCCCTTCTTTTAGCTGGGGTTCTGGTTTTGGCGCCAAACCCTTGCACATCTCTTGCCACATTTCTAGTGCAGCCTGCTTGCACACAGCACGTGCGCGATCTAGGCTTGGCGGGAGTCGCCATTTTGGCTCGGCTGCAACCCGCGTTGCAGTGAATGGTGCCGCAGTCGCCATTTTAACCTTCTCCATGCCCCGCAGAGCAAATGTACATCTCGCCGCCATCTTTGGTGAGCCCTCTAAGCCCACGATAGTGCTACTCTCAGTGCCTATTGTGCAACTCGTGCCTAGGTACTTACTACTCTTAATGGTGCTCTAACCAGTGAATATAACGCATGGCATACCCCAGGCTAGGCAGAACTCTCTCCTTGTACACTGCACTCGCTGACGGTTCATTACAATCACTCTGTGGTGTGTTTTCTGGATACTGGCTAGTGTACTTGGACTTTCCTATAGTACTTGGCATCAACCTACTTTTGGCCACTCATAGTGCAGACCCTATGCTGAAGTCCCTGTACCATGTTAACCAGGCTACCCCCACAGGAATCCTACACTATCTGCCTCAAGGCGACTAGAACAGCTATAGCCAATTGTACCCAAATTTACATCACCCTCTTAGGGCACCTAGGGTGTACTGTGCAAGAGGACTGTCTCTCCTGACTACCAATAGTCTTCAAAAATGCCCATCCTTCTGCAGCACTTGCTTTGAAAGTGTACATATTTCTTTCAGCACTGCTTTGCTGAAAACCTGTCCTAATTATCTCAGCAGCGCCTCCAACTGTAACCCATAGACCCCCACTCAATCGCAGATCGGGCCCCCTAAGGTGTTCTGTGTCTGGATACATGTCGTAGTGTGGTTCATACCTGCTGGCAACAGGAGGGCCTGAGTCTCCCGCGCTGACATGGGAGAAACACAGGACAGGTTACTGGGGTGGATGCCTTCGTTCTTCTTCAATGGTGCAGCGCCTCCATCTGTAGTAAGCCCCAGGGATACGGGGTGGAATCCCTACCACAGAATCCCCTCCCAGGAATGAGCGATTCCAGTCTCACACAATCGATCCTTTTAACAGCAGACTCTTTATTCAGTCTCCAGCATCAGCAGCAGTCAGGTACAATTAATATACACAGCCTACTAGCTGTTCTCCCTTAGGATGGTCCCTGCCTTCACTCTGGACTCTGGGCCGTCCAGAGTGGGGCTAGCTCTTCCCTCACCCCCTAAGCAGGGTGAGAGGTATTTGGTCCACCTCACTATCTCCTATCAGCTCTACTCATGGGCTGCTCACTCTCCTCTCCTCACTAGCTAACTCATAACTTGTCAGAACACTTGTTCCAGACTTGTCACTAAATAGGAAGTGACACTGCTCTTTGTAGCTTCCAGTAGGCACCGCCCTGTGTTTCTTGATTGGACACAGGGTCAAATGACCTACCTTCACTTACTCAGCACAGTGTCAGAAGTAGGGAAAATCCATGATTACTCCTGGCAACCTGCCCTTAACAGGGATTAGGCCAGGAGGAGGATAGAAATATAGCCCCTAATCTCACCAGGGCTACAGTCAAATGCACTAAGATTTTAACCACCAGAGGTTTATGGTCTTATTTTGTAGTACCATTAAAATCTACTTTGTTAGAAACATTTTTACCTGAAAAATGTATGATCATTATTTATTTAAATATAATTTGCATGCAGGTACAGGCATACCCCGGTTTAAGGACACTCACTTTAAGTACACTCGCGAGTAAGGACATATCGCCCAATAGGCAAACGGCAGCTCACGCATGCGCCTGTCAGCACGTCCTGAACAGCAATACCGGCTCCCTACCTGTACCGAAGCTGTGCGCAAGCGGGGAGACTATAGAGCCTGTTACACATGTGTTATTTACATCAGTAGTTGCAGTACAGTACGTGCATCGATAAGTGGGAAAAAGTTAGTGCTTCACTTTAATTACATTTTCGCTTCACATACATGCTCTGGACCCAATGCGTATGTTAATGTGGGGTATGCCTGTATTCAGCAAAAATCATTACTGTGACGCTTACTACATTACTACAGAATCCCACTAAGAATACTTAGCTCTTTCATAAAAAAAACAGAAAACACAGCGCACAACGCTCATAGTGCATTAAATGATATCTTTAGTAACCAAAGTAAAAGGTAAGTATTGTGCGTACATAAGGTTAATAAACAAGCATTTCTGGGTTATATGTAACCCAACACCAACGGACGCCTGTGTGGTCTCGTGGCTCTCTCCTTCTCACTCCGACAAACCTCGGTGTAGGGCCTGGAAAAGTCTCCACTCAAATCGCTGGTATTTAGCCATCTCGCCTTAGGGTGAGGCTAGTGCAATCTCTGCTCCAGAAAACGTCCTCCGCTTGTCTGAGTTATGCCCGTCCACTGCATCAATCTCCTTTGCAACGAGCAGCGGGGCGCACGCTTTTTCGGCGTCCTGGTTGAACACTTCCGGGTCTGTGACGTACAAAAGCCGCGAGACTTCGTCGCAGGTCTTACGACAACCGGATCAGTTCTCTGGGAGTGCTAGGATCAGATGAAGAGACCCATGCGTTTCGAAACGGCTTTGGACTAAGAACATTGCGAACCCTCTGATCCTACCAGCACTCCCAGAGAACTGATCCGGTGTCTCGTAAGACCTGCGACGAAGTCTCGCGGCTTTTGTGACGTCACAGACCGGAAGTGTTCAACCAGGACGCCGAAACAGCGTGCGCCCCGCTGCTCCGTTGCAAGGAGATTGATGCAGTGACGGGCATAACTCAACAAGCGGAGGTCGTTTTCTGGACTGCAGAGATTGCACTAGCCTCACCCTAGCGAGAGGCTAAAATACCAGCGATTGGAGTGGAGACTTTCCAGGCCCTACACCGAGGTTGTCGGAGTGAGAAGGAGAGCCACGAGACCATCACAGGCGTCCGTTGGTGTTGGGTAACATATAACCCAGAAATGCTTGTTAATTTAACCTTTAGTACGCACAATCTTACCTTTTACTTGGTTACTAAAGATATCATTTAATGCACTATGAGCGTTGTGCGCTGTGTTTTCTGTTTTTTTGTCTTATATAGGGGGGACTAGAGCCATCCCTGGTGTCACAGCTGCAGACGCTCCATTCATTTCCATATACACACAAGGTCACCTATTTTATTGTATCACATTCATCACGTCACTGATTTATTGTTGTTGCGCACCTTTTCCTTGTCACCCTTAGCTCTTTCATGTTGTAGGTATCATACAGAGCCGTGGCTAAGAGCCTAGATTCATAAAGAACAATAAAATAAAACCTCTTACCCCACACTGCAAAAGGCTTCTCCAGGATTAATCCTTATGGGGAAATAGCTGTAGGACATTGGGGGTGAGTTGGGGAACTGGGAGTTTGGCAAGCAGGGAGGCTTCTATATTAAATACAGATGTAAGGGGGTCACTCCCGGTTTCCCTGATGTCCCTTTGCCCCCTGTCTTACCCCTGTGGCCGTGGGGGAAGGGGACGGCGACTTCTCCCGGTGGGCGCTACCATCTTGGTTGTGGCGCAAGATTTGCGCAATGCGCTGAGGTTGGCAAGGGTAGCGGTGGCCATTACAAGTGTGCATGAGCTCTGGGAGGTTGCGCAGGCGCAATTAAGCGTAGCGGCGGCCATTACAGCTTCGCACAGGCGCAGTAGAGATCGTGCACACGGTCCCCATAGGAAAGAGGTCCTGAGTGGACTACATCTCCCAGCAGCCTCTGGGGAATGCCCTATGATCCCTGTCACCTGCAGCCAGCCAGCCACTGAGGCCTCGTTCAGGGTGCAGGCTTCGGAGGGAGGGCGTGCTGCCGTGCGAGCTGCCGTGGGACACAATGTATTCAAATTGAATAGTGGTTGTCAGGGTAGCAGCTGCACTGTCTCCGAAGTAGGGAGTTGACGCTGGCTACAGTTTCAATAAACAAAAAATTCGTTTTTTGAAGCTGCTGCAGCGTCACTGGGACCTCGGCTGCCAATGAAATCATTCTTGAGAATGATTTCATGACTGCAACTTGGATCCCTAAGCTGCTGTCTGTAGCCCCGCCCCCTCCCCGCCTCCTCAACTCCTGAAAAAGTCTGCTGGGAGGATGAACACACATCGCCCAGCAGACTGCCGCCCTCCCTCCCGAACGCCCTCCCTCCAACTCCTGCCTCTGGCACCCTGAACGAGGCCTGAGACTGCAGATTCTCTGCAGCAGGGAATTGGTTACATTGTTGTGTGCAGTCAGGAAGCAGACTGTGAAGGACATGAGGCAGTCAGACTGAGGATACAGAGGGGGGGGAACGAAGGGGGCAGAGAGCTGCGAGCTTCTGCCCTAGGCCAGAAATACCCAGGCTAGAGCTGAGGCTCTGACTCCCCACTAGTGAGGGTGGGTGGTCACAGGGACAGGCCCTAGGATAGGGACCTGTCACATTAGAGAAGGAGCTCTGTGTGTAGGGAGGCAAGTAGCCCTTACATTAGGACCTATACCCCAGGCCCAGTTAGGCCCTGAGTCATTGGAAGGTTTGAGCTGCTACAGGGACATGCCCTAGATAGGGAACGGATCCCCTCAGCAGTCAGGTGTGTTATGAGATAGTCAGGGACACAGCTGTGTGCCCGTGGCCTGGCAAGTTTGGTCTGGGAACAGACCTCTTCAGGAAAGAGACAGTCTTCACGGTGGAGGCAGGTTTCATCGCAGGATCAGCGGATCCTTTGAGAAGATTCATCATACCGAGTGTGGACACACTCGGCAGGTTCAGTCACCAAGTGCACCACCATTACCGGTACCACACAGGCACTGATCATGCCTAAGATTGCATAACTCTTGGGACACTTGGGACTCAGGGAATAAGGTGTGGGGTACAAGGCCCTGCGAGGTGTGTGGCTAGTTGTGTCTTTAGTGGGTGGAGTGATAAGATATTATCATAGAGTTATAAGTCAGTACATTAGAGCGTTAAGAGATATGTTATGTTCAGTAAAGCCCTTTGCTATTTCACATCCAGTGTATGTGTTCATTTGTATGTGTCCTGCGAGGAACAACTCCCTCTCTGCTGGGAGCCATCGCAGGTGGAGGCGCTGCACCATATAGTAGTAGTAAGAGTAATTCATCCCAGGTTCCCGTGGCGGAAGCTCAGCCCTCCTGGTTGCCAAACAGGTACAGCACCACACAAGTAGTCAGATACACCTACCCACCTCAATCTCACTTAGGGTGGGGGTAAGAGGGCTACACAAATAATACTAGTAAACTTCTATAGCCTGGGTTCCCCCCTGGTCCCCCGTCTGCCCCCTAAATCTGGCTGCAGCTGCGTCTGGCAGCGGAAGCTGGGGGAGAGCATGGGGAGAGTAGCGGTTACACCCGACAAGCGCTGGGAGGTGCGAGAGCTGGCACATTGATATGGGAGGCAACCGAGTCACCGGAGACTCTCGGATGGCCTCTTTGCAGGGCGCTGCCATTTTGCTCGTGATCGCGCATGCGCAAGACGTACGCATGCGCAAAGGATAGTGGCAGCCATAGGGGTATCCGGTGCTAGACAGGAACTACAACAACCAGCAGCCCCAGGGGCTGCCATCAGGAGACTGACCACAGCCAATAGTGCACCAGCATTCCCCTGCAGGGGGAAAGAGATACTTTTTTGCGTGCTGCAGCCATGCCAGACGGAGCTGGGACAGGAGAGGGGTAGGGTGTGCGTGTGCAGAGTGTCAATGTCCCCTGCACTAGGTCAGAGACCCCCTTAGTCCCCAGCTAGGCCTGGACTCCCCTCAGCTTGTAGAGGCTCATCAGTTAGGGACACGGCCCCTGTAGTACCAGAGAGAGAGGGACACAGCAGGATGCAGCGGCAAACTGGCGATCCAGTTGTCTGGGACTAGATCACCCTCTACAGACAAGAGACATTCTTCATTGTGGCACCGTCCACGTGGGATACCACCCCACGTAGAGGCGTCATGGTGCGTCAGACAGACGCCCGCGCTGCTGCCTTCGGTCAAGATGCACGTGGCCACCAACTGTAAGGCGTGAGGAGAATTTTGCAGACCCCACATCGTGGGACCACGGATGCGGTTCTGCTAAGAGAGGATCCCCCTAATTCCCTGGTCGTAGCCAGGAAGGTACCCACCGTGCACCACCACACCTCAGGGAGGGTAGCACTACCTTCACACACTTTGCGGCGGGAATTGTTCTGCGGACTTCAGGGTTTCAGGTGCCCAGGGCACCCTCAGTACTTTGGGGGAACCATCATTGTGTGATGTCTTTATTATTGTTATGAAGTGTGTGTAATTGTATTATTGTGTTATTATGTGTGTTAGCAAAGTGTGTTATATATACATTGGTTGTATTATTATTGTCGTATTGTTTCCTATGAGGAGTTAATCCCGCTTACGCTGGGATCCTCATAGGTGGAGGCGCCGCACAGAGAGAGAGCTCACCCCAGGCTCCCAGAAGCGGAGGCTCAGGCCTCCTGTGAGCACACAGGTATCCGCAGCACGCGGAATCGCCCGCGGTTTCCCATAGGCATAGGGAAAGGGGGCTACACATTTTAGAAAGGCAGATTTTAAAACAATAGAGGAATAAATTGGGATGACGTTTTTACAGGAGAAATATGGAAGATATAGAACTTTGTCTAATCAGATGTGCGAATATTACAGGGTGGAGTCCTTGTATACTGTAAGTACAACACCTATGTTTAAGCTGCTGAGCCCAGCAGTGACCGGGTTAAAGTTCCTGCATGAGAGCAGGCTGAGATTAATTAGCTTGCTCTCAGCTGGCTCATTAGGGGGGTATAAAAAAAAGCTAACTCTCCTCTCAGTCTGGACACGCACACGCACACGCACATGCACATGCACACGCACACGCACAGGCTTGCTGGAAAGGGGCAGAGCTCTGTTCAGGACTGTTTAAATGGACTGTTATAAGTTACTGGATGTAAGCTCTTTTGTGTTCCACATTTGGAGGCTGAATAAAAGACTATACTCAGATCACCCTTGTGTCTTCGCAGCCTTAATGCAATATGTTGTTTAAAGTGGGATCCTGAGTGGCCCCTGCATCAAAAGGGCCACAAAAAAATTAAAATAAAATGGGACAATTTTAAAAGGAGTGTCTGCACGAGCAGGTCACATTAAATGGACTATTACAGCATGAGCAGGCCAAGCAGAATGAACAAAACAAACCACTAATTACCTCCCCCCTCCCACTCATTCTCTCCGTCCCTCACCTTTCACCCCCTCCCACTCATTCTCCTCCCTCCCACTCATTCTCTCCCCCCTCCCACTCATTCTCCCGCCTCCCACTAATTGTCTCCCCCCTCCCACTCATTCTCTCCCCCCTTGCACTCATTCACTCCCCGTCCCTCTCAGGAAGAAGTCCCTACCTGAGGACTGGAGCAGGTCCTTCCTGGTGGCAGATACCAGAAGTTTTCACCACCCCCACCCTCCTCTTCCGCCACCCTCCTCTATTGCTGCCACGTCCACCCTCCCCCGCCGCTATCGCCATCCCTCCTCAACCATTTTTGGGCACCCCTCAAATTTTTTAACGATCTATGCGTACGTTCAGTTTGCCTAGTTTTAAACCGGCCCTGTTACAGCTCCTCTAGGATATACCTGGTAGGGCTTGGGCCCACACGTGCCAGGGAACCAGGCACGTCATGGCAACACTAATTGTTTTCTAGTGGTCAGCTTATGCCCCCTCCACTTTCATTTACATCAAGAAAGGGTTGGTAACTCCTGAGACAAATATTCTCTGAGTAACCGGGGCGACATCTTTAATTACTACTGCTTTAGATGGAGGAAACTGAGGCACGGAAAAGCATCGCTATATCTTTCATTGTAAGCCCTTCATATCAGAAGCAAGGAGGTATATATTCTACGCACTCAGATTAATCCCGTTGCTAAGAAATAAAGGTCAATTATAATTACTGGAAGGCTTTTGTGTTACTTCCCTCACGTGGCTGTTTCCATGGGAATTCATTCTAATTGAGTGATGGGCTTAGTTCTTTTAAGATAATATAGATAACATGCATTTTGTCTGAAGAGCACATATTAAAATCCATTATTTGGAGTCAGTCTAACTACATTTTAGCATTAGCTGTCTCATATACAGCAGGGGAATCTCACTGATCAAAAGTAGGGCATTCCCATAACAATTACAATTTTAGGTCCAGAATCCCCACTTACTGTAGCACTGATTCTGGTCCGTGGAGCTTGACATCCTTGGTTTACTGGCTATACACCTCTTTAACCCAGGCTGCGCTGAAACGCTGTGTAATACGGCAGGTATAAGTTTATAGGGGTCCACGTTAAAATGGATTTGAAGCAAAAGGTGACACTGCGTGCTCATTTGCATGTCATTTCCCAGAATCCCTGGCTGCAGTGGCAGCACTGTATGCTAAGAGCTAATGGGGAAAGACAGGATTGCAGACCTGTCTGAGACGTGTGACTCTGCTAACAAGAAGGTCTTTTTTTATTTGTTATAAACCCAAACAAATTTGGCACCATCTTTTCATTTTACAGTGAATAAAAAAGCACTCAGCCTATTAATAGCTTGTCTACCATTTGTATGGCCTGGTTCAGGTCTATGACTTTGGATATTATTGAATCAGACCCTTGATGTTTGTTTCATATGTTGAGATATTTTTAGTACTGATTAAAATGTAATCTTTTATTATGTTTTAGCATAGGGACTGTATCCCCGTATTAAGCTTCGTCCATGCTGATGCTTGACGCGAGAGAGCTGCACAATGAATCACACTAGGGTAATGTGATTGTGTATAGTGAGCGCTTTGGCCGGAGAGCTGCTTGTGGAGACAAATAATTTTGTCTTTGCAGCATGATGGCCGGGTCACGTGAGCGGTTTGCCCAATGAGGGTGAACCAGCTCCGTTATGTCAACGGCCACACCCCCTGAAATGCCCCCGACACGCCCCCCCCCCCCTCACATGCAACAGCTCAATCCAGGAATCGCATCTGCTCCATGCAAGCGCAAAGTCACAGCGCTCTGTCTCGCGCTCGGGCTCTGTCAGCATGGTCGAAGCCTAGGGGCTCCCAAGAAAAGGTCCTGGCAGTAACTACACAACAGGAGGGAGTAGTCTCCATCTGCAGGACTAGGAAGAGGCCTGGGTGGGCTGCTGACGATTCCTGGCCTATAGGATCTGGGTCTGTGTTCGGCAGGGCAAAGGCTCTATCACAGAGATGAGCCACTACGTGACTCTTAGGCCCCGTTCACACAGCACGTTACACGACGTGTGCGCGCGGTCATCACAGATGCCTGGCGGCCAATGATAGTGTTCAGTATTGAAACTACCATTGGCTGCAAAGTGCGGCGTAGACGCTGCTGCAGTCGCGGGAGTCTTTTCAATCTGTGATCTCCGGCTGCAGCAGCGTGACGTCAATTTCAGCAGCCAATCAATGTCCAGACGTGTACATTGATTGGCTGCTGCAATTGAGACTCGGCAGTGAAGACAGGGGGCGGGGGACGGGAGACAGGGGGGGCGGGGGACGGGAGACAGGGGGGTCTCCGGAGCGGAGAGCAGCCCAGGGCAGCCATTTGGCAGAAATCTGCTCAAGGACATGTATACCCTGAATTACTTAAGGTTGATTATATCTGTACTTGGTGGGCTGCTACTTGGACTTAAAAATAAAAAATAAACATATTGGGAGGAAAACGCAAGATCATGAAAACACATGATCACACATCGCCCAGCAGACGGAGGTGCGCACACAGCATTGCGATGCTCCTTGTGTGCCTTAGTGAGAGGGACTGAAACAACTTGTTCTAATGTGCTAAATACTGTATTGTTGCTGCAAGTTAATAAATCCAGATGAAAAGTTCCTGGCACCCTCTTTATTCCATCACACAAGCCAGCGTGGACCCAACTACCCTGAGATGCACCTGAAGACCTGTCCTGAGTTGCCACAGGTAAACCTCAGAGCAACTACACCCTTTATTCAGGTTGAACACCTGTTTAAAGTGACATAGACCTAGAGACTGTTGAACATTCCCTCCTTTTCACTGTACACCCTATCCCTCAGGCTGGGGGCGGTGGGGGGGCTAGGGGTGTTACACCTGGGAAACATGATCATTTGATTATACAAACAGGCAGGGGGGAAGAGTCAGTCCAACTTCTGGAACCAGCCAGCTGGGCCCTTCCTCTACCAAGTTCACTCTCGTCTCACCCCTTCTGCTGAACAGGCCAACCCGCTCCTCCGGTCTCCTCTGTTCGACAACCCGTCCCAGAATTCCACCAGCTCTACAGCCCAGGCCCCCAAGGTGAAGACTTCAGTCCTTGGCCCCAGTAAAGTTGTTAGCGGACCTGTGCTCTCTTCCTAAATTTCTGTAACACCTGTATGCCCACAGACCTGGCCAGTCCCCAGTACTGAGGTGGGTAAGGGTATAACACGCACCCACAGCAGTGAGGGCGTGCCCGGAGTGTGGTAATGCGTTGCCGGGCCTGGTAAGGAAAGGGTTAACGTATACTTGCTGAGTCCGGGGCGCCAGAGGTCGGATAGTAATGTCCGTGTGCCAGAGTTCAAGGGTTGGAGAAAGCAGCGTAGTGATGTCTGTAAGCCAAGGTTCAAGGGCAGGAGAAGGTAGAGTAGTCAAAATCCAAAGCAGTACACAAGTTCAAACCAAGGGAATCCAAACAGGGGCAGGGACAGGAACCAGCGCTGAAATAGACAAGGGAGCTGGGCATAGACACTGCACACACAGGAGCTACAGGAAAGCTATGCAGAGCAATGACTAAGAGGACAGAGAGGGGTTATAAAGGAAGGAGGACCAATAGGGAAGAGAGGTGGAGCAGAGGTCTGAGTGAGAGTTTGCAGGGATAGGTCTGAGAGAGCAGGGGAGGAGACAGGGAAATAATCAAGGGAAATAGCTTGTAAGCCACAGGGGGCAGAGCTAGAGTTTAGAGGCGGCAAATAACGGGTGCGGGTGCGCGCGCCTTATGTAAGTGTGTTATGCGCGTGCACCGTGCGTGTGACAGGGCGCAAGGGACACACCGCCGGGAGGACGGTTGGCACCTGAGGCGGAAGGGAAGGAAAGGCGGAGGAGCCAGGTAATGTAAGGGCTGGAGGGGAAAGCGTACGCCGAGGGGTGCTGGTACTGCGGAGGGTAGCGAGTGGCCGGGGACGTGAGCGCGCAGTCCGGGAGCCGCGCACGTGACCAAACGCGCGTCAGGGCACGCAAACCGCGCCGCGGAGGAGCGACCGCAAGAGAAGGAAGGGAGAGAGTGAGAGCGCAGGAAAGAGGGGTGATGGGAAGTCGTGGGAACAGAGCTGACGGGGACACGCTGGGAAGCGTGAGTCCCCTGATCCGTTACAATTTCAAATCTCACTTTGACTTGTTAATGTCAAACAAACATTTTGAGCTAAAAAGTTCAATAAACCTTTTTGGCATTTTTTTCGCTTACTTTTTCAAACGTTTGAGCAAGGAATAGGAGAGGTGAATGTGGACGGGATGGCACATCTCTACATTTATCTAAAAATATGAAAAATGTGGCAGTGTTTATAAAGAAGCTGATGGAAATCTTCTGGTGGATTCAATAGCAAATTGTGGAATTAGGATGAAAAAAGAAAAGTCACGTTGGTGCATGAGTTACAGCCTAGGTAACGGTCACAGGAATCTGAACCTTCAAGAACCGTGCTTTCACCACATGACTTCTTCATCTTGCCGTTATCACTTCAGAATCCAGTGACTCCTGTTGCTTCCTATGAACACTCAGCTGGCGCAAGCTGTGATACAAGTTAATTGACACATTCAACGGTGCCTTATAAACATTAGTCCCAAACATGTATTCCATAAATGTACTTAATGAACAACAACCGGACCAGCATTTAATAACTACAGTACTATCCATTCCTGTATTGTATCTTTCCTTGTGTTTGGTCTCTTTTATCACCTTAAATGTTTTCTTCTTTTCCCCTTTTTGTAACTGTGAAGCGCTTTGAGTCCCATTGTGAGAAAAGCGCTACATGAACCCACTTGTTATTATATAAATCCAGCTATTATTACTTCTTTCTATTTTTAGCTTTGCCACCTTTGACCTTTTCCCCAGATCTAGGTGGAAGGCTAGATAAAAATAGATGGCGTATTATATAATTAGTGACGCTCGCCTGCAGACTTTGAGGAAGTAATAAGAAATGAAAAATCGGTGCTGGGGGGGAAGAAATGGTACCAGTAAAGGGAATGCAAGTGATCAACATAAGGATGATGATTGTAGACACAACCACACAAATACACGCCGAACTTTTCTATAACATCTCGATGCACATTCAGTCCTTGTCATAGTAAAAACTGGAGACGGGCAAAACTGTCCAAAATAAATGGGCACAAAATCAAGCTTTTTATTTTCCAAATTCGATTCCCCCGCGGATCGCAAATTAGCATATTAAACAAAATGGCGCTGCACGTTAACTCGCTGCTTGGGAAGTCACTTGCGAACCCTCTCTGATTAAGCCGCAGATTTTTTTTCGCCACGCAAAAGGGGGGCAGGTTGCACATGGCTCATGAACGCATGCACATATAGTGCACAATATGTAGTTTTGCACAATATTTCTAAACAACATATTACACATTTATATTGTTATTGTGTGTCTTTTTTTATGAACATTGGAGCAAAAGATACAATGTACTGTAGGCAGCTCATGATATACAATGTATTTGCGTAATTCAGGAGGTTCTCAACTCTTGTCCTCAAGACCCGCCAACAAGTCTGGTTTTAAGGATATCCCTGCTTTAGCCCAGGTGTATGTATGTTTGTCTTTATATAGCGCCATTAATGTACAAAGCGCTTCACAGCAGTAATGTCGGAGACTGAGCCACGCTTAAGCCCAGGTAGCTCAATCAGTGGCTCCGTTGGAAACACCTGGGCTGAAGCAGAGACTGATTGAGACACGTGCTGAAGAAGGGATATCCTAAAAACCTGACCTGTCACGCGGCTTTGAGGTCTGGAGTTGACAACCCCTGGCTTAAAGCATTCCAATTAAGTTGTCCTTAAATCTTTCTACCAATATCCGCAGACATGTCAACTCTCACTGATTTTCTGTGAGTCTCACTGACAATGTGTTATATACTATAACTGAGTCTTGCTGATCATTTTAGTACAAAATGACTGTTATTTTTTTTCCTGTCCCAAAACCCACCAATCTCACTGATCTAGGTCCTTGGAGTTTCTCTATAACCCCTACAATGTATACTCAGTGATCAAGTTGCCACATGTCTGTAATTAATTATTGTTCAAGGGGTGTCAAAAGAGAAGAGAGCAGAAGTGAATCTCATGAAAGTGGATAAAGTAAAGCAATGGGGACGCCATGACTATGGTTAATGGTTACTGGCTATATAGGGAGGGAGTGGATCTACGTTTCCAGAGGCGTAACGTGAAAACGGTATTCCCCGTAAAAATGAACATGTTTGGGCCATAACATCAAAGTTAGAGTTTTATGGCGACATGGTGACCAGGCCGCAAAAACAAGAAGTTAAACATTTCCCACGTTGTATAGTAACCAAACCCAATAAAATGTGGTGCCCTGTCACACCTCATGTCATGCTATGTCACAGAAATAACTCCTGATATAGAAATATGATATATTTATTTATCTAGAAACATGATTGATAACCATTTTTATGGTGTTTTAAATGTGTGTCAAAATTGGTGATGTCTTCAGCCTGCTACCAATTTTGCTCATTTAAAAAACATACTAATCCTTATCTCACTGCCCCAAAGGTGGCAACAGGTGTTCAAGAAGATGTATAGTGGCACTTGTGCTGGTAGGTTCAACCACACTATCAACGCTTTAACAATATACCCAGCTGGGGTGGGAAAGGTACCTGCTAATGGAGAAGTCCTGCGAGAGGTAAGCGGAGCACAGCAGAGCAAATGCAGGGGCTGAACACCAAAGTGAATAAAAGTCCTTTATTGCATGATCGACATCATGGTAGCGGGTAAGTAATTGCGTTTCAGGCGTCTGCCCTTTATCAAAGAGATATCGTTCTCTTTGATAAAGGGCAGACGCCTGAAACGCATTAGAGATTTTTACTTACCCGCTACCATGATGTCGATCATGCAATAAAGGACTTTTATTCACTTTGGTGGTCAGCCCCTGCATTTGCTCTGCTGTGCTCCGCTTACCTCTCGCAGGACATCTCCATTTGTCTACTACCAGCGTGACGCACGCCAAAGGAACAGCCTACACCTCATAACCGTGAGTACCCCAGTCCGCTCACCTGCGCTCTGGGGCTTATGTTCCTTGTACCCATACACTTCCTAAGGGGACATTAAACTGTTCTTAGGTAATCAGAAATGTATCACTGATTTTACCGGTAGATACAGGTCCCGCCCGCTACAGAGAGGAAGGTGTTAACTTTATGGAACACACGGTATACATGTCTTAGAAGACGGCTTTTCTAATTTGCTATTCTTATGATATATGATATATACCTACATCTACTTCTACAAGGAATACCTTATAGCTGAGCACGGTACTGGGGATTTTTTCCCTATCTATCACCAAGGTACCTGCTAATGTGTACATACTTACCAGGGACTTACCAACGGTAAGTAAGGCCTCCACCCCCAAATTTGGAATACAACAAAAAGCAATGGCCCTCATTTTCCAAAGGCTGAATTGTCACTGGCCTTGAAAGCATCCCCGAAAAAGGCGTGAAGGCAGAGGTTTCTAAGAATCCCCAGAGGTTATCCAACAAACGGTCATTCAAATCTCAATCTGGCTTCCTACAACTGTGGGACTCTCTCCAGTGAAGCAGCACTACAAGAACTGGTAGACGAGATTCAAATAATTAAATGGAATATTATTGCCCTTAGTGAAGTAATAAGAAAAGACGAAGGCGTCATTGAGTTCAAAAGCAGATACCTCGTGTGTTACAGAGGTACAGAAAATGAATCAGTGGAGTAGGTTTAACAAGAGATGGAGAAACAACATGGTGCAGAATGAAAGCTAATTACTGTAGAAAGAGAAGCCAGGATACTCATTCAGTTGACAAAGAGATACAGGCTTTAAATTATATTCAATTATGTGGTTCAAAGTGTAAACTCCAATATCAAGTCACATGGGCAATGAAGTGGAAGACTTCTATCATGAAATGAAGCAACTTAACAAAGGAAACTGCCAAATCAAGATCATTATGGGAAATCTGAATGCAAAGATTGGTGCTCAGCAGGGAGACAAAGTATCAGGTGGTAAGTATGGTTACAGCTACAGGAATACTCGTGGAGAGAGATTTGCAGAATGAAAACTTCTACCAATATCCAAAGCAGAATAAACCCTGCTCAGCTCTAAGTGTTCTAGAGAAAACCAGGGGGTTGTTACAACAGGGTGTGAAGGATGAAAGAGACTAGATTACCAAGATAGGCAAGAGGTGAGTCCCCAGTACATCACTCAAAACTGTCACATATAAAACTTAACCTTTAATCATATAAAATTAAATTACATACTGTAAATCTTCTAAAAAAATCAAAAAATTTTTTTTCAACCACAAGTATAATCACTTTATCAAAATAATTAATTATTCGTTAGGTTTCACTCTTATTTGAGCACTTCATTCACTTCACATGATAAAATGTATATTAATCACTAACACCATCACCCTATTATATTATACATTCACTTTTAAAGTGTTTTATATTTTATTTAGCACTTGTTATAAATATGTATTTCTAGGCACTAAATTAAGTAAATTGTTATATTAGCATCTGTAAAGATGATTTGAAAAAAATATATATAACTTTTTCCACTTTATTGATGAAAATAACCTATTAACTTTCATTAGTTATATATTCCTAGCACATTTATATGGTCACAAAATTTTTTTTTGGTTACTTGATTATCATCAAGTGATGGTACACATTTTCTAAATACACAAATCACATTTTTTGTTGTTTTATTAGTTAGTTATTCAGCTGAGATCGTTATTTTAACATTGTTGATTTATTTCTTGCTACAATGTAGCACTGCGCATGTGCTTGCAAACGGGCATTGACTTTCATATACCATCCAGTGCACATGTGCAGAAATTTAATTTGGGTGTAATTTGGACTCATTTGGACTCCTATAAAAAGGACTCTATGGGACACTATTTTAGAACCCCTGAAGAAGAAAGCAGCCCGCTTTCGAAACGCGTAGGGTGAATTTTGCAGGACCTGCATCGCTACGCCAGAGCTGTTTCTCATTGCCGAGACGAATCAGCTGTTTACCAGCTGAACTTCATTGATCTAGCTCCACGAATCTGTTGCGGTGAATCTGCTACTAGCCGCACAGCATAATCGAGCGCCAAGGGAGAGCGAACACACGCAGGTTGGCGTGTGCAACCATCAACCCAAGGATCTGTTCCGGTGCAGCAGCTGTGCGAGCAGTAGAGAGGGGATACTCTCAGATTTATCCACCGCTCTTATATATCTTTCGTCCGGTGAGTGGGCAGTTCACCTGGTGTTGCAGAGTGCAAGGCCTATATTGATTGTCCTTATCACATGTTATTCATTCTTTATTTTTTATTTTTCTTATGTCCAATGTTTTTATAAAAGTTTTATTAAATGTTTTTTAATTGCTACTTCACCCATGATCTCAGCTGATATTTATTAATTTAGTAGGTGTGTATAGTATATGCTGTTTGTCCATTGTATTTACAATATAACACTATGTTTTGTGTTTTTGTTTTTATTTCTTTCTTTTATTTTAATTTTATTTTTATTTATTTCTTCGGTCTGGAATCCATTCCTGGTCTTCCTATTGGTGTGATTATATCCTTTACCAACTGGCGCCTTGTTAATACTATATTCTTTTCTATGTTCTTATCTGACCAGGGGGTCAGTTTTAGTATTTAGGCAGCCCCCTATGTGAGGGCTATTTCTCATATAAGGGTTCCCATTTTGTTTCTTGAATTTAGTTAGCGCTACCTGTCCTGTGTTTCCACTTTAATACAATTCATGCTAAACTGTCTTCTTAGTAATAGGATGAAATTCTAGACCCACTGTGTGGCCGTTGGTCGGAGCCCGACTCCTATGGCTCTCCTGGGTTGCACAACTGTGATGTCACACTACTCGAAGCACGTTTCGCTTCAGCAGAGCTTTATCTACATCATAAATTAATTCTTTAAAATTAATCCAAATAGCAAATGGACATGTAGGGACGTGATAGAATTAAGCTATTGACTATATCGTAGCTAGCAAGAAACATAGACTGCACAGTTCTTAACTGTTTTGAAACAAGGAGTGATCACCTATTGCTTTGCTGCAATTATGGATGGAAAGAAGAAAACTGATTAAAAAGAAGATACAAACAATCAAGTACCTCAAAAATAACTGCAGAGAATATCAACTGGTGCTGAAAAATCGCATTAGCTTGCTTGAAATGCATACGGAGTGGTGCCACTTTAAGAAGCAATTATAAAGAACTTCAGAAGTTTGTAGTTGAAAGCTCAGAGGAATCTGTAACAAAAGAAAAGAATAAGAAAATATCAAATGAGACAAAGCCGTTACTGGGGAAACAACAATAAATGAAAAAATCCAAGATGCGAGAACAAGAGTTGAATTTGCAGAGCTGTGCAAAACAATTCACAAGCATACAACTGAAGATGTAAAATACAATGTAACTGTGATATGGTGAGTCAGACTATTGAAGATAACAAAAGCTTAAAGAAGACAAAGCAGCGATTTATGATTGGAATTCATTCAAACAAGACAATGGATCAACAATAAAAGACTGCACTTATCACATGGGAAGTTGAGGATTTCTACATGAAATTTTATGAGAACACAGATAAAACAGGGCATAATGCAGCAGAGGAAGAGCAATAAGAAACTGCCGATGATGTACCATGTGTCCTCCCGGAAAAATAGGCAATAAACTCTATAAAGAATGGGAAGACCCTCAGGAAGATGGAATTACAACTGAAGTCTTGAAAGAAGCTGGGGAAGAAGTAGAGAAAATCCTTGCAAAACTCTTTACATGCTGCTTGAAGAACAATGGAGCTATACCATTGTGTTGCAGGGTACATGCAACTACACACGCGGGTTTCTTGACAATGCTTATTTATTTAGCCTTAAAAGATATTCAGCACACAAAACAAAAATAGCTTTTCTTCAGCAGACAAAACAAAATTCCTTGACTTCAGCGTGGCAAACAAAAGAACTTCTCTTCAGCAGGTAAACACAACAGTTCATAACACATGCACTTTGCAAAACAGACCTCAAATCAAGCTGTTCTTTTTCCAGAGTTTCAGGGTATTTCACTGCTTCAGACAGTATACAAAAAGACAGAAATACCTGTTATAGCAGTACTCTAGTTCAGTATTCCACTCCTATCTCCTGAGCAGCTAGCCCACATGTGTCTACAGCCTGGGGTTTTTAACACACCTTGATTAGGCAGCTGGGATCCAACTAATTGTCCTGAGGTTCCCAGCTGAAGTTAACCTAGTCACTGCTGCACTGCAGACGAAACATATGTCTGCCAGGCATATAGCTGGTGGCTTTTATTTACCCTGTCACATTCCTCCCCTGTTAGTGTGTGGCTGGGGCTACGTACGGCTGAAGCCCGACCATCCACCCCTTCTCTAGAAAAGAAGTCAGCATTCGCGTTCTCTTTTCCCGGCCTGTGCTGAATCTCAAATAAGAAGGGTTGGAGGGCCATATACCACCTAGTCAATCTAGCATTGGAATCTTTCATACTATTTAACCGCTTCAGTGGAGCATGGTCCGTCACCAAAGTAAAATGGACTCCTGCCAGGTAATGCCTCAAAGCCTCGATTGCCCACTTTACTGCGAGGCACTCCTTCTCAATCACTGAGTAGTTTTTTTCCCTCGGGAACAATTTCCTACTCAGGAAAAGTATAGAGTGTTCAACTCCCTCAAACTGTTGTGACAACACTGCCCCTAGCCCTATCTCTGATGCATCTGTTTGAACTACAAAAGGGCTGTTGAAGTCCGGGCTTCTAAGGACGGGACCCTCTGATAGACACCTTTTTATGTCCTCCAAGGCTCTCTGACAATCCCTTGACCATACCACTTGTGTAGGGGCACACTTTTTAGTGAGGTCTGTTAAAGGGGCTGCCACTTCCGAATAGTTGGGGATGAACCGCCGGTAGTACCCTGCTAAACCTAGCAGAGAGCGTACCTGCATTTTTGTTTGGGGGGTCGGAAATTCTTTCAGGGCAACTACCTTGTCGGCTAGTGGCCTTACTTTTACACCCCCCACTGCATACCCTAAGTATTTGGTTTCCGCCTTACCCAAGGCACATTTCTTAGGGTTGGCTATGAATCCTGCCTCTCTTAGAGATTTGAGGATCGCTTTCAGCCTATTTAGATGGGCCCGCCAGTGTTTACTATAAATGACAATGTCATCTAGGTAGGCTGCGGCATAAGTCCTATGGGGTCTCAGTACCTTATCCATGAGTCTCTGAAATGTGGCTGGGGCTCCATGCAGTCCAAATGGCATTGTCACAAACTGATATAAACCCATGGGAGTGGCAAAGGCTGTTTTGCACGTGGACTTTTCCTCTAAGGGTATTTGCCAGTATCCTTTTGTCAAGTCCAGCGTGGATATATATTCCGCGTTACCAAGGGTGTCAATTAATTCGTCCACCCTTGGCATCGGATATGCGTCAAACTTGGATACCGCATTGACCTTTCGGAGGTCCACACAAAATCTTACCTTCCCATCGGGTTTAGGGACCTTAACTAGTGGACTACACCACTCACTGCATGATTCCTCAATCACTCCTAAGTGTAACATTTCTTGTACCTCCTTCTCAACCAGAGCCCTACGATTTTCAGGCAACCTATAAGGATGAGAACGTACTTTTACCCCAGGTGCTGTCTCGATCGCATGTGAAATTAAGTTAGTTTGCCCTGGTAAATCAGAAAAAACATCATGGAATTGTGTAATTATTGCTAACAAGTCCCCTTTTTGTTCAGAGGACAACTGTTTACCCATTGGGATTTTATCATCACTCACGATGTTCTCCCGTGGAGGCTGAGGACCCAAGTCCGTTTCCTCCTCCACCGGGTGGATGAATAGAGACCGCTGCATCTTCCAGGGTTTCAGCAAGTTCACATGGTAAATTTGTTTACCCTTCCTGGACCCTGGTTGAGCGATCTCGTAATCCACATCACCCATTCGGCGGAGTACTTCGAATGGGCCCTGCCATTTGGCCAGGAGTTTACTCTCGCAACTGGGTAACAATAACATCACCTGGTCTCCCGGGTAAAACACTCTCATGCGAGCATTCTGATTGTAATGTCTCTCCTGACTGTCCTGGGCTGATCTAAGATTCTCCCTAGCAAAATGGCCGACCACATCTAGGCGCTTCCTAAGGTCTGCAGGATATTCTTAGAAGGGGACCGCTGTACCTCCCAGGACTCCTTTAGAAGGTCTAGGATACCCCGTGGTTGGCGGCCATAGAGCAGTTCAAATGGAGAGAATCCCGTGGAGGCCTGGGGAACTTCCCGCACTGCAAACAGCAGAAAAGGGAGAAGTTCATCCCAGGCTCTCTTCTCTGAATCTACAAATTTCCTCAGCATCCCTTTTAGAGTTCGTTTAAATCTTTCCACCAATCCGTCAGTCTGTGGATGGTAGACCGATGTCCGAACAGACATGACCTCTAGTAACTTTAAGGCATCCTGCATCAGTTTAGCCATAAAATTTGTACCTTGGTCTGTCAACATAACCTGGGGAAGTCCAACCTGTGAGAACAGTTCCAACAACGTGTTGGCTACATGCTTCGCCGTTGCTGTTCTCAGGGGGAATGCCTCAGGATATCTTGTTGCATAATCAACTATTACAAGAATAAACCTATGTCCTTTCGCAGAAGGTTCTAGAGGTCCTACCATGTCTACCCCAATCCTCTCAAAGGGAACTGACACCAAGGGTAGAGGAATCAAAGGAGCTGGTTTTTGTCCCTTTGGACTAGTTAGCTGGCACTCCGGATATGTCGCACATAACTTAGCAATATCACTATACATCCCATGCCAATAGAATCGGGATGAAATACGGTCCAATGTTTTATCCCTGCCCAGGTGACCACCCCAAGGGACAGTATGGGCTAGAGTGAACACAGATTTAACAAACGCCTTGGGAACCAATATCTGTCTGGTGACCTCCCCTGTTTGTGTCTGCCTATTCACCCTATGGAGGATATTTGATATTTGATAGCTCAAAAAGGGGGAATACTATCACCCCCTGTGCATTTAAAATCTGCTCATCAATTTTCACCACCTTGTCATACTGTCTAGCAAGGACTGTGTCTTCCCTTTGCTTTTGGCGAAAGTCCGGGAGGTACAGTACTGGTAAATCTCCAGGGCCCATATCCCCCTCCGTCTGGCCATCCCCAGGCATCACTTGTGACCTCTGACTACTAGAATGGTCACCTTGAGACCCAGATTTCTGCAACCAGTCCTGTTTGTCAGAGCGTCTTTGCTTCAGAGTCTTTTGAACCCGGTGTCTACTGGGAAAAAGGTCTGCAGAGAAGGGGAACAGTTTGCCAGGGTTCTCCTGATCCATAGAATGAGATTCCTCGTGAGATACTGGAGCCATTAGGTCCGAAAAGAAAGGCCAGTCCCGGCCGAGCACAACGAGGGCAGGGAGCCAAGGAGCGACTCCTACTTCGAGGTAAGCCTCCTGACCTTTTACCTGTAGCCGGATTTTGGCCGTCGGATAGCGTTTTACATCACCGTGTATACATTCTATACTCCATGGGAAGTCAAAAGAACACACGTTAGGCGGTAACAGTTCCTTGAGGACCAGAGTTTTCCCAGAGCCCGAATCTACAAGGGCCTGGACGTTTTTTCCCCCAATCAGGGCTGGAAGTAGCCAGGGCTTGTAATTTTCTCCAGTGAAGGCCGAGGCGACGGTCCTGCTGAATGAACATCCTTCATTTGACATTTTTTCCACATAACGGTGGCCTGTTCTCCCATCCAGGTGAACATGGAGAGGGTTCCCTCGCAGGAGGGGCCATGGATAGCGCTCCCGCTGACCGGATACTGGAGACCAGATCTGGTGGGTTCCTGTGGGCGACGTCCTCGGAAGTTCCTCTCATTTTGCGACGAGCCTATCCGGAAGGAGATGAGGGTCTCGGCGGGGTCCCGCATTTGACTCCGTCTGCTGAATGACTGCTCCTTCGTTGGACTTGGCGGTTGCGTTGGACGGGCCGTAGGTTCCCCGTTGATCCGACCTCCCTCTTTGGGCGTCTGCAGTGGCCGGTGGATCGGGTCCAGGACACTCGCCTGCTGCTAGCCCCAAGGAAGTTCTCCACCTAGTCGGACCCTAAAGCTAGGTTTTCATCCTCTTTGCGTTTTCCCACCCCACTAGCGTGCGGAAGGGGGTATTATTTGTAGAAATTGTTCCAAAACCACCTGCTCAAGAATTGACTCCTTAGTGCGCTCCTCGGGTTGTATCCAGCATGTACACAAGTCCAATAACCGGTGAGCGAGGACCCGGGGTCTCATCTTAGCGGTGTACTTCATGTTCCGGAACTGCTGCCGGTAGGTCTCTGGGGTCAGACCTAAGCGATCCAGTATGGCGGCTTTTACTTGTCGGTAGTCCATTGCCTGATCTGCCGGGAGGCCCTGATATGAGGCCTGGGCTTCTCCTATGAGGAGTGGGGCCAAAGCAGTTGCCCAGCGATCTGCAGCCCAGTACTGAGCTTCGGCAACCCTTTCAAATGTCAGTAAAAAAGCCTCTGGATCTTCATTCGGAGCCATCTTCCTCAGGAGTATCGGGGGTTTGTTTGCAAGTTCTGGACTGGCAGACCCCTGGAATTGGGTCAGCAGCTTGGCCATCCGCTCCTCCTGTGCTGCATGCTGCTGGGCTAGGAGCTGGGTTTGCTGCTGCAATAGTCTTTCATCTCTCTCTGCTTGCAGCCAGGCCTGCTCCTGCATTAACAGTCCCTGCTGTTTGGTCTGCTCCTGCATTAACTTTCCCTGCTGTCTGGTCTGCTTGCACAGAAATTCTTTCAAAAATTCTTTCATTCTTGTGTGTGTGTGTTGCCCTTTAACTGCAGGAGCCTTTTGAAAATTCCACTTCTGACACCATACAGTATGTTGCAGGATACATGCAACTACACACGCGGGTTTCTTGACAAGGCTTATTTATTTAGCCTTAAAAGATAAACAGCACACAAAACAAAAATAGCTTTTCTTCAGCAGACAAAACAAAATTCCTTGACTTCAGCGTGGCAAACAAAAGATCTTCTCTTCAGCAGGTAAACACAACAGTTCATAACACATGCACCTTGCAAAACAGACCTCAAATCAAGCTGTTCTCTCTCCAGAGTTTCAGGGTATTTCCCTGCTTCAGACAGTATACAAAAAGACAGACCTTACTGTTATAGCAGTACTCTAGTTCAGTATTCTACTCCTCTCTCCTGAGCAGCTAGCCCGCATGTGTCTACAGCCTGGGGTTTTTAACACACCTTGATTAGGCAGCTGGGATCCAACTAATTGTCCTGAGGTTCCCAGCTGAAGTTAACCTATTCACTGCTGCACTGCAGACTAAACATATGTCTGCCAGGCATATAGCTGGTGGCTTTTATTTACCCTGTCACACATTGTCAACAAGAAACGAGACAAAGCAGACCTCAAACTACAGTTCAATCAGTCTACAGTACTTCCAATAACTTACAAGATTTTTTACAAAGATGCTCACTAAATTGGCTGCAAGAGACCCTGAACTTTTCCCAGCCTAGACAAGAAGCAGGATTTTGCAGTGCATGCAACACAATGGATGACATCCATTTCGTACAAGAAGTAATTTCCCAAAGTAATAAATACGATCTACCACTCGGCTTAGGATTTGATTCTGTCTACACCTCAGAGGTTTTAAAGGCATTAAGAAGACAAAATGTTAAAGAAACGTACATTAATATTATGAGAAACATTTGGCAGAATGCCACATCAGCCATCAACAACAATTAGGTGACATGAAGATACAAGCAAGATAAGGTTCAGCGAGGGAGTGCGACAGGAAGACATCATGTCACCATAGCTTTCCACAGCAACACTTGAAGAATTGTTCCAAACATTAAATTGGGAAGAAAAGGGGATTTGCAGATGACATTTTTATTTTTGCCAAATGTCCAGACGACCTTCAGCAACAAATAAGAGAACTTGCTGAAGAAAGTTAGAAGGTGGGCCTCCATATGAATCTCAGTAAGACCAAAGTGATGTTCAACAAATGTGTCAACTCTACAAAGATCAAAATAAATGGACTTAAACTAGAAGAAACCGAAGACTATGCTTCCTACCAGCAAGTATCAACAGAAGGGAACCTTTAGAGTGAAATGAGTAATAGAATGAAGATGGGATGGAGGTATTTGGAAGAAACAAGACAATCGTACAGGGAAACCTTCCACTGTGCCTCAAGAGGAAAGTATTTGACCATTGTATCCTGCCCATGCTCACATATGGATGTCAAATTTGACCTCTAAATGTGAAGACAATTCAGAAGCTTCAAACAACTCAAAGAAGCATGGAGAAAGGTATGCTGGGTATTATCCGAAGACACAGGGGGAAAAATGAATGGGGTTAAAACCAAACAAAAGTCGGTGACATCATCACAAGGGTGAAGAAATTAAAATGGCAGTTGGCAGGACATATCGCAAGAAGAAATTACATTCATTGGACATGGATGGTACTCGACTAGATTCCAAGGGATACCACAAAACCAAGACGACAATCAAAATTAAGATGCAAAGATGAAATCAGAAAATATGTTGGAGCAAAGTGGAGAAATGAGGCTCGCAACTACTGCCTCTCGTGCATCACCGCTCCCTCCTTCCTCCCGAGCCGGCCAAAAGTTAAGAAAAAAAACCAGGACACACACCCGTAGCTCCTTCCCTGCTCCCCTCCACTCACACACACACAGGCACTCACACACACACACACAGACACAGGCAAATACACACGGGGGGGGGGGGGGGATCAGAGCAGGGGGGAAATCGGAACGGGGATCTGGCAGAGGGGGCAAATCGGAGCAGGGGGGGAATCGGAAGGTGGATCGGACCTGAAGGGGGAAATCGGAACGGGGTTCGGGCAGAGGGGGGATCAGAACAGGGATCGGAGCTGAAGGGGGAAATCGGAATGGGGGGGGGGGGGTCGGAGCAGAGGGGGGAATTGGATTGGCTGCTGGGATGTCACGTGACACGACACTCGCCAAAACCACAAGCTCCTTGTAGCTCCGGCTGGCTGACGCATCACAGCACGCAGTCAGCCACGCCGGAAGGAGCCAGCGGGGGCATCTAGAATGGGGGCAAGCAGCTGGTGGCTGGCGGGCGCGCGCACCGCCGGCCGCACCGGGACCAAAGCCTTACAAAACAAAAATGCTTTTACATCTGTCAAGGGAGTCCTCCTCCTCTTACATTTTCCTGCCTACCAGATCATGCCGAGTGCTCAATAGGAGCACAGAATGTGTTCTCCCCTAGAAAAACTGGCTTAAAGGCCATGACCGCCACTACATCCTGGGCCCCTGAAGTGCCAGACCCCATGACGTGATGGCTACGCCATTGGGCCACTCGTGGGGCCAAACTGAATCACAGATAAGAGAACATCTTGAGTTTCTCCAATTTACCCCTCTGGGTGAAATACGTAAACTTTATGGTAAAAAGAATATTAAAAAAACAACAACCAAGTACTTAACAAGATCTAAACAATTGTATACTTTGTTGATGGATTTTCAATTGAAATGTTTTTATCTTGTAACATGTGTGCCCCCCCCCCCTGTGGGGACTACTATGGCAACGTAATAGTTAACTGTGTGCCCTGCCTGCAGTCCCACCCTGCTCGCGCCCCCACCTCTCCTTACCTGCTCTCTGGCATGGGCTGCATCATATGACGTCGCAACTTCATGTGACGTCGGGTTGCCATGGCAATGCATTGCCTTTTGACCCCGCGGCGTCATTTAATGCCATGTTGTCATGGCGACGCGTCACCGGAGAGCAGGTAAGAGAGAGTTACAGAGGCCTCGCGCTGTCCCCGGCATTTCAATTAAATGTAGTGGGGAAGAGTGTGGGGCCTCTGTAAGCACTTCCCCCCCCCCCAGAAAATCTTGCTCAGCCCTGCCCTAGAGCAGGGGTGCACAAACTTTTGCTCCTGCGCCCCTCTGCCTTGTGTCCCCCAGTGCTCTGCCTTGTGTCCCCCAGTGCCCCCCCTCTTCCCTTCGCCCCCCCTCTTCGCTTCGCCCCCTCTCTTCGCCTCTGCAACCTCAACTTACCGGGATTCAGCCGGCATCTGGATGCGTCTCCGTGGCAAGCAGTGTCAAATGACGCACAGGTTCATGTGACGTCACACTGTGTCGCTATGGCATCGTGTGTGTGACATCACGCTGCATGACCCCGTAACATCATTTGACGCCTCGTTGCCATGGATCCAGACGCCCGGTAAGTTGAGGTTGCAGAGGCCTCACGCGATCCCCCGGTATTTCATTTTAATGCCTTGGGGAAGAGCGCGGGGTCTCTGCAACCACCCGTGCCCCCCCAGAAAAATCTTGCGCCCCCTAGTTTGCGCACCCCCTGCCCTCGAGGGTTAACTGTGTGGGCTCACACAGAGTAGCTCCCCTCTCCCATTACATTTACAGGGTGTCTGGCAGAAATTAAGCCACAAGCACTTTATATCTGGTGATAGTGACATTACTACTAGGATATATATGCCCAGGTAGAATCAGGTTCCTGCAGGAGTAAGAGTTGATGGAACCTCAATATATCTATTGTAGATATATTCATGTGTGTATAGACGTAAGTTAAGACCTTGTTTATTGTGTTGCAGTTAGGACAAGTGTCCCTTCAGATAGAGCCCGTAGAAATGGCCAAAGTGAACACAGTTGTTCACATCAGAGGAGGCATATACCCTACACATGTTTCCAAGAGAAGGATTCCAGGGTGTAACAGGACCAGCCCTACCAGCAAGTTTATATTAGTGTCAATACCAGTCTGCCTAGAAGTGGAGTTAGAATGCAGAACCGGGACATGGATCCCTTGATAGTGATAAGTCAGCCAGAGCCCGCCAGGGGCTCCTTAGTGACAGAACATAACAGACGTGCAGAACGGGAACGAGTCAGCTAAACCAAGTCAAGCCAAGTGTTAGTGCCTAGGGGCAGTAGGGGCGAGCGGGTCGCTGGAGGTCCGCGTGGCTCCCTTCGCAGGGCACCGCCATCTTGAGTATGTGCATGCATGAGCAGTACGGCCAAAGCAGCGGTGGAAGAGCCAGGCGCATGCGCAGTATAGCGTGTGCGGTGGCCATTATTAGGATTGCGCTCCGCAAGGGACTACAACCCCCAGCAGCCTTAGGGGCTGGTACCACGTGGCATGCAGCGGCCAATAGGGCCCTCAGTTTTCCCCTGCAGAGACTAGATACATTTTGCACGCTGGGAGAGCCACGCCAGTCAGAAGGGGAGAAGAGAGTGAACAGGTAGTGTCCAGGGAGCTGTGCTTCCCTGGACTAGGTGTAGCTCACCCGCCCCTAGGCCCCAGGTAGACCCTGAGTTCCCATAAGCTTGTGGGTGCTGCAGGGACAAGCCATCAGCTAGGGACATTGCCCCTGTAGTTGTATAGTGTCAGGGACACAGCAAGACGCCGCGCAGTACTTGCGGTCTTTTGTCTGGGACCAGACTACTGCCGCGAGATACAGAGACTCTCTTCATGGTGGGGCACTCCAGCGGGAGTCCACCCCACGTAGAGGCGGATGCCATCGCTGACGGCGTGGGACCAGATGGGCCCCTTTCATCAGTTAGTGGTACCGGGTGCTGGAGCACCTGGCAGGTATCACATATCAACAAAGTGCACCAACGGCCATATATATTGTGGGCAGCGCTGTCACACACACACACTTGGAGTGGGAGTGACAATTGTGGGTTGGACACTGGGACACTGGTGCCCCTGCACCGAAGTACTGTGGAGATACTCTGCGGGCCTATGTACATATATGTACAGTATGGTGTGTGTTGTATTGCATTCTCTGTATTATAAGTACATGTCCAGTAAATATTGTTATACCCTACTCTGGTGTGTAGTACTGGGTATATTGTCTTGGGAGGGGCTGTCCCACTGTGTGAGGATCCTTCTCAGGTGGAGGCACTGATAGCATACATGTTAAAAACACCCCAGGCTCCCTGTAGCGGAGGATCAGGCCTCCTGTGAGCCATCATATACACACACACTTTCCTGCAAAACTTCCTCATACGGCAAAAAGAGGTGCACAAATATTTGTTAGTCTAATCTGTGATGTAATATTTTTTAAAATTTTTACTTGAGTTCCTAGTGATACCAATGTATAATTTTGCAATTGTTAAAATGAGTTTTGTTTTCTTTTTATCTTTAGCTGAAATTCTAAAAAAAAAGATAGAATGCATTTTAAATTAGACAATTTTATTTTTTGTACAAATATTTTTCATCAGGTTTATTGAAGGGGGGAAAGAAAATGATTCGAGGGGGGGATGAGAAGGGTTTGAAGGGGGGGGGCATGAGAAGGGTTTGGAGGGGGGGGAAATGAGAAAGGTTTGCAGGGGAGGAAATAGCAATCATGTTTTCAAACAGTGAACATAGAGATAGAGGATATAGAGAGATAGATATAGAGGCTATACAGAGATAGAGGCTATAGAGAGATGGAGAGATAGAGGTTATAGAGCGATAGAGCCTATAGAGAAATAGAGGCTATAGAAGAGAGATAGAAGATAAATATATAGATATATAGATATGTATAAATCTATATTCTGTATATACACGTTTACATTTAGTCAGTTCCACGATGATTCTATCAGTCGGTCATCGTGAGATATGAGCCTCTGATTTGGTGACCTTTCAGCTATTAATCCAAGGATTCAATATTTTATGGAAGGCCAATGTTTCAGAGAGGCTGTGAGTCTTTCCGTCCTCAGTATATCAACAACTGTCCTTACTACCGTACTTCTTGATGGAGTCATTTGCTCTTTCCAAGCGGCCGAGATTGTACATCTCGCTGTTATGAAGATGTGTGGGATCAACAATTTTACTAGAGTGATTTATATTTTCCACTGGCTAAGCCAGTGTAATTATTAGCAGGTCCCAGGGAATAGTTATTTCCACTGTCCCCTCTATCAATACTTGCACCATCTTCCAGAATCTTTGGACCTTAGGGCAGTGTAACAGATGCTCACCACTAACAGGACAGGGCTGTTAGTAACCACTGACCTGCAACCGAGCAACCAAGTCCGGAGTGCAGAGTGAAGACCAAACCTCACAGGCAGGACCACCAGATATGAGCAAGATCACACACCTGGCCACAATTTGGCAGACAATGTTATAGATAATTTGTGTTGAAACTTGACATTTAACCACTGACTGCGAAACAGCGACATTTTCCTAATTTTAGTCTACTAGCTAATGAATTTCATTCATTATACCAATTTTAACAGATTGAAGTATTATTGTTACCCAATTAACCCATTGGCTGACAGCAGGATAAGACGGTCTGGACAGTAACGATGATTCATCTCTCAGCTATGACAAGTAAAAAAAAAATAATACATGTCAAGGTGCATCTTATCCCTTAACACAAGTGACAAATGAAACAATACAATGAAAAGGAATGCCAAAGTGCCCACTCAGCATAGGTCTTATCTGTGCTGACAGGTATGTCGTTTCTCCTTATTAAACTGCGTCTGTGTCTCCTCGTGTCAGGTTCTCTCAGCAGGATGAGGTTGAATTAAGCTGAGTTCTTCTGAAAAGCTAAACCCTCAGAGACTCAAGCAGGGAAATGGACTTTAATAGGAGCAGAGAGGAAGCGACAGAGAAAATTCACTCTCTTGTGTACATTATACTGTGTGCTGTGTGTGTGGGGGGAACTCACACAAATCTTTTTATTAGAGAGCAACAGGAAACTCATGTGGGGGTGCTGAGATTATTAGGCATGGGGGCTTGAAACTATCTGGGGAGAGAAAATACTTTATTTTGCTGCATCACCACATTTTACTCAATTATTATAATTCATCGTTGTATGTAGTTATGGGGCAAGAGTCCCAAAAACAGTGCTCAATCTCGTTCAGAACTTCAGTAGATAATAGAAATCCTTATTTTGTTGTGGAGTCAGCCTATAACCATAACTTTTTAGGTATTGGACCCAGTGCTTAGTACATGAATCTATCACATATGACAAATAACATGAATGAGGGTTAACGTACCGTCATCTATGATTAAGGACCACGCAGGTCCGAAACGCGTCAGAGTGTGTCCCCCATACCATATGTTTTTTCAATAAAATTTCATTTTTAATCTACACCTTGCTGGTCTCTCATCTCTACAAGCTGTGCACCGCTGGAATCTTCGGATCCTTCCTACTGTTATATTGCACACCGAGCGTGGATGCACGCACAGGAGAACAGCCATATGTGAGTATTGTATGTCTCCCTTCATTGAGACTGGATGACCGGTAACAGTGCGGCAACACAAGGGTCATGTAGGGCGCAATCCTACAAAATCATCTATGATTAAGGACCACGCAGGTCCGAAACGCGTCAGAGTGTGTCCCCCATACCATATGTTTTTTCAATAAAATTTCATTTTTAATCTACACCTTGCTGGTATCTCATCTCTACAAGCTGTGCACCGCTGGAATCTTTGGATCCTTCCTACTATTATAATTCATCAGTGGTGTTCTTGGAGGGATGAAGGTACCAGAATCCAGATCAAATAAAATTAAATTCATAGTACCGCTGCACTACGGCAAACAGTACAGCATTGAATAAAGAAATGCGGTAGAAAAATAATATGTAATAAGCACTACTGTGTATGGAGTTTCTTATTGATCCCTAAAAATATTGTGGGAACTTTGTATATCCAAATAAGCAAATCTCCCACATATCTCAGATGTTTTTAGGTTTGTGCACAGGTATCTCTCAGGTATCAAATAAAGGTGTGTTTGTATATATACTAGCTGATATACCCGGCTGTGCCCGGGATTTAATTTTCCCGCTCCCCCTCTGTCTCGGCTCTCCTCTCTCTCTCCGCTCCCTCTCTCTTTCTCCTCATTCACCAAATCCCCCTCTCTGCCCCCTCTCTCTTTCTCCCCCGTTCATCCTTGCATCTCACATCACTCTCCCCCTGCACCTCACATCACTCTCCCCCCACTGCACCTCACATCACTTTACCCCCTGCACCTCACATCACTTTCCCCCCCTGCACCTCACATCACTCTCTCCCCCTGCACCTCACATCACTCTCCCCCCCTGTACCTCATTCTCCCCCCCTGCACCTCACTCTCCCCCCTGCACCTCACTCTCACCCCCCTGCACCTCACATCACTCTCCCCACCCTGCACCTCACATCACTCTCCCCCCCTGCATCACACTCACATCACTCTCCCCTGCAGCTGACATCACTGCCCCCCCCCCCTGCGCGTGAGCGTGGCGGTTGGCGGGTGGAGTGTGTGAGGCGGCGGGGCGGGTGGAGAGTGTGAGGCTATGCGGCGGGTGGAGGGTGTGAGGCGGCGGGCCGGGTGGAGGGTGTGAGGCGGCGGGGCGGGTGGAGGTTGTGAGGCGGCAGGGCGGCTGGAGGTGAGGCATGGCGGGTGGAGGGTGTGAGACGGCGGGGCGGCTGGAGGTGAGGCTATGCGGCGGCTGGAGGGTGTGAGGCTATGCGGCGGCTGGAGGGTGTGAGGCGCGGCAGGTGGAGGGTGTGAGGCGGCGGGGCGGCTGGATGTGAGGCGCGATGGGTGGAGGGTGTCAGGCGGCAGGGCATGTGGAGGGTGTGAGGCGGCGGGGCGGGCAGCGGGTTGAGGGTGTGAGGCGGCGGGCCTCGGTGAGCAGGATGTGAGGTTCAGGACGGTAAATTCTCTGGGTGCACGGCGTGTGGCTCTCGGTCAGAGGGGCACGGCGGTGTGAGGAGCTGTGAGGGTGAGGGCGTGTGTAGCCATGTTTCTGACGTCACCCCACCCCGCAGGCCAATCAGAATGTGAGCCGCCGCCAACCAATCAGCAAACGCACACCTGAGGAGCTGTATACTGGGTACTGCCAGGCAAGGCGAGAAACAAAAAGCTCACTAAGTTGAGTAGAGCTGACAGGGCTATTGTAGCACGATACAGACAGTCTCATGGGTATGAGTACCCCTATGTACCAGAGCCAATTATGCAGGAGATTGAGGACCAAAAGGATACATGGCTCAGGGACGCAGTCATTGACTATCTGCGGTCAAAAAGTAGTAGTACTGCATATCAGACAGAGGAGAGGATCTGTTCATTAATGAGAGTGTGGAGTACAGGGAGGAACATTTTCATGCACAAAATTGTGTACCGCCCTGAGACCGGGCCTCCTCAATCATATTTGGTAAGGGTCATAGACCATAATGGACAGGAAGTAAGGAAGCCTGATCCTCGCCATTACTATTAGTAGTGGGTTCTCCATGTTGGGAGTATCCCTGTTTTGTTTCACCATCCGAGGTGGGTGGGTGTACAATTCGCAATGTATGACACTGTAAAATAATCAAATGTAATTTTGTGTTTTGCACAGGTTGTTCACCTGCAGGTTGGCCCAGTAAATTTGGCCCAAGTGGGGACCATTGGATTCCACCAGAGGGAGAGTGTAGCCCTGGGTAGTTTTGGGTTATTATTCTGTCTTCCTGGCAGTAATGCCTAGTAAGGGTAGGTTTGCCAGGAGTAATCATGGGTTTTCCCCACTCCTTGCAGTGCAGTGAGTCAGTGAAGGTAGTGTCATCAGGCTTTGTGTCCAATTAGAGGCACAGGGGTGGTGCTTACTGGAGCTGTACTTAATGCATTGTACTTCCTGATTTAGTCAGTCTGCCGCTATCGTGAGAGGGACAAGGTTTACCCAACTAAGCTGTCAGGGCTCTGGCAGACTTGAGGCCCTTCCTCCGGGGAGCGGTGAGGGAAACCTATACCTCCTATCCCACAAGGGGATTGGGGAAGAGCAAGGACCACTCTCGGTGCCCTTTGGCTGGGAGTGGGTCCAGGGACATCCTGAGGGTGACATCCTCAAAGCTGAGACTATCAACTGCTGCTGAATACAGGAAGACCAAATAAAGCAACCTGAGTTGTTATAATACCTCCTGCCTAAGAGTGAAGTCTATTGAGAGGAGGATGTTATTCTTCTGCAGAGACTTCACCCCAACAGCTTGGGGCTGCACGAGATGGAGGCGCTGCCCCTGTGAGTAGAATTCAGACAAGACCCCAGAAGCCTGTCCTGACTTTCCCCTATAACATCATGCGGGAGACCCAGGGCCCCCTGTTACCAGCAGGTAGGCCCCACACTAAGCCATGTAACCGGAGTGAGTTTCCCACAGAGAGGCTCTATGGGAGATTGGATGGGGGAAACAGGGTTACACACACACACACACACACACACACACACATACAGTACACACACACACACACACACATATAATATATATATATATATATATATATATATATATATATATATATAACAAAAAGAGGACAGCGCAGCTCCCATTGCATAATATTGTAACAACAGTATTAATATATGCTCAATACATGGATCACGGCCACTCACAATGTTAAAAATAAATATAGGCAGGGAACACTGATAAAATCTATTAGACTTCACCCAGCTCCTCCGTCTGAAACTCCAATACACCGAACCCACATGTCTGGATGCCGGTAAACTTCCGTCAGGGGCACAAGAGGTGTGCGTCCACACTGGATCCCTTCCTTTGTATACGCACAGGAAATCTCTCCTCAGGGTGGGGGAAGATGGATTACATTTAGAACAAGTGAAAAATAGCAGGGTTTAGCATATAATAGCACCTTAAGAGTGTTGCATCTTCAAGGGAGAATCTTTATGTGAATATGTAGTTATATTGTAGTTATAAATACATACAGTATGTATTGTTCCTCACGCAAGACTATAACTTCAGCTGATGTGATATGGAACTTATTACTTTGTCTATTCACCCACAGCTATGTTTAACCCATTGATTCAGCTCTAACCCCATATATACAAGGATCACCCTTGTTGATCTCTGGTATGTTAGGGTTAGCAAACTTGATTGTTAATTGCGCTATCTGTTAATGGTCCAGGCTGTAACAGGTAGATTTATTGGGGGAAGGTCATGTAATGGTTTAGATGTATACATTTAAAAGCAGTCATGGGAAACATACTGTAGCATCTTAAAGTGAGAATCTTTAAGTGAATATGTAGTTGGACTGTAGTTGGACTAGAAGTGTACTGGGGGCTGGATCCTTCTACAAATTGATCTGCATAAGGATATCACAAGGCAGCAAATGGTGAGCTCATTTGACCATACTATTATCCCATGCTTGTTAGCCTGCACAATTATTCACCCTCCCACTTTTATTTAACTAGTCTCTCCCAACACTTGTCTGCACACAATTTCCTCTTCGACCCCTCAAATCCATCTGCAATCCCTTAACAGACACTAGCACTGCCAAAATGCAGCACGCTTTCAGTGGAAGGCGAACTGCATGCGCACACTAATTGGAGTTACCCCTACCACACGAGATCTGACCCTTACCCTTATCACCTGAGATCTGACTCCAAAAGACTGTTCACAGTCCCAAGGTTCAACAAAGTATCCAACCGCTCCTCCTTCTTTTACCGTGCACCCCACAACTGGAACAATCTACCGGAGACTCTCACATCCGCCCCCAGTCTAAGTTCTTGCAAAACTAAAGCTGTCTCATATTTTAATCTGGTCTGTAACTGTTACATGCACCTTTCGGAGATGTGTACAGAGGATAGAACTCTGGAGCTGTTTTAGGAGCAATAAACATAGGCTTTATTAGCCAGCAGCTTTAAACAGAAACAAAATTAGAGCAGAAAATAATAACCAGGCCTAACCCCGTTTAGGGGGCTGACATTCAGGGCTGGAAAACTACGCCTTTTACCAACTTTTTGACACAAGTCCAAAGAGAGGTACCTGTATGCAGGATGCTCTCCATGTCCGTTCAGGGTCTGTGGTGGTGTCTGTGGGGTGTTTCCTCTGGCAGTTCCATTCCTTGCTTGACTGGATTCTCTCCTCAAATCCCAGCAGAATCCAATCCTCTGGCATCCTTCCTGACATTTTCAGTGACCATGCAATAGTGTACTGTGTAAGGAAAATTAAAACGCCCCGATCAAGCCCTAAAGTTCTCCTCACTAGAACATTTAGAAACTTTAACCCACAACAGTTTCTGGATGACCTTACCAACTGCCCTTGGCACAGAATTGATTTAATTCCTGACCCTGATTCTGCGCTCGACTATTTCCAATCTGAGTTCTTAAAACTCTGTGATACCCATGCTCCACTACGCAGAATAAGGGTAAGGGGTGCCCACCTTCCATGGGTTACACCTGACCTTATTGCACTCTACCAGTTCAGGGATGCCTTGTGGAAAAGCCACAAAATAACTGGCACTACCAAGGATCTCAATCACTACAGATGCCTGTGGAACATGTGCACAAGGCAAACAAGGCATGAAAAAGCACAATATTACTCTGACAATCTCCTCCAGAACATATCAAACCCAGCTAACTTCTGGAAGGTTATCGACAACATATTCCAGCCTTCTAACCATCAACAGCCAAGTAATATCACTAAGGGCGATATTACTCTGACAAACCCCACCGACATTGCAAATGCATTCAATGATTACTTTGTGGGGTGTGCCACTAACTTATTAGCGAAACGCAACCCAAACCACAAACCTGAATCTCATCCTGGGAGTACCCCTATAGCCCCACCCCCTCCCAACATTGCCCACAATTTTCAATTTGGCCCAGTATCCGAAGAGGAGATTACACAAGCGCTTCTCAAATTAAAACTAAGCAGCCAATGTGGACCTAACTTACTGCAATCTAGGTTCCTAAGACATAGTGCCCCAGCAATTGCCAAACCAATTGCTTCCATAGTCAACTCTATCCTGTCTGCTGGCCATATCCCTAAGACCTGGAAAGCTGCCAGAGTTGTCCCAATCTTCAAAAGTGGGGACAAAAACACTGTATCAAACTACAGACCAATCTCCCTTCTCCAAATCCTATCCAAAGTCATGGAAAAATGTGTCCACTCCCAATTAAGCGATTACTATAACAAGACAAATTTCCCTAGCCAATTCAAATCTGGATTTCGCCCCAAACACTCCACGGTAACTACCCTGCTAAAAGTTTGCAACGAAATCCAGTGTGGAATGGAACGGGGTCAACTTCCTAGATTTTGCAAAGGCTTTTGATACTGTTGATCATGCAATCCTGCTCAACAAACTCCAGAGCTCTGGAATAGGGAAGCATGCTTTAAACTGGTTTCAGTCCTACCTATCAGGTAGATCCCAACATGTGTCCATCTCTGGCTCTAACTCTTAACCCCTGGCTATCACTTGTGGCGTCCTGCAAGGCTCTGTTCTGGGGCCCCTACTCTTCTCAGTGTTCATCAAGGATCTTCCCACAGCTTGTCAGGAAGCCTCAATACACATGTATGCAGATGACACAATCCTATATGCACACAGCCATAGCCTCTCTGACCTTCACAACATACTTCAGTCTGACTTTTTCAGACTCGAAAACTGGATTTCCCAAAACAAACTGTTTTTAAACACTGACAAGACTGTAACAATGGTGTTTGGGACCAAGACTACATTTTTAAAGCTTCCAGCGAATGAGCTTCAGATTACAACCAACACTAACACCACCCTAACTCCTGTTACTAGTTTTAAATACCTGGGCATATGGTTTGACTCCCACTTAACATTCGGGATGCACATTAATACCCTGACAACCAAGACCTATGCCAAACTAGGGGTACTTTATAGGAACAAATCCTCCCTAAGTCTCCTGGTCAGAAAACGTATCGCACAGCAGATGCTAATGTCAATTATTGACTATGGAGACATAGTATATGGCTCGGCACCTCAAACCCACCTTAGCAAAATTGACACCCTCTACAACTCAATTTGTCGTTTTGTTCTCCAATGCAACTATAACACACATCACTGCGAAATGCTCAAAAAACTAGATCACTCGAGTCTAGGCACAAAGTTCACCTTTCCTGTCTTGCCTTCAAATTCTTTATGGGCAAGCTACCCAGCTACCTGAACAAGCTCCTCACCCCTACCACATGCAGCACCTATCACCTGAGATCAGACTCCAAAAGACTGTTCATGGTCCCAAGGCTCAACAAAGTATCCGGCCGCTCCTCCTTCCCTTATCGTGCACCCCAAAACTGGAACAACCTACCAGAGACACTTACATCCCCCACCAGTCTAAGTTCTTTCAAATCTAAGGCTGGCACACATTTTAATGTGGTCTGTAACTGTTTCATACGCCCATAATACAAATTATCTTTAACTGTGCATGCAATGTCTTGTATATAATATATACCCTGCTCATTATGTAACTGTATTTGTAAACATGTATTATTTGTCTTAACTCTGTGCCCAGGACATACTTGAAAATGAGAGGTAACTCTCAATGTATTAACTCCTGGTAAAATATTTTATAAATAAATAAATAAATAAAGTACTGGTGTTGCCTGGAACAGAGTCTCTCTTCCCCTGGGATCTCTCTGGCAGCACAGACTCTCTCTCTGTGCTAGAGATCCTCCCTGCAATCAATGGTGCAGGCTTTTTAGATGAGCTAACAAGCCAACTGAGCAGGTTAATTAGGACAGTTTCCTCTGAATTAACCTGCTCAGTGCTGGGCTCAAGCTCTCCACACAGATTTTCCTGCAAAACTACTTCAACAGGGAAGGTACCCTGTTACAACGCCTATAACATATATTATCTTTAACTGTTCATGCAATGTATTTAAATATAAATACACTGTTCATTTAATGTGACCATGTATTTGTCATCATAACTCTGTGTCCAGGACATACTTGAAAACAAGAGGTAACTCTCAATGTATTACTTCATAGTAAAATATTTGCTAAACAAATAAATGTTATTACATTACAATGCATATATAATATTCACAAAAAGTATAATTTGGAGGGACAGGTAAAAAAATCAAATTGCATCACAATATATTCACATACTGTATGACGTTATTTAGAGAAATGGGTAGGGAAAATAATGCATTTACTCTGAAAACATTACAGTCAATAGCTATTTATTTTTGGAAGTTTCTGTCGACTGCATGTCTCTCCTCACAGTTTCATTTCTCAGTGTATCTATATCAAGACTTCATTATCATGTAATTGTACGTTATAGACATGTCATACCAGATTCATCCCTAATTTTGACAAAGCCGGTACAGACACGTTTCATCTGTTTCAAACAATTATGCAGCACTTTTCTCTGCCGAAGATCTTTAAAATGCAAAAAGTGAATAAAAGCTTTTAACCACCAATATCATCGAGCTGTTAAAGTATATCGCAGTCATTTAGATGATGTGGCTGTTTAGGCTTCAATTGTGATGGAAAGATACAGCCTTGAAAGCACTAACATTGCCTAGGTATTAATGTTATGCTGGTTCAATAAGTGTATCACTTAACGCAGTGTGCCTCTTTGTTTTTATCCCCGTATGTTTTGCAAGTCTTTGGAATTCCGGTCCCCCATAGAGCTAAACCATCACGCAACTATGGTAGTCAAAAGAAACCCCCCACCCTTTTACCCGATACGTTCCCTTAGGAGTATGTTGAATACGGGGAGAATGCATCGTTTTGGGAAGCCAGCCCATTCCAATGGAAATTTGGTTTTTGGATGACAAACCATTGATTTTTCTTTTCGGTGATGATTGGGGTATCTATTCACCCTGTATTGAATTAGGTGAAGAGGTCTTTGACATTTTTCCACAATGGTTTTGTGAATGCCTAAGGCTATGGCCCCAGTGTTTACGGCAGCACGCGCGCCTGGCGGCGCGTGTACAGGTGAAAGCCGCACTGTGCGGTCTAGGGAGAGCGATGGAAGGCGTGGGTGGGGTGTAACCATGATGGTGGGGTGGGGGGGGGGGGGGGGGCACAGCTATGACATCAGCACAGAACAAAGCACAGCACACTCCTATTGGTCTACATGATCTGCCCTGCCATTGGCTGCCCGCACACCACGTGATCACGTCGTGGCAAGGAAAGACAAAATTCTTGTCTTCCCCGCCAGCTGACGCGTCATCGCTTTGCGCGCCCACATTCACACGGCCACTGGGGCCTGCCCCATGAGGGCTTTGCTGTGGTGTGTGGCACGTGCAGTACTTCTGAGTACTGTACAGGTGCGCCAATGAGTATTCTAACACGCCTTAAACTTGCCTTGGAAAATCTGGGTTTATCACAACAAGATCCAGCTACATGCTGGGTACAGGCTGGGTACATGCTGGGTACATGCTGGATACATGCTGGGTACATGCTGGGTAAATGCTGCAACATTTCAGTGACATTTCTGCAGAGACTAATGGCCCATCGGATTAACACAGCAGGGGTTCCTGGCAGTCCCTTTCAGTTTGAATGGGACTGCCAGGGACCCCCGCTGTTAATCCGATGGGCCATTAGTCTCTGCAGAAATGTGTGAAATGTTGCAGCATGTACCCAGCATGTACCCAGCATGTACCTGGGTCTTTTTGGTGATTGCCCCTGATTTGTTTTAGAATAATCGTCGGCACTGCAGTATATTTAATGGGGCCATTAATCTAGGAAACATGCCCCTGCCATAACTTTACAATAGTTGTATGCATATATTTCCCTTTTAATATTGTAATACAGATCTGTCATGTAGATGAGGTTAAAAAAACAGCTCTGAGATCATTTGCATTTGCAAAGAATGATTGTGATAATGCAGCTAAATGACAGTGAATGACAGTGCTAAAGTGGCTCTTTAAAATCAGAGAGTTCACCTGGGTTAAATGCAAGAGATATTCATGAAAAGAGAGACTGCAGACAAAGAGCTCAAATAATAGTCTGGTGTTTTTAAAGGTAAAGTCCAATCAATGCTACAGACATGTGTCATTGGGCAACCGCACAGTTTTAATAGATAATCTGGTCATGAAGTGTATACTTAATATACTGTACACCAGTAAGCTGGTTAGAATTTCATACACACCGTCTGATTCCTCTTTATTAATACCAACCAAAATACATCACTTATCTTTACCAAGCTGATTAGTAAAATCATGGTATTGTGCTCCTTATTTATTATGATATTCCACAATGCCCATCATACTGACCACAATCTCTATGTAGCCATGAGGTTCCGGTGACCCCCCCTTACCTCCGCGCGCGCCAGGGAGTTGCGTGGGCTGCCGTGTCGTCGGGGGGCACCCGTTGACTGCAGATGCAGGGTGCCGCCATGTTGGCTTCGGTTCGCGCATGCGCAGTGGCAGAGAGCTGCGGCGGTCATTGCAGAGGGCTAGCGCATGCGCAGTGGAAAGCGCGCAAAGCGGGACCAATAGGAGAAGGGCTCTAGGCAGGGACTACATATCCCATGAGCCTCTGAGCAGTCACCTGTCCTCAGATAGCGAATAGGGCTGAGTAGATTTTGCTGACAGGATAGGGAAGTGTTCCGCAGGGACCACGCTAGTGAGAGGGTGCTGGGATAGCAAGGGGAGAGGAGGTGTATGTGTGTGCAGGGGTCAGTGACCCACTGCATAGGTCAGTATTCCCACTATGCCCCAGTGCAGGCCCTGAGACATCACTAGCTTTTGGTTGCTTCACGGAACAGCCTTTAGACAAGGTCTTGTCTGATTAGTGTATAGAGCAAGTCAGGAACTCTGGATCAGCGGATCCTTTTTGAAGTATCAGCGACCGGGTGCAGGAACTCCCGGCAGGTTTTTCCACAAGTGCACCAACATACCGGTATCTTACATGCTTATTACGCCTTGGGGGTGGGTTCCTTGGGGACACTCAGGGGTAAAGTGACCAAGGGACTGGTCGGTTACGCTGGACACGGTGTGGGACATACATGGTGGTGGGGACACTACTGCACAGTGATGTGAGGCAGGGTACACTGGTATACAAAGGTTATTAATGTATTTGTGTATGATCTATGTAGTAAAGGTTAACGTTATATGTGCGATCTATTGTTATTGTTCAGGGGAATCTCACACATTGGGGATCCTTGGCAAGTGGAGGCGCTGTCAGTTATTATATTGTTGACCCAGGCTCCCAGTAGCGGAGGCTCAGATCTCTGTGAGCAGCAGGTAAAGCCAGCATCTGAAGACCCGTCTAAGTCAGAGGGAAAGAGGGCTAAATCTATATAACAACGCTTCTCAAATCAGCTGAACCTCGCATCTCCTCCACTAAACTCCCACACATTTATGGCAATTCATTCACCACTCCACCATGAATTTTCCTGGAGTGTTAATGTCCATCGTATTACTTATCTTCTTCCTCAATTGTCCAATGTCTGGAGAAAAACACAGGGAGGATCACCGACTAGACTGATAAAATAGACATTAAACTAAAGTGATAAAAATAACTAATTACAAACTAAATACACAAGTTACAACAAATAGGACTGCTTAAACACACAAAAAAAACAGAGATGTACTGTAAGGAGGGGCAGAAGAGTGTAAAGCTTTAAAAGAGAGGGGGAGAATTGAATGTGTGATATGGGATTTGATAGGAAGCCAGAAGAAGAATTTCAGCAGGGGAGGCGCTGAGACAGATTTAGGAAAGAGTAGAGTGATTCTGGCAGCTGCGTTAAGGATAGATTGTAGGGGAGACAGGAAGGCCGGACAGCAGAAAGTTACAGTAATCGAGATGGGAGAGAATGAGGGCCTGAGTCAGAGTTTTGGCAGTTGAGCAACAGAAGAAAGGGCGTATCTTAGTTATATTGCGGAGGAAAAAGACAGGTTTTAGATAAGTTTTCCTCCCCGAGACGCGTGACATCATCATATGGGTGTTTCTGCGCAGTGCACATGCTACTGAGAATGAAGTCCTTCTGCCCTGGAGCCATATGTGCTTGGTTGTTCAAAAAATACCTAGTGGCTTTGACACCCAGGTCATGCGATATGCAGGTGTAAAGAGCCTGCACATCACAGGTAACCCATATGTAGTTATGGTTCCAATCTGTATTTGTAGGATTCTGAGTAGATCAATTGAGTCTTTTAGGTAAGATTTAAGGCATATTACAATATTCTGTAGAAAAAAGAATCCACATATTCAGATAGATTCGTTGTTAGGGACCCTATACCTGAAATAATGGGACATCCTGGGGGATCCACTAGTCTTTTGTGAATCTTCGGTAGATGATAAAAAAAAAATCACCATTCTGGGTGTTTCTGTGAGTAAGTAGACAAACTCAGATTCAGCTAGGACATTGATTTATTTTGCTTTAAATAGATGATCTTTAAGATTACCTGTGAATTCTTTAGTGGGGTCTTTTGATAATTTGAGATATGTAGGCTCAATTCCAAAGTGCAAGGAAACAGTTTCAGGTGAGGAGAATACTGCTTGCTCAGCCAACACAACACAACATCTCTTCAAAGTGCAGGTCTCCTCTAAGACAGAGGTACAAATTAGAGCTCTACTCACAAGATCATAATGAAGTTCTCTGAGGACAGTGGAAAGACAACGTTTCAGGTCCCATATGGACCTTTCATCAGCTCTACTTTGCATCTCTGTCTTAGGCCTCGGCCATGTTCCCTGCTTGCTGGCGGAAGCACGCTGACGCGCGCTCCCGCTCAGCACTGAGCCCCTATAGCCGCAATTAGAGTGGCTTTAGTAGGGGCTCACCTATGCTTCCGCACGCGCCCGGAAGCGAAGGTCTTAGGGGAATTTAAAATTCCCCTGCTTGCCGTCGCGACAGGCCGGTCACGTGAGCGGTTCGCCCAATGAGGGCGAACCAGCTCCGTGACATCACTGGCCCGCCCCCGGCCAGTGACGTGCCCGCCCCAGCCCGCCCCCTGACGGCCCCCTGACAGCGTGTGCGGTAAGCAACCGCAAGGCCAGGGAAAGCACCCGCTTTCCCTGAGCCTCAGCGCGCCTCAGCGAGCAAACAGGGAGCCTGGCCGAGGCCTTAGAGGACACCTGTACTTTGAAGAAGTTGTTTAGATATGCAGGCTTATCATTCAAAATTCACAAGTCTTCTTTAGATAATCCGTTTTGTTTTGTAGAACTAGACCTCCCCCTTACAGTATCTGCTTGTCTGATAATAATTGATGTATTATCTATTAATTTGTTTAGGGAGTTTTTTTCCACCAGATGCAAATGTGGTTTAATTTTGGCATTTTTACATCAAATGAGTTCAAGTTCTTTGGCTGCCGAATGGGCGAATATGCCAATAGGGTTACCTCTGGATTGAATAGATTAGAAAGTGGAATTGGTCTTTAATATGCTGTAATTAACTTTCGGTTCTTGATTGCTCAATAGGGATAATGAATCTATTGGTGCTGTGAGGGTAGTGGAATCTACTGTATATCACCACTTTCAAATTCCAGATCTTGTAGATATTCAATATTTTTGGCATTATCTTTGGCATTATCTTTGGCATTATCTTTGGCATTATCTTTGGCATTATCTTTGGCAGGGAGAAGGAGTGGCTCAGTGAGTAAATACACTGACTGGCACTGAGTATGAATCAGGGGAACCTGGTTCAATTCCTGGTGTCGGTTCCTTGTGACCTTGGGCAAGTCACCTTATCATCAGCCACCAAAAAACATAGATTGTAAGCTCCACGGGGCAGGGACCTGTGCCTGCAAAATGTCTGTGTAAAGCACTACGTAAAACTAGCAGCGCTATACAAGAACATATTATTATTAATTAATGTTGGGACTGTATTCTGTGTATAAGACCTCTGCAAGGGCGGCTGATCATCTACTGTTTTGTGAAACTACTTCCCAAGGGTGATTTTCCTAACATATTTGTGCAGGTCTATAAACAGTACAAATTTGTCAGGACCACTGATTGGTGCAAAGGAAAAGGCCCTTTTCTAAAAGGTTATGTCAGAACTCATAAGAGCATAACAGAGAGATTAAAAATATGATCTATTGGTGTATCATGGGCCTTGATCTTTTGTGGTAGAAGTTTCCCTCCTCTCTTTCCTCTATGTACTCTCCTCTTCCTCTTTTCCCTCGATATGGGGCCCATAGATCACTGTGCTTGATTAGTGATGGGATCGGATTCTTGAAGCTTTTCCTCTCTCTGGTAAGCCTCTAATAAAGAAGCATCACCTGGATGCTGATTGGAGTCTAGTTTGAACCTTGCTCCTAGTTCTATTTCTATGTGGGGAGAATGTCCAGATTCTCCTCTAGGGATATTACTTTCCTTATCATATTTGGGTTTCATTACGTTAGCCCTAGAGGATACTACGTTATTATTTGGATAATTCCTATTGAATGTACTATTAGAGTCATTGTCACCTCAGTCATATCTATTCCAGCTAGTTATTCTACCATCGTTAAACCCGTAATTGTTTGTTCTATTACTGTAGGTTAATTATGTGCAAATGTTTCACATATGCCATGAGCAGAGGTTTTGGACTTAAACCTGGATCAGTCTCTCTGTCTGTTATGGTCATTATCCAATTTGTCACTCAGAAACTTTTTGTGTTTATTGATAATTATACTTTCTTCCATTTTATCCATCATGGATTTCATTGACTGGTCAAGGTTTTCAATCTCTGCGTTATCTTTACAGATGAAACTGCCAGTTCTGAGCCACTTGACAGGGAAAATTCATGGCCATCTCTCAGGCTTCTCATTTGGCATATTCCCCTGTGTGTGGCGATTTGACGAGTTTCGCATATGTGTTTCAACCAGGTTCCATAGTGACACACATGCGCAGAAATGCTATCACACACATATGCGTTTCAACCAGGCTCCACAGCCAGCGACACGCATGCGCAGCACACTACTACAGTATGTGTGATGATTAATATTGAATATTCTCTTTCTTTACACGCAAAGACGTCCATGAGCCAGCCAATTCGAAGCAGAAAAATTAAAGAACATTGTACACTTGGAAGAAGAGACTTTGCATTTTTGTATAAGTCATTTTTATTTTATTATCGTGTGCTAATAAAACATTCCATTCGCTAAAAATACTTTTTGGTGAGTTCACGTTTTTACTTTTTATACTTCAATTAAATACACTTGAAGTACATACAGTACAGTACATACGTGTGAAATCGGATTGTGTGCACATGAATGGGAATAAGTGACGAGTTGCATTGCAGTTAGAGTTTTAAAAATAACTCGCGATCGCAGACTTGCGTTTCTGGCCGGTATTGCAGACAACGCTAAATTAAAATTTCTGCTGTCTTTCAGATTATGGCTAAATTGCGTGAAAATTAAGAATTTCGGTGGCGCGGGATAGGAGTGGATTAGTATATTGGTAGACATATAGTCCATTTATCGGTGCAACAGAAAACAATACACAGGTAGATAATGTCATCAGCAATCTTCTTAATGTCCCTTTGATTGTGAGCAATTTATATTGATCCTTGGAGTATAATGATATATTCTAATGTATATCGCCTGAGGAAGAATACTTTTGTATTCGAAACGCGTCGCGAAGGGTGTTGCTGGCTTGTTTCCCATACAGCCAGTCTTCACACAAGTGCTTTTTTCCACAAATCACGATCTAAGACTGAAAACGGGCAGGCATCTTCGGGACTACTATTGGGGGCCTTATCCGCCGCGCATGCGCGTCACGCAGGCCATCACGCTGACAACCGTGTGGAGCTGAAAACGCAGCATAGCCAGAGACACAGTCCCAGCGCGCGGGGCTTGTTTGCAGAGACGGAAATCATCCCCCTTCATCCCCACTGTTGCCTCACCATAGAAGTCACGATCGTGATCAGGATCAATAAAGTTTTTATCCATGTAAGTGTATATTACTAATTTTAATTGTCTACAATACACTGTATATCTCAATCTTGGTGCGCTTTTGTGTTTTTCTTTTTCTAATGTATATTGCTCAAGTATAATGAGCATAGATAGTCTTTGTGACATTAAGTGCCTATAGCTCAACATATAGTAGTCACCTTGGTTGATAGGCTAATCAAAAGTGGGATGTATGGAGTACTTGGGGGGCACAACAACCCAAAGGTAAAGTGCACCCCTTTTCACCACCACACTTAGATAAACTACTAAGAGCATAGAGGCTGTACAAATCTATCTAGTATAATAGAAGTCCAGGGATAATTCACTGTTAGTGGAGGCTCAGCAGAGCATGCATCCAATATAGATTCAAATAAAAGCTCATCTGGGCGTGCATCCAGCTTGATGGTAGATAGCAGGAAGAGGTAGCCTCTTTGACAAAGGGCTTTTGCCCGAAACGCGTCAGAGTGAGTTACTCTGCTCTATTTTTGTGATGTCTCTCGCAGTCACTTAATAAATTGGATTTTTTATCATTGGTGTGCCGTCTCCGCTTGTATCATACCCTACATGCTGTGCCCCGCTTATCCCTCACATGAGGCTACCTCTTCTTGCTAGGAGTGGATTAGGATGCCGTACGAGACCCACGCGCCAAGTGTCTCAGAACCGGCAATTTCATCTGTAAATGTGTCTTACTTGACCTGCAGGGAGTCTATTTCTATCTCCGGGATATTAAGTTTCTCGTCTCGATATCTAATAATGAGTTTCATAAGATTAAAGGAGCATTTGTCAACAATGCTATCCCATTCAGAGTAGAAATCAACATCCTGAATAGAGAACGTGGGCTTCTTTAAAATCTGTAATCTTCTTAGGACTCGATTGTGTTTAATGTGTTTATCAAGAGGCACCATATCGTACCACGATTTCATCTCTAGGGATAAACGTTTTACCAATTGATAGAAAAGGTCTTTGGGATCATCTATACATATATCATCTAGTATTTTATCTGATTCCAAAATCTGGGAGACATCTAAAGATCGTCTATGTGACAGGGTGAAGTCAGCTACTAATAAGTTATGCCTGGGTAACATATGTCTGAGTCCTTCATCCATCACTCAGACGGTTAACCCAGGAGGAATGGTTGGGTAATCAGGAGGTAGGCAGACACCTGACAACCAGCGTGAGATATAAGGAAGCCAATGCTTGTGATCGGGTGGCTGTCTGTCTCATTCTACAGAGCTATCCTAGACAAGCTGCTATGCAGATGGATTCACAAACACAGTAAGAACTGTTACTATTGTTTTCCTGACTGGTAAAGGTTTGGTACTGGGCATAGCCAGCCAGCCGTCTAGATAGGGCTTTTAATGTAAGTTCTCCCAATGTGGAGCAGGATTTATTTTGCTATGTTTTGTTTATGCCTTAAAGGGACAGTGTGCCCAGATGTTTAGTTATGCTGTGGAGAAATAAAGCCACTCAACATTTGCTCTAAACCTGAAAATACACGTGTGGACTATTGTCTGACCTCGTCTACAGGCCATCCTGCCACAGTCTCGTAAATCATCTTTTTTCGAGTAGTGAAAATGGTATGTTTTGGTTTGCCATTACATAGCGGGCTGCCTATCAGTGGAAGATAAGGTATGAGACAAAAGAGAACTAGGTGGGCACTCAAGTAACAACCAATGGATCTGAGTGGGTAAGGTGCAGTGATAGCCCAAGGGTAGGGAAGATAGATGTATGGAACCAGATATCAAGGTAGGGTCACAGAGGAGTTGCAATAAAACACTTGGGAATGTAATACATGAATATAAAGGTAGAAACGACGGGGTGAAAACAGTCAGAAATAACTGTCAGAAAAAAATAATATATTTAAGTCCTTAAGGCCATGGGAAACGGGGAGTTCCACAATTCCACAGAATGTAAGTGGAAAAATGTCAATCAGACTTCAGGGAGGGGGGGGAGTAGTTGCAGCTTCTGGAGAAGGAGTCTTCGGTTCCAAATTGTAGCAAAGTAAATCTAGAAGACAGAAGCGCAGACACACGCAGGCCACATAGTGCAGACTGTTAAAAGATTTATTACACAGATAAAGACAATAAAATTGCACTTTCAAAGTACATAAGTGGTAAAGGCTTAACTGTGTGTGCATAGCACTAGTGTAAGTCTGTGGTGCCGGCTGGAGAGATTCCCGCTCTGCAGCTACAGTAACATCACTCCTGGTGCTATGGTCCTCCTAAGGAAAGTCCACAGGGACAGAACTCCTCCAAGCCCTTCCTTCTACATGTTTCACAACATGTAAATGTGTGAGGGAGTGCTGGCTTTAATTTTATTAATATTATGACTATAACTGCAACTTAGTGTGCTCATGTGACAGTCATTACCCACAATTTTGATCTGCAGATAGTTTTACAGACAATGCACTGAAGCAAGTTTGAGACGAGGCAGAGATATATCATTGCCCTGATAAGTTTCCTGTCTTGACAGTAATTTCTCCATTTGTCCAGCAACTGGTCCTTCCAAAATCTTTCCTGGAACCTGCATGTTTTCAGGGTATTCACAAAGAATAACATGCTGGACTCCATGACACAGAGATAGATGAGCAAGTGGCAAGTTATTAAAACTTTCTTTGACAGTCTGGCTCTGATACAAACAGTGCCAATCTGGAAAAGTTGTAAGTTTGCATTGTTTTATAGATGAACAGCAGACATTGATACAGGCCAGACCTAGGCTAGAGTATATGTGGTTACAGTCAAGATCTTAGATACAACTTTCCATTGACAGTAGATATGCTAGTGCTGTCTAGTAACTGTTTAGAATAATGGATGGGCCTTTATACTGTACTCCATAAGAGGCCTCTTCAGAACCTGCAGCACAATGCTTCGAAGAGATGAAGAAATTATTGTCATCAAAGTTATATCTGATGAGGGATTTAAATAGATTAAAACAGTAATGCTGACACCCATGAATGCAATGGTCTGGAAGTGTTTGATTCTATTATCACTGAACAGATTGATTGGTCTGCTTCACCACAACAATATTTGATCCTTGTCCATTGGTAAAGGCTGTGGAAAAGGTGAAGTGTTAGTGGAACAAATCTTTTTATTTATTTATTTATAAAATATTTTATCAGGAAGTAATACATTGAGAGTTACTTCTCATTTTCAAGTATGTCCTGAGCACAGAGTAAAACAAATAATACATGGTTACAAATACAGTTACATAAATGAACAGGGTATACATTATATACAAGACATTGCGTGCACAGTTAAAGAAAATATATATTATGAGCGTATGAAACAGTTACAGACCAAATAAAATGTGAGACAGCCTTAGATTTGAAAGAACTTAAACTGGTGGTGGATATGAGAGTCTCTGGTAGGTTGTTCCAGTTTTGGGGTGCACGGTAGGAGAAGGAGGAACGTCCGGATACTTTGTTGAGCCTTGGGACCATGAACAGTCTTTTGGAGTCTGATCTCAGGTGATAAGTGCTGCAAGTGGTAGGGGCGAGGAGCTTGTTCAGATAGCTGGGTAGCTGGCCCATGAAGAATTTAAAGGCAAGACAGGAAAGATGAACTTTGCGCCTAGACTCTAGTGATGACCAATCTAGTTCTTTGAGCATTTCGCAGTGATGTGTGTTGTAGTTGCATTGGAGAACAAAACGATAAATTGAATTGTAGAGGGTGTCAAGTTTGCTAAGGTGGGTTTGAGGTGTCGAGCCATATACTATCCATAGTCAATAATTGGCATTAGCATCTGCTGTGCGATACGCTTTCTGACCAGGAGACTTAGGGAGGATTTGTTCCTGTAAAGTACCCCTAGTTTGGCATAGGTCTTGGTTGTCAGGGTATCAATGTGCATCCCGAATGTTAAGTGGGAGTCAAACCATAAGCCCAGGTATTTAAAACTAGTGACAGCGGTTAGGGTGGTGTTAGCGTTGGTTCTAATCAGGAGCTCAGTCACTGGAAGCTTTAAGAATTTAGTCTTGGTCCCAAATACCATTGTTACAGTCTTGTCAGTGTTTAAAAACAGTTTGTTTTGGGAAATCCAGTTTTCGAGTCTCAAAAAGTCAGACTGAAGTATGTGTTAAAGGTCAGAGAGGCTATGGCTGTGTGCATATAGGATTGTGTCGTCTGCATACATGTGTATTGAGGCTTCCTTATAAGCTGTGGGAAGATCATTAATGAACACTGAGAAGAGTAGGGGCCCCAGAACAGAGCCTTGTGGGACACCACAGGTGATATCCAGGGGGTTGGAGTTAGAGCCTGAGATGGACACATGTTGGGATCTTCCTGATAGGTAGGACTGAAACCAGTTTAAAGCATGCTTCCCTATTCCGGAGCTCTGGAGTTTGTTAAGCAGGATAGCATGATCAACTGTGTCAAAAGCCTTTGCGAAATCTTGGAATACTGCACCAGTGAGTTGTCCCTGTTCCATTCCACACTGGATTTCATTGCAAACTTTTAGCAGGGTAGTTACGGTGGAGTATTTAGGACGAAACCCAGATTGGAATTGGCTAGGGAAATTTGTCTTGGTATAGAAATCGCTTAATTGGGAGTGGACACATTTTTCCATGACTTTGGATAGAATTGGGAGAAGTAAGATTGGCCTGTAGTTTGAGACAGTGTTTTTGTCCCCACTTTTGAAGATTGAGACAACTCTGGCAGTTTTCCAGGTCTTAGGGATATGGCCTGCAGACAGGATAGAGTTGACTATGGACGCAATTGGTTTGGCAATGGCTGGGGCACCAAGTCGTAGGAACCTAGATTGTAGTAAGTCAGGTCCACATTGGCTGCTTAGTTTTAGTTTGAGGAGCGCTTGTGTAATCTCCTCTTCAGATACTGGGGCAAATTGAAAATTGTTGGTAGTGTTGGGAGGGGGTGGGACTATAGGGGTACTCCCAGGATGAGATTCAGGTTTGTGGTTTGGGCTGCGTTTCGCTAATAAGTTAGTGGCACACCCCACAATGTAATCATTGAATGCATTTGTAATGTCAGTGGGGCTTGTCAGAGTAATATCCCCCTTAGTGATATTACTTGGTTGTTGATGGTTAGGAGGCTGGAATATATTGTTGATAACCTTCCAGAAGTTAGCTGGGTTTGATGCATTTTGGTGGAGATTGTCAGAGTAATATTGTGCTTTTGCATGCCTTGTTTGCCTTGTGCATGTGTTCCGCAGGCATCTGTAGTGATTGAGTTCATTGGTAGTGCCAGTTACTTTGTAGCTTTTCCACAAGGCATCCCTGAGCTGGTAGAGTGCAATAAGGTCAGTTGTAACCCATGGAAGGTGGGCCCCCCTTACCCTTATTTTGCGTAGTGGAGCATGGGTATCACAGAGTTTTAAGAACTCTGATTGGAAATAGTCGAGTGCAGAATCAGGGTCAGGAATTAAATCGATTCTGTGCCATGGGCAGTTGGTAAGGTCATCCAGAAACTGTTGTGGGTTAAAGTTTTTAAATGTTCTAGTGAGGAGAACTTTAGGGCTTGAATGGGGCGGTTTAATTTTCCTTACACAGTACACTATTGCATGGTCACTGAAAATGTTAAGAAGGATGCCAGAGGATTGGATTCTGCTGGGGTTTGAGGAGAGAATCCAGTCTAGCAAGGAATGGTTATGCAATTTCAGGTTTATCCGTGTGGGTTGGGAAATGAGTTGTGATAGGTTAAGTGACTTGAGTTGTATCTGGATTTTGTGGTTTTTAGGGTCAAGCCAATTGAAGTTGAAATCCCCAAGAACTAGCAGCTCACTTTTCTCATTCAGAGAGGAAATGGAGGCAAGAAATTGGGTGATATCAGTCAGGGATTGTAGAGGGGCTTTAGGGAGGCTGTAGATGCCAGCAAGCAAGATGGGCTTAGAAAAGGGGAGGCAGATTTTACTAGAATTTCAAAAGAGGGTGGGCTTGGGGGGCAGTTTAACAGTGTAAAGTGTAAGGTATCTGCAATATAAAATAACACCCCTCCTCCTCTCTTTGCCTATCTCTCCTAAAAATGGAGTATCCCTGAATGGCGATATTTGCATCAGGGGTTTTATGGGTTAGCCATGTTTCTGTGAGAACGATGGCTTTGGGTTTATGCATAAGGCACCATGCCCTCAGTTCGTCCAGTTTGGGCAGCAGGCTCCGGATGTTTATATGGGCAACAGATAGCCCTTTTTGGAATTTAAATGTGGAATTCTCAGGGGCTTGGGACAGAGCTGAAATGGGAGGATCTGGGTTAGGTTCAATATCACCTGCTAAAGAGAGTAACAGTACGAGTAGGAATTTGGGTAGTTGTTTGGAAGTTGTAAATTTGTGGTGTTTGCCATTAGAGTAAGCAGTGGTTGGTGTGCTGCTTTTTAGAGTTCTCCACCAACATTCAGTAGAAAGTGCAAGGCTTTTGAGTAGTCCAGGGTGTATGGGGATGTTGGGTGTGGGCCAGGATGGAGGAGTTTGTAGTGGATAGAGGAAGTAACATCTCCATGAGGCCAGGAGAAAGAAAAAAGTTAAGATACATAGCAGGTTCATTATGCCAGAGGTAGGCAGTGCTGCATGGAGCTGTTGTGAACAAAGTGAGTGTGTGCAGAATAAACAGCAGGGGTGTGCCTGTTCCTTGTCAAATGTTTTGGTGCATTGCAATACTAGAGTCAGTTCAGGGGTTCAGTGTATCGTGCAGTCAGTTTTGGGAGAGGCTGCAGTGAAATAAGTTGTAAAGGGGTGGGGGGGGGTTAAAATATTTAGGTTAGCAAGATTGGGATCATAGTGTGACCTGAATAGCTTACCGTTTGTTGTCTTGAGTAAAAGAGTTTGCAGAAAGATGCAGTCACCAGTCACCTCTAGTCAAACTATAGTCTAACTATAACTTGTCACTTAAAAGCTCACTTTAAATGGCTCACTATATCATGGCAATGCAGTTCTTATATCAATGCTAAAGGCCAGAGTCAATCTTTTAAACAGGACTTGCACATCAGGAACATACTATATCATGGCAATGCAGTTCTTATATCAATGCTAAAGGCCAGAGTCAATCTTTTAAACAGGACTTGCACATCAGGAACATACTTATATCAATGCTAAAGGCCAGAGTCAATCTTTTAAACAGGACTTGTACATCAGGAACATACTTTAAATGGCTCACTATATCATGGCAATGCAGTTCTTATATCAATGCTAAAGGCCAGAGTCAATCTTTTAAACAGGACTTGCACATCAGGAACATACCTTTTGCTATTCAAACATACTAACTTATATCAATGCTAAAGGCCAGAGTCAATCTTTTAAACAGGACTTGCACATCAGGAACATACTTATATCAATACTAAAGGCCAGAGTCAATCTTTTAAACAGGACTTGCACATCAGGAACATACTTATATCAATGCTAAAGGCCAGAGTCAATCTTTTAAACTGGACTTGCACATCAGGAACATACCTGTGAAGAGAATGCAATTAGATCCATGTCATATCAGCTGAGGTTATTGGTCTTGCATGAAGAAAGTAAGTATATTAACTATAGTCTAACTATAACTTGTCACTTAAAAGCTCACTTTAAATGGCTCACTATATCATGGCAATGCAGTTCCTGCAAAAAAATAAATAAATAAATAAATCTTTGTCAGGGGGGACGCATTCAATAAAAAAAGGCTATGTGTACAATCTATTCATTCCCGTGGTGGAATCGACGCTGTATAATCCTAGAGCTTTGTAAATGTATCATATGAGAGGACACACTTCATTGGGTAACACTGGAGGTCTTTATAGATTAAATTATAGTGTGCAGAGCTTTCAAAACCTGACAGTTACATTGTTACATAGTTACATAGTAGATGAGGTTGAAAAAAGACATAGGTCCATCAAGTTCAATCTATGCTAAATTTAGACAACAGATACTTTATCCTATATCTATACTTACTTATTGATCCAGAGGAAGGCAAACAAAAACCCCATTAAGGGGAAAAATTCATTCCTCCCTGACTCCAAGAATTGGCAATCGGATTAATCCCTGGATCAACATCCTTCCCATGTATACTTATTTGGTATATCCCTGTATACCTTTCCCATCTAAAAAGATGTCAACCTTTTTTAGAACAAATCTATTGTATCTGCCATCACAGTCTCCATGGGTAATGAATTCCACATTTTAACTGCCCTTACTGTAAAGAACCCTTTCCTTTGTAGCTGGTGAAATTTCCTTTCCTCCAACCTTAAGGGATGGCCCCGAGTCCCTTAGTACTGCCCGTGGGATGAATAGTTCTTTTGAAAGCTCCTTGTATTGTCCCCGAATATATTTGTATATAGTTATCATATCCCCTCTTAGACACCTCTTTTCTAATGTAAATAAATCTAATTTAGCTAGCCTCTCCTCATAAGTTAGACTGTCCATCACCTTTATTAATTTGGTGGCTCTTCTCTGCACTCTCTCTAGTTCCATAATGTATTTTCTTAGGATTGGTGCCCAAAATTGTACTCCATATTCAAGGTGTGGTCTTACTAGTGCTTTGTAAAGGGGCATAATTATGTTTACTTCCCTTCCATCCATTGCCCGTTTGATGCAAGATAAGATCTTGTTTGCCTTTGCAGCTACTGCATGACATTGGGCACTATTGCTAAGCCTGCTGTCTACAAGCACTCCTAAATCCTTCTCCATCAAGGATTCCCCCAATATATCTCCATTTAATTTGTAAGTCGCCTTTTTATTCTTGCATCCCAAATGCATAACCTTACATTTATCTGTATTAAACCTCATTTGCCATTTACCTGCCCACGTTTCCAGTCTCTCCAAGTCCTTCTGAAGAGAAATTACATCCTGCTCTGATTCTATTACCTTACACAATTTAGTGTCATCAGCAAAGATGGAGACTTTGCTCTCGATCCCAACCTCAAGGTCATTAATAAACAAGTTAAAAAGCAGGGGTCCCAGTACAGGTCTCTGCCCCCTTTTCAATTTTCCAACTCTTAATGTATTCCCCTCTTTGCTTATTCTCCCTTTGCTCTCTCGGTTTCTTTTCCCTTTTGCTTCTTTTCCTTTTTATTTACGACTTCTCTATTTTTCCATTTGTTCATTTCTCTCGCACATCCCACCCTCCTTTCTCCCCTGTTCTCCACGTCCTTCCCCTCCATTTCTTTCCACATCTTGCGCTCTCATTTTCTCCTGGAAGAACTACTTCTTCATTTACATTTCACAGCAGCCTGGAGTGGCATCTTGTGCAGAGTTGCCACGGCTGCCTTTCCCCTATAGTTAAGCTAAGTATAGGGTGTCGAAGTGTGTTCCTGCTAATTGTTCTGGGAACAGGCCAATATTACCATCCTATATATTGTACATGCTGGTTATCTTTGCTTCCAAAAAATCAGGGGATCGAGGGACGTATCACCAATGGAGAAAGGGAAGTACACACAGAGCAGTATTGCAGAACACTGTACGCTTGCAGAGGAATCATAACCTCCAATAGTTATACTCACTAATAGCAGGAATAATAAGGGCATGTCCCAAAACTGTGGCAAACGTGGATGGTGGTGTGCATGGTACAACAGGACCCAGGAAAAGAATAGACCAGAATGGTGCAGATGGTACTAATAAAATGAATTTATACCAAAAAGATCCCCTTACAAATGCATGCTTACATAAGGGTAGTCAGTAAAAACAATGTACGGTATTAGAGGTGCCACCGTGACTACCGGGAGCTGGGTGAGTCGTGCTCTCACCCACTTATCTCTGCTTGCTGTAGGTTGATCAGCAGCCAGTCCACCCCTGTGTAAAGAAGGAAATACACGTGATGCTCTGTAGAATGAAACCATCTGTATGTGCATGCAGAATTTGGGAGACATGGGCTTGCACATACAAGTCTGCCTGCTGCTCTGTCACTCAGGTATTTCACAAGTGATACCTTCCTTTATATGCTGTTCTGTTGCCTCACCTGACCTTGTAATGTGTTGCCTTTGTATACCTGAAAGTGCCAGGATGGAGGGCAAAATGTGTAATGTCTGTAATGGACCTGGCCACACAACACAGTGTCTCTTCGGGGCTTTTGAGGAGGATGAAATCATCAGTTAAAAACTGTAATATAAGCACATGTTCCGCAGTTAGAGATTACGGCCTCTCCCAGAAGACGCATGGCAGCACTGGAAGACACGCACAGCTCATTCGGTCATTGGGCTGTAAGGTGATCTCTCGAGTCAGAAAGGGTCTTATGATAGAAGAGTACTTAGTAAATATGGATCACTGTCCTTATAAAGCAAGTGCAGCCATAACTGTGAATAACACATCAGACGGCACTCAGGAGGTGTGTGATCCCTGAAATATACAGACCAGAGACTGGCTGGGTGTTTGAATCACTCCAATGGCAAATGCAGAAAGACTCACACTGAAACAGAATTATATCTCACATGCAGCTGCCCTTATATCTCTCCCACCCCTGCCAAAATTCATCACTAAGACTGTTTTTGAGCACAGCTAAAATATAATGAATATTTCAGGTCCTATCAGCTGTCTGTGTCAAGTCTTACTGGGGGGATTATTTGCTTAACTAGGGCTCAAAAATCTGGGTAAAACCAGTGCAAAAAATAGCACCATATTTATGTAACCCATGTTCCCCCCCCCCCAGACACAGATGCCATATCTAGGGTGTAGTGAGGGCTGGCTACATGTATGTTGGTGGTGCATACCTGCCGGTAACAGGAGGGCCTGAGTCTCCCGCGGTGATGTCGGGGATACAGGACCAGGCTTCTGGGGGTATATGCCTCCATCTTCTCCTTAGCAACGGTGCAGCGCCTCCATCCTCTATAACTTCCCAGAATGTGGGGTAGGACCCTTTTAGAGAAATAACCCTTGTCCCAGGGTGAATGCTCCAGAACACACACACAGTCTGATGTAAAACCGCAATGTCTCTTTATTGTCTCTTATCACAGCAGCAGCACACAGTAGCCGCAGTTCAGATACAGCAGCAAGTCCTGTGCAGCAGGCTTTCAAATGTATTGGTATTCCTCCTCTCCTTCCCTCCAGTAATATCTCCAGACAGGATGGCCTGGATGGGGCCTTAATACCCCTGCCTCCACCTCAACCAGGGTAGGCCCTGTGGGTGAGGCTAGATCTCCTTCCCCTCGTCCCCTGAGCAGGGTGAGGGCATTGGTCCACCTCTATATAGGTCTGTCCTTATCTCCTCTCGGTCCTACAGCAGTTCAGACCGCACTCTCCTCAGCTCCCATCTGATGCTCCCAGACTGACCAGCTACCCGCGCAGCTGTCACAGGGTCATCTCTCCTTTCTCTGGTTCAGCAGACACACTGCTCTCCAGAGACTCCAAACTCTCACAGGCCTGACAGACAAGACTTAACTCCATGCAGCACTGACTCCATGCAGAACTGACTCCATGCAGCACTGACTCCATGCAGCACTGACTCCATGCAGCACTGAACTCCATGCAGAACGGAACTCCATGCAGAACTGACTTCACACACACACAGGACAGCCCACTAAATAGACTCAGCCCCGCCCCCTATGATGTCAGCAGGACCTCCCCTCTGTACAGCCTGCACAGAGCTCAGGGGCCTGCCTCCACCACCGAGGCGGGGCTTGGTGAGGGGGAAAAACCCATGGTCACTACTGGCGCCTGCCCTTACCAGGGCTTACTCCAGTAGTAGAAGGATAAGTAGCCCGTTCTGTTTACAGGGGGCTACATTTATATAAAAAAGGAATCCTATTACAAGCAATTAGACTTTTTCCTTGTATATATCTGGTGTGATTCTTTTGCACTTATTTCTCAGTTTTTTTTCTGCTGGGAATCTTTAGTAAATAACCCAGAGTAATCTTCCTTTAGATTGTTTCTTGGGACTCGTGATTCCTTGCATTTAAATCCTACACCCCCAAGTGTCTGCTCATATTGCCTGTCCAAATCTTGCATCGCTTAATAATAGCTTAATGCATTAGTCGCAGCTGCAAACTGAAAATAGTGCACTATATAATGATACAGAACATACTGCCTAAACTTACAGTACTTCCCCCAAAGCCCATTTTACTCATTGGAAATTGAACTTCTAGTAATAGCAAATTAATTTGTGTAGTGACTGCCCCCTCTATTGGAAATCTAATACGTTTTAAAACTTGATATTTTTTCTCTCTAAAATGATTCCATATGGCACATTTTGCAGTTAATAGAACATAGTTACATAGTAAATGAGGTTGAAAAAAGCCATGCGTCCATCAAGTTCAACCTATGCTAAATGTAAACAACAGATACGTTATCCTACATCTATACTTACTGTACTTATTGATCCAGAGGACGGCAAACAGAAAAGCCCAGTGACATATCATCTAATGATATCTTGTAAGGGGGGAAATAAATTCTTTCCTGACCCCAAATATTGGCAATCAGATTACTCCCTGGATCAACATATTTCCCATGTTTACTTATTTTTTATATCCCTATATACCTTTCCTTTCTAAAAAGATGTGTAAAAGCCCTGCCCCCCCCCCTCCCCACCCCCTAAGGGAGATCTGTAGTTACATGATGTTATTGTGGCTGTGTAGCTCACCTGTAGGCTCTCGAGTGGTCTGAGTCTCCGCGTTGGTATAGGGAGTAGGCAACAGGACAGGTTTTCAATCTTTGGTGCAGCGCCTCCATCCTGCAGGACTCTGCCAGGAGCAGAGGTCATTCTCACAGGAACCCCCCCAGTAAAGCAGCCACATATCAGGAACTCTATAACATGGTTTATTGGCAGACCAGCTCATGCATCATCTTCCTCTCCATATTCTCTCATGCAAGAGAGGTACTTATCACACAGCATTATTCATAGGACATTTCCCTCTCAGCTTGCATCTTGCATCCTGGTCAGAGCCTGGCTCGCAGGACCATTCACTTGACTAGGCCCCCAGGATCTTGAGGCCCTGGGCTAGTCTTCACCCCCTGATGGGGCAAGGTAGAATCCAACACATGGCTATATCACATGGTATTACAGCCAATGGGATTGAAAACAATCCCGTTGGTTGCTGTACCATGTGATAGGTTACATTACAGTAGTTCAAAAGGATGTGGCATCATCCCTTAAAGTGATGTGGATACCATATATAAGGCCTGTACGTCTCATTTAACAAGAAGAAGACGACGAGCGAACATCCTGTTCTGGATTTACAATTGGGTTTTGGATTGACAAATGAAGAAAGAAGACGGTTATAGAAGATAAAAGAAAGAAGAATTTTGTTACCTGTTCCGGATCTTCAAGGTGGATGGCGTTGGATTAACTTTGATGACGTCGCAGTACGAGAGCTTCCTAATACGCCGGGATTCGGAGGTTCAACGCTTCTAAAGGTAAGAAAAATATTGAATGTATGTAATTGTATTTTTACAGGTTTTTTATTGTATTTTTTTATTTTTATGTTTTTTTATTACCCATTGACTGATAATGTATTAATCTGTGCCCCTTTAGGGTACTGATAAGTACAGTGATAGCCAATGAGTTTTTTGGCAAATGCTTGTTTTCTATTGACTGTTATTTTTTCTATTTCTGTTTATTGTTTGGATTAAAGTATTTAGAATTTGGATGGCTTGTTTTTAGTACATTTGAGGATTGGTTAGCGTTTTTAATTATTTATTAGTGTAAGGAATCCACACCTCGGTTTACTGCTTACCTTGCCTTACAGACCTGTGCAGTCCTGGAACACCCCCCATGATATATTCTGCAGCTGTGCAAGATATTACTGCAGTCCCAGCTTGGGTTCAGTCATTAGAGCAATGCTCTCACATGCCCTTTTGCTATAGGTTGGCTGACCTTTAAATACAGCTTTCCCACAAAGCTTCTCGGCCGAGCATAATCCTTCTTGGATGTACACTGTGCTTGCCACAGCCACCTGTCTTGGCCACCTTGTTGCTGTTGTCATGTACATGTTCATGTCCCTTGTTCCTAGTCCATGTTCCTAGTTCCTGGTTCCTGTGCTGAAGCGGTGGATCTCCAGCGTAACTTCAGCTTCCTGTTACCTGAGGCCTGCTGCCCTTCCCATAGCAGAGGCCTGTCTCTGGTTCCTGGGGCCTGCTGCTCTCTCTCTGTTGCAGAGGCCGTGTCCTGGTTCCTGTGCTGAAGCGGTGGATCTCCAGCGTAACTTCAGCTCCCTGTTTCCTGAGGCCTCCTGCCCTTCCCTTAGCAGAGGCCGCTCTACTAGTCCTGAGGTCTGTAGCTCTCTCTCCTTGCACAGACTCGTTCTGGACTGCTGCACTGAAGCATTGGTTTACCAGTGCTGCCCGGCGGTGTGCCCACTCTGGCCTGCCTACCCTTCCTGGAGACCGGTACCATGGGCCATGGTCGCCACTCACGCAGAACCTGCTCCCGCCCTGCAGCTACTTCGCTGAAGCGGGACCTAGTTGACTTCCTGTTACCGACACTCCGCTTGGATAACGTTCACCCTGATGTCTCCTATCCTGAGCCTGGCTCGTCCACTGACTACGCTGCTCTCTCCAGTCCCGACCCTGTTATGTACGACTACGAACTACGCATTCCGGATCAGTCTGCACGGTCTAAAGGTCGGTGATTATACAACCCCACCTCAGCCCTGCGGTCCGGTCCTGGTTTGTGGCGAGCACAAGCGTGATAATTAGTTTTGTTGGCTACTGGTTTAAATTCATTAATTGATTTGTTGGCTAGTGTTGTAAATTAATTATTTGTTTTGTTTGCTAGTGGTTTTATTTATTTAATATTTTGCTTGGATAGTTGTCTTTTTAATATTTATACAGGCAGTCCTCGTTGTACAATGCTTCACTTTACAACGAATGGCTTATCCAACGCTATGCAATGCATACCTATGTTCATTTTTACAATGCCAAAACGGCTTATCCAACGCTCTTACAATGCTTTGCAAAGTTGTTTATGTGTATATAATATATATTTTATATAATATAATATTATACTATATAATATATTATTATATTTTATGTTATATTATATATATCATACAGTATATACACTATATAATTTATGTGTGTGCTGCATATCTTATTGCCTGCGTAAAATATTTGGTGTATTTTAGTGTTAAAAATGCCTTCAGGAACGGAACCTTTCATTTAAACAGTGTTCCTATGGGAAAACGTGTTTCGCTTTACAACGTTTCGCTATCCAACGCCATTTTGAGTAACGCATTGTGTCGGATAACCGAGGACTGCCTGTATATTCATTTGTGATGTGTTCTATTAGGCTATTTAGTTATTTTATTGTTGGGGTGTTTAGATGCTTCTGTGTTTATGTGATTATTGTGCATTTTTGGCCTTAATTATTGTTATTAGGTTGACCATTGAATGATATAGTTGCCTATCATGGCCATATTATATGGGTATGATATACCACTGTGCCAATCAATGGTCCAGGGTGGGTATAGTGAGTCCGGGGTTGGTGGTTAGGCCTCACGGGTGGATAGCGGGGTACAGGGGTTAACCCCTTAATTACTATAGCGGTTACTAACCGCTGCTTTGATTAAGGGGTTAGGGGCCATTAGATTGCATTATCTATTGTATTCTTTCTAGCAACGGAGGACATGGACCTGCAGTATGATGATGAGGACGCCCTTCATGATGGCAGGGGTATGTTGAACGTTTTATTTACTTTATTTATGCTGGATGGCTAATGTTTGATTTTATAATGGACAAATGAGCTATTATCCATATCTGGATAATAGTAATTTTGCCCATTACTGTACTGTATGTGTTGGGGGGGGGGGGGGAGAGAGGGGAGATGTATTTATTGCATTGTATTCACATTTTTTTTGCAACAGGATTGGTACCGCAGGCCAGCAGGGACCCACGAGGACCCCCAGACACCCATGGAAACCACCCATGGACCCCTGTGGGGCCACCAGACATCTGCAGGGACCCCCTGGAGGCCCATGGACACTCGTGGGGACCACACGTTGACCCCCGCCGGCCCCTGCATCAATCCTGTGCAGAAAAAAAAATTATAATGTTTTTATGTAGGGGCACAGGGGGTGGGTGTGCTGTGTAATGGTGAGTAGTACATATTATAATGTTTATTGGGGCAGAGGGGGTGAGTGAAGGGCCAAGTACCTGCTTCACTCACTCCCTCTGCCCTCAATAAACCCGCTATTGTGCATTAACACCTTAATTTCCTTAGCAGCTATCCGCTAAGGTAATGAAGCTGCTTTACTGTAATTTTTATTTATAGGGTGCGGGAGCAGGGGTTCTCCTGAGCTGAAGCTCTTTAATTTCTGCCTCAGGGACCCTGTACTTCCCGAGTTACAGGCCCTGGTATGGGGCATCAGGAGCCGTTATCGCCGCCATTTTTAAATCATCTGCATCATGTTACCGGGGGATATAAATAATGAAAGAGATACCGGCACCCCATACCAGGGCCAGTAACTCGGGAAGCAGGGGGCCCCTGAGGCTGAAATCAATGCGGTTCATCTCAGGAGACCCCCTGCTCCCGCACACTATTAATAAAAATTACATTAAAGCAGCTTCATTACCATAGCGGTTAGCCGCTACAGTAAAGAATTTGTTCAATTTTTTTATTTGGGTTTTAATACTAGTTTATTGTAGCAAGGGGTCTCCGGAGCAGAACCTCATTGATTTGAGGTCCGGGGACCCCCTGCTTCCCGAGATACAGGCCCCGTTATGGGGTGAGATGGATTTAACCCCAACACTGCCTGCTCCTACCAGGATTTATAATGTCAGGGCCAGAAAACACATAGCTAGGGGCACTGGGCTACAGATGTACAACCTTTTTTTTAAAGATATCTATTGTATCTGCCATCACAGTCTCCATGGGTAATGAATTCCACATTGTAACTGCCCTTACTGTAAAGAACCCTTTCCTTTGTTGCTGGTGAAATCTCCTTCCCTCCAACGTTAAGGGATGACCCAGTGTCCTTTGTACTGCCCGTGGGATGACCCTGTGTCGTTACATTTCAATGTCTCCAGATAGAATATAGCTAAATACTAAAATGACTGCTTTCAATTTGAGGTTTATTTCCTGTTGAATAGTTTCATAATAATGTCATCTTGACCGTACATGGTGCAAATGTATAAGAGGATTACTGACATCATCAAATTATTACAGTTTGTTGCAACCAGACTGAGACTTGGACGTGTGATTCTAGCACGAGAGGTGGTGACTGTAACAGGAAGCTGGGCAGCATGCAGATTATACTGTAAAAAACACAGATAGGGTGAGCGCTCAAAATATTAAGTGCACTGAACTAGTGCAGTGAAGTGTTAATATATGTGCAACTAGAAAGTGCTGGTGACAATATAAAACACACCCAGTGAAAATATATAGTGGCATATAATATGCTATATCTGGTGACCAAAGTGAAATAAATATAGGAAAATGCAGCTCAAAACAACCCTTCAATGGGTGGTCTAGGGACTCCACTCAGCAGAATTCGTTCTCAGATGTAGGGGAGCGCAGCTGTCAAATTGGTGTATGGGAAAAAATGAAAAGCAACACAGTGCACATAAAGTTTATAAACCAAATATTTGGCAAAGTGTGAAGAGGTTTCTCACGAACGGAGACTCACGTGATGTTAAAAATAGAGAGGCATTTCAGGAAGCTGTGGTAATTGCTGAACTCTGGTGTTCTGGTGACTCCTGACGAAGCTTGACTAGCGAAACGCGCAGAGTTGTTTGCTGGTTGCTGTGACGTATCGGAGGACTCCGATTCAGCCCCCATTGAAGCAAGCCTGCCGCAGTGATCCTCCTCAATTCGGGAATCCCCGCGATCCGAGACGCGTCACAGACCGGAAGAGACGCACCGGGTCTGAAAGGTCTGACATGGTGGCAAAGGAGGCAGCGGAGAATGGAGTGGAACGCACACCAAACCTTTATGTGTCTTATTGTGTATGGCACTATGTAAGTGTTCATTTGATATGTTTATACAGATTGTTATATACAGTATTTTTACGGTATCACACTATTGTTGGCTTTCTTGCTTGTATCTACACCTACACTACTACGGATGGTGCCATCTGAGTGAGGTTACTACATTCAAGTGGAAACCTGAACCCACACACACCAATACACCAGAGTTTAGCAATTACCACAGCTTTCTGAAATGTCTCTCTATTGTTAACATCACGTGAGTCTCCATTAGTGAGAAACCTCTTCACACTTTGCCAAATACTTGGTTTATAAACTTTATTTGCACTATGTTGTTTTTCATTTTTTTTCCATACACCAATTTGACATCTGCGCTCCCCTACTTCTAAGAACAGATTATACTGTAACCCTGCTAGCATCAGGAGTATACAGGTCTTGAATATCAGCATTCACCTTCTATTGGTGGGACTAGAGGACAAACCTTTACGCTTCTCTATTTAAAGCAGCCATTCTCTGTTGTGAGTTGCAAGTACTACAATGTATATCCTGGTATTGTCCACCCACCCTGATCTGCGGTTTCCTATCTCTAACCCTGACTTGTTTTGAACCGTTGTCGTGTCTTCGGCCAGCTCTAGATTCTCCGGTACTGTGCATCTGATCAGTCTTTGATGCAACCAACAGCCCTGACCTAGAACGGTCTGATCTTATTGCTGCCTGACCCCCACCTACCATTCGCTATTCCCCACCTGTCCAGCCTGCTTTTCAGGCTAAAGGGAGAAGCAGTTGCTCAGTGAGCAAAGACACTGACTCTAGCACTGAGTTTGAAGTAGGGGAACCTGGTTCAATTCCTGGTGTTGGCTTCTTGTGACCTTGGCAAGTCACTTTATCTCCCTGTGCCTCAGGCACCAAATAACATAGATTGTAAGCTCACAGGGCAGGGACTGTGTCTGCAAAATGTCTCTGTAAAGCGCTACGTAAAACTAGAAGCGCTATACAAGAACAAACTATTATTACTACTTGTCTGTCTACAGACCTCCCACCCCTCGTTTAGCCCAACACAACTGAATATTCTCAAGTGATGACACTTAAAACAGGGGTCCCCAACCCGCAGACCTGTACTGGTCCATTTCCTGTTAGGAACCGGGCCACCGCCCGCACTCTCTGCGGCCCATGGCTCTCCCCCCCTCTGCTCTCCTCCTCCATCCTCGGAGCGCGCTTTAGCAGCCCGGCACTTCTGGTGCCTGCTGAGCGTGTGCAGTCTTCCACACAGTGACAGACACACTGACACTGACAGACACACTGTCTCCCTCCTGCCTTTTGCCTCCAAACTCCTTGTACGTCTTGTATTCTCTCGATTGCTACACTTTCTCAACACCAATTCTCTCCTAGACTCTCAACAATCTGGCTTCCGCACTGCTCATTCTACTGAAACAGCCCTCACTAAAATAACTGACGACCTCCATGCTGCCAAAGACAGAGGTCATTACACTCTGCTCATATTACTCGACCTCTCTGCAGCATTCGACACGTAGACCACCCTCTTCTCCTTCACATTCTCCATACTCTTGGTATTCGGAATAAAGCTCTATCCTGGATCTCCTCTTACCTCTCCCATCGTACTTTCAGTGTCTCTTTTGCTAACACCTCCTCTTCCTCTATTGATCTCTCTGTGGGGGTACCCCAGGGCTCTGTCCTGGGACCCCTTCTCTTTTCTCTTTACACACTCTCTCTAGGTGACCTAATCACATCTTTTGGGTTTAAATATCACCTCTATGCTGACGACACACAAATTTATTTTTCAACCCCTGACCTTACACCTGCTATACAGACCAATATTTCTGAATGCCTCTCTGGAATATCATGCTGGATGGCCATCCGCCAACTGAAACTTAACATGGCAAAAACAGAGCTCCTTATACTTCCTCCCAAACCTGGCCCTACTACCTCCTTCAACATTATTATTGGAAATACGATCATTCACCCAGTAGCCCAAGCATGCTGCCTAGGGGTTACACTTGATTCCTCTCTCTCATTCTCCTCTCATATTCAAAACGTTTCTAAAACTTGTCGCTTTTTCCTCCGCAATATCACAAATATACGTCCTTTCCTCTCTTACTCGACTGCTAAAACTCTGATTCAGGCCCTCATTCTCTCACGTCTCGATTACTGCAACCTCCTGCTGTCCGGCCTTCCTGCCTCTCACCTGTCTCGCCTACAATCTATCCTAAACGCTGCTGCCAGAATCACTCTACTCTTTCCTAAATCTGTCTCCGTATCTCCCCTCCTGAAATCCCTCTCCTGGCTTCCGATCAAATCCCGTATCTCACACTCAATTATCCTCCTCACTTTTAAAGCTTTACATTCTTCTGCCCCTCCTTACATCTCAGCCCTAATTTCTCGCTATGCACCATCCTGACTCTTGCGTTCTTCTTAAGGAAGTCTTCTTTCTACCCCCTTTGTATCTAAAGCTCTCTCCCGCCTTAAACCTTTCTCACTTTCTGCCCCACACATCTGGAATGCCCTTCCCCTCAATACCCGACTAGCACCCTCTCTATCCACCTTTTAGATCCACCTTAAGACACATCTGCTTAAAGAAGCATATGAATAGCACTGGATAAGCCTGGACACATGATACATAAAGCTTGGCCCGCTGCAGACGCACTTTTAGAATTCCCTCCTGCTGACTCTGTACGTTCTCCCTACCTACCAATAAGATTGTAAGCTCCTCGGAGCAGGGACTCCTCTTCCTTAATGTTACTTTTATGTCTGAAGCACTTATTCCCATGACCTGTTATTTATATTATTTGTTATTTATATGATATGTATTACTACTGTGAAGCGCTATGTACATTTATGGCGCTATATAAATAAAGACATACAGTACATACATACATACATACATACATACATACATACATACATACATACATACACATTGACTGACACACACACTGACAGATACACTGACACACACAGTGACAGACACACTGACACACACACACACACACACACACACAGTGACAGACACACTGACACACACACACACACACACACACACAGTGACAGACACACTGACACACACACAGTCACAGACACACTGACACACACACACATTGACAGACACACTGACACACACACAGTGACACACACAGTGACATCATCCCGAAACCAAACCCCCCGCTCCGTGGAAAAACTGTCTTCCACAAAACCGGTCTCTGGTGCCGAAAAGGTTGGGGACCGCTGACTTAAAACCCTCAAACTTTGTCTCCGTCCAATTTTCGGGCTGATTAATCAAGGCTTAGCACGGTTTAGCACTCCTGAACCAGTGTTTACTCCCACTGAATAGGAATTCATGCCGGATTAGGTGCGTAAAGCTGCGTGATGGATCTGCACTTTTGTCCCTGGTTGGTATCCAAGGTAATAATACCACGCTGGTGACACGGTGCTGAAAGATGTGCTTTAAAAAAGTGAATTTAAGTTAGGGGGAGAAATATGACCTATTTTCTTAGTGTGCAAAATGGATGTATTGAACAGAAGAGGTTATAGTGGTGAAAAAAAAAATCAGAAATCATTTTTTATTTTTCCATTGTGCAGAGCTTCAATAGTAGATGATACTGTACCTTCTTTATTTAATTTAACAAAACACATTTTGTTAGTTCATATCTAACAGAATCTAATGCGTGATTAAAAATAAATAAAAAGTTCATTCAAATAAACCTTTAATGTAAATACAAAATGAGGAGATAGCCTCCACTGTGTTCTCTTTAACTCTGTTTTAATGCCATTCTTCTATATACTGTGTGGCCAGGTTCCCCCTGGGTCTCCTTGTCCCCCTACATGCGGCTGCGGCTGCGACTAGCAGCGGAGGCTGGTGAGAGTGCGGGGTGGTGTGCTGGTGGAGGGGCGACCGGGTCAACGGAGGTCCCCGGCGGCTCCCTTCGCCATATTGTTGGTGCCCGCGCACGCACGAGATGGGGCGCATGCGCAGAATAGAGCGAGCGGCGTCCATTAAGGGGATAGGGCTCCAGAGGAACTACAATCCCCCAGGGGCTGGTAGTCAGGTGGATAAGCTTAGCCAATAGGGCTCTAGGATTCCCCCCCTGATTGATACATTTGGCGCGCTGTGAGCCATGCCAGTTGGAGCTGGGGCACAGAGAAATGAGGGTGTGTGTGCAGGCTGTCAGTGGCCCCTGCACTAGGCCAGAGACCCCTTATAAGCTCCAGCTAGGCCCTGACTCCCCGCATAAGGTTGTGGCTGCTACAGGGACAGGCCCAGTAGATAGGCACATTGCCCTGTAGTTACAAAGTGTCAGGGACACAGCAAGACGCTGCGCAGTATCTGCGGCCTGTGGTCTGGGACCAGACCACCACCGAATTAGAGACTCTCTTCACGGTGGGACACTTCAGCGGGAGTCCACTCCACGCAGAGACGAAGGCTTTGCTGACAACTACGTCGCTGGATCAGCGGTTCCCTGTTTGCTCTTCGGCCATACCCGAGTGCTTGAGCACCTGGGCAGGTACCTCAAAAAGTGCACCAACAATAAAACTTTTACTGTGGGCAGCGCTGTCACACACATATTGGGTGGGTTGGCTCCTGTGAGCACCAGGGTGGTTGGGTGCCCAAGGCACCTCAGTACTTTGGGGGAGACCCTGCCAGGGTGTGGACAAAGTGGTTGGGGGATACGGTGGGTTACGGCCATGAGAGGCCTATCTTGTTTATGTTATTCTGATATATCTGTTCTTAGCTGCGTTCAGTAAACCTGTTATATACAGTATATATACAAGTGTGTGTGTGTGTGTATTATATTGAGTCCTGTGCAAGGTGGTATCTAGTAGTGCTTGGATCCTTCACAGGTGGAGGCGCTGTCACCGGATGGACCAGGTACACCCCAGGCTCCCTGCAGCAGAGGATCTGGCCTCCTGTGATCCTACAGGTAACAGTGCACCACACATAATCACTCTAGACACGGGGGTAAGAGGGCTACAACTGCATGCTAACTCACTTGCCTCATACCCTTTGTATTTGACGTGATGTGAATGCTACTGTTTGTTCTGAAGTACAGTAGCCGTCAGTCATTGCTAAGTTTGAAGAAAAGCATTTTTAGTTCAACATCCGGAAGGTTAATTAACTTGGCTAATGTGACACTCATTCCTTTTCCTATATGTATTGTACATCTCCCACGTTGTCCATCGTCAGTGCTAATGCCGTCCTACACATTGCACCCTGTGGATGAAATGTGATAGCTGTTCTTCTTTATTATCTGAGCCCATGTATGGGAATGTAACGCTTAAAGTCCCTATGTGTAGGATTAAAGGAACACATAGGGGCTCATTCACTAAACTTCGATAAGTGACTTATAGCATTATAAATGCCCTTATAGTGTGGACATTACCTGTGTTGCTATTCACAAAGCTCCGATAACAGTGCAATATCACACTAAAACGGCTTTTTACTGAGCTACAACACCGTGGCTAAAACAAGCCATGCGATAAGCCAAAAAATGCCCGAAATCGCATTTTTTTTTGCCAGAAACTGCTATTCACTAAAAACCAGCAATCTTTTCTCACCAGCTAAAGTCTGGCGCTAAAGGAATTGCAAGATGCAGAAAGGGAGTTTCTTATCGTTTTTCCTGCACAGGATTGATAATGGAGGCTGCAGGGGCCCCCCAGAGACCCACAGCCCCCCCCCCCCTGGAGATCCAGGAGTTCCTGCAGGCCCCTGAATCTCAGGGGGGCCCCCCGGGTCCCTGCATCTCCGTGGAGCCCTGCCAGCCTCCGGTATCAATCCTGTGCAATAAAAATAAAATTGCAGCCAGTTTCATTACAACCGATAAGGTAATGAAAGGGTAAAATAGCAGGTACTGAATTGTTGTTGTTATGGCGGGTTGGTGAAGCTTGTAGTTGCCCCAGGGTGGGTTTTTAGGCATTGCGGGAGGGTGGCAGTAGAAGTTAACCCCTTCATTACCTTAGCGGTTGTAACCGCTAAGGTAATGTAACTCCCACCCTGGGGTTAACCCCTCACGCTACCCTGCCACAAGGCCTAAACACCCACCCTGGGGCAACTATCACCTTCACCCACCCCCTGTAGCAACAACACCACCACACAGAAATGGGTAAATGTGCTATTAACCAAAGATGGCTAATAGCACTTTTCCCCATTTAAAAAAAACATTACAGTGCAATACAATAACTACAACCCTCACACCCCCCCCTCCCCAACCCCAATACATACAGTACAATAATGGGCAAAATTACTATTATCCAAATATGGATAATAGTGCATTTGACCATTAAAAATAAAACATGACCCAGTCAGCATAAAGTAAATTAAAGTTTCACTTACCCCGGCCAGAATGAAGGCCATCCTCATCTTCCTCCCCATCCTCTCCGTCCTCTGTGGCAGCAACATTATAATAAAAAAAAAACTAATGGCCACTAAACCCTTAATCACCTTAGCGGTTAGTAACCGCTATAGTAATTAAGGGGCTAATCCCCTCCCCTGCTACCCACTCGGGATGCCTAACCAACCTCCCCAGGGCAACTATCTCCACCCTGCACCCCCTTTACCCATTGATTGGCCCAGTGGTAAACCATGCCCATAATATGAGCATGGTTTGCCACTATGGTAATGAATGGGCAAGCTACAAATAAAAAAACAAGCATCAAATAAAAGACATAACATTGTAATACAAATTTTTTTTACCAATAAACCAATTGATTGGCAAAGTGGTACACCATGCCCATATAATATGGGCATGATTTGCCACTATGGCTGTCAAAGGGCACCCTAACTCCTCCTACTCACCTTTATGTCTCTCGTCCCCTTTTTGCACTTCTTCCTGCCCCATGTGCACACTGCTCTCCCTTCACTCCTCCTTGTCATCCTCTGTCTCCTCCTCTCCATGCTATCTCTCTGTCTCTTCCTCTACTTGCTGTCTCTCTGTCACTGTCTCCCTCCTTCATGATGCCCTGCTCCTCTTGCACTCTCTCCTCTCCTGTCTTTTAATTCCCTGTTTTACTGTGACTGCTGCTCTCTATGCAAAATGTACTCCGTCCTCTCCTACTCATCTCATCTGTCTCCTCCTCTCCTTGCTGTCTTTCTGTTTCCTCCTCCTACTGACCTTGCTATCTCTCCTCCCCTTTCTTTGCACTCCCGCCTACCTGATGGGCACACTGCTCTCCATTCCCAACTCTTTTGTCTCCCCCTCTCCTTGCAGTCTCTCTCTGTCTCCTCCTCTCCTTGCTGTATCTCTGTTTAATCTTTCTACTACAGTTGCTGTCTCTCCTCCCCCATGTGCACACTGCTCTGCACTGTCTCTCTCTATGTCTCCTCTCACCTTCTTTCTGTTTCTCCTCCCCCTCCATTGTGACCTGCTCCTCTTTAAAAAAGCAATAGGGAGACATAATGAGATGCAGGGAGAGAGGTAGGAGGAGAGAGTTCCCAGGCATTGGAGGAGATGAGGAGTAGCAGGTGAAAGAGCATGTGTATAAATCAGGACTGGGAGGACAGTGAATTACAAAAGGTTCAAAGCAGCTTACAAAGTTCGGCTTTAGATGTGAAAAAATTGTCAGATAATTTAGAAAGCCAAGTACTCACAGTTGCAGGGTTGATGATGAAGTGCAGAGCCCCCTTCTTGTATTCATCACATCCAATTCCACTCCTATTTGAACTCTACAGACACTTCATCTAAGACGCTTAAGATGTTACACAGCCAATGTGCAGTCTCTTTGGCTGTCCCTGGGTGAGTAACAGGCTGATCAACCATTCACAGAGGGGGAGGGATTTGCAACCGCACTGGCTCTTTTTCGATGAGTGACAGGCCATTTAGCCTACCACAGAGGGATGTGCAGACATCCTTAGAAATGTATATATATATTCAAATCCAACACTTATGGTAAATGACTATAATTAACAAAATATACAGCATTTAATAACTGCTATGTGAGAAAGATGATAACTGTCATTAGTTTGAAATGAAGCAAGGATCAAGAGCACAAATACTTCCCAAATATGTGGAAAAATAAGAGAGACACAAAATAGTGCAATAATGTATAGATCAACCCTGTGATGGTAATTAGCAGGTATCTAAAGCCCTTCCGCTTTATCTCTTGCTGCTTTTATGATTGCTGGATTGTAATGTCTTTCTCTAAATCTTTTTTCCAGAATGTCAGCCGGTCTTTGATATTCACTTAACTCAGAAACATTTCTTCGTATGCGGCGAAACTGACCATACGAAATATTGACCAGCCACCTTTTAAGGTGGCAACTTGAATTCAAAATAAAATTGCTACAGTCTACATCTTTAAAATGTGTCTTCGTGTATATAAATTTATTTTCAATAAAAATACACAAATCTAAAAACAGGATACTAATTACTTATTGTGGGGATAAAACTCAGATTGAGACTGTTATTATTAAGATACTCCAAAAATGAACATAAAATAATTTCCTCACCTCTCTCTATAAAGATAATATCGTCAATATAGCTGCGCCATAGGACCCGGTTTGCGCCAAAAGGATTGTTGTTATGAATGACATCCTCTTCCCAAGCGCCCCAAAAATTAATTAGCATAACTTGGCGCAAACCTGGTCCCCATGGCAGTACTACATAGTTAGAGATAAACTTGACCCTCAAAACAAAATAAATTGTGTTAATATGTATAATATACCATCCAGAATAAAATCAATTTGAGCCAAATCTAAAACTCCCCTTTTTTGTTAAAAAATCTTCTTACAGCTGCACAACCATCTTTAATAACCGTGTAGAGGGAGGATACATCTACGGTGCATAAAATTTAGTCATTTTACCACACCATATCTTTTTGAAGATTAATGATGTGTGTGGTTTCTTTTAAGTTTGACGGTAGTTCTGTGACATAATTCTGAAGAAAAGTTTTGTGGAAGACCATTCTGAGAATCCTGGACAAAAGTCTGCTTGGTCTCTGCCTGTACCTGAACAGCATTCCCTGCGGTTGGCCACCACACTTGCTACTGTCAGGAGCAAGTGACAAGATCCTTATCCACTTTCTGACTCAGGTTGGTCCACATGCCTGCACCTCTAGCACTTATGTAAGTGTATTACTTTTGATTTGAGTTTATAAAACAATCTATACTATTTGTGTCCTCACTGTTCTGTTCACATATGGGAACCACCCCATCTCTCTATCCTCTTCCTGAGGAATATCCACTAGTACGCATTGGAATAAATCCTCTGTGAGTTGGTGACTCTGAATAACCACAACTCCCACTTTAACTTCTCAATTGTGAGTGAGATACCTGCTTATTACCATCACAGTGTTGATCTATACGTTATTGCTCTTATTTTTCCACATATTTGGGGAGTATTTGCGCTCTTGATCCCTTGCTTCAGTGTACTTGTTTTGGACGTTGGTTTGAGTCTTTTTCTGGAGCTGCACTACCTCCATATCAAATATATTTATCTATTTTTTTATCACGTGTGTTCACTTCGAATATTGTTAACGGTATTTGCGCTTGAACATTCTTTTTTCCTCATTAGTTTGAAATGGCATTAAAATATACTATGTAGTAACCAGCGACCATCCTTAGTCCATTGGCTGTGATGTTACTAGAACAAGAGTAGCCCCATCTTCCCCCCCCACCCCAGAAGATGACTTCCTGTGGACTCATGCAGACCCTTAGAACTTATATAGATTGGAGGGGATTCCTTCTCATGGTTAAAGGGCTGCAATAAAAGTGAATGCAAAGGGAAGGGAAGTAAAAAAAACTAATGGAAACTACATTCTGAAAATGTATAGACTCAGCCCAACACTGTAGTATCTTGGCACTCAAATGCTTAAGAAGATACGGACTAGTTTGACTTCCCATAGGTTTCTGATATTCCACATGCATTATAAACAAAGCAAAACCAAGGTGGCACGTTACGCTATCCCTATGGAAGATCTTAATATTGCTACAGGTGTCATGGTGCTAAACACATGTGAGGGTCCAGGAGATGCTGAGGTTCAGCGTTGGTATAGGGAAACAGGACAGGCTTTTTATGATCCTTCAGGTTCTTCTCGTGGTGTCAGCGCCTCCAGTCAGAGCAGGCTCCAGGATTCCTGGAGACAGTCCCCACCATGACAGACTTCTTGCATACCCTTATCCAATAGACTGTTACTTAGGAGGGGTATATAAAAAAAAGTATTCTTTATTTGTAGCAGCTACTGCAGTTGTCATTACAGTGTATGCATGGGTTTTAAGGATCAGGCCCAGGCCTCTGGATGGTACTGGCCTTCTTGCAATCTTGAGGCCTTGTGCTTTGTACAGATCTGTAGCTGCAGACAGCCCCAGGAGAAGGAGAGCTGAACTGCACGTCACAACCCCAGGAGGGGGAGAGCAGGACTGACACAAAGGGGGAAGGCACAAGGTCTGCACCATGATTGGCTGTACACAGACTCAGTTTCACCTCCAACCCTGTCATTCAGAGAGGCATCATGAGGGGGGTAAACCAACAGGATAGCCTGACACTGCCTGTAGCTACTAGGACTTATATGTCTGGACCAGCCATGGCTACACTTAATAGTGAATAAATTGGGAATAACAAGTGAATAATATATAGAATGCAGGGCTGAATAAATAACAGCCCCTGAAACAGTGCAAATATAAATATAAATGTGATAAAATGCACAGAAGCAGAGATGGAAAATAAATGGTATAATCCTCCACGCTGACCCTTGAGTAGAGATAAGCTCCTGCTATCTCTTCCACACGAATATACAAAAAGACAAGGGAGCGGGGGCTGTACCCAAAGAGAGGGGAGAAAAAACACTACATAGAGCAGTATTGTAGATACACTGGATGTCTAAGCAGCATGTCTGTTGCAGGGTACATGCAACCACACACGCGGGTTCTCTTGATAAGGCTTCTTTATTGAGCCTTAAAAACATACAGCACACAAAACAAAATAGCTTCTCTTCAGCATACAAAAACAAAATAGCTTCTCTTCAACATAGAAAACAAGACAGCTTCTCTTCAGCATGCAGAACACAGACAGTTCATCACACATGTACTTTGAAAAACAGACCTTATAGCAGTAATCTCTTCAGTATTTCAGTCCTGTCTCCTGACCAGCTAGCTTGCATGTGTGTACAGCCTGGGGGTTTAAAAACACCTTAATTATGCAGCTGGGGTCAGACTAATTAAGCAGCCCTTCTCAACTAAAACTTAACCTCGTCACTGCTGCACTGCAAGCCTAAACATAGGTTTGCCAGGTATATGGCTGGTGACGTTCATTCACCCTGTCACAATGTCATTCTTAAATTGTTACACTCACAATGGAGTAATAAAATCATGCATATCCTTATCAGTGGCAATGCAGTAGATGTGGTTTCCAATGGTCCCGGTGACTTCAGAAAAGAAAGAAGTATAATAGGACAGATGTTATTTGTAATAAAAATACAGCTTTATATTCATAAGAAACCCCTCCAGAATTGAGGCTTACACAATAGAAGCTCTTTTAAGCATAGAAACAGAATGAGCAGTGACTCCCGCAGGTCGGGTGAGTCGAGATCTCACTGCTCCTCACTGGTCCGTCGTATCTGGTGGCGTCACTTCCGGTTCCAGTTCCGGCCGCCCGGCAAACGAAGGAGAGGCTTTACCCGGTGCTGTCTCTTTTATCTGAGTCACCAAAGGTCCTTCTGTGACCATTGGATACCACATCTACTGCATTGCCACTGATACGGATATGCTAGATTTTGTTACTCCATTGTGAGTGTAACAATTGAAGAATGACATTCTGCTTAGACATCCATTGTATCTACAATAATGCTCTATGTAGTGTTTTTTCTCTTTGGGTTCAGTCCCCCGATCCCCTGTCTTTTTGGATATCCCGCTAGGCTTTGCCAGATTTTATTCCTAGGTGGTTTCTGAATAATATAAAACATGAGCAGAATGATACTGACTATTAGTATAAGCACAGCGCATACATAAAGCAAACTACTGTGCACCATCGGTAAGGAGAAAACAGAGCATCCTATTTAATCTTCAATTCATAGAATAAACGGTGGTCTTTTATAGCCTTGTGTAACAAACCCCTCGTGCGAAGAAGGGCAAGGTAGGAGAGGCGCAGAGTCAGCTCTTAAAATGTAATTTCTTTTACTCAGTTTCACTGAGGCCAGTAAATATGACACTCGTTCACACCACATTAAAAGAATATACCTCTGCAACAGATCACACGACTGAACGCAGCAGTCCCTGCTCGCCTCACCTTTAAGCTGTGTGTTTCCTGCCTGAGCTCAGCAAACTTCATAGTCAGACCTCCTTATTCACAGAAGTGTGGTGTGATTATTATTATTATTATGGTTTATTAGCAAAGCGCCAACCTATTCCACAGCGCAGTACAATGCGAGTGCAGAGTGACATCAATGACATGAATAGAATGATATACAAACAAGCACAAACAAGCACAAACAGATACAGAAGGTAACGAGGGCTCTGCTCATGACTGTGTAGCACTTACAATATATCATGTGTCCATTCAACTACAGTATATCACCAACAGAGCAAAATAAATGACATTGTGTTTGTGAATATGGGTGAGTTGTGAGTCACTGGAATGAGAGATCTCTCCAGGTGCCCCTGGGGCTGCTGGGAATAAGAGAATGGACCTTTCCAATTGTTTTCATTGGGTCTATGGGTATCATGCAGTAAGCGGCGGAAAAATGCATTAGCCAGTTTAGCAATTAGCCATGTTTTTGGCGTGTTAAACTGGCTGTATGCTGTAAGGGGCGAATCCCTGGCGAATGAATTAGCCACCACCATTTGATGAAATGGCGTGTAACCGGTGGCGGGACGGCTGCCTGGCGAGAAACTGCCGAGAAGCCGTCCCCTGCCGAGTTGTGTTTGCAGCAGAGAGAGATCCGCTGCTCTCTCGGCGCAAACATCAGCACAATAAAAATTATTTTTAAAACAACTTTTATTCATAGTGTACATGTGCAGGGGGTCTCCGGAGCTGAACCGCATTGGTTTCAGGTCGGGGGACCCCTGCTTCCCGAGATACAGACCCCTTTATGAGGTGCCGGTATCCCTCTGCATTTAAAGGTCCCGATCACGTGACCGCGGAATGTAAACAAAGCAGAGGGATACCGGCACCCCATAAAGGTGTCTGTATCTCGGGAAGCAGGGGGTCCCCGGACCTAAAACAAAAGCGCTTCAGCTCCGGAGACCCTCTGCACATCTACACTATGAATAAAACACATATCAATAAAGACTCGTTCCTTACCTTACAGGGTATCTGCTATGGTAGCGAAGCAGCGTTAATATTTATTTAATAATACTGTACAGTGAGCAGGGGGTCCCCCGAGCTGAACCGCATCACTTTGTGGACAGGGACCCCCTGCTTCCCGAGTTACAGGCCCCAGTATGTGTGATCGGATGGGCAGTGTCGCCGCCATGTTTATAGCGTCCCATACGCTACGTGCCCGCAATAAACATGGCGTCCACACTGTAACCGATGCCCCAAACCGGGGCCTGTAACTCGGGAAGCAGGGGGTCTCTGAGCCACAAATAAATGCGGTTCAGCTCAGGGGGCCCCCTGCTCCCGCACAATTTTATTAAAATACATTAATGCTGCTTCATTACCATAGTGGATAGCTGCCAAATGCCCCCAATAAATATAGCAGCAATACACAACATACAATACAGTAATGGGCAATATTACTATTATCCACGAATGGATAATAGTGCATGTGTCCATTTAAAATACATACAGAACAATAAATAATAACTTGCCATCTTTTTCTTGCGTGGCTGATCCGCCTGCAAAATGCCATTCTAGAGAGGCGAATAGCTCCGCTTAGCTACTCGCCTCTACTAGAATACAGCGTGGCGGAAAAAGTTGGATTTTTAGGCGGAAAGTGCCTTCTCGCCCCGCCACCGGCGGAAAAAAAAAACGCCATCCAAACTGGCGTTTTTTTTTAATCTCGCAACTTTCTCGCCCCTTTCTGAATACGGATAGGCTTTTTAGGCGGGAACGTGGCGAGAAGTGCCTTTCCGCTGCTTACTGCATAGAGCCCTATGTCTCAAGCAGATTGCTCGCTGGATGTTGTACTGTGCAGTACCAGAGGCAAGTTCATCATCCTAAAATGACTAAGCCACGATGCTAACTCTCGCAGAGTAAAAAAAATGCCGGGCAATTAAAGTGTCAGAGAGTTGATGTTTATTTGTAATATCAAAGGATTTATAGGCTTTTTCCAACACTCACAGCAATAGCAAACTGGATAGTAAAATAAAGGTCAGCTAAAAGGATGCTATCATGTTGAAACATGTATTTCAAGGTACGTAGCTAACAAAAATAACCTGGGGAAGAGAAAAAGTACTCGGCGTGGTACGGTTACTGTGACAAATTGCCAACACTCTCTGCCAACGGAAAATTCTACAACCAGTGAATTATTTTTTTAAGCAATAAAGGTCAAGGATGAATGTTTTTTGCATTCTCAGTTGTAAATAATAACATCTGGATTAAATAGGATTTTGCAAGAATTTTTCCAACGCTTGCGACATGTTGTATGCTAACAGTCACCTACATTAAACTGTACACAATATCACTTTTGCAGGCAGCTTAACCAATTTACTGCTGGATCAACGCTGTGCTGGCTCAGAAGTAACAATTATTGTACAGTATGCTGGGCAAAAATAATAATCAAGTTCAATGGGTTTAATTATTCATGTGAATGATTGCTAATGGATTTCACACTTTTATGGAAAAAACAAATCAAAGCTTTGATCTACACATGTAAGCCTCGTCCCCAGTGTTAGCTGCTACGTGCGCCACAGAGTGCGCGGCGGGAACAAGCTCCGCCCCTCTCTGTTGCCGGGCTCGGTAGCTGCCTGCACGCGCATGTAGAGATCGCGATGCGCAAGCACATTTTGTAAAGACAAGGATTGTGTCTTTTCTTGTGGCGACGGAGCGCTGGCCACGTCACGGCGGTGGTTCAGCCAATGAGGGCAAATCAGCCGTGTGATGTCATGGCCAATGCATTGTAAGGAACCCCAACCATCTCTTATAGAGTGTCTGAGATCAGATGCATTGTAAGGAACCCCAACTCTCTCTAATAGCGCACCTGAGATCAGAAGCATTGTAAGGAACCCCAACCCTCTCTTATAGTGTGTCTGAGATCAGATGCATTGTAAGGAACCCCAACTCTCTCTAATTGCGCGTCTTAGATCAGATGCATTGTAAGAAACCCCAACCCTCTCTAATACCGTGTCTGAGATCAGATGCATTGTAAGGAACCCCAACCCTCTCTAATAGCGCGTCTGAGATCAGATGCATTGTAAGGAACCCAACCCTCTAAAATAGCGCGTCTGAAATCAGATGCATTGTAAGGAACCCAAACCCTCTCTTATAGCGTGTCTGAGATCAGATGCATTGTAAGGAACCCCAACTCTCTCTAATAGCGCATCTGAGATCAGAAGCATTGTAAGGAACCCCAACCCTCTCTTATAGCGTGTCTGGGATCAGATGCATTGTAAGGAACCCCAACTCTCTCTAATAGCGTGTCTGAGATCAGATGCATTGTAAGGAACACCAACTCTCTCTAATAGCGCGTCTGAGATCAGATGCATTGTAAGGAACCCCAACCCTCTCTTATAGCGTGTCTGAGATCAGATGCATTGTAAGGAACCCCAACTCTCTCTAATAGCGCGTCTGAGATCAGATGCATTGTAAGGAACCCCAACCCTCTTATAGCGTGTCTGAGATCAGATGCATTATAAGGAACCCCAACTCTCTCTAATAGCGCGTCTGATGCATTGTAAATTATTCTTTACTTGATTCCATTTTCAAATGGCCAGAACATTTCACATCTTCCAGGTATCTCAGGGGTGCTGCTTTTTGAACACAGTTGTCTCTCCACGTGTCGTTTCAAGGTTGGTTTGAGGGTGAATCTATATAATTATGATATATTGAATAATATAGATACTAATATATAATCAATTAATTAATATAATATATATACAATTTAATATATATACGTTATATATAATCTTACTTCATCATCATCTATCCCTACATCTACATCTCTCATCTAGCCTCTATAACTCTATCTCCCTTTAGACACCTCCTCGCTAACTAGACAACTCGTCCTCTCATCCCCCAGTTTTACCACCATCTGCGATCTGTGACAGCTCTAACATTTATACAGTACAGAAAAAATAAAATGTACATCATATTTTTCCTCTTTTACATGAGCGAAGGATTTAATTACACCCTTGCTGCCAAGATCATAGAATCGGAGATAGCCTGCTAGGATCCACTTTGTGAACTGAGCGCTGTCTAGGCCAGGAGCGAAATCTGGGTTGCCCCATATGGGGGTCATCAATGACCGCTGTGATGTAAGAGAACATCTAAATTTAGTGGCCCCCCATACTTTCAGGGAATTTGTCATGGCCTGCAGTGGTGTAGACATCCGTACATGACTACTCTTGGGTAACCATATCAAGTTCCTCAGATCCACCGGGGCGCAGCACTCCCTCTCCAGTGCCACCCATCTCCTAAGGGTCGGGTCTGTGTGCCACTGCAGAATCTGCGTTAATTGAGCTGCTTCGTAGTAAGCCAACAAGCACGGCACGCCCAGCCCCCCTCTTGAGGTTGGCCTCCTCAAGATATCTTGTTTAATTCTGGGCCTTTTTTTATTCCAAATGAATTTTGTTATTGCGGACTGTAAAGAGAGGATCTCTTCTCTTGGCAGGGGAATCGTGAGGGTCTGAAAGAGATATAGCACTCGTGGGAGAAGATTCATTTTTACGCTTTGTATCTTGCCTATCCACGAGATGCTATATTCTGCCCATCTCCGTAGGTCCTCCTTTAGTGTCTTAAATAACTGTGGGTAATTTGCCTTATATAAGGTTTTATAGTCTTTGGTGAGGTTAACCCCTAAATATTTAATCGTAGAGGGCTGCCATTTAAAATTGAAGTTGAGTCCAATTAGTTTTTCAGTTGATTTAGGTAGATTAAGATTGAGAGCTTCTGATTTGGCCTGGTTAATTTTGAAACCCGAAATTTGATGGAATCTCCCCAGGATTGAGAACACATTGGGCAGAGAGGTAAGGGGCTGCGATAATGTCAGGATCACATCATCTGCGTACAGGGCAACCTTATGTGATTGCTCTTTAAAAGTTATGCCCTTGACATCCGGGCTGTTTCTAATATGTGCCGCCAAGGGTTCTATACATAGGGCGAACAGCAAGGGGGACAACGGGCATCCCTGTCTCGTGCCACTATGAATCTGAAAAAGCTCTGAAGGGAAACCCTGATGCCTCACCCTAGCTGCCGGCCCTTCATACAGTGCCATAATGGCCTCCAATAAGCTTCCTCCGAAGCCAAACGCCCCCAGCGTCTCTTTCAGGTACGGCCAATCAATCCGATCAAACGCTTTTTCGGCGTCCAGACTGAGCACCATCGAAGGAATATTTTGCTTTTGGGCCAGATCAATTATGTCAATTATTCGTCTGGTGTTGTCTGCCGCCTGTCTGCCACTAATGAACCCTACCTGATCTGGATGTATCAGCTTGGGAAGGACGATACCCACTCTATTGGCTATGAGTTTTGAGAAAATTTTAATGTCTGTATTGATTAAAGAGATGGGCCGGTAGCTCTTACAGTCTGCCGGGTCCTTTCCAGCTTTGTAGATCAGTGAAATGGACGCTTGGAGCATCTGCGCCGGGAAGGAAGCTCCCTGCAGTACTGAGTTGAAAAGTTTCAATAGGTATGGGGCTAGGAGTTTTATGTATTTTTTATAATAGAGGTTGGAGTACCCATCTGGACCTGGCGCCTTGGCTGGCTTAAGAGACTTCACGACATCTGTCAACTCTTCTACAGAGAAGTCTACCTGTAGTGCCTCTCTTTCCACTCTACTCAATTTGGGCAAATTTGCCTCCTTCAGGAATTCTCGGAGATTTTTGTTTGTTTTTTGGTTGTGGATAACCTTACCCCCATCGTACAGCGACTCGTAGTAGTGCTTAAATTCCTCTACGATTCGCGTAGGATTGGAGGTAAGTTCTCCCCCCTGCGTGCGAATTGATTGTATTTGGTAATTTGGTTGTTTATTTCGAAGTTTAGTTGCCAGAAGCGTGTCTGGCTTGTTTGCCTTCTCGAAGAATCGGCGTTTCGTCCAGCTCATTTCTTTTTCAGCGTGAGATGTCAGTTTTAAATTTAGTTGCTTTTTGGTATCTTGGATCTGGGTCAAGATTGCCTCGTTTTTTGAGGTTTTATGTATTGCTGTCAGGGAGGTCAATTTCCCTTTCAGGTCCTTAATCTGACTCTCTTGTTCTCTCTTGCGTCTAGCAGCCAGGCACATGAGAGAACCGCGGAGGGTAGCCTTATGGGCCTCCCACAGAGTGGCAGGTGAGGATACGCTTCCCTCGTTCTCTTCAAAGTATACTCTGATTTTGTCTGCGATTTCGAGATCAAATTTAGGTATTTTTAGCAGTAGTTCATTTATTCTCCAATTCGCTCCCGGTCTATCTCGCAACTGAAGCTCGCACCGCAACTCTATCGGCGCATGGTCTGACCACGAAATGTCGTGTATGCCCGTGTGGGAGACCATTGGGACCAGTCTGTTGGATACCAGGAAGTAATCTATCCGGCTATATCTGTCATGGGGGTGGGAGTAAAAAGTATAGTCCTTGGTCTGTGGATGTTGCTCCCTCCAGATGTCTACTAGCTGACATTCTCGAAGTCCGTGGGAGATTGTTAGTATGTCTCGTTTATTGGACTGGTTAGGGGCATCTATCTAGCTTTGAGTTTAACGTTCTGTTTAGGTCGCCTGCTAGTATGATTTGGCCCTTTGCTTCCCTCTGTAAGCGCCTAAAAAAAAGAGCAAAGAATTCTGTTGCTTGTTCGCATGGGGCGTACAGCGAGACTAATGTGATAGTTTGACCCTGGATGGAGCCTATTAAGATAATGTATCTGCCCTCAGGATCTATAACTTTCTTTTCTAGCTCGAACAGTAGGTTTTTGTGGAATACAATGGCCACCCCTCTCTTTTTCAGTGAGGCGGAGGCTAGATAGATTGTGGGATATTCCTTGTCTATATATTTGGGGTAACTCTTTTTGGAGAAGTGTGTCTCTTGAAGGAAGAGGATGTCAGCTCTGTATCTCTTATAGTCTTTAAAGGCTAACTTACGTTTAGCTGGGTGATTCAGTCCCTTTACATTATGGGAAAGGCAACATATCTCTCTACCCATTTGGATCTGCGTCTGGTGGTAGCTGTAAGGTAGCTGTTAACCTCTGGTTGGGTGCCTGCTGCGCCGTCCCGCTCCTTTGTCGGTCTGATGGGGCTTCGTCGTCTGCTTCATTGCTGACCGCAGTCGCTGGGATGGGAGGTGGGGGGGGGAGGGAAGGTAGGACACGAGAGGGTAGGTACAGACATGACATAACAAAAAAAACACTGTTTAAATGAACATTTTCAAACAGTATGGGCTCCCCATCAAGACTCCCCAGTCCTGATATAGAGTCCAGCGCCTTAGGGGAGTGTGGCCCCCTTCCCTTAGGGCCCTTTCCCTCATTCCCTCCCCATAGGACTTTGACAAGATTCTGGGAGACCCTCCCTCCCGGATCCTGCCTAAGGCACATGCCGACCTCGGGGTATAGAGCTCCCTCGTACCCTCCGGCCCGCGCTCTTTTGTCTACTACCATCGAAAGGTATATCTAGATACCAACTTTAACTCCTATGTAACTGTAGATAATTGTAACATTTACATGTACATAGACCTGTATAAGTGTATGGGGTCTTGTGTGTTTCTGGAGCATAACCTCTGACTGTAACTTGTGTTGTGCCTTTCTCCCTCCTCAATCTGATGTTGCAACCCCTTGTTGTCTTATTTACTTTGCTCGTAGTTATTTCTGTAACTCTCCCTTAGGTCTCTTCTCCCTACCCCTCTCTTGTGAAACATGCTGCTGGCGGTATCACTAAAGTATCACTAAAGTGACTATCTGCCTCCGAATGGGAGCCCTCTTTTTCCGCTCCCTCAATGTTATCGGTATGGGTGTTAACATGGTGTTGATGCCGTTATTGGTCGACCGTGTCCCCCTGCCTCTGCGCCGTATTCCGTGTCTCAGCATGAGGCTTGCCCGGTCTCTGACTTTCGGCAGGTATGCAGGCCGGTGTCTCATAGGTGTCTTCTGCTGCCTGTGGGGGCTATCGCGGCTTGTGGATGTGCTGGGCAGCTCTGCCACCTCCAAGATGGCGTGGGTGTCTCATCCGCTGTGTGGAGACATCCGCTTCCGGTTTCCGGCGGCGGCCATTTTGGATCTGTGGAGAGTTCGAGTAGGATGTGCTGTTTGCTGCTCCCGCGCGTCGGCCATCTCTTCACCTTGCGCTTCACGGTGAGGTGCAAGAAGCTCCAGCATGTCAGCCATCTTCTTCAGCCCGCATGGCGGACCCTAAAAAGTGAGTTTCTTTGGTTCTTTCCGTAGACCTTGGCTCTTTCTTGGGCGGACGTGGCGAGAAGGCCTGGATTTTTCTTCTTTTTCCAGGGGTTTTTTACTGATAGACCGCATGGGGCTGCTTTCACTGTGTGGGTGTAGGACTGTTTCTAGTCCGTACCCACCTTGGCACAACGTGGTTTTTTAACAATAAACTTGGGAGAACTCCAAACAACGTGTTCTGTGTAACAAACTATTGCGTTTTATTTCTGGCCTCATTTTGTGCGCTTTGGTTTTGGGGTGGATGGTCCGCCGGACCATTCCGGTTCCAGGGCTGGTTCTTCCTCCGCTGCACCCATCGGGGGGCTGTGTAGGCCAAGTGCTTTCAGAAATCCTTGGCCTTCTCCGATGGTTTTTAGTATAAGGGATCTTCCGTTTTGCATGACTTGGAGTCCGAACGGAAATAGCCAGCGATAGCGTGTGTTGGAATCCCGGAGCACTTTGGTTACCGGGAACAGGGTGCGACGCCTCGCTAAGGTAAGGGGAGACAGATCTTGAAATATTTGTATTTTATTGGTCTCAAACACTACTTCTGGCAATCCTCTTGTTAATCGCAGTAGTGCTTCCTGGGTGGAGTAATAGTGCAGTCTGAGAATTATATCTCTCGGCTGCTCATTCTGTGCCGGACGTGATCGTAGGGCCCGGTGGCAGCGGTCCATTAGTAGTTTGTCTTTTGGGCTGTCCGGCATGATGGACTCCAGCCATCTTTCAGTGTAGGCCTCGCAGTCTCCTATCTCTTCAGGGACTCCACAGATCCTAATGTTGTTCCTTCTATCGCGGTTTTCCGCGTCTTCCTGTCTGTCTTTTATGTCATCCATCTGTTGTTGTAGGTCCGCCACTTTTTTATCAGTTTTTCTCCCTGCTTTAATTGTAAGATCCACCTTAGTTTCTAGGTCGTCTGTGCGCGTCCCCAGTTTTGTGTGTTCACGTTTGAGTTCTTTAATGTCAGCTTGAAGCAGTTTTTTCAGGTCCATATATAATCGCTCGAAGTCACAGCGTCTGACTGGGAGTTGAGATTGATTATTGGTATCCTCATCATCTCCTTCTATCTCAGTGTCCGTGTCGGCCATTTCTCTGGCTGGGGCACTTTCTGCTGCTCCACCAAAATATGTCCTTACATCTGCCAGCTTTTGTTTTTTTTGCCCTCCCGACTTCTTTGGTGCCATCCTGGTATATTAATAGTGCTCCGGTTAGAAGTTTGAAACCCCAAATTTAATTTTTAGGTAGTGTTATTCGGTATTTTGTGATCGCGCGGGACGGAGCTAGTATTCTATGCTACCATACTCCGTTCCTTCGCGCATTCGCCTCCATGTACATCATATTTTATGCCACAAGTATATCCTAGGATATTTAAATATGTTGGGTGAAGTTCATTAGCCAGGAAGAAATGATCTGACTAAATAAAATACTGATGTATCCTGCACGTTGTATTCACATTCACATTTTGTAACTAAGTAGAAATCAGTTTCTGCTACGCACCTGAGGATCCACATGTGGATGCTTACAGAGGGCTTATAGTCTACTCTACAGTACAACAGCACACAAGGATTTTCTCTCACAGGGCCGGTTCAATGCTTTTTGGTAGTGTAAGCTAAATTTTATTAACAAAAACATTTTTATGAGTCAAAAGGTATAAAAGTCATAAATTCCCAAGCATTAGATATGCCCTTCAGTTGCACAACAAATATGAAACAATATACACATCTGTCAAATGTGCAACATTTGTGTTAAGAATATACAGTAAGAACAGCCAGTCCATCAAGCCAAGTACAGGAACTGTATTGGCGACTGCTGGCATCTTCTGGGTGAGCGTAGAGAACAGCATAGATTATCACTAACTCACTGCCTACAGATGTCAGATGTCTCCAGGTGATTCTATCCTGCTCATAACCATTTATGGACTCCATGAATAGATCTAGTGCTCCATTGGTAGCAAGCTCTGGTGCAAGCAAGTTCCAAAGGTCTAGTAAAAAAGAAAGCCCTGGACCAATAGGGGGAAGGGCGGCATGACAGTGCCGAGGGACTCCACCCCTGGGGCTTGTGAGGTCAGGTAAAGGGGGTGTGGGGTCAGGGAGGTTATTTATTTCTCGTATCGGGTGCCGGTATCTCTTGCAAATGTAACGGTTATTCCCCCACCCCCAATCGCAGATAGAGTGAATATGTTACCAGGTGTGGTGCGTATACCTGCAGGTTCACAGGAGGCCTGAGCCTCCGCTGATGGGAACCTGGGATGCTTCTCTGGAACGTTTCTTCAATCAGCGCCTCCACCTATGTGAGATTCTAGGAGTGTAGAATGGCCCTCACATAGGAACATCCATAAAGTAACCAGCCCACACCAAAGGTTATGGCTAAAAGGGTTTTCTATAGGGATCAGTAACATAACACACAGTATCATCATATAGAGTATCAACAGCTCTATGCATAACAAAACATACATTGGTTGCAAGGGCACCAATATCCCATTGGTTAAGGCCTTTGGCCTCTCCACCCAATAGTAACACAACCATACAGTGCCCACAATAATCGGGTGCTCGGCACCAGTGTTCCAGTGTCCTGGACCCCCACCCAGATGTGTGGCAGCGCTGCTCACATGTGTATAGTTGGTGCACATATAGATACCTGCCCGGGCACAAGTCCGTGCCCGGGTGTAAAGCTCTTCAAAAACGGTCTGTCGCAGGAACGGGAATCCGCCTCTGCGCGGAGTGTCTCCCTCATGGAGCATCTCACCCACAGAATGTCTCTTGTAGTAGAGCCTGTCTGAGCCCAGACGCAGGCCACGATCACCACGTGCCACTGGCACCGGTGATATCACATAACACTGTACTGTAGAAAGCAACCCCCCTTGCACAGAAAGGGGCCTTTCCTGAAACTGCCAAACTAACTGCTGTGGCTGCACTCAAAGCCACACTGTCTCTTCTTGTCAGAGCACACAGCACTGCAGCTGTGTCACTGACTAGACTTACACTCACCTAAGGGCAGGGTCCCTACCTAAGGGTCCTTCCCTATGAACTTACCCACTAACCTAATGGGGAGTGGGGCCTACCTGGGGCCTGGGGGTTACCTGTTATAGTGTAAGAAGCCACTTGCTCCTTACACCCTCCCTCCCCCTTCCTTCTCCCAGCTCCCACTGACTAGTGTGGTCCCTGCAACATTGGATCCTTCTCTAACAGGAGAAGCTGTAAACTATTTGCTGGCTGGCTGCACGTGATGTGGGTGAAAGGCAGTCCCCAGAGGCTGCTGGGAGTTGTAGTCCGTTATGGCCCTCTTTAACATTAGACCCGCGTGCGTTATGTCTGCCGCGCTGTGCAACCCTGTAATGGCCGCCACTGCTCTCTTCTGCGCCTGCGTGACCTTGGGGAGTCCCTGCGCTACAGAGCACCATCTCTGCCCCTTCGCGCTCACTATATTGGCCGCCGCGTCGCGTCTGCACATGCGCGAGCCTCCGTGCCCGTGCAGACATAACAAAGATGGCGGCGCCGTGCCTCTAACGCCACCGAGAGACGTGCTCGCCCCCGCAACTGCATTCTCACTGGGGAAGGTAAGGGGAAAGGAACGGGGAACTTGGGAGCCAAAGGGGACCTGGCTACACAAGTTTTAATGTCCCGCGTCACGGTCCACATGACCGGGACCTTTAAACTTGCAGGAGATACCAGCACCCAATACTGGGGCCTGGACAACGGGAAAGTGGGGGTCCCTGGAACTGAAAGTAATGATGTTCAGCTCCGGAGATCCCCTGTTTCTATTCTATGTACTAAAAATAAAGAAAGTTTAGAGCTTCATTACCTTAGTGGCTAACTGCTAAGGTAATGAAAGGATTAAACACCAGTACCCGATCAGTTGGTGGTAGAGGGGTTGGGTGAAGGTTGTAGTTTCCCCAGTGTGGGTGGTTAGGCCTCCCGGGTGGGTTGCGGGAGGGGTTAATCCCTTAATTACCTTAGCGGTTACTTGGCAGAAGCAGAGGGTCCCCGAACCTGAAATTAATGGAGTTCAGCTCTGGAGACCCCCTGCTTCAATACTATGTACAAAAATAATAATAAAAATAACAAGATCGACTGTAGGAGCTGTGAGTATAGACACAGAGAGAGGGTCTGCTTCTCAATGCCTAGTTCTCACAGACTGGTGCAGCCCAGGAGGATTAATGCAGTAGGGAAACTGCGGTCGGGCTGTGGTCAGGCTCTATTCAGTTGCAGTTTTCTTGCGACCAAAATTCACATAAATCATACTCCATCTGTATATGGTCTATTTATCAGGTGTGTGTATGGTTTGTGTTTGTCAATGGGCTGTCTGATTCATGGGCCAGTTGTTTTGATTTGCCCACCCGGTCCGGAAGGTTTCCTTGATAACCAGATACTCAGGAGCGTTTATACAATCTTTTCAGTGATAAAACAGTTAATGGAACTTCCTTTTCCACAGGCAAAAATGCATCTCACTAGTTTATTCCCGTTCTTCTTCTTGAGATATCATTAAACAAGCAGTCAATTAAACTCATTTCATGTGATCTTGGGCAAATCAGATAATACATTACAAATATCATTTGTTCTTTTCTCCCCTTGCTCTTTAAAAGCGGCATGTAGACCCAAGCGGCAGAAACCTGACAGAAGGTAGCTACATGAATGTCATCATGTTTAACAAAAAACTATTTGGACTTAAATAGGGTCACGATATACTGTAATTGCACATATGAAAGGAACTGTACATACACAGCATTTAGGAAATACTGGACATTTAGGAAAGTTTCTATTGCATGTCTTTACATTTAGAGATGGGTGGATTTTTTTTTTGCGAATTCAAATTAATCCAAGGAGAGATGAGGCGCAGAGAGAGAGAGAAAGGGGGGGATGGAGAGAGGGAAAGAGGGAGGGGGAGAGAGGGAAGAGGAACAGAGAAAGGGTGGACGGGAGAGAGAGACAGAGAGAGGGTGGAGGGGAGAGAGAGACACAGAGAGGGGGGGGTTGAGGGAGAGGGAAGGAGGGAGGAGAGAGGGACATTCAATTTAGTAGTGTCTCCAGTTGTGCATATATATCCCCTCAAACAAATTAGGGCGACAAGTCTCTCTCTCTCTCGTTCATATTCTTATTCAATGGCAGATTTGAATTAATCCGCTTGGCTTTTTTTTTAGCTCCCAATCCACAGACGGAATTTGATGGGGGGGACGGATTAGGTCTAAACAATCCACGGAATTCTGGGAAACTGACCTGGACAGGTTCGCCGATCTCTATTTACATTCACTGTATATATCCCACGTCCTGGATTTGCAACACTACAAAAAACATACTGAATACAGCATACATCAGTGCCAGGGGCCAGCAAAACATTGCAATGAGGTGAAGGAATCACATGGAAGACCCCTTATTCAAAATGCTCCCCCCGTGTTAGTGAAGCCTCTGCACACCATTAATCAGAGCCTTCCCTGACACTAAAAAGCTGCTTCCCGACAAATTGAATATGGCCCTACGCGGGAGATTCGCTAACCTGCATTACGGGATAGCACACAGCGATTCCGCGTTAACCATTTAAATCAATGCAACTTAATTTAAGGGTCGTTAACCTGTAATGGTGGCCAGTGCCGCAGATAGATTTTTCAGGGCCCAGGACTAGAGTTAGGTCCAGCCCCCCCCCCCCCCCCCCCCCCCCCCGCTCGCCCCCCCCCCCCCCCCCCCCCCCCCCCCCACTCCCACACCCTCTCTCCCACCCCCTTCCCATCCCATGTATTTCTCTCCCCTCCGTCTCACTTCCTCTTCCTCACTCAGCCCCTATCACTCTCCTCCTACTCCCGCCTCTCATGTATTTCTCTCCCCTGCATCTCTCTTACTCACTCTTTTCCTAACTCATTCCCTTCCCCCCTCTCTCCTCTCACTTGCCCTCACCTTCTGTTAATTACCCCACTCTCACTCAATCCCCCCCACAAAATACATACCAAAAAAACCCAACCCCTAAATACATATAACCCCACCCCCAAAACATTTTAAAAAGACGCCCACCCCAATAAATTTTAAAAAGACGCCCACCCCCAATAAATTTTAAAAAGACGCCCACCCCCAATAAATTTTATAAAGAATCCCCCATAAATTTCAAAAAGATGCCACCACAATATATTATGAAAAGACCCCCACTCCCCCAATACAATAAAAAGACCCCCCTCTCCTCCAATACATTTTAAAAAGACCCCCACTCTCACAAAACATTTTAAAAAGACCCCCACTCCCCCAATACATTTTAAAAAGACCCCCACTCCCCCAATACATTTTAAAAAGACCCCCACTCCCCAAATACATTTTAAAAAGACCCCCACTCCCAAAATACATTTTAAAAAGACCCCCAGCCCCAATACATTTTAAAAAGACCCCCACTACCCCAATACATTTTAAAAAGACCCCCACTCCCCCAATACATTTTAAAAAGACCCCCTCTCCCCAAATCCATTTTTAAAAGACCCCCATTCACCCAATACATTTTAAAAAGACCCTCACTCCACTGATATATATTATTAAGACTCCCCCCAATACATTTTAAAAAGACCCCCCTCTCCTCCAATACATTTTAAAAAGACCCCCACCTCCTTGTACTCTATGCTTGCACAAGTGGTGCTCAACCCCAACCCCACCCCCACCCCCTCCCCCCCCCCCCAACAGGTCAGGTTTTCAGGATATCCCAGCTTCAGCAAAGGTGGCTCAATCAGTCCCCGCTACAGCACAGGTAGCTAAATCAGTCCCTGTTTCAGCACGTGTCTCAGAGGCTCTACAACTGAGCCTCTGATTGAGCCACTTGTGCTGAAGCTGGGATATCCTGAAAACCTGACCTGTTGGGGAGGCTTGAGGACTAGAGTTGAGCAGCCATGCTCTAACCCAGGGGTGCACAATCTCTCCCTGCTGCGCCCCCCTGCCTGCTCGCGCCCCCCCCCCTACCCTTACCTTACTTTGTCTCCGGCTCTCGGCGTCAAATGATGCCATGGCGATGCGTCACCGAAGAGAAAGTAAGTGAAGTTGCAGAGGCCTCACGTGATCCCCCGGCACTAATTGAAATGCCTTGGGGGAAGAGTGCAGGGCTTCTGCAACCGCCGCGTCCCCCCCAAAAAAATCTTGCGCCCCCCAGTTTGCGCACCCCAACCCGTAACAGACCTGAATGAATAACCCCCTCCATGAGCAATGCACTTTCACCTTTCTCACTGCCCCACGCTCTGTGACCATTACACAGCCCTGGGAACTCCCGCTGGTGTGCAGTATCGTGTGATTTTTGATAGACAAGTTCTTCCCCCGCGAGCAGAGCAAGACGGAAATGTTACAGTAAGTGTGAAAGGTAAGATCAGTGTGTCTTAAAATAGTTCAAGAAGAAAAGGGTAAATAACGAGAGGTATTAGAAGAGCAGGACTAGCACAGGTTCTGTGTGATCATAATTCAGGCGTATGTGACAGTGTTTACAGTGAGCGCTGAAGCTTGGCGCTGCTGTAATTCATACATACATAGGAGGTCAGCAGTGTTTGCTGATCCCGACAGCTCAGTCTCTGCTGGGATTTTTCGAAGGTGCCGTTCCATGTATGACCAAAGTAAAGTAATTTCCGTAATATGTTGGGTGAGAACTAGTTGTGTTGGAAAATGTCTGAAAAACTATAAATATTTTATATACAGTACATTTTAGAAGAATACGCTGGAAATGTATGTGTAGCTTTATTTACATAGTGCCCACAGTGTACTCAGCACTTGACAAAAGAGACAATGCAGTACAAGGAATTATAATACCATACGAGCAACATACAAAATCAGAGAATAGGATAGAAATCTCTGCCCGTTGTGGCTTAGGCTGCGTCCACGCTGCTGCTGACCACGCTTGGCGCGGTCAGCACAATCAATGTAAATCTGTCTGGCCACGCTCACGCGGCGCACACACGCCCGTGAGTGTGCATGTACCCACGTGGGCGCTGGACGAGACAGATTCAATTGAGTTTGAGGCACGCTGAGGGGTCACATGACCTCCTCCACCAATCAGCGCCAGTCAGTGTTAGGCCACACACCCTCACTCGTGCTTATAGAAAAAGTTGCCGGACACCCTGCGCTCATACTTGGAGAGTTGGTGACGTCATCACTCTCAAGCATGAGCGCTCTCAGCGGCAGCGTGGCCACAGCCTAATGCTTAACAATGATTGTGGCGATAGAGGGTTAATCAGGCCACTAATAAAGGCATTATACCCGGCTGATTAACCCTAAATCGCATTGGGACTGAAGGGGTTAACTGTATGTGCACCACACTGATATGTTTTCCCCTACACCATCTTTGTTGTCCCCATTTTGCAGCTCAATCTCTAGTTGCAGTAATAGAAATGTATGTGAACTGTGCCAATTGGTTTTGCGACACAAGGGGGAGCTGCGAGCACTAAACCAAGCGCTGATTGAAGAAGCGTGGCTGTATATGGGTGGCCGCTTTGAAACATAGATATCACTTTCCAAGCTCTCGTCCTCGTAACTGCAAGGTTAATGAGTAAGTGGTTTCGGTCTAGTTGCAGTGGTTTTCTGTCAAAATGTAAAATTTACCTTTTAGCGTCTTAACTTGAAAGGGGGAAAGTAAATTGACGTGAGAATGGGGTTAAACCGCAAACCACATCATAGCCCGTTCAGTTAAGTAAGCTAACTCGCATTAGGAGTGAGCCAGCACTCTAATTTTTGGAGTGCAGCTACGAATAAAGAAACCATACACACAAAGTTTATAGTAGTGGCATAAGCAGAACATACATTATTAATAAACTGTAGTATACTGATAGTTTTAAATGTACAAGACAGGAGATTTTTTCTGTCAGCCCGGGAATAAATCCTTTGACATGCAAGTATGTCAAGGATGAATGAACTAAGGGATTTCTCAACTCCGGATCTCAAAGACACCCTGCAGAGTGGGTGCCTCAATGTCTATGAGAAGTCTGGAGTTGAAAAGCCTCAGCAATCCTAGGTGTTAGGATGGCCGGGATATTGTAAGTGCAGATACAGGTGTTGGAAGGGAGCGATGGTATCAGGAACACCCCAAAAATAGAAGATACAGAATGATGGTGCAGTAAAATAACATAAAGTTTATAAGAAATCTTGGCTCTATTAAGTGCTTACTTACACCAAGTAAGTGGTTATATCAGCATTTAGCAGGTCAGCAGGTAAGTAATACACCGCAGTAGCAGGAACCCGAACAGCTGGTAATGCAGGAGAGATCCCACTCGAGTAGGGGTATCATGGAAAACAAGGGGAGACCATGGTATAGATCGAAAATTCAAATTTATAAGTTAAACGCATATAAGAAATGTACTCACAATAAGTACACAATAAGTACATAAAACATGTACACATAATGTTTTCTTGAGGCAGTAGAGCGCTGGAAGATGAAACGCCTGCTGCTATACTTCCAAGTGACCCTCGTCAGATCGCGATGGATGGCGTGTGACGTCACAACCGGTAAAGGAATGACGACTGTATGGCACACACGGAAGCGGGCAGCAGGGGAACGTAGCAGGCTCAGCACCTTCAGTTTCACAACAGCTGTGCAGGCTAAAGATGGCTCTACGCGTTTCGCTGTATTCACAACAGCTTCCTCAGGAGGTGTTCCTGATACCATTGCTCCCTTCCAACACCTGTATCTGCATTATCTTCAGGGGAATCTGTACATATTCCCCGTGAAGGTTGAGATTCTGTTTATTGTTGCACCTTACGTTTCACTGCATACGTGTATTTATCACTTTACTCACCAGCACTATTGTTTAGCGCCGTTCTAAGTCACTTGGGTTCACTATGGGATATTGTAAGTGGTGGAAAGTATGCGTACTTCACACTTGGTGGCCAAACCCCAGACTCAGTGTTTACCAGGTAAGGGTAGGGTCCCGGTATGCTAAGGAGCCTAGGTGTGAAGTTAGCGTCTGCTCCGTGCAAACTGGGATGCAACTTCTGCCCTTTCTGCAAACTACTGGCAAGTCGGGGATAGGTGGGAGAAATGTTCCCACGGACGGGATTGGTTATGCATATAAGCTATAGGTCCCTCAACCCTATAAAAAATGCCTGCTGGCCAGTCCCTAGGAGATTCACCTAAGATTCACCTGATTTGACCAAGTTCCAGCGTCAGCGGTTCCAGAGTGTGAAGGGTTAATTTACATCGCGATGAAGATTTACACCCTCTTCTGGAATTCGTTAGAGCTAAGGGTCCTCGAACGAACCCTGTAATATCTGAAAGAACTTTTACCTATTGGCGGAAATATAGGGGTGGCAACTTGTGCCCCAAGCCAGGAATTGCTACACGGATCCTTTTGCGCACCCACTTGCATGCGTGCAGGGGTGCCCAAAGACTTTGTTTCGTTCCAAGGACAATTGATTTCGTTCCCCCATCCCAGTAAGTGTTTTATTAAGTGTATATTGTGAAAATTCTGTGTGTTTGTCTGAAAAGAAATAAATTACGATTTATTTTACTCAACCTGTGTGCTCAGGGCAGAATCCCGGTATTAAGGTGACAATGATCACTAGAGAAAAGCAGTGCTACTTGCTGTATGTAACCCCTCTGATTTCACTAAGGCCTCTTTACAACTGCTCGCGGCTGTGCGCGTTACGGTGTGCGTGGCGCAACCAAGATACAGTCCTCTATGGGGCCGGCCCCAGTCACTGCCTGCGCGCTCCTGCAGAAAGCGCGATGCGCGAAAACCTATGCCGAAAGACAAGAAATTTGTCTTTTGGTGCAGCGGCCGAGCGCTGGCTACATCACGGCGGCGGTTCAGCAGATGAGGGTGAACCAGCTGCTTGACGTCCTTGCCGCACCCCCTGCCATGTCTCCTCCTGCTCTTCCCAAGACGCGCGTCCTATCGCGACCCCTAGACCACCGCTCAAACTGGTGTACACGCCGCCAGGTGCTCCGACGCGCGAGTGCATGCAGTGATTGGGGCAGTAGCCTAGACTGACACCCACTGCTACGATGGGGCCTGAGTCGTCCTTCTTTATATGTTACCCAACATGCGGCTGTAGATCAGACACAGCGGATGGGTAAATCTGTCTGGGGCGGTAAAAATTTGGGTAAACCATAGAGAAGGTTTTTTTTGTATATATATCTAGCCTATCTTCCCCCCCTTAATCGCAGATCGGGTCCCCTAAGGTGTTTTGGGGTCTGGCTAAGTGTCTCTGTGTGGTGCATACCTGCTGGCAACAGGAGGGCCTGAGTCTCCCGCGATGACATGGGGGATAACAGTAACAGGTTTCTGGGGTGGATGCCTTCGTTCTGATGTAATGGTGCAGCGCCTCCATCTTTAGTCAGCCCCAGGAATGCGGGGTGGAATCCTTACCACAGAGATTCCCCACAGGGATGAGAGATCCCAGTCTCAGACAAGGATTATCTTTAAAAGCAGCAGACTATTTATTCTCTTGGGCAGCAGCCGACAGGTGCAGTTGATGCACAGTCGACTAACTGTTCTCCCTTGTGATGTCCCTGCCGCCACTCTGGACCAAAGGCATCCAGAGTGGGGCTAGCTCTTCCCTCACCCCCTAAGTAGGGTGAGAGGTATTTGGTTCCACCTCACTATCACTACTGTCAGACTGACAGAACACACACAGACTAAATAGGAAATGCACTGCTCTTTTATGATCTCAGCAGGCACCGCCCGTGTCTCTTGCTTTGACACAGGGTCAGGTGACCAACCTCCACCACTCAGGGCAGTGCTTGAAGTGGGGGAAACCCATGATAACTCCTGGCAACCTGCCCTTACCAGGGATTATACCAGGAGGAGGATAGAACTATAGCCCCATTTCTTACCAGGGCTACACATGATAGATATATATATATATCTATATATACGGGCGGGCGAAACGCGTAGTGTCTGCTATTGGCAGCTATATGTGACTCTTCTGGCGTGACTCCTAACCGCTTGATGAAGCAACCATGGACTCTTTCTGATTTTTCACAAGCCAGCATTGGAACCTAACTACTGAGGACTGATCCCTTTCACTATCTAGTGACAGCTGAGTATTATCTCCCCTGCTGTTTGGTATCACTGGTCCTCATGGTCTTTGTACTTATGCATGTTTGCATTATTCTCCAGCATTGGCACTTTGCAATCCCGTTAAGTCATGTTCCTGTTTGCTCATGTGCTATGACTATGGTTATTCCATGCTTTTATGCTGCCTGAGCATTAATTATTTATTTTTTGGATTTGCTGTTCAGGGTATGAGTTTGGTTATTTCTTTTTTCTCCCCTGTGTTTTTCCCTTGGCTTTAAGTTATATTTTTGCTTATATACACTTTTATGTATATAGGTTTATTGACTTCATACTTTTCCTTATGCCTTTAGTTACACTTTATATTTTGTAGCAAGGTTTTTTTGCTTTAAGGGTTTAATTTTTCCTATTTTTGTCCTATTTAGCTTTTTTGTGTCAATTTATATTATATACATTATCATTTAGACACATTCTAGTTTTTGGTTCATTTAACAGCATTTACTTTTAGAGAGTCACTGCCTATATATTCTAAGCTGCCATTAGCATTTTTATGTTTTTAAGATAGTGTGTCTTGCTGCTTCATTAATAAAATCTTGTTAATTTTCTACTTTGGCAGAGCATCCGGGTCTTTTTGCTATACTCTATTTGTTTATTTTGGTGGTATATTTTAGAGTGCTATTTTAGGGGATTGTCTTTGTCCTTTTCTACTGTGTGTTATATATATATATCTATCAAGGACAACACAAAGATATTTAGTAGCGCTAAGGAGGATGTAACTAAATGCTATTAATAATTAAATATAATAACATATAAATAATAAATAATAAAATTACCACAATTAAACCTAAAAAACTCTACAAACCATAACGTGATAGTGATATAAGGAAAAAAGTCCAAATGAAATGTTCCACTCAAACAAAAAATCCAGAGAGATTTATTGTCCCAATTGAAGATCCAGGGAGCGTCTTTGCAGCTTTGAGAAAGTGGTATAGCCAACCACTTATGCAATCTATGGACAAAAAACAAACAAAGGCGCAAGCTCCATAGCACGTAACTGAATAAAAATATGGTACATTTATTTAAAAAAACAGCAACCCATAAGAATGTGCACTTACAGGATTTTAAATAGAACCATTTGTGGGAGTGAAACCTCTAATTGTGGTCATCAGCGCTGGTAAGTGGAGTCCCCATAGGCAGAGTAGTTATAAAGAGCCCAAAGCCACCACGAACTCCAATACCGAGTTGGCAGCAAGTTGAACAGGCTTTGATTGCCTTCACGCCCTTTTCTCCCTCATGCAGCGGTTGCTGGCTCTTGAAAATGCGCCAACCAGAGCGCAAGGATGCCAGGAACTCCCAGTCACACGAACACATGCGCGATGACGTCATCAGCCCTACACGTTTCGTCACACTGCGGCGACATCGTCAGGGGTATGTGATTGGTCAAGGACACCCATGAAATAGGCTCTCACCCCCTCCTAAAACACAGACATCAGAGTACCTGATGAAATCCGCTGAGACGGATGAAACGCGTAGGGTCACGTGGTACAGGAACTACGGTGGTCGAGCAGCCCAGATGCCAGAGTCAACACGCCTGTGCAGGAGTTTCCTGCTCTATGACCGGTGATAGTTCGAGTGCAGCCGTGCAGACCAGGAATCCCATCCGGGTGACGGAGAGAGGTTTAAACGGTGACACCGGCAACAGCAACGCTGATTCACAGAAGCAGCAATCGTATGCAGACGGAGAACAACTGTGGAATTTGGACGTCGGTCTGGTGCATGGGCTGGACCCATAAAATGCTTATATTTTATTGACAAAGTGTGAGTTGGCAATCGTCTGTTCATGGCAAATTAAAACCTTTTATATCTGATTTTACACATGGATCGGGCGCTTTTTCTCTTTCTTTTTTTCTGATGGGTATCGTTGGGAGGTTGGTGAGCCCAAGAACAAAGCTGCCCGGACCATACAAATTCTTTTAAAAGGACATTTATGGACATTCAAGTATTGTTTTCATTTGCATTATGTTTTGTCTCATGACACAATTTTAACATGATTTTTTGACTTTTTTATTTTTCACATATTTTTCCTTCTTTTACACCATTTTTATAGTCAATCACACACTTTTTCATTTTTTAATTATTTATTATTTTTCAATTTATGTATTTTGCATTTTTTTTATATATTCTTAACACATTTATGCTATATACATCCACATATTCCTGACCACTTCTTATTTCAATATATAGACATCTGTGCTGGGTGTTTCATTTTGCTGAGTGAGATTAGAGTTGCAGCAATTTGGGTGTGTGTAGTTAAGGGCGCTCTGTGTGCTTTTCCCTATATATATATATATATATATATATATACAGTGTTCGACAAATCACCCAAAAATCTACTCGCCCAACCAAAAAATCTACTCGCCACCTAGTCCCGCCCCCAACCCCGCCCCCAACCCCGCCCCCATTCTGTTTTTTTTAATAAGTGTCAGTGCCCCAGATATAACCCCTTAAACATGTCACTGCCTCTACTACACCTTGCTCGTCGGAGGGAGTTTCCCTTTAAGTAGCGCCAAGAAAGTGATAGACGGCACTCACACTCAACAGGAGGAGGAGTAAAAGAGAGAGGAAGAGACGGTTTGCTTTTCATTCTATTTGCCATTTGGCTCATGGTCTCTTGCTGGCTTCTGGACGTTTGCTACTGAGCATATTCTCCGGCTAACTGTTTGTCTGCTACATTTGTACTGGGGTTTCTCAGCTGGTTGGGGAGACAGGGTGCAGGGAAGTACCTTGTGGTCCATTTGGACATGAGGGAACGGACCTGAGGAAAGGGGTCTTCTCCCCGAAACGTTGCCCCCCCAACTACCCTCCCCTCTCGTTTTTTTCTCCTTTTTTTCCATTTCCACTCTTATTTTTAAATTTTTTTCATTTTTGTGCGTCCCCTGTTTTCCCTACCTTATTTTTAGGGTCCACTGACACATTACCCGCTTGTGTGACATTTCTCCAAGTTTATTATTGTCATGTACTAACATTAAACATTATCGTTTTGGCATTTACCTTTGTTTACGGTTTTGCTTAATAGTTTGCGAGTGCTGGAACATTAGTTGTGTTATGTCCCTTTAAGTAGCATTCTGTAATAGCAAGGGCTGGGGTCAGGGTGTGTAGGATGTGTTCTTGAGAATAAGTAAATAACATGTCCCAGAACTGAAATACTACCACCCAAGTGCTTATGTGAAGACTAGAAGCCGTAGGGTCACAAATTACCTAGTAGTGCATTTTTAATGACTCAGCACCTCCACCAGTATTCAAAGCATAAACAGCACGCAGATCAATGTACTGTACGACTGTTCTCCACTGAACGGGTCTAAAACACATCATTAAATACACACTGCACACTGATTTAAAAGCCTCACAATGGGTCTTCCTCCATTTGCGACCCTGTTGGGAATGAACATGTCGATTGTGGTTTATTGAAATGTGTTGCATGTGGGGAGAATGTGCACACGAGGCCCTGAGGCTGGTTATGTGAACTCAATCAATAGAAGGTTAATGATGTATTACCGGTCTGGTTGGTGAAGTTAAAAAGGAATGAAGGGATGTGGTCAGGTCTCTTCTGTACTCGTGAATGGTTGGTGTTTACTTTCCCTCAGAGGGCAGTGACTCAATGTCCCACTACCACTGCCTGGTGCATGCAGTATATTTACAGCCTGGAAAGCCACTTACCTGCTTGAGTGCACACAAAACTGTACATGTCCTTTGGAAGGCACAGATCCCTACTACAAAAGGGCTTACAATGTTGGTGTCTGGTGCAAATATAGGTAACATGACTTGCTCAGAGTCATACAGTAAGTAGCTGGTTACGGGATTTGAAAGGTTATTCCCCCCCCCCCCCCCCTGAGTTTAAATGTCCCGTTCACGTGGGTCATTACGCGGGACATTTAAACGTGCAGGAGGTAGCAGCACCCCATACGGAGGCCTGTAACTCGAGAAGCAGGGGGTCTCCGGACTTGAAATTTAATGCGGCTCAGCTCCGGAGACCCCCTGCTTCAATCCTATGTAATAAAAATCATATAAAAGTAGCTTCATTACCATAGTGGCTATAAGTTAATGAAGGGGTTAAACAGAAGTACCCAGAGGCAGACCGAGGCCCGACCGCAGTTTTCATACGCCCAAAAGCCTAGTACATTATTTTCCCATCAGGATTACTACAGCGGGGTCCCTGCTTCTGAATGGGACTCCTGCTGCGGTAGTCTGGAAGAGCTGTGCAGAGAGAAGCTGCATCTCCCTGCACAGAGAGAAGCTGCATCTCCCTGCACAGCTCTTACAGGCGATTGCGTGGCCTTTTTGGTAATACATAGGATTGAAGCAGGGGGTCTCCGGAGCTGAACCACATTAAATTTCAGGTCCGCAGACCCCCTGCTTCTCGAGTTACAGGCCTCTCCGTATGGGGTACTGCTATCCTCCTGCAAGTTTAAATGTCCCTCGTAATGACCCACGTGACCGGGACATTTAAACTTGCAAAAAATAGCAGCACCCCATACGGAGGCCTGTAACTCGAGAAGCAGGGGGTCCCCGGACCTAAAATGTAATGCGGTTCAGCTCCGGAGACCCCCTGGTTCAATCCTATGTAATAAAAATAATATAAAAGTAGCTTCATTACTATAGTGGCTAACCGCTAAGTTAATGAAGGGGTTAAACAGAAGTACCCAGTTTGTTGGGGGTAGAGGGGGTGGGTGAAAGATGTAGTTACCCCACTGTGGGTGGTTAGGCCTCCCGGGAGGGTTGCGGGGGGGGGTTAATCTCTTAATTAAGGGGTTAACCCCTCCTGCTACCCACCTGGGAGGCCTAACCACCCACCCCGGGGCAAATACCCCCCAAACTCTACCGCCAACACCACCTCACAGGAATGGGTAAAAGCCCTGGTAGCCAAATATGGTGAATAGCGTTTTTGCCCATTCAAATATACAGTAAAATTAAATTCAAATTACATTAATAAATGTTTTACTCAGCCTTGCCAGGATAAAGGCCGTCATCCTCCTCCTCACAATCTTTGAAAAAGGGCCGATGCCCACCATAAAAACACCAATAACCCCTTAATTACCGTAGCGGTTAATCGGAAGCGGAGATGGAGGAGCGCACCTTCAGCAACCCTTATCTGGACTACCGTCGCCATTTGTGAAGGTTCTTGAGTTTCATGCTGCCGCAGTAAAGCGGCAATCCATGCGCTTTAAAAACAAACAAAAAAAAAACATTTATTTTCATTTCTTTACACAGGATTGAAGCAGAGGGTCTCTGGAGCTGAACTCCATTAATTTCAGCTCCGGGGACCCCTTACTTCCGAAAATTCCTACCTCCATAGGGAGTGCCGGTAGCCGTTCCAGCTGGGTAGCCAGGTTCACATAATGGCCGCTTTTCAAAGCTCCTGTGTAATGCTGACCAATAGGAAGCTGTGATGTGGCTTCCTATTTGCCCACATGACACAGGATCTTTAAAAAGAAGAGATAAACCAGCACCCCCTTGTAATTTTTTTTTTCAAAAGCACTAGCTCCTTTAAAGCTGCCGTTTTAAAAAAAAAAAATTCCATTCAATATGTGCATCAATACAATGTGCACACTGACAAGTAATTAGCTAAGTTGCCGATTAATCCGTTCTCCTGTAATCAATCACTGAAGATTCGGCTCGGGGGATCTTTAAATCACTGTTAGGGCTGCAGAAGATTACCCAGGATGCAAAGTTCTGTGGGGAAGATCATGTGACCAGGCTGTCACTAGATACAATTTGGTGCACTGCTAGAGAGAGGGTAAAATGGGTGTGTCAGAGCCTGCCTCAGAAGAGGAAGGGGGTGTGACTTTGTAAATGGTTTCTATAGAAACAAAAATGCTTGTTACATTGTTACGTTATAATATATTAAAAATGTCTTTAAAAATAGTTTTTTTTTATTTTTTAAATGCTTCAAGTATTTTCTCATAGTACAGAACTGATTTATTAAAAGAAACACACATGTAGGATATGGCTTGAACTGCAGCTTTAAAACAGTTATTAGTTACATTTCAAGAATATTAGCGCATGTGTTCTCACAATGCCCTCTCCTACATCCTCTTCCATTCTCAACCTAAAAATGACAAGTAAACAAGTGAAAACGCTATCAGTTAAACCTCCTCTCAGGCAGCTGCCAGGGTACAGCTTCAATCCACGCTGGGATTTAGTCAAATGTAATCCTCCATTGACCTCATTACAAACCCTTCATGACACACTCTTACCAGACTCTCTTAAGCAAGCTCTCAATTTCCGTTGTTAACTACAGTAACTGTATGTGAGAAAAGATATGCCTTCAAATTTGCTGTGCAACATATATGCAGCACTTGACATTGCTCAGAATCTTGCCAGAATTTCATTAAATTGAGTGCTAATAGCAGTGTATAAAAGGCCTCACGGGCCAATCGGATTAATTTTTATTGCTTGGCAAATTTTATTTGTGAAGCTTGACGTTTTTTTGCAAAACGTTTCAGATATTGCGCACAAAAATGTGCACATCTCTGTACAGTACCTGAGCATTTAGCAATCTGTAGTGCAGTATAAGGCCTGAGGCGCGCTGAGGCTCAGGGAAAGCGGGTGCTTTCCCTCGCCTTGCGGGTGCTTTCCCTGCGCGCCGTCAGGGGGCGGGCCGAGGGTGGGCCGGGGGCGTCACGGAGCTGGTTCGCCCTCATTGGGCGAACCGCTCACATGACCGGCCTTGCGCGCCGGCAAGCGGGGAAATTTTAAATTTCTCTAAGACCTACGCTACTGCGCGCTTGCGGAAGCATAAACGAGCCCCTACTAAAGCCGCTCTAATTGCGGCTGTAGGGGCTCAGTGCTGAGCGGGAGCGCGCCTCAGCGCGCCTCCGCCAGCAAGCAGTAAGCATGGCCGAGGCCTAACACATCACACAAGCATAGATTACCTACCCGGGCTGGAGGCAGAGAACTGTTAGACAGACCTATGAAGGTGAACTGCAGAAAAAGACAGACACAGGTACGTGGGAGTTCAGATTGCAGTAAGGAGAGCATGACCTTAGAGCACGCGATGTCTCTCCCCCCCCCAAGGGCCAGATTACCCATTAGGCTCACTAGGCACTTGCCTAGGGGCCTCCAAGGTTAGGTGGCCCCCTAGGTTGTGGTGGGCCGGTGCTGCGGCTCCCCAGCTCCCAATACAACACCCCGGCGGTTACTGTCTGCTATACTGTGCTTCCTCCTGTCGGCGCTAGTATCCATCTTCCACCCGACCGGGGGAGGAAGCTGCAGAGTCCCCGGACCTCACCCAAGGTAAGGTGTGTATGTGTGTGTGGTCTTTTACCTTCTTCTGAGCGACAATATGACATGACATCATATGATGCCACAACATCATGACACTGCAACGCTGCAAGAGGAGGGCCTCCTCAAGGAAATGCTCCCAATATCTTGGTGCCAAGGGGTCCCAGAGGATCTTAATCTGCCACTGGTCCCCCACCCCCTGAACATAGCCTTAAATAAAACACACACAAGAAAGGTCTGAGGGTATAAACGGGCTAGGCTTTTATTAAGTTCAACGTCAAAAGAACGTCAACTGCCAAAACCCTGCCAGAGTGATCCACCAACCAGTAAGTTCAATGGTGCTCAAGCTGTGGCCCACAACCCCTCAAGCAAAGCTCTTCACAGCCATGGCTGCTCCACTGAATCATCATCACTTGCGAGAATGATCCGCATGTACCCACCACACAGTGAGTCCTGCCCACTCACTAGTAAGTGCCACCACAAGGCAATACTGTACCACCAGAGCTCCATGTGGCAAGGGCAACCTGCACGTAACCCTAAAACAACCGCCACCAATGGGACTATTTACCCGCCCTTAAACTAGCCGCAGAGTTTCCAGACTCACTGGTGGTCGCCCCAGGCAGGATTCCAACATTTGCGTCATCTATCCTTAGTATCCCACGATAATTGTTTGCGTACAGCCATCTTTTGCCGAACTTCCTCATCGTAGAGCCAGCAAGACATCTCGTTATAATTCCTATTCGCAAAATCCCACCATATGTTGGTATTTAAACAAAGAAGAACAAAGGTGGGGTGACATTTCGCCAATTACGCTTCCTACAGTAGGATGGGAAATGTTGAAGCCAATTAGAAAATGTCTGGGGGGGGATCTAGTGCCTCCCAGTTGCCTGGAAGCAAGGACAATATATTAACATATCTCCCTTCCATATCTTCTCCTTCAAATCTGCTGTAAAGTGTAACCCCACGGGGCTAGTGACATCCCAAAATCAGAAACTTAAACATTTTCAGAGGTAGCCAAATTGATCTTTTCTCTGATGGGGATTGAGCTCCAATATCATCTACCACTGCCTCTGCTGGGCCCACTGCGGGACCAAGAAACACCAGCTCAAACAACAAGCTCGTGCCCACCCGCGCATGGACTGGCCTCTGCCAGCATGGGTAAAGATCCCTTCCCTACCGCTGCCATGTCAGAAGGGGCCAGAAAGGCCCCAGGCCCTGGCGGGGATGCAGGAGCCAAACTTCCCCCTTGGACCAAAATAGGCCCCCTGGACAGCTTTCCATAGTGGAAAAAAAACATTTTAGCAGAGCCACTAACTCACCCGCTCCTCCGGTCCCAGGCAGCAACCCACTCGCCGGCGGATCGTACCAAGCACTCGGCGCTGGTCCCGCACTGTCCTCTATGTGACAACAGTTATATGACAAGAAACACAGATGGAGACCGTTTAAAGTGAAACTTAAATTAGGCTTTATTGTCGCTTTAAACACAGCAAACATGTGAAAATCCGCAAACAAAATCTGCTCCACTTTGGAGTATATATACACTTGTAGTCCAGCCCTCTTTAACTGCGTGGTTAGCCCAGCGATTCACCAGCCCAAATCATAGAGACATATACATATATAAATAGATATAGATAACAGTCTTATAAGAAAGTCTTATCTGTCTCTTGTAGTTGTAGGGGAAGGCTTCTCTGTTCTCCTGGTGTCCACACCCTTGTGCGATAAGGCAATGTCAGGATCCAGGTTTAGAAGTATTGTCCCCTGTGTCTTGCTGGCAGCGTGCAGTCACTTTACCGCTCAAGACAGTGTCTGTGTGCAGTCTTTCCTTGGTTCAGCCCCACGTCACGTGTGAGACTAAGGAGTTCTCTGTTCTTTCTGCTTCCTGGGTCAGCTCAGCTCACGTTTGAGCTCAGGAAGAATCTCTCCTTCCTGTCCCAGACGCAGGCTTTTTCTGCCACCTGTAATCAGCCAGGTGGCGTTGGTTAATTGTCTACCAGCAGTTAACCACCACACTGCTGGATTAGAGGCACATTTTTGAACAGGGATAAGTCCCCTGTTACAGAGTCCTATACCAGAAGCCCACAGCGTTCAAATTCCAGGAGGAAATTCTGACCCAATTACGATTAAAAATGGAGCTAGACAGGGATGCCCCTTGTCTCCACTCCTGTTCGCCATATCAATTGAACCCTTAGCGGACAAAATTAGGGATGATAAAGAATTCCCATTGACGGAATAAACTACAAGGTTGTGATGCCTTTTAGCCTTTGAGTGCCCCAGAACATAGCTACTACATAATGGAGTCTGGCACTGAGAAGGCCCCATGTTATAGTAGCTACGTCCAAAAATCCTGCTCGTTCTACTTGGGCACATAGCGTTCTGCGCTCAATCTGAACTGGTAGTGAATGGAAAGGGAATGACTGCTACTCTTCCCTTCTGTCATCAGTGACGGAAGCGATCGTGCTGGAGGGGCCATGACATACTGTAGCTCACATCATACAAATAACACAAAATATACATGCTATACATGTGATACTACTCTTGAAAAAGATATCTATGATGTTAATTTAATCTATGAAAACCTTTGCTCTCGCATCACTAAAAGGTTATCACAACTAGCCAGGAAAAACTTCTGTGGTAATTAATGTGAGGATAATCATGTTTTATTTACTGTTTCTTAAACAACAACACAGGAACCATGAAAAAGCAATAAATGAATACCGTGGATCTGTAGTCTCCACCTCACTCATGCGGGGGATGTCAGAGGGGGTGGGAAAAATGCACTACTCCGAATTGAACCCGCATAACGGAGCTCCCCCAGAGAGTGTACAGAGCATATGTTACCTATGGCACTTATACCCAATTAAAGTGCAGTAATAAGAGTCCTAATCAGGCCTAGGTGTGTAGAAATATACCAAGTGTTGACTAAAGTGATTCGTGAAAGATCAGTATAGTATATCACCTGGTATCACCTGGTCACATCAAAATTACATAATTAACCAGGTTTATAAAAAACACAATGTGAATTAGGGTATACAATAGTGCAATACCCAAAATATAAAAAAAAGTCCAATGATAAAAATCAAGTGTTACTGATATTGGAAAACCGTTGTTTGCCGCTCAGAACCCTCAATGGATTGCTTCCTCAATCCTTTAGTTGTACATTTCCACGACCTGGAAATCTACCACAAGAGAGTGTGCAAGCCCCCTCCCGCAACTCCACGCAAAGGTGTGTAGCATAGTCCCCCTTCTCTGCCTCTGGTACGGGGAACTGCTCCACTGTTCAGCCTGTCTGTGGAGCTCTGCACGATTGGGGAGATTGTGGGGGAGGCCATTTTGCGCATGCGCAGTGTCGGCAGGAGTGGCGGCCATCTTTTAATGGCTCAGCATGCACCGAGGCAGAACTACAAGTCCCAGATTCCTTGGGGGGGGGGGGGGGGGGGTTTGATAGAACACATGGGCTGTCAAAGCTAATGGGATGAGAGGCAGCCCTTGTGAAGCAGGATATCCTCTGCGGGGGTGAAGGTGGCTGGCATTCCAGACAGAGGAGCAAGGAGGAAGTGCCCAGGGAGCAGTTAGCTTCCTAGACTAGGCCAGATCTTGTCCCTTAGGCCCCAGATAGTCCTGTAAAACAGTGATAAAATTGACCCAGAAATATGTAAAAATTCTCTTATTTTACCTGTCTGGTTCTCACTGTGTAATTGGTATCAGCCTGTGAAGTCCTGTGTTTCCTCTGTCGGGCCGAACAGCTGATGAGCAGGAGGTAGGCGGGCCGAGCCTGCAGTGTAGCGCTGGGACAAAATGGCAGCTTCTCCTTTCCTGTGGTCCCTCTGCTGCAGCTCCACAGGTCCTCCGCTGTGAGCCTCCCACAGCACTGGGACCAGATTCCTACCAGGGGGTTCCCTGCTGCTGTGACTCTCACCTCGTCAGGTTGGTGCCACCCGCTCTGTTTGGCGCAAGCTGGACCGGGAGCTCCCGGCGGCCATCTTGGATTTTTTCTCCATAGGTAAATACAAGGCTGTGAATATAGTGTGAGTGCAGGTTTTGGCCGGGCTATTTAAGGCTAAAAACCTTGCACTATATTCGGTCCAATACAGTATATGTATGAGTAAAGTGTGTTTATATACATTGGTTGTATTATTATTAGTGAGTATTGTTTCTTATGAGGAGTCAATTCCGCCTACGCTGGGATCCTCTGAGGTGGAGGCGCTGCACCGCGAGAGATAGCATCCCAGGCTCCCCAGGAGCGGAGCCTTTGGCTTTCTGTGAGCCTCATAGGTACAGCAGCACGCGTAATCGCCCGCGGTTTTCCATATGCATAGGGAAAGGGGGTTACAGGTGCGTGGACGATCGTGACCACACTGGCTGGTAAATGAACAGTCGGACTGGTAAAGATTAGTAACAAGTACTCACGGTCCCGATTATGAAGCCCGGTTCCTGTAAGCGTGCCTCAGTCTCGAGATGAGATACAGGACCGTTGGAAAGCACAATTGTGGGGGGGAAGGTTAAATATAGAAGCAGAAGGGGTTTTTTTTCTGTGATACATCTAGAATTTTTTCCTTTTTTTTTTTTTTTTAGATTTGCTGCCCTGGGATATTGGGCAACTCACGTTGAGGGTTATTTATCAATGTCACACAGTTGGCACTGCGTCTCAATGTAAGGGCCAAAACTAGAGAAGATTGTGATGACGCACAAGGTTGGATTTAAAAAAAAAAAGTAAAATATGGGTTGGTTCTATAAATTGGTTAGGATATATAATAACTTAAAAGCCTCTTCTAAGAAAAAGAAGGGAAAAAAAAGAAAGAAACGCTATAAATTATTTGCCAGGACCATTACCTCAAGTAACAGCAGAGAAGAAAATATATTTCTTCTTATATTAAAAAGTAAGTGTGAGATTGGTTCAATAATGAGTTGGTATTTGATACATGAAGTGGCTGTAAGTGTTTACAATTTAGTGTTCTGTCTACTGTGCTCATTGTTTAAACTCACTTGGGAATACATATTATGCGCACTTTCCAACTAGGGGTTGCCATATTTTTCAAGCGAAAGAAGAAAATAAAAAGACGGCGCTGTTCTGAGCGAGCTTTTAGCTCAATTGAATTTAAATGGAACTGAATTTCTGCAGCATGAAGTGAGCACGTAAGCGACTGCACAAAAAACACGACAAACAAGGCCGATGATCCACACGTCTCTTGCGCATTTTCCAGTCTCGGAAAAATATAGTGCAGAGTTTGAACTGTGGATATTAAGATTTTTGGATGCAAATGACTATTTAACCGTCACGTATTGCTGGCCTCTTCAACGGTGAAGGGGTTAAATGCGTTATGTTTTAACATTCTCGCTTTGCAGGTAAATCTTTGACCGTGAGCAGCTTGTACAGTCCAAGCTGAGTTCAAGAAGTACAGAACCAGCAACCCATTGAGGGATAGCTGCTTTGTCTGTTTGGACTCTTTGGGTCCTATTCTCATAGCTCCGCGGTTGTCATTGTGAAACTGCGTGGGTTGGCATGTTCAGAAGTCGCACAATGAAACGCGCGAAAAAATCCTATTTATTGCAAATTACATCTTCTAAACGGCGTCTTTCAAAAAATGCCAAAACATGCGGGTTGTTCTGTTTTAAAGCGGAGTGAATATAGTACAGTAAATGTTTGATGCAAAATTTGGAGTTGCTATAAGTGGGTACTACTGTACATTAGGGTCATGAACACAAATAGATAAATATTAAACATTAAGGCTGCAGAGCAAATCAATCCCAAAATTAGTCCAAGAACATGCGGGTAACCATTGTGTGCATTCTCCCAAATGAATGGCATTACACATAAGCAACATACTTCCCATTCAATTATTTAAACAATAACTAGAAAGATGCTTTATATATAAGCACATCTTTCAATATAATACAAATGGTGCATGCTCTGTGTATATGGGGGTTAATAAACAAGTACAGGGGAGAAGGTTAAAAGACTTATACCAGCTGCTGCACTATTAAACAAATGTTTTTGATTGTTAATTATGAACATTTGTATTCAATGGTAGAACAGACAGGGGCAGGGTTTATGAAACGAGTGTTTGATGAGGGGTGTCAATAGGCAGCTGATTAGGATCCACCTGCTAGAGCTTGCTCAGAAATTAACCCTTGAGGAAGCTCCAACGGAGCGAAATGCGTAGGCTTCCCCTGTGGACGGCCACCGTGGGTGGACTACTATTGAAGGAGGGAGTGCTGCCCTTCTCCATTGTCCGACTCAGGGTAGTCCCACTGCTTGATATCACATTGTGTTTGTGAGTGTGTTACTTTTTCATTGCTGTTTTGTTATAAAGCATTCTGCACCATTTTTTGTGTCCTCTATCTTTCATGTTTGAGATCCTCCTCTCCATAAGTATACATTTGGCTATCTACTCTGACGGTCACCACGAGATCACCACATGAGGTGGTTACTGTTGACAACCGCACGGCCCTCCTTGCTCACGGAATATGTAAGTGAGCTGTCTATTTTTTACTTGAATCTCACTTATCAAAACTCTCTCATTTTTATATATAGCTGGATGTGAGTGCACCCCTGACCCCTTGTTTTCACTGACATTGCTATACAAGAACAAGAATAAACTGTGCGCTACTATCTAACTCCTACTTATATATAGATAAATAAAGTGCAGTGACTAAACCATAAATAAACTATATAAACCACAATACCAAGTGAATAAGTGATTATATAAAAAATTATATCATAACCGTGTGGTTGATAAGGGCGTCTGCTGCTATAAACATTGGGGGTGGCTCAGCACCCCACACACTCTAAGAAATGGAAACAAAAAGAAAACAGCGCACAACGCCAAATAGTGAAGCAAGTAATAAAAATGTATTACAATAATAGTGGGGTATAAAATCTGCGTACATCAAATAGAGAAAACATAAGCATTTGGTGTATATCACACTTGTTTACCACTCCAGGGTTGTAGACAGGGGAATCTGGTAATCAGCTTTCTCTGCAGGAGCCTCTGTGACACTCTTTGTCCAGCTGGAAGCTGCTTTCAAGGGAGTTCCTCAGCAGCAGTCTGGCTGAAGCTTCACAGCTATCAAAACCTTCACGTCTGCTACCACAGACTGCCGAATCAGCGGTTTTTGCGCCGCTATAGAGACTCTAAAGGACTTTCTCCTGCTCCTTCACTATTGCCACGGGAACTGTGACGTCACCCCGCTACACCACGTGACGGAGCGACATCGTGGCACGCTGTGCAGGCGCATGCAATTGCGGAAGTGTTTGCTGAGCCTCTCCATCGGCTCTGAACTGCCCTGCCACTGCTGCAGCTGAAAAAAATGTTGAAATCTCCATAGGAGAAACAGAGGACTGTAAGAAAGGGGAAAAAAAACCCTGGAAGAGGCATACTGCCACCTGAGACTCGTTTCCAGTGAGTGCCTGAACCTGCAGAGGAGCCAGACTGCTGCTGAGGAACTCCCTTGAAAGCAGCTTCCAGCTGGACAAAGAGTGTCACAGAGGCTCCTGCAGAGAAAGCTGATTACCAGATTCCCCTGTCTACAACCCTGGAGTGGTAAACAAGTGTGATATACACCAAATGCTTATGTTTTCTCTATTTGATGTACGCAGATTTTATACCCCACTATTATTGTAATACATTTTTATTACTTGCTTCACTATTTGGCGTTGTGCGCTGTTTTCTTTTTGTTTCCATTGCTATACAAGATAAATATTTTCATTATTAATGAAAAGTGTTGTTATTTGTATTAATTATAATATCAATGAATATTATTAATAATAATAATAATAATAATAATAATAATATTAGTGGGGGTGCTAGTTTCTATCTACTCTTTTGTAGTGTATTTCTATAGGAGAGATAATTATTTGTACAATGTACATCATGAGTTCAGCTTTAGTGTAAAATGGCTCAAATCAATATAGAATACTTAATAACACACATGCTTTAAGTCAGTTCATGTTCTGCAGTCCAGAAATGGCTTTTGTGGCTTGTAAGGAGGCAAACCCACATCTCTGGAGACTCTTTCCTCCCCCCCCCCCCACCACCTTGAGGTGACGTGAAAAAATGTGCTTTCTTAGACGGTTTTGATCATGGAACTATGAGAATTCCAATTCTCTTGGTTTTTGGACAAACCAATCAGATTAGCAGAGACGGAGGGAAACTGCATCTAAAAGCCTTTTCTGCATGGATTGGACATGTGAGAATGGCTTAAAGAATAGCAATAAACACACAATCCCAGCAAGCTCTAACCCCAGAACCCACCACATCGTGTGTATATATATATATATATATATATATATATATATATATATATATATATGCAAATATAACTGTATGCTCATCTGCATGTCTTAGGCAGGTTTACAACCCCGCCTTTCCCCATTATCACCCAGCATACAGCACTTCCACTGCAGCAAGGGATTCTGGGAAATGACATGCAAATGAGCACACAGTGTCACTTTTTGCTTCAATAACCATTTTTAACATGGTTCCCTATAGGCTTAAGCTTGCTGCATGGTCACAGCTTTGAGCACAGCCAGGGTTAAGGTGCATACCCAGAAAACCACCCACAGACAGCCGTTTCGACCTTGATGGGTCTCATCAGTGTGGGGTTGATTTTACTGGGAATGCAAGAGAGGCTATGGGATAGGCTAAACCATAATACTGAGTTAAGTTATGGTGAGTAAAAAAAGTGACAAAAACCCTCCACAGGAAAGCAAATATGCAAATATAACTGTATGCTCATCTGCATGTCTTAGGCAGGTCTGCAACCCCGCCTTTCCCCATTATCACCCAGCATACAGCACTTCCACTGCAGCAAGGGATTCTGGGAAAGACATGCAAATGAGCACACTTTTATATATATTTTTTATATATATATATATATATATATATATATATATATATATATATATATGTACAGTATATTTGTATCAAAAGAAGTGCTACTGAGCGTGGCCAATGTATATCTACAGTACTGTAGATGAGTTCTCTGTAAGGAATCGGGGAACACGTCCTTTTCGACATGTTCCCTCCTTACATAGTGCTGCTGCTGCCGCTGCTCCACTCTCCGCTCATGCACGCAACCCCGCTCTGATTACAGAGCAAGCGTGCACCCGCAGCACTTCAGCCCCTGCCACGGAGCTTGGCTCTGCCCCCCCTGGATGCGCCCCGCTGCTCTCGCGCGCAGCGCACACACGTGACGACGTGCAACGATCCCCAGCTGCATGTCAAGCATCATGTGTGCCTCATCTTCTGCAGCCTATCCCAGCTTCCGCTGGGGCCGCGCCCCCGCTCGACCCCCTGTCAGTCTGCTTACATATACCCTGTGCCTGCTCTCAGTCAGTGCTCAGCATAATTCGGTGTAGCCTCGTTGCTTCCTACAGTTGTGCTTTGCCTTGTTCCAGTCTTGTCTTTCAGATTAACCTCTTGTGTACCGACCCGGCTTGTAAGTGAACCCCCTGGATATTGACCTCGACTTACCCTCGACTTCGGCGACTTCTCCAGACCCCCGATCACAGCTAAATGGACCTGGACTATCCTACCATCTATAATCCCAGACCACGGCTAAGGGACTTCTACGATTCTACTCTCTCCGGTCCCAGGACCTCCAAGTATACCGATTAACCCTCTCTCTCCAACCCAGACCCGGCAACGCTAGACAACCCGCCATCCAGGCACGCTTCCGCTGCTGTGGGTGCGTGGCTTTGTACCTTCCCACCTCAGTACTGGGGTCTTGCATAGTTTGTGGGTAGCGCGAGCGTTACAGTATACAGCAACAGACAAAAATACCCAATGCTACATCCAATGTGACAAAATACATAGTTAAATACTTCAATGCATACTGGTCATGCCGTGACGTGGCTGCAGGCTTATAACGCTTTGGTCAAAGGGTTTAACTAAATGACCCTTACTCATGAGAATACTAACATTGAAGTATTTAACTATGTATTTTGTCACATTGGATGTAGCATTTGGTAATTTTGTCTTTTAAAGAATAGCAACGCATGCTAAGTCGATCAGAAAGGGCTCTTTAGACAACTCCATTACAAGAATGAACCCCTACTGTATGTCCGCTTGCTGCAAATTCTCATTCGGACCTGTAAACTCTCACTGATTTTCTGTCAGACTCAATCCTTTGGAGTCAGTCTTGTTTATTTTTACAGTGGGTTAGTACACTATGAAAGTGCTGATCTGCACACTGTTGCACGGAAACTGATACATTGACTTCAACGGGAGTTTGTGCCCGGATCGGCACCATCATAATTTGATTAATAACCTCCTACTCAATTGAGTATCACTGATAAATACTGTAGTAGCACTTTGCCCTTAAACATATTTGGGGGCCAGAACCCCTACATTTTACCGATTTCAGCCAATGGACTTCTCTGCTAATGCTGGGATCAGTAGGGAATCCACAACATGAAAAGCTCCCCCATTACAATATATACAGTTGTAATATCAAACGTTGGAATTTGTATGGGAGTGCTGTTGTGATGTAATCTGGCAGTACATATACGCAAGAGCAAAATGTAAAAATTACCAATACACAACCCTCTACATTTCCATATTTCTTTCAATTAATGCTGCATAGAAGTTTGCAATCCAAATATAATTATTCTCTTCTTATGTCCTAATTCTATTCGTCACAAAAATATGACATTGCAATAGCTCAAAAGATGGGTCTATATTTTTCACGCTGAAGAGGATAAGCCTACCCGGCCTACCAATGGATCAGGAGGAAAACTAGTCCATGCAGCCTGGTGCAGCAATGACACAGGAAACAGTCCACGAGACAAACACTTGAGCAAATAAGCAGCGCGCTGCATTATAGCTGCAAGATGTAGCATGTCTGTGTGTTGTCCCAGCTTGGAAAGTCAGCCAGGTGGCTGCAGTACGTGGCTCGCATGAAATGCCACAAGTCATGCACGGAGATCAGCAGCGCAACCGGAAGACAGGGAAACAAGTCAGGAGGCATGCACTGAGCCTTTGGAAAACCAAGGCATTTAGTACCAGGAGCTCCTGCAATGCATTGCAAAGCACATAAGTGATTATTAAATGCAAATTCATTGCAGGCACGGCAGGGGTTAATCAGCCTCAGGGGTATATTTATTTAGTATTGGTACGCTTATTGCCCCCGTTCCTGGACTTAACTTCCATGCAAGTCTATGGGGCCTATTCAGGTAGCTTCGATAAAATCACTGCCAAATTGATTGGTTTGGCATGACCCGGCCTCACGGTCTGACATTTGTGTTATCACCGGTTATTCAGAAAGAATTATCGCAAGTCAGAAACTGTGAGGTAGGACCAGCGGTGGATTTCCAAATTCGCCGCCCTTCGGCACTTGCCTGTGTCTGCCACCCAGCTTCCCCTTCCGAATCCGGCGTCAAATGACGCCTCGGATGTCACCATGGCAATGAGATGCCGTGTACCGTCGTTTGTGACATCCGCTGCGTCATTTGACGCTCGATTTTGAAGGAGAAGCAGGGCGGCAGAACGGAGTCGGCTGGCAAAGGTAAGTAAGGCATTTCCTATTAGGTCCGATAGGCAGAGAGTGCAGCAAATGCAAATGGGGGCGGACATTTTTGCCTCCCCAAAATTTTGCCACCTTGGCCCGGGCCTAATGGAAAATCTGACACTGGGTAGGACAATGCCAATACCGCTCGGGATAGCAGTGTCCTTATCTCAGCCTTTTTCTAAGTTCTACTGCTGCGATCTGCCCGCAGTCGTGAGAACTACACGGTGAGGGCTGCATCTCCCTGCACAGCTCTAACAGGCCAGCGCACGGTTTTAATTTAAATTTTAATAACTGAGTATTGTAGCAATATCATTTTAATGCGCTTCCCGTGCTAGAAACCTCTAAATAGAAACACATGGATATTATAATAAATACATTCACCATCGATAGCTCAGTCACCAGCACATTCCGTTGTGACAGAATGTGCTCTCCCACAATGCATCCTTCTGGCTTCTTGCTCTGACAGACGTTTGACTTTATACAAGACATGTTTAACTCTGTATTTCGGATTGATTGTCGGATCTTGTCTCTGTTTACTAACTGTCTGAAAGGTGCAGTCCCTCCTTGTCAATTCATGACAGGGAAATGATTAATGTAGAAGGTAAACAGAGGTGACGGAGATATTGCTTTCCTTAACAATTATTTTCAAGAACTACAAATATTTGTACATATTTGTTAAACTTTTAAATGTTCCCCAGCTAACTGGATATTTTCAAAGGATTGTATCTAACTCTTGAGATAAGACTGCTGATGCATTAGCCGCCATCACTGGCAAAGTGTCACCCCGTCACTTCAAACACCTTTGGAAGTAATTATGATGTCATAATTAGGCAAACATCTTTGGTTCGATAATAAGAAGGATTTATAAGATAAAGAATTTTAGCTATTCTGCAAAGAAAAAATATTTGAGAAATTAAGTGGTTTTATCCCCCAGCTAATCTAGCGACAGAAAATGTAGCAAATGATCATATTAAAAAAAAAAATTGCATTGCACATTGACTTAATTCTTGGTAAATAACCCGTTTTTGGCTCTTGCACATCTCTTGTGGGAATTACAGCTAAACCCCGTTATAACGCGGGTCTCGGGGTCCACCCCGAGACCACCGCGTTACTAACGGGGTCGCGAGAAAAAAAAATGGCCGCCGCGCTTTAGCGCATATTCATCCCGCGGGACAGGAGATGGGAGCGGGCATGTCCCTCCGCTCCCCGCTTCCCCCTGTCACCGCGGGACAGGCCGCGGGGCAGGAGATGGGAGCGGGGATGTCCCTCCTGTCCCCGCTTCCCCCTGTCACCGCGGGACAGGCCGCGGGGCAGGAGATGGGAGCGGGGATGTCCCTCCTGTCCCCGCTTCCCCCTGTCACCGTGTGACAGGCCGCGGGGCAGGAGATGGGAGCGGGGATTACCCTCCTGTCCCGGCTTCCCCCTGTCACCGCGGGACAGGCCGCGGGCAGGAGATGGGAGCGGGGATGTCCCTCAGGTCGCCACTTACCTCAGATCCCGCTGCCTGCACGGAGGTGGTAGCGGGGGGTTTCTTCTCCCCACCGCTGTCTCTGGCGCTCCCGCTGCCTGCGCGGGAGGAGGGGGGGGGAGCGGGTGGTGGTGCTGGTCGCGGCCTTTCCTCTGCTCCGACCCCACCCCCCGTCTGTGTAGAGTGAGAGAGTGTGTGTGTGTATGTATATATGGGAGAGAAAGTGTGTGTGTGTATATGGGTGTGTGTATGTGGGTGTGAGTGTGTGTAAGTGTCTGAGTGTGTGTGTAAGTGTGTGTAAGTGTGTGTAAGTGTGTGTGAGTGTCTGTGAGTGTGTAAGTGTGTGTAAGTGTGTGTAAGTGTGTGTAAGTGTGTGTAAGTGTGTGTGAGTGTCTGTGAGTGTCTAAGTGTGTCTAAGTGTGTGTAAGTGTGTGTAAGTGTGTGTGAGTGTGTGTGAGTGTCTGTGAGTGTCTAAGTGTGTGTAAGTGTGTGTAAGTGTGTGTGAGTGTCTGTGAGTGTGCGTGAGTGTGCGTAAGTGTGCGTAAGTGTGCGTAAGTGTGCGTGGGAGTGTGTGCGAGTGTGTGTGCGTGTGCGTAAGTGTGTGTGAGTGTCTGTGAGTGTCTGTAAGTGTGTGTGAGTGTGTGTGCAGTGTGAGCAATGAGGAGTGTGTGTGCAGTGTACAGTGTGTGTGCAGTGTGTCAGTGTGTGCAGTGTGAGCAATGAGCAGTGTGTGTGCAGTGTGCAGTGTGTGTGCAGTGTGTGTGCAGTGTGTCAGTGTGTGCAGTGTGAGCAATGAGGAGTGTGTGTGCAGTTTACCGTGTTTGTGCAGTGTGTCAAGGTTGTGCGTTTGGCCCATGAAGGCGTGTATGTTGCAGTTGCAGGTGGATTCAGTGTGACAAGGAGCAGTGGGTGTGTGCAGTGTGCAGTTTGTGTGCTGTGTCCAAATCAGCAGTGTAGTGTGCAGTTGTGTCCAGGTGTGACTGCAGTTGAGCAATGAGCAGTGTATGTTGCATGTGCAGTGGTGTGTGCAAGTGGTCCATGAAGCAGTGCATGATGTTCAAGTGTTCATTGTATGTGATGCATGTTATTCCACTGAGCCGTGTGTGGGTGCAGTGTGCTAGCATTGTTGTTGTTCGTGTTCATTGGGTTGCATGTGAGCAATGAGCAATGTTGTGTGCAGAGTGCATTGTGTGTGCAGTGTGTCCAATGGCATTGGTGTGTCAGTGTGATCAGTGTGTGCAGTGTGCAACAATAGCAATGGAGTAGTGGGCATTTGTGTGGCAGTGTTCCAAGAGCATGTGTGTGCATGTGCAGTGTGTCCCATGACCAAGCTGTTGTGTAGGTGTGCGTGTGGTGCGTGTGTCCGTATGGTGTGCAGTGTGAGCAAGACACAGTGGGGTGTGGCCTTGTGCCAGGTGTTGCAGTGTTGTCAGCATGTGAGCAATGAGCAGTGTGTGCAGTGTAGTGTGTGCAGTTGCCTGTGAGCATGGAGATGCGTGAGTGATGAGTGTGTCAGTGCTGGGCAGTGTCAACAAAAAAATTAAAAAAAAAAAAAAAATTAGAAAAATTTTTTTTTATTTTATGTTGTTTTTTTTTGTTGTACAACAGGGAATCCACGTGGGAAGAACGACGCGTATAAACCGAAGCATGAGCGGGGTACGTAAGAGGCGTCGTTATACAGCGGGTTTAGGCTGTACCGTTTTAAAAGTTGTAATCCCGTGAGTCAGCAAACATAGAAACAAACGCTTTTATATAAACTTATTTAACAATCTAAATAGTTTCCTTCCACAAATGAATCTTCTTGCTCACAGTTCACGAGGTTGTCTTCTTTACTTTATCTGAACTGTATTACAAGTTGCAGTTTGAGGGGCTCTGATGATGGGGAAGTATTTCTGTCGCTAGATGCAGAGTATTTTCTTTACTCGTATTCCCCCCTCCCCCTTAGTCAAGGAAGCCAATAAAATATGGGAAGAATGCGTGTTCAATTCTTTTGGTACAGTATCCAATACATCCAGACCATACAGCAGGAGCAAAGAAGACAACAACAAAATTTATCCTTGAACTAAAAAATGATACTGGTTGAATAAATCCCAATCACATCACCCTGATATACAGTAGGGCTTCCACTCCCTCGTGGACGGCGTTCACTGCGTTCCAGCTCCCAACTAAAAAAGCGGAAATTGCCAAAAAAAGCACGACATTGCTTTGTTTGTGCATGCAGCAACAGCAAAATGTGACTGATGACTCCACACCGCTATATAACGCTACACTTCCTCCTTACGTTCCAGAATGCCAGCATTGCTGGCTCCGCGCGAAGCGGGGCAGACCCTGTCTGCCAGGCGAGTCGAGAACACATGGACCTGAAGTTAGGAACAGTACCGCCATATTGGGGTGAACGCCAGATAAGTGATAGCCCTAACTTGTAACCCTTTAAAAAAACCTGTCAACTGCACACTTTTGAGTCCTAGGTGTGCTCCCCATTTAACACACTGCTGCATGCCTAGGACAACCACAGCCAGCATTGTGCTCGGAGAACGTAAGGGCGAATTGATCCTAGAGTCACTATCTCCAACAGCTCCACTTTTTGTTTTTGTTTTATCACTAACAGATATTTTTTTTTTTATCTGGAAACAGTGTGTTCACGCTTAAAAAAAGAGTGTGGCCTCTCTTTTTCTTGAGGTGCGTATGCCAATTTGTTGATCATGCGGATTACTACTTCAGTTGGATAGGCAGAAGCCAGATCTTGTTGTAGAGAGAGACCAGTTCTGATCTCAATTAAGATCTTTCTTTTTGTAAGAGGCGCGTGGACGCACATTTTGTATCGCACTATAGACTGATATTTAGAACCGGTTGTGTTAATCAATTCCAAGCCTGCCCTATATATTCGCAGTAGGGAACGCATTCTTCAGTCGCACTATTGCCCGAAGCAAGCACATTCTTAAGACTTGCTTCTGCACACTAGTTGTGATTATACGGACGGGAAGGGAGGAGTGGTCAGGGCGTGTTCACTGCTTTTTAGTTTACAACTCACCGCACAGCGATACCAAACTCTCTTGTTTTAAGACAATCAGTTACTGGTTACGCACTTTATGGGAAGAAAAAAACATTTGATTTACAGAACTATCTTTCCTATGTAATGCTGTGCTTTTTAGAAGTGACCATATATTTATGTTGGTATTTATACTGCACAATCACCCATTTAGCATCACAGCTCAACGCATATCACACAGGTAAGGGAGCACAATAATATAACACAAGCACATAGAAGATCAAGCCAGCTTCAGCAACCATGACGTAACAATAAGAAGAAGGCAGGTCCATGCCCGAAGGCCTCGGGCAATCTAACATGATATGTGTTTGGACATTGGATACACATAATGCTTTGGGTTTTGTTTTTGTTGTTTTATATATGTGTTTTGGTGAGTGAAGGTGGGGTGTTGTAAGAACCAGATATAAAGTGTGGTTTACGTGCACCACTATGAAATTGAACCAACAGTGAAATTCTCACATAGGATAATGTTTTCTTTGGAAAGTGGGGGGCACCTACGACAAAAAAGGACACCCTTAAAATCTCACAAAACCTGACAATATTGGAGCTTCCAAAAAATAAGCGCTTTTTGAAAAAAAAACAAAACAAAAATACACTTCGGTTTGTGTTCAGTATCCAAGATTTGACTGATAATTCAAACACAGAATGAGCTGTAAATGTTCCTGATCAATAGTATGCTAGTCCAGGAGTTATTGGGATAAAGCAATTGTTGGTTTACAAAGACTGGAATGGGCCAAGAGCAAGCAATGTAATGCACAAAGATAGATTACATTTTTACCAATACCACAGAACAGTAGAGATAATGACATTGTGAGTTTCTATCCCTTATTGACTGCCCAGTTGAGTTTATATCCCATCCAAGAGCACACGAATTGTACTTAAAGATACCTTGTATGTGGAATAAATGGGACATTGCGATAGCATAGCAATATCAAATATACCTTATTCTTTTTTTTAATATCACCTGCATTGTAACGTAGAAAGTGTCGAAGAGAGAGTTCAGCTGTGTTACCACGTTTGACTACACAACCCAATGATGACATGCAACTTGAATACGCGCGGGAGGTACTAGATTACCAGGAACATAGTTGCTTGATATGAAAAGGTATCACTTGTGCAGCAATGATCAATTGCCCAACGGACCATGACAGACGACAAGGGGCCCCAGGAAGTTGTTGAGAACATTGTGGGTGCTGGGTTAAGTCTTAGCGAGCAGCGGGGACTGGTGCCGACAACTTAGACCATATCTGAGGAGTGGGGATTGGCAGGGCCACGGCAGCAAGAGGAACTGGGGCCCTCTGAAAACAAGAGGCCCTGATGCCACACCTTTGGCCGACATCGAAGTACAAGCCAAATTCACCAACTTGGCTGGCCGGGCCCGCCAAAGCCATAGGGCCACGTGCATCGTGCCCGACTCCCAACCCCCTCCTTTTGGCGGCCTGTTGGTTCATAATTGAGCAACGGGGAGGGAGACTCACACTCTAGCTATAAGTTGACTGCAATTTGCACTTAGAAACATGATTAAAAACGACAGCTAAGAGACGAGGTGGATATGGCGGTGGCAACTGCTCCTGAGAAGAAAACACTGCAAGGACCGGAACTGTGCTAAAGAACGTGGATACAAAAAGCTTTTGTGGACACATGTGGATAAAGATTACCGCGGAGTGGAGGCGCGAAAACCGTAAGAGTTTAGTCTGCCTGCTACTTGGCCCAATAACCTTTTGTGTATCCATGATGATACCGGTCTTCCGAGTTTTCTATCTCAGGCAGATTGCACCGCCAGACCACCTCTTCATCTGTCTATTCGGTACTTCCCCCGGTGGAGCCTACAGCGCTGACGTACAGGACCCGTCGACCAAAAACATAGTCTGCTTTATATTATGTGAGCTACGTTAAGCGTCCTTCTCCACAAACTGGTACAGACCGCGGGCTGAGGTGCGGGGTGTATAGAACACCAGACCGTTAGTCCCGGAGTCAGGCGTCGAGTGCGGATTCATAGTCCAGACATAGACCAGTCAGGATTGGAAGAAAGTACGGGTGTTACTGGTTATCAGGCGGGGTTCCAGGCAGGCGCACATGAGCCGTGGTCGAGGAAAACAAGCCGAGGTTATCAACAGGAAATCCTTGGTGAAGTGTATATCAGCACTAGCAGGCTACGACCTTGAGAGAAGCCACTGCAGCAGAGAATGCTTCAGCCGGAAGGGTGCGGCGTGCGTCAGGAAAGACCAGGAGTAAACTCCACTTGAGTTAGGAACAGGAAACCAGAGGTGCAGACACCTAACCAGGAAAGCGCTGGAAACCAGATCTAGCCCGTTCAGCGCGGCGAGTCTGCCAGGGAACAAGAGAAGCAGCGCCGAGGCTACTATGCAAGAAACCTTGGGGGCAGGGCTAGGAGGCGGATAACAAGGCACCAGGAGGCCTAGCGGCCAACGAGATCTGTGACAAGCACAGTTACTTGCAACATGGATTGCAAACGTCTATGTCCAGCAACTTCTGAAGGTGGGGCAGGCACTAAATAGCACAGGAGGCCAATCAGGCAGAGCTGCACAGGAGCAACAAAGGCGGTGATTGCAGAAGACAGGGAATGTGTTTGTCTGGAACCTGCAAACTGCGGATGATGGCTCCAGCCAACCAGGAGTGGATTCCTGACACCTACCCCATAACAGTTATACCTCGGAGAGAGGGCATTGTGGAGACTTACCACTGTGTACACAACGAGTGACGGGATCATATTCCACATAGGGACACGTCTGGAAGTTCTACAGTTGCCTTATACATTGCACTTCTGTGTTTGCTGGATTTCTCTGAAGTGGCACCGCTTGGAGGCGTGGGGATTCCCATTTCTCCTTTATTGTCTGGTTAAAAACAGACTAACATTTTCTATTTTTTTCATTGTTAACTCCATGTTTTGGATCTCTGTTAATATGATGTGACATGTTTTATAGTAATCTTATATTAAGGTATTTGTATGTGTCTTCTGTGTAATTGTTGTACTAATGTTAAAGCAATGCTATCATGTTATATAGTGTTGTATACAGTAGGACTACATGGAATTTTAGGACAACTAACGCATAATAATGCCAGTGATGTATACATGATACTGTATGTGATATGACCATAATGTCAATGAAAGCTAGTTTAAAAAACTAAGCAGAACATTCAATTTGTTCTAAACAGGGTCTTTGTATAGTACTTTTCCTGGTCATGAACAAAAAGCATGTGAGACAGTCATCATTTTAGGAACCACCTGGGATTTGTAGAGACAGTTGTAGAGGACAGATTTACAACAAGCAATGAAAACATGGTGTGACAGCAGTTACTCACTGACAATCCCAAATTATGTAACCCCTGGGGTTATTGATCTTCCTATGGAATCAGTTTCTGCTGACCATGGAGAGCAAAAAACTGAAATGACCCCTTTGTGCATAATTCTGTAGGTTTTTGCCTTGATACTGCAAAGTATGTTAAAGAACTGAATGTCTATTAATAAGCGCTAACATTAATTTGAATGGGAGTCAAGGTGTTCTAAAACATAGCACCGTTTGGTGAATCTGGGCCTTAGTTGTTTAAATACAATAAGCTGCTTTGTGACACTTCTTAAATACTTGGGGCCTCATGCAGTAAGCACCAAAAGCTGTTTTCGCCATTTCTCGCCAATATTGCCCTCTCACTTCAGTAAGCGCCGATAAGCTCCAAAAATCGCTTTTTTTTTAGCCGGAATTTTTTCGGCACTCCGGCATGCATGATACCACTTCGCTATTTCGGCACTTTCGAAACAACGCTCAATTCTATAGCCCCGATCAGCTTTGCTGCTGATACGGCACTCTAGAATTGAGATTTGTACGGCAATCCAGCCCGCCAACTAAAGTTGGCAGTGCTGGGGGAGAGGAGACATTGGCAAGGTCGACACTTAGAAAAATCAGCCTTTTTTTCCTGCCTGGGATTGATGCCGGGGTCTCCGGAGCTGATACCCATTAATACCAGCACGGAGTCCCACCGGCATGCATCCGAGGGAAAAATCTTAAGCCCCTCATTACCGTAGCGGCTAATCGCTAAGGCAATGAAGGGGTTAACCAGCCGTGCCAGGTTTATTGTGGGTAGCGGGGGTGGGTCCAGGGGGTATTTGGCCCTTGGTGTGTTTAGGGCTGCGGGGGGTTGCGGGTGGATTTAAACACCCTTCATTACCTTAGCGGTTAATACAACGCTACGGTCCATGAAGGGTTAAGCCCTCCACCTACCCCACCCCCACCCGCAGTCTAAACAACCAACGTTGGGCTTAATACCCACTTCGCCCACCCCCGCTACCCACAAAAAAAATACACACACAACAGCCCTACAAAAATAAATAAATATATAAATAAATAAATAAAGAATAATAATATATCAATATAATATAGTATATATCATATATATAACATCAAAAAACCCCTATACCCCCCTAACATACAGTACATATAGCACAGCAATGATACTATAGGCCGGCGGGGGCCCTCGGTGTTCCCGCGGGCCTGCAGTACCAATTCGGCGCCCCCCCAAATTAATTTAAACACACATACATACTTATAAGAAATGAACCCCCCCCCCCTCCACATACATAAGTAATGGCGCACATGATGACCTGTCACCTCCGTTCTCCCCAAAGCCTCTGTCACATGGTCTACTAGAGCCAATCAGAGTAAGGATGTAGTTCCCACGCTCTGATTGGCTACCGTACCATGTGAGGCCGGCCATCTTTCTTTTCATGACGTCGTCTTAAAGGCAATTGAAGCACAGCCATTCTGATTGGCTGGCGTCATTGCCTTTAAATGACGTCATCAAAATTAATTTCCCCCCCCCAAAATCACATGGTTTTCACGGCCCAATCAGGGCCGTGGGAACCATATGCCGATAATGTGACGTCATAGGCCTATAAAAGCCTATGTCGTCTCATTTTGAAGGCAGATGCCGAGGAGGACGGACCTTCGGAAGTAAGAAGAGGACCGGGGCGTGGCAGCAGACGGTAAGAAGACCCCCAGAAGACCCCAGAAGACCCAAGAAGAACAAGAAAGAAGGCGGAAGAACACAGATCAAGATCCCGTTGACGCTTTGGATTAGAAAAAAAAGTCTTGGTTTATTTTTTTATGGTTTTTTATTTTATGGGTTCCTGTTGCTGTACGTGGATTGGTTCGAGAGCTTGGTGCTCAACGGGAGTCGGTGAGTGGGGCAGCTAATGGTAAGTTAACAAAAGAAATGTATTTTTTTTTAACTTTAACTGTTTTTTTGTAATTTATTATATGTGATACTATTTTTTTCCATTATCATTTCTTGCCACTGTATGTATGTATGTATGTATGTATGTATGTATGTATGTATGTCTCTATTGATATATACATACAGGGTAAGAAATGATTTTTTTGGAAATGCTTGTTTTGCCCTATTTAAATGTATTTTGATTTGCTGCTGTTCTTAAATGTGTGTAATGTAATTTTTAATTAGATAGATGTAATTTTTGGTGTTGTATGCTGTACTTTAGGTCAGGGTGAGGCTTGCTTTTTTATAGTGGTTTTTTTTGGTACTACTATTTTGTCAGATGTTAACTTTTTTGGAGAATGGGGTTGTTTAACGATTAAAAGAGTTAATTGTGTAATTGATTTGGATTGTATTTTAATTGTTTTGGGATTTGATTAATAATTGTAATTTATTTCGGTTACTTTCCTTGGTTTAAATAGTATACTTGTTTGGATTTCATTGTATTTTCTTTTGAGTATTTTATTGTTAACATTGATTGGTAGAGTGTACATGGTGCACAGATTTTATGCATCATGTATACAATGTAAATTCAATGTTTTTATTGGCATTTGATGCTTTTGATTGGCAGATGAGAATGATTTTATTAGAAAATAGGATTTTGTTATACTGTGGCTGATATGGAGAAGTGGTATTTTTATTTGTGCATGTTTTTGTTAACCCTTAAACGTTTCTTTGTATATTGGTTCATCATGTGTATATGTATATGTATGTATATATAGTCAGATAAGGCAGTTGGCACTCCAATAGGTGCTGGTAAGCCACGGGTGCACGTCCCATATAGAGAATGTAGTTATACGTTACCGTTCCAAGGATTGGTAAACAAGAGACCTTCCCCCTGAGGAAGGTCCCATTCTGTAGGACCGAAACGTTGGGTTTCTGGATGTATTTTTGCTTTCACTAATACACTTTGATTTTCAACATTGAGTGCTGTCTCTTGTTTACCAATCCTTGGAACGGTAACGTATAACTATATATATATATATATATACAGTGGTCGACAAATCACCAAAAAATCTACTCGCCGAACAAAAAAATCTACTCGCCAACTAGTACCACACGTGTGCTGCTTGGGCCAATAGGAGCTCGCCACGATGTTAAATCCACTCGCCCGGGGCGAGCAAATGTATAGGTTTGTCGAATATATATATATAGTTGCATAATGAAGCCACTGTACAAATGAATGAGTGAAGGGTGGGTATCGGGCTAGGGTGGCTTAACCCCTTAATTACTTTTGCGGTTATTATCCGATAAGGTGATTAAGGGATTAATTGATATCAGAATGTAATTGCAATGTATTGGCTATGTATTTTGTTGGCAACAGAGGACACGGAATTTGCTGTCGAGGGGGATTCATATTGATGAGGTCAGTAGAACTTTATTTATTTTATTATGCTAGTTAATGTGTTTAATAATGGGTAAATAATCTATTATCCCTATCTGGATAATAGTTATTTTTCACATTATTGTACTGTATGTGTTGGGGGGGTGGGGGGATTGGTGTTTTTAATGTATAGGACATGTTTATTTTTTTTACATACAGGGTTGTTTCCTCAGGTCTGCGGGGGACCTATGGAGACCACTTGAGGTCTCCTCGGACTTCTCACGGGTAAACGGCTGCCGGGTCCACGGGGGACACCGGCGGAGAAAAACCGGTGGCCCCACATCTGTGGGGGCACCACAGACCCATAGGGACCACCCGAGGGCCCCCAGACCCCAGTGGGAACCACCCGAGGCCCCTCAGACACCTGTGGGTCTGACCCGGGGCCCCCCAGATAGCCGCGGGCCTGCCCGTGGGGACACCATTGTGGCCCATGGTGACCCGTGGAGACCACCTGGTGGACCACGGCGCCTGGCGGGGACCACCCGTAGGCCTCCAGACCCTGTTTTAAACCTGGTCCTGGGCTACTGTGAGGTCTGTGAGGTGACCCGTCAGGCCACCGGGGACTCCCGTGGGCCTGGGGTATTAACCCTGTATGTAAAATAATAAATTATGTATTTATGGGGGGGCACATGGGTGGGTAATGTATTTAATAAATATAATGATGTTTATTGTGGGGCTGTGTATTGTTTTTATTGTGGGTACTGGGGGTGGGGGAAGGGGGTATTGGTCCCAAGGGTATGTGGGTAGGCCTCCCGGCTGTGTATTGGGGAAGGGTATTTAGGCCTCCTGAGTGGTGGGTGAGGGTGGGTGTAATGACTGTAGCGGTTACTAACCGCTATGGTGATTAAGGGGTTAGGGGACATTACATTGGCTGTTTTTATTCTTGTTTATGTTTTGCAGCATCGGAGGGGGCATGGACGGTGATAAAGATGAGGATGGCCTTCATCATGGCAGCCGGACAAGGGAGAGTGCAATATGTATTTATTGTTCTTTATGTATTTTAAATGGGCAAATTCATTATTATCCATATGTGGATAATAGTAATTTTGCACATTACTATACTGTATGTGTTAGAAGGGGGTGTATTTATTGTAAAGTATTTATGTGTTGTTTAATTTTTTTGGGGGGGGCACAGAATTGGTACTGCAGGCCTGCAGGGTACACCCGAGGGCCACTGCCGGCCTATAGTATCATTGCTGTGCATCCCAATTTTTTTTTATATGTAATGGGGGTATAGGAGTTGTTGGGGGCACAGGGGTGTATGTTGTATATTGCAATGTTTATTGGGGGCAATTGTCCCCAATAAACATGCTATTATGCCTTAACCCCTTCATTGCCTTCGCGGCTATCCGCTATGGTAATGAAGCAGCATTAATGTATTTTCATAATATTGTGCAGGAGCAGAACCGCATTGATTTCTGGCTCAGGGACCCCCTGCTTCCCAAGTTACAGGCCCCGGTATGGGGCATCGGTGCCAGTGTCAACACCATCTTTATAGCAGGCACGTCGCTTATGGGATGCTATAAAGATGGCGGCGACACTGGTACCCGATGACCCATACCGGGGCCTGTAACTCGGGAAGCAGGGGGTCCCTGATCCACAAATCAATGCGGTTCAGCTCATGGGACCCCCTGCTCCCGTACACTATTATTAAAAATACATTAATGCTGCTTCATTACCATAGCAGATAGCCGCAAAGGTAAGGAATGAGTGTTTATTTATATGTGTGTTTTACTCATAGTGTAGATGTGCAGAGGGTCTCCGGAGCTGAACCGCTTTGGTTTTAGGTCCGGGGACCCCATGCTTCCCGAGATACAGGCCACTTTATGGGGTGCCGGCATCACTCTGCTTTGTTTACATTCCGCGGTCACGTTATCGGGACATTTAAATGCAGAGGGATACCGGCACCTCATAAAGGGGCCTGTATCTCGGGAAGCAGGGGTCCTCGGACCTGAAACCAATGCGTTTCAGCTCCGGAGACCCCCTGCACATCTACACTATGAATAAAATTTGACTTGAAATGTTTTTTTATTTTGCCGAGGTTTGCGCAGAGAGTGCGGCGGATCTCTCTCTGCTGCAGACACATCTCGGCAGGGGACAGCGTATCGCCAGGTTATCGGCAGACAGACTGTGTCACCACCGGCTACTTGGCGTGTTGCTTTCGCAGTGATTCGCCAGGGATTCGGCCCTTCCTGAATACTGCGAGGGCAACACGCCAAAATCATGCCGATATTGAACCCCTGCCGAGAGTGCTTTTTTGGTGCTTACTGCATTGAGCCCTTGGTTAGATATATTTTTCCTCTGCATGCTTGTTCTCTCATCTTCTTCAAATTATCAGATATCACCAGGTGTTAGCAAACTTACCTAATTTTGTCTGTCCAATATTAACTTAAAAAAAGCTTGACAATTCGCCCAACGATCGATCGAATTTCGCCAGAGAATCTATATTCTAAACATCCAAAGTTTGAAGTTATGGTGTGACCAAAAATGGTTGATATTAAAATTAAAAACAAAAGTGTCAGTCACCAAAAGAAAGTGAAAAACCATGACAAAGGAGGACTCAGCCTATGTCCCTTTCACAAAAATAACCTTAACCATTTAACACTTCCCCCAGACCTCAAAATACATCTCTGACACAAATCATGGGTTTCAATGGCCACAGCTTTTATTGGAATTACAATATCAATAATGTCTGATCAGATTGCCCTCCCACTAGAGTCCCTATCCCTTGAAACCACCATCAATCACCACTTAAACCCACAAGCCATGCCGGCCAAGCAGGAAACAGTGTGACCCCCCAAGGACACCGAAAGACCCAACGCCCTAGCCAGGGACTGCCACCTCCCTCCTCACCATATAGACCCCCAAATTCATGTTGTATTCAGCTATGGTGCAAGGGCTTTGTGGCAAGTTGAGGATCCAACGTTGTTAACACAGGATGGCAGTTTATTACAAATAGGTCGTAGGGCTTGGTTTTATTTTGTATGTATGTGTGTATGTATGTATGTATGTATGTATGTCTTTATTTATATAGCACCATTAATGTACATAGAGCTTCACAGCAGTAATACACACGACAATCATATAAATAACAAATAATACAAATAACAAATTATGGGAAGAAGCGCTTCAGACATAAAAGTAACATTTAGGAAAAATAGTCCCTGCCCTGAAGAGCTTACAATCTAATTTTGAACTTTTATTTCGAACTTTTATATTTTTGCCATCGGGCTTTGGATTATTTTTGGTGGAGGGGTTTTGTTTCCCATCAGCCATTGGATGGCTTACCATCCCTCTATCACAATAAAGTTCACCAGCGTCATCCACTTCTTAGCAGAATCCTTCCCGAAAATCCATGTTCCTGTACCTTTTCCTTTTGCAAAACATCTTTGCAGGGAGTGAAATCTCCCAGACCTAGCTAGCCAGTATGGCAAAAGCCTGCAGACAACAGTTGCCACATGTCCTAAGCACCTGCTTCTCCCTATCTTCCCTCCTCACCCTCCCTATCCTCCACCTTCACTATGAAGTCCTTACAACCTGGCAATAGCGTCCTTATCTCAACGTTCTCCCCAGCCCATAACTTATTTTTCATTGCTACTGGGAAATGCATTCACAAAGGACTACATACTCCCTATAACTAACATCTGGCAACTGTTTCAATGCCTCCTCTGTATTCTCTATCATTCTGCTCTTCTTGTCCCTCCCCACCACCCAGCTGCTGCCACGCTTCCCACTCCGTCTACCATCTCTGCCGACCGAACCACACTGACGGTCCCAACATCTGCAACCTCCTGTCATGTCCCTTTTTTCTTAACTTTCCTGGTGGGGTTTTAAACGTAACACTCCTCAGCTATCAGCAGCTCAACAGATAGCCGCTTCAGGCTCTCTCCTAAGGCCCCAATGCACGCGCCAGTGCACCCGCACTGCGTCCAGGCGGTGCGTGCACGGCACTACACCGCAATATGCGGTCTTTAGGGAGCTGGTTTTTGGCGCGGGGGGCGTGGCCAACACGGCAGCAGCAGCAGCGTGCAGGCACTTAGGCTGAAGTCTCCAGCAGTACCCGGGAGGGATAGGTCTGACCTTCTGCTGAAGGGGGTGCAGTCATGCTGAGCAGAGCGCGCTGGGCAGCGGACAAGTCATGTCACAGGCAGGATATCCAGGTAAAGCATCACGGCTGCCAAACACACTGACCTCCCTCCCAAGCCACCTCCCTCCCATAGCTCCAGACAGCTCCCCTCCTCCCCTCCTCATTGGCTCCCTGCCGCACCACGTGACGCGTCGCCGCTCGGGATCACAATCTTCGCGTATCCCCTGCTGGCTGACGCGTCACAGTGCGCAGCGAGCCTTGCAGCGAGGAGGGACTGGGGCCGACTCGGGAGGAAATCGGGTCTGGTGAGTGACACGCACGCGGTCGCACGCGCCGTTGGATGCAGCGGGACCCAGGCCTAAGCTACAGTATGGGGGGGCTGTTAATCGCGTGAAGATTCTCCTTCTCGTCTCTTCTCTTCCACTTGCTCCCTACATTTTGAAACATTACACTTTCATAGGTCCAAGAAGGGCAGGGGAAGTCTCAAGCAGGTAATGTTTTTCTGCCACCCACCTGTGGCTAATGAATCAATTTAAAGCATGGACAGTTTCTTCTGAGCATGCCTACATCAGCCAGTTTCCAGGGAGTGCGGAGTGGGGGGTATGTTTTTAACAGGATTCCATCCTGTGCCCACCAAGAGGGAATAATCTTATAAACATTTTTTTCTTTTGCTTAGTGTTCACACACCATTTCCCCTACAGAACACCACTGCTAATATTGTAATATTAATTTGCTTGTGGGAGAACCATTTGTGTTATAGATCCAGTTCCGGAATATTGATGCTTAAATCAGCCAGCCTAACTCACAATTTTGTTTCGTATTTTCTATAATCTGAACCATTTGGACTTCTGGAGCTGAACGGTTCCATTCCCAGCTCTGGGAAGCCCTGGTTCTTGATTATTGCACCTTTTAATGTGCAAGTGAAATAAAAGTACAGATAGTCCTCCTTATCCAACGTTTCACTTTACAACGAATGGCATATCCAACACTTTACAATGCAACTCTATGGGCCGTTTTTCGATGCCGGAATGCGTTATCCAACGCTCACCGCCCCTGATTAACATGGGACTCACTTTACAATAGTTTCACTATCCAACGGTACTTCCAGAACGGATTCCGTTGAATATCCGAGGACAACCTGTAAACCTCAATTTGGGCCACCAGTGTTATATGTTAAAAACAGAGGTGAAAATATAAAATGGCACTTTAAAACGGTTAGATCTCTGTATACTAATCCTTATGTTAATTATATTGACACAATATTAGTAATAAATGAGAACAAGTATTAATTGGTGTTCACATCCAAATAAAATGTTAGCAGTGACATGCAAAAATACAAATGAATAGTAATGTTGGAAAAATAGATAATATAATTGTCGCTATCTTTAAAGCCCGACCTCAGGATTTCCCCAAAAAAGTACAGACCATTGAGTAGTTTATAACAGTCATTTTTAACAGAACGTCTATATATATTGTGACAGAAACCAGGGGATGGTAATAAATTCCGTATATAGGGCTCCCAGGATACTAGACAGTTTCTATCCTGTTTGGCCTGGGAGTGCAGCCTTATAATACATACACTCCATCCCACAGTTTGGCAAGCGCTGGAACTGAGGGATGAGAGATCCAGACCAGAGTTTGTCTGCTGCCTGATTTCTGTCACCTGTCATGCTAATTAGGAATCAGGTATGAAAGACTGATTTCCTGTTTGCTCTGGTCTCCCCACAAGAGCCAGGAGGCTGGAAGGCTGCTGAACTACAGAGGGGAGAAGCCTCTTCCCCAAACAGGTTCAATCTTTCTGTTCATTTGTGTAAGACTGCAAAAGTACCATGTTTTGATGTTGGAAGTGGAAAAGCCACTTCCAACCCTGAGTCAGGGATATCTAAGTTAAGTTATCGCTCAGGTGAGCAGCTTTTGTTTTGATCTGTTTTCTGTTGTATGCACTGTGGCAGTCTCAGTGCCTGGGACTGAATAAACCAGGCATAGCCTGTTTAAAGGAACAGTACGTGACGCCTCATCATTTAACCTACCCTAAAAGACCGTGTTCTAAACAGTCCCGGACAAACGACGGAGCCCCGGAGTAAGCCGTTTGTCACAATATATATATAGCCAGTTATCGACCGCTTGCCAAAGAAAATCCATGACCATCTTGCGGTAACTTGCAAAATGGTCCATAGCAGGCTGTAATGGCCCGTCGGATTAACACGGGGGGGGGGGGGGGGTCCCCTGCATTTGAATGGAACTCGCACTGTGTGAATCCTACCGGGTTCCACCTGTCTGTAAGAGACGCGCAGTAAGAGAGACTGAATCAGTCACTCTACCTGCGCGCCTCTAACAGGCCATCGCGGGGCTTTTATTTTATTTATTTTTGTTTCAATTTTTTTATTGTTTTGGAGAGACACAACAAATATTCAACATTGGTACACATATATTGTTCAAACATTACCAATTGTACATACAACAAAAAGCATCGACAGTCCGTTATCACTGCTTAAATAAAGTATTTGCTTTAACATGGTCTTTGTGCTAATGTGGTCTGTCTCCATATCTCAGGTTGTGTTAGGGAAGCAGCCGCTTCCGTGCGCGTCTCTCGTAGAATTAGCAAAGAAAAGGAAGAGCAGAGGAGAGAAGAAAAAGATGGGGGTTGGAAGATGGGGGTACTGGGAGGGGAAGAGCCCATTTATTTAGTCTCTCTGTATTTATCTCTTTGGGGTCACTAATTACCTGGCCATATTTGTTGGCCAATTTTTTTTTGGCTCAACTGCGCTGAAAGGAGCTCCATCATCTTTATTTCCCTTAGCCTCCATAGCACCGTCTGCCTAGAGGGCGCGTTCACCTTTTTCCAGGCCGCCGCAATAGCGCAGCGGTCTGCCGTAAGCACGTGAATTGTCATTTTACTTTCCGCCATTTCTAAATCATCAATTGGTTTGGCCATCACCATGGTCAGCAGTTCCATCTCAACCTCCACCCCCAGGTACTCTCGGATCAGTGTTTGAATCATGATCCAGAATACCTGAATTTTTGGGCAATTCCACCAAATATGAGCCATGTCTCATTTTTGCCCGCATCCCCTCCAGCACAAATCTGGGGACCCGGGGAAGATCTGGCTCAGCCTGCTCGGGGTTGGGTACCAATGAAATAACATTTTAGAAATATTCTCCTTGATAGTGGTGCAGATTGAGGTTTTTGAAGCTGCCTCCCAAATGTCCTCCCAGTCTTCTCTATCGATCTCTGTATTCAAATCTTCTGCCCATTTGAGCATATAGCTATGTTGGGAACAACCCGCTGATCGCGCCAGGCCCAGATATATCTCTGAAATCAGCCCTTTACAATAATATCCTTTCCTACACAGTCTTTCAAAATTTGTTAGAGGTTGGAATGCCGAGTCCTTGTAGACTGTTTGCAGGTAGTGCCTGATTTGGAGGAAACCAAACACTGGCATGTTAACTATTTGGTATTTTTTCTCCAGCGCCTGGAGTGGTAAAATTTTACCTTTGTCTACAAAGTCGTCAGCTACCATCAGCTTTAACGTCTTGAATTTATTGAGTCCCTGTGGGAGCCAGCCTGGGGGAAATTCAGGGTTGTTGAATATGGGAGTTAATAGTGTTGGACCGGCTGTCAGACCATATTTATCCTTATTTCTAGACCATATCCGCCATGTACATCTCGTTGCTCCCAGTTTTAATGTTTCCAAGAAGGTCTCTCTTCCCCTCTCGGTCCACATAGCGGCCGGGAGAGAGAGAGGTCTCGTATAGGTAGACTCTATTCCCACCCAGCAACTTGTATTTGGATCGTTATTCCACATTATTGCTTGTTTTAGTTGGGCTGCCAAATAGTATTTAATGATATCTGGGACTGCCAAGCCTCCACAATCTTTTGGAGCTAGCAAAATAGATCTAGCTACCCTGGGTCTTTTATTTTGCCAGACAAATTGGAAAATTCTGTTTTGCATATTTTTAAGCTCCGGCATTGGAATATCTATTGAAAGAGTCTGGAAGTAATACAGGAGCCTTGGTAGGATATTCATTTTGACCGTGGCTATTCTTCCTAACCAAGATATCTGGTATTCATTCCATCTCTGAAGGTCCTTTTTTAACCTCTCGAATAAGGGTGGATAGTTATGTTTGTACAGCGAATTATACTCCCTTGTTATTTGAATTCCTAGGTATTTGATCTTTGTGGAGTTCCACTTATATTTAAAATTTGCTTGTAGTAATTTAACTTCGGGATCTGGTAGAGTTAGGTTCAGTGCTTCCGACTTATCCATGTTAATTTTATATCCCGAGATTTTGCTGAATTTATCTAGCTGTGAATGTAAGTTCGGGAGTGAAATCAAGGGGTTGGCGAGAGTCAGGATAATGTCGTCAGCAAAGAGGGATATTTTATAGTTTGTCTCTCCTATTTCAATTCCATTTATGTTTTTTTTCGTCTCTAATTGTTGATGCCAAGGGTTCGATGGAGAGAGCAAACAGAAGCGGAGACAAGGGGCATCTCTGGCGAGTACCATTCTTTATGTTTATAGGGTTTGAGTCTCCTCCTGGGAGTTTCACTACAGCCGTGGGAGATCTATACAGGGCTCTGACCCCTTCTAGGTATTGGCCCTTAAATCCATATTTAATTAGTGTTTGCTCTAGAAAGTCCCACCTGATCCTGTCGAATGCTTTTTCCGCATCCAAGCTCAACAGGATGGCCTTCGTGGATGAGAGATGTACATGGTCGATTATGTCTATTATTTTCCTAGTATTGTCTGAGGCCTGTCTGCCGGAAATAAACCCAACTTGATCTATATGTATTAGGCTTGGGAGTATGGGGGTCAATCTGTTTGCTAGAATTTTACTGAAAAGTTTTAAGTCCGAATTAAGGAGGGCTATGGGGCGGTAATTACCACACTGTAGTGGGTCGCTCCCTTCCTTTGGTATGATTGCTAAGTTAGCTTTAGACATAGATGGTGGGATGGCTGTTCCTTCCAGAAACGCATTAAACACATCAAGTAGATATGGGGCCAGAACCATCTTAAATTTTTTGTAGTACTGATTGGAGAACCCATCTGGGCCTGGCGTTTTGCTGGGTTTTAGTTGGGCGATTGCATCTAGCAATTCTTCAAGGGATATTTCTTTATTTAGGTCTAGGAGGTTACTTTCCGAAAGTTCTGGAAGTTTACATGATTCCAGGTATCTGGAGATAGCCTCCGCGTCTGAGGATTTGTTTTTTGGGAAATTTAGGTTATATAGTTTGTTATAAAAATCCGAGAATTCGTTCACTATTTGTGTCTCACAGAATGTCTTCATACCTGATTTTGTCTGAATAACTGTTATTTGAGATTTGGCTCTCATACCTCGCAATTTGGAAGCTAGTAATCGGTCGGCTTTATTACAGTACCTTTGTCGTAATATTTTTGCTTGGTCCACCTCAACGCCCTCTCCACATCATCTATTTGGATCTGCTTAAATTCAGATCTGCTTTTATCTAGTAATTTGAATAGTTTTTTTCGAGGGATTGGTTTTATGTTTTTGCTCCAAGAGTTGAACTCTTTCCGCTAACTCATTGTAGAGTTTCTGCTTTATTTTTTTCTTGTGAGATGCTATGGAGATGATATTCCCTCTAATTGTTGCCTTATGGGCTTCCCATAACATTGCTGGTGACTCTACGGAGCCCTTATTCAGCGTGAAGTATTCTCTGAGTTTTTGTTTAATTTCTGTCTCTACATCTATTTGGTTTAACAGAGAATCGTTCAGTTTCCAAATGTATTGGTTAGTTCTATAGAAGGGAAGGGAGAGTGTCAGTGAGACCGGAGCGTGATCCGACCAAGATATTGATCCTATGTCTGACTGGGAGGTTGCTTGGAAGATATCTTTAGTACCCAGAAAATAGTCAATCCTTGAGTAGGTCTGGTGCGGGGGAGAGAAATAGGAATAGTCCCGCTGGCCCTGGTGCTGGGCCCTCCAGATGTCTGTCAAGGAGAACTCCTTCATTATCTGTCTGAACTCTCTGGCATTTTTTTCCGTGGCACGGGGATGTGGAGTCCCCGTGGGGCTTGTTCTATCCTGCTTCGGCATCGCTATCATGTTTAGATCTCCTGCTATTAGTAATGTAGTTCGAGTTTGGGGGTCTATAAGGTCACATAGATCTCTTAGGAACTTGGCCTGTCCTTCGTTCGGGGCGTATATATTAACAAGAGTGATATCTACTCCCGACAGGGTGCCCTGTAGGATGATGTATCTCCCTTCTGCGTCAGCAGTCTCTTGTTTTAGCGAGAACTTGACAGTATTCTTGAATAGGACAGCTACCCCTCTTTTTTTAGTGGGGCAGGACGCGTGTTACGCCTGTGGGAAGACCCTCTGGAAGGTGTTTGGGGGGGTCATCGTGTTGAAGTGCGTCTCCTGTAAAAACAGTATGTCGCCTTTTGTTTTTTTTAACTCTTGGAGGGCAAGTTTTCTTTTGGTTACCGAGTTTAACCCTCTAACATTTAAGGATATTAATTTAAGTGTTGTTTTAAGAGCCATTTATAGTTTTTGGGTGTGTAGTGCGTCCTACCTTTCCCTCCATTTTCCCACGGTGGAGGGGGGACCTGCCTTCATAGCTCCTCTTGTGATCTGCATGGTAGCTTTGTGGAACCTCAGTTTCTGGACGTTCCATTCGTCTAAGTTGTGTTTTGTCTCTGCTCGGTGTGGGCTGGGGAAGACAGGCAGGGAGGGATGGGGGGGGGATAGAGAAGGAGAAAATAAATGGGCGATATTTACGCCCCAACATGGAAACCCCCATCACTCTAAGGATGGGGGGGTAGGGCATAGTTCCCCTTGGAAACCTCTCGGGACGTCCCGTCCGTGGACCCATCTGGATACACCCGGAGCCCCCTATGGGTAGTCATGTGGTCAACCGGACCTATTTTATTTCAATAACATAGTATTGTAGCAGTGGGTCTCTGGAGCTGAACCGCATTGATTTCAGGTCCGGCGACCCCCTGCTTCCCGAGTTACAGGGCCCGTTATGTGGTGCCGGTATCCCCATGCAATGTTTAAATGTCCTGCATCACGTGACCGGGACATTTAAATGCATAGGAGATAGCGGCACCCCATACAAGGACTTGTATCACAGGAAGCAGGTGGTTACGAATAAAGTCATATAAAGTCACGAATTTAGACTTGTCCCTTGATTCACTACACTAATCACATTGGTTGTGTGGGAGAGCCTATTTTTTCACACTTTTGTTTGCTTCACCCCTAACATATCACATGAATATTTCTCCAAAATACGTTATGGTGAGTAAAAAGAAAGGTGACACAAACTCCCCACCTGTACAGCAATGATAAAGCATCCAGCAACAATAAGTAGGACAAGAGATCCCAACCAAGCAATGATAAAGAACAGTTATGAGCACATTCAGGTCTCAGACAGGTCTACAACCCTGCCTTCCCCCTTAATCACCCAGCGTACAGTGCTTCCCCTGCACCAAAGGATTCTGGGTAATGGCGTGCAAAGGAGCAATCACAGTGCATCACTTTTTGCTTCTGAAACGTATTTATTAAGGTCAAATAAGTAAATGGTCAGTCTACAAAATGGGAGATGGGTGTTCTGGCACACAATCAATGCATCAATGATAATATAACTTGCCGGTGCCCACGGGCCAAGGAGGATAGTCCTGCAAAATCCCCAAGTAGTCACATAAGTAGGAAAGAAGGTCCAGGCACTCGGTCTATGCAAATAATGAAATATTTAATCCAGCAAAAAGTCCAACGTTTCGACTGCGTATAAGCAGTCTTTGTCAAGGTGAGAGCTGATAAGAAAAACACCACACAGCACTTAAATACCCACCCACTTACCTCTCTAAGTTCCCACAGGTGGGGAGTGGCGCGGAAGCAATGGCCGACATGATGTCACGGCCGCGACACCACACTGCGCATGCGCGGCAGAGTCCCCAGGAGAGAAGGTGCCGTCTAGCATGTATGGGCAGTGAGGGCAGCCCGTCATGCTGACATACGCTCACACGCCCCTCCCTTTCAGCTCCAGCCACTAATCCCTCCCCCTGAGGAGAAAAGGCATAACTGGCAGCTCAAATACTGAGAGGACAACAGCCAATGCCTATAGGGAGGTCTGCGCATGCATAATCTAATCCCCACGAACGGGAGAGTACTGCGCAAGCGCGAGACCCTCCATCAGCATAAATGGCTAAAGAAGCCTCTATAATCACACAGTATGCTAACCAGGGCCTAAATATAACATCAGATAGGGAAAGACCATGGCAAAAGCAGCTGTGGAAACCCAGAGGAGGTAGACACCACCCTGTAAGACAAAGTAATATATAAAGAACCAAATCCCATACACCGTAGTACCATAAAAATCAAAGACCGTTATATACAACATATGACACATAATAATAATATATAAATAAGCAGTGTTCGACAAACCTATACATTTGCTCGCCCCGGGCGAGTGGATTTAACCCCCGGGCGAGTAAATATTGGCCCAAGCAGCACACGTTTGGTACTAGGTGGCGAGTAGATTTTTTTGTGTGGCGAGTAGATTTTTTGGTGATTTGTCAACCACTGTAAATAAGTGATATAGTGCAACGTGTAAATATGATACTTAATAAAGAACTCCAAAGTAACGCAAAAAAAGGCAAACATACACCATACACAGACAGAAACAGGACAGACAACATAACAACATAAGCTTAATCCAATGTGGCACATATAACGAAATGTTCTCCTACAAAAAATAAGTACATAAAAAAAAGTAACCAGATATAAGAGAGATCAAAAATAGACGCAGGTCCATCAAAAAGTGCACGATCACCGCCTGTCAAGGAAACATTTCAGATTTAACTGCTCGTTGAGACCACCTTCCGTATGTGTCCTAAGATAAAATATCCAGTAAGCCTCCCTTCTAAGGAGTGCAGTATCCCTATCTATAGCCCCCCGTCTTGGGGGTACGACTTCAATACCCATGACCCTAAGAGACGCAATGGGGTGCCTATGCTGCACACAGTGCCGTACCAAAGCTGTGGGGTCAGTACAGTCTACAAAATGGAACAGAAAAGGCTAATTTAGTACACAAAGAATATTTGTTAGGTGGAAGTGCCAGAGGGACAAGTAATACATTGCTCTGCCTGCTTTCACTTGCCCCTCTGCCAGGCCGTTCCAGGAAAGAGTGTGCTGCCCTCACACAGCCCGTTTCTGTAGTTGCCTTTTTGCAGCTAGATTGCGTATTGCTGAAAGCATCTTCATGTTCTTTGAACTCTAAGAGCCGCCACTGTCAATACCTTCCTCCTTTGTACTGGTGTATTATTTATTTAACCTGTGCCGCTCAGGTTACTTACTCCCTTGCTGCATAAGATAAAAAATACATGAGGGTTTTGTTTAAAACGACAGGAGCACTTGTCATGCTCCTAAAGCCTTGCAGTACTTAAAAGCAAATTGTTGCGTTATTTTAAGCGCCATTGGGAGATGCTGGCAGTCAGAATACCAGGCTGTGCACAATATGTACTGTATGCTGGGGAATGACACACTTTGTTTCCATGTTAGGCCCAGATACATTATACTAAGCTCCGCTAAGTAACTAAACAAGAAATTAACCTTAACTAAATGATAAAGACTTACCGCAAGTCACGTTAATACCTTTTTTTTTGCTTAAGGAACCCTACACAGTATGAAGTGTCTGGAGTTAATATTGGAGTTGCATTGGAGGTGAAGACTACAAGAAGAACTGGACTCTGCACTTCAACAACAACAACTCTGCACCTGTGAGAACTTGGCTTTCTGAATACTCTGATCATTTGTACACATCTGTAGACTCCGTTTCTAAACTGCTGCTTAATATTCTGTGCTACAGTGCCCTGCCAGGCCTGATTTATACACCTTATCTATCAACTCCTGCTCTTCCTATCCTCCAATACCTGGGACCTCTCTCCTCCTACCTCTCTCCCTGCATCTCACTATGCCCTCCCTATTGCTTTTACTGTTTGCTGATTCCTCACACCTTTGTAAACGTTTCTGTTCTCTCCAACTTCCCACACTCCCCTCCTATCCACATTTCTTCATCCCTCCCCCTATCCACCTATGCCTGTGCCCATACACTGCACCACTATTTACTCACCTCTTTACCAACAACTTCTTTACCCCTCAATAAAAAGCACCCCCACAAATCCTCTTCTCACCTCTCTCCTTGTTGCTGCTGGGGATCTCTCTCCTAATCCTGCAGCCAGCCATATACACACCTGCTTTCACCCATGCCTCACTGCCACCTCTTTCCCTGCTAATGGTGTTAATCCATCTAATTTAATACCGACCAACCTTAAAACTCGCCTTGCATAAGAAGCATCCCAATAGCCTGCACTCCTGGCTACTGTCCCACACCCACAGTCACTCCTACAACCACCATCGTGGCCAAGCACTGTCATCTACTGCACTTTTTCCCTCACCTACTGTCTCTGTAACTCTCCCATCATACCACTTAGACTGTAAGCTCTCCGGGGCAGTGATTTCCTTTCCTATTGTCTGACTTTGCTACACTTATTTTATTATTATAAATCCCTGTACTGTATTATCTTTGTGAAGCACTGAGTACACTATCAGTGCTATACAGTATATAAAGATATACATACATTCGTCCACAATTCCATTTCAAAGAAACAGGCATTCAAGGGCAAATAAACTTTAGAATCAATTTTTCCAAGTTTTAGCTTACACGTCACCACTCTGTCGATCCAATCTGTCAATTTATATTTTAACATTTAAAGACACTAATCCAATAGTTCCTGTCTTCCTAGACAGAGCCTACCTTTATCCAAACTCAACTCAATATTAGATGCTTTGCTGACACTCTTCCAATCTGATCAAACCGTGCTTCCTTTATAATTAAAAAAAAAGGTTGCAGCTTCAATAGCAAAAGATCACGTTGATATAGCTTAAACGAGAGGGGGGCAGTGGGGTATTAGGTTCACTTATAGACCGATAGCTGTATCTTGCAGCATGCCGTTGTGTCAAGGTCAAAAGGATACTGTACATCGGCTTCTCATTCTCTATATTCTTACAACCATTAAGTGTCTTAGGGAAATCTATTTTCATGTGCGTTTCCCAAAGATATTTAATGCTTGAAGTAGATACTGTGATGCCTCCGTCACATTGTGGGGTCTTGTGTCCCATATTCTCTATATGTCTCTATATTTTGTTATACTGCACCGACACACTTTATTCGAGCAAATACCCAGTATGTACCTGGCAGATACCTGGAATGCGCCGCTCCTCACCTCTGACAAGCCCCGTTGCATTTGCCTTCCCAGCCTGGGTTCATGCCTGGCTGACGGGCGGCTGATCTGTTAAATGATAATGATTAGGATTTAATAGGCTGCAATGCTTCGCGTGTCTACCAGATGGCATAAATTCATGAATTGTAATGCAGTATATATATATATACTGTGCAGTATTGCAGCCAGCGGGAATAAAATGCTTAAATCCCTGCCTGGAAAATACCTCAATGCACTCGGGCAGAAAACAGTCACAAACCTCAATACACCCGGGTATACCCGAATTCGTGGGACTAGCCATGCTCGAATAAAGTGTGTCGCCAGTGTACAGGGTTTATTTTACAGGGGCCAACAACACAATAGGGCCCTTTAAGTAAACAAAGTAAACAAAATAACACCTACTCCTCTTAGGAGACTGTCTACATATCAGCTCCGTCTCTGATTGACTGGTCAACTAAACTGGTTCCCAACCACAAAACCCACAGTCCAGTTTACAGATATACCATATGACAATATCAAAAGTACTCATCTGTTTTTGTTGGGGACTTGGTCCCCAAGAGAGTCTAGGAAATCCCTCTGGATCCAATCACCTGGACAGGACAGCGTGCTTCCTCAGCAGTCTCACTTCCTTAACTCTTCACCCCCTTGTTCACTTCTCTGGCCCTCGTGGCTCACTCTCTTCATGGCCGCAGGGTCCTGCAGGTCCCCGGCACATCCTTCTGGGCAGTCTCCACAGCCTCCTTACCTGTCTCTGCAAGTTCTGGAACAGGTAGCCAGACCAACCAGTTTCCTCCTGGCTGGAGAGAAGTCTCTCTCTCCCCCTTCTCTGGGGAGAGCAATCTCTCTGTGTGACGCCCACCTCCTGCTTTTTAACTCCTTGTTGATACAGGAGTCCAGCCTGCTTAATTAGTTGCAGGTGCAGAAAGCTCCTACAGAGGAATTTAGCAGATACAGTGAATCTATCCCAATATATATGTAGCCCTCTTTCCCCCACCCTCTGGGAAATGGTAACAGGAGGCAGGAGATCTCCGCGATGTTGTTGGGAGGACATCAGGACAGGCTCACGGTGATTCTTTAGGTGTCAGTGCCTCCAGTCCAACAGGATCCTGAGGCTTCAGGATGCACCTCAAGAACACTCCTTCTTCCATCTATAGCCATGCTTCAAATACTACGCCAGGTGTTGGTATTACTGAGGTTTATTGAACAGCAGGATACATACACTGAATCACAGAATTGACATGATACCCCATCTTGAAGCATTAGCCATTATCTTCGTAGTACCCTACCCCCTAGTGTGGCAAGGCCTCAGCCTACTCGTCCAGCAGGGGGACTTTCTTCTGTGTCTGCACACTCTGAAGTCTATCCCAGAACCACTAGCTCGACCCTTTACTCTATAGAGAAGAAAACCCCCCTCTTTCCCTGAGAGTGGCTAGTAAGAAGGCCTGTACTCTGTCATAGACCCCCTTACAAACACAGGCTAACCTTGAACTTTATTGAACATACACAATGAACAATGTAACATACCCAGCATAGTCTACTGCTAACACTGCCCACTTACTAAATGGGACTTACATGGTTAACCAGGGTCAGGGAATCAGTAGTCCAAGGAGACTTGGCTACATATATATAACACACACACACACATATATATATATATATATATATATATATATATATATCACAACAAGAGAAAAAATATTAGCGCCAACCTATCACTATATAATATCTCTATAAAAATAAAAGGTGATAGTAAAAATAAAAGTAATAATAATACAGATAAGAATAAAAAACCTATGCTAAGCACAGTGGATAGAATGAAAATTAATGTATTAAACTAATAAAATGCATAAAAAATACATAAAAAAAGAAAATGTCCAGAAAAATATATATAAAAAATATATACAAATCCCAAGATATTCCAATTGCTATCCAAAAGAGTCTCTGCAGCCCAAATGAAGGGAACACCACTTCCTTGAGGATATCTACAAAAACACAGAAAAAACAGGCGCACTCATAGCGTAAAATTGTATAACAATAAATTTATGGAATAAGGGATAAAAATACACACTCACAAACAGAGCTGAATAAAATGCATTTTTGAGTACAACTCAGCCCGTTCAGACGCAGGAACCCAAAGAGGAGGACTTCGGTGTGATGTCCGCGGTGTGTCTTGCCACAATAGCCCCTCTATGTCCCAGCAGGGACCGAAAGCCTCGAGGGACGCCGCCTTCCCCTTGCTCCGGCGCTACACAGAGCAATACACGAATCAATCTCCGCGTGAGCTCGATGACGTCAGCGAGGTTTCAGCCGGAGAGAGTTCACAATGTAACACGAACTTGATGTTCGAATGGCTGGTAGCAAAATGCTAGCACGCTCAAAGTGCAATATATGCAGATGAGTGTCAGTATAATATACAAACTGGACAGTAGGCTCCACAGCAATCTCTACGGGTTTTCTCGAACGAGACTTCATCAGGGTGTGTGGAGCCTACTGTCCAGTTTGTATATTTATACTGACACTCATCTGCATATATTGCACTTTTGCTGCGTTGCTAGCATTTTGCTACCAGCCATTCAGACATTCAAGTTCCGGTTTACATTGTGAACTCTCTCCGGTTGAAACCTCGCTGACGTCATCGAGCTCACGCGAGATTTGATTCAGTGTTATGCTCTGTGTAGCGCCGGAGCAAGGGGAAGGCGGCGTCCCTCGTGCTTTCGGTCCCTGCTGGGACATAGAGGGCTATTGTGCAAGACACACCCGCGGACATCCACACCGAAGTCCTCCTCTTTGGGTTCCTGCGTCTGAACGGGCTGAGTTGTACTCAAAAATGCATTTTATTCAGCTCTGTTTGTGAGTGTGTATTTTTATCCCTTATTCCATAAATTTATGTTAACACATTTTACCTATGAGTGCGCCTGTTTTTTCTGTGTTTTTGTAGATATTTATATGTCTCTGTGTGTGTGTTGTGGTGTGTGTGTTGTGTGTGTGGTGTGTGGTGTGTGTGTGTGTGTGTGGTGTGTGGTGTGTGTGTGTGTGTTGTGTGTGTATATATATGTAGCCAATCTCATTAGGGTAGGGAAACAGGCTACATATATAACTCAGTTAGTGGTAGGGGAAACAGGGCTACATGATAAACATATATATTATATTAGATTATATATTATATATAATATAATAGATATATATATATATATATAGCCTGTTTTCCCTACCCCTAAGTGAGATTGGGGTGGGTATGCCTTCTCCAGCTAGTTCCCAGTGTGTTGGGCTGTGACCTGTTGGTGAACAGGAGGGCTGAGTGCTCCATGGTGGTGTGGGGAGAGCCAGAACAGGGGTGCAGGTTACCTTATTCCTGAGTGGTGCAGCGCCTCCAGTCAGCCCAGATTCTCTGCAGGAACAGAGGGTGGGCCATGCTGACACCTTGATCTTCCTTTACACAGCAGGCAGCAGACAGTAATGACAATGATGCTGGGTATAACTGGCTTTATTGCAGATAAGTGATATCAGACAGCAACACAGATGCATCCCTTTTCTCTCCTTGTTCCCATCTCCTGGTCAGAGCCCTGACTCAGGCCTTTGGCACCTTTCAGGCATGTTACCCCTCCCTCCCATCCCCTGGTGGGATGGAGAAAGAGACTCCTCACTCCTTCTAAAACTTGAACTCAGAACTTGAACTCCCTAATTTAGGAGAGTGTCAGGATTTATAACCTGAGATAGGGGGTTGGAACCCTGTCCCATAACAGCACAGGTTGAATACTGATTGGCTAGCACTGCTTTTGGATGAACCAATCAGTATCCATCTCTCAGGCTGACACTCTCTGGTGGTTGCTATGCCTGTCCTTGGATACCAGAATTGTATCAAAGGCTGTAATACACATACACAGCCTACAGTAGGAATTAACCTTTCCACTGCCAGCACCTAACAGAACTGACACTGGAAAGGCCCAGGAAAAAAAGAAGAGGAGGGCCGGAGGCGAGGCGCGAGAGAGAGAGAAGAGCGGAGAGAGGGAGGGAGTAGAGAGACGGAGAGAGAGAGCGCGGAAGAGAAGAGAGAGAGAGAGAGAGGAGAGAGCAGAGAGATATCTATAAATATATTATTAAATATAGTCAGTGAAAGTAAAAATTGGCTGGCAGCTGCCTAAACAAAGAATGTGTTATGCATAGAACCAAAAAAAGCAGGCACACCATGATCAAAATAATGCCAATAAACCAATAAATGTTGACTTTATTTTGATCATGCAGTGTCTGCTTTTTTTAGTTCTATGCATAATACTTTCTGTGTTTACGCAGACTGCACCCAATTTTTTTTACTGATCCTTTTTACCCTGTTCTTCCATTTGTACTGTATATGCACAGTGTGTGCGTGCGTGTGTGTGTGTGTGTGTGTGTGTGTGTGTGTGTGTGTGTATATATATATATATTGTTCTATATCCAGCACACCTTTAAGCATTATATGAATAATAATAACTTTATTTCATATAGCGCTTTTCTCAACTCAAAACGCAGTACAATTACAGTGCAGCGCGCGGTACGCAGCACATAGGAATGTTATAGACACAGTACCTGCCCCATAGAGCTTACGATCGATGCGTTTGGTGCCCTAGGCACAGGGAAATAAAGTGACTTACCCAAGGTCACAAGGAACTGACACTGGGAATTGAACCAGGTTCACCCTGATTCAAACTCAGTCTCATTAGTTACAGAGTCAGTGCCTTCACTCACTTGAAATTCTTGAAGTTAGTTTTAGTCTATACTAGCAGTCTTTGCACAGTATCCTTACCTATAACAACCAATTTAGCAACTGTAAGAACCACAGAAAAACATTCCACAGCTTCCCAGAAATTCATGTGTTGACCTGGCAATTGACCTACGTACTGTAACTACTCAAGGAGTTGGGAGGAAGAAAAAAGTCATCAGAATGTGAACTCTAGAATATTATAAAGCCTCTTGTGTTTTATCTCTTGAATCTTTTAGGCTTTTGAAATATGTTACATGAGCTGGAGATTAGAGTTCATATAGCCTTGTAAGGTTTTATTGCCTACAACACTAGGTAGAATGTGATACTGTATCACTTGCATTAACGTCAGATTCATGATATCAGGACCTTGCTCCAGTCTTTTTTTTTGTTTGCCTGTGACCACCACCTTTCAGGCCCTTGGTGGTCACTTTGTTAACAATCCAGTGTTTTTTTTAAATGTGTTAAACTTCCAAGGAAATCACATAGCCGTTAGTGAAACTCACCCAAGTCCTGCACACTTGACATCTTAATAAAATGATGGTGTGTGTCACAATAAGGCCAGTTAATAATTAAAGCTCATGTGGCAACCAAGAGGTTAACCTTTTCTCTGAAAGGCCTTTTTATTCTGTCTCTTTTCCAGCAATATATGCTATAAAACGTTATGGACTCAAATATTTAAAGAAGTGCATTCTGTGTGTCTAATATATTACACTGACAATGAGTTGCATGAACCCCTAGATATCAAAGGGTAAGGTGCTTATTTGGAGTGGGAAGCTTCAGAGTCTACATCTGCATCGCCCCAAAGGCAGACGTCTGAAAGGGTTCCCCGAGAGCGGCTTCCCTCTGCACAGAATCAGCGTGCTAAGGGTTAACAAAAGAATTGCGAAAGGATCAGTGGTAATCGCAGACCCCCGAAAATGGAATAGAAACTCACCAGGTAATACCAAAATAAGAAAAGTACTTTATTGAATCATATTAAAAAAGCATGAACAAAACAGAAAAGACTCTCCTCCCACGCGTTTTGCACCGATAGGCGCTTTCTCAAGGAGTAATGAGGGTGAGGAAAAGGTTGTTTATTATACACTCTCCACAAACATGACATGCATACTGGTTAGCTGAATAACATCAATTAAATCAGTTCAGAACAAGTCCTGGTTAATATCGCTCATTAGTTAATGTTAAATGCAAAAATGCATTTCAATTGTCATCATTTTGTTAATTTTACTTGTGTAACCCTTCTATGGTACCCCACCTGACATGAGATTGGGGGGTACACTCCTTCTGGTCACTCTGGGTGGTCTGGGTGCTGTGACCTGCTGGTAAAAAGGAGGGCTGAGTGCTCCGCGGTGTTGTGGGGAGAGCCCAGGACAGGGACAGGAGGTGTGGTGTGGGACAGGTTACCTTGTTCTCTCAGGGTGCACAGCGCCTCCAGCCAGCAGGTATCCCCTGGGGTCTCCAGAGGAGAGACCCCCCACTGACACTCCATTCTCCAGACACAGCAACAGGGACACACAGCAGCTTCCTTTCTGTGGACCTTTATTCAGCATAAGTGTGCAGACCTTACCCAGGTGGGGCAAGAGAGGGAGACATCTTCTTGGCTTCTTATCTCTCTCAGCTCTCTCTCTAGACTAACTCACACTCACTAACTGACAATCTAAATTTAGGAAACATGCCTCAATTTGAATATCCTCAGGGAGTGTCTCTAACTTTCAATCATTACAATTCAAAGCTGGATACCGATTGGCTTACACATATCAGGGGGTGTTCCAACCCATATCCACCCTTTGGATTAAGGCCTTGTTCAGGGTGCCAGAGGCAGGAGTTGGAGGGCGGGCGTTCGCGAGGGCGGGCGGCAGTCTGCTGGGTGATGTGTGTTCATCCTCCCCAGCAGACTTTTTCAGGAGTTGAGGAGGCAGGGAGGGGGCGGGGCTACAGACGGCAGCTGAGGGATCCAAGTTGCAGTCTTGAAATCATTCTCAAGAATGATTTCATTGGCTGCCGAGGTCCCAGTGACGCTGCAGCAGCTTCAAAAAACGACTTGGTTTGTTTATTGAAACTGTAGCCAGTGTCAACTCCGTACTTCGGGGACAGGGCAGCTGCTACCCTGACAACCAGTATTCAATTTGAATACATTGTGTCCCACGGCAGCTCGCACGTCAGCACGCCCTCCCTTCGAAGCCTGCACCCTGAACGAGGACTCACATGCGCAAAAGTTGCTTAGGCCCGCCCCTGAATATTGCTACATAATCAGAGCTGAAATGCAAAACAGGCCAACTGAAGGAATTAACATTTCCACTGCCTGTTCTAACAGGACTGACAGAGGAAAGGCCCAGAATTAGCAATAGCTGCCGAAGGCCAGGCTATACTTCTTTTTTAAATATGATTCAATAAAGTACTTTTCTATTTTTGTTATTACCTGGTGAGTTCCCATTTTATTTTTGGGGTCTTCGAAGACCACTGATCTTTTTTCAACTCTTTTGTTGTATCTACTGTGATTGGAGGGACGCTGATGGGCCATGCGAGCAATCAAACAGCTGGTGAATCACGTTGTTACCAGATGGAGAGGCAGTAAATAGCAGGAGCAGGTGCAGCTCCACACCTGCAAATACTAGAGAATTACTGACCAGACCTGCAATCCTGGCTTCCATGGAAGGGTAAGCAATTGCCTAATATATGTTTGCTGGGTAGGTGTATGAACTACAGGATTCTCTTAAGATCTCCCCAACTGTTTGTGTACATGCCATCTTAATCTTATCCCGCTTATGAAGTACCCTGCTAAAAGATAGATATACCAAGAGACTATTCATAGTGCCCTTTCTAGAGCTTATAGTATGGCTGTTTTCATATAACTTTGGGAAGGGTAAACATCTGGGATTGTCTGCTGCTATGTGTTTCTTCAACCTCACCTCCTGCAGTTTTATGGTATTCCCTCCTGTCTGACCCATCCAATCTCACATTGGCCCGTGTGGTCTAACCGGTCCCCATTACGTGATCGTGTATGGTGGTGCACCTGCAGGAACAGGACTCCTGAGTCTCCCGCATGATGGTATTAGGGGATGTCATCAGGAACAGGTAGCTGAGGTAGTGGTATATCATGTGCAGCACCTCCACCTCATCAGGATCTGTGCTTCCGCAGGGAGATGGTCCTGGTGAGGAACTCCTTCTTGGTGGTCTCATCCACTGTTGAGTAATCTCACACTCACACAGTGGGGGTATCTTTAAACAGGGCATCTTTATTGATGTACTCGATGAAGTAGACTGCCCCATGCAGCTCTCAGCTCTAGCCGCACATTTCTCCGTGCTGTCCATTTGCCAGGTATGCCCTCCCAATTGGAGTGGGATCCCCTCTCCCCGTAGGGAGATCACCCCTGTGCCAGGTCCCTGGACACAGTGTGGCTTTGACAGGCTTGATTTGGAAACCCGTGCCACTAGTTACAGCACTAGTGGGCACCAAGCTATCCTGCAATCCCTTTCACAGGAGCCAAACACATCAGCAACAACACTAACTTGACAGTGTTGTGCCTTATATACCTCAGGGGGCAGGCACATCTCTGAGGTCACTATCCAGGGACTCAGAGCATGCAGCCACTCCCATCCATACATACGGCACCTCACCAGGGTGTGAGGGAAAACCTCCATAACTACTGCTGGCATTCCTGTACTTACCAGGGTTTACTGCCAACAGAGAAGATGTCTGCAGTCCATTATTATGCATGGCTACATACTCCCCCTGGTGAATCCCCACTGTCCCGGCTGGGACCTAAATTTGGTGTACCTTGCTCCAGGAAACACTGCAAAAGAACACACAAATTAGATTTCAAAACATCATTGATTTTCATAATAATGTAACGTAGAGCGCACACTGACCAGCAGGGAGCGCTAGACTAAACACAGACTCTCTCTTTTCAAGCAACCTAATAGTAGTGTCTAGGGTCTGGCTTTTTCACCTCCCTCCCCGCTGCATCGGTCACCGTGACACTGTACTCCTGGGGCAGACCTCGCTCATTGCGGTACACTACTTTGTGCATGTAAATGCTGCGCCCGATCGTCAATACCCTCATCAACTGAGAAACTCTCTGCTCAGCCTGAACGCCCGTAATGGCACCCCCCCTTGTTGACAATATAATACTCAATGTCATTTTGGAGCCACCTCTCTCTGTTATCTTCGATCTCTCACATAAGGGGTTCTGGAACATAAGGGTACTCAAGCCCATGAGACCTTTTATATTTAGCCGCGATAGCTCGCTCTGCACGGCAGGCCCGGGTCAATTTAGCATATCCCGCCCTCCCCGGCAACACCCATGACAGGGGCTCGTCTGGATCCACTGGATCCTCTAATCCCTCGGGACCCTTTGGCGTGATTAAGCCTCGCCTAATCTTACCCCACCTCGTTTGCAACTCTTTAAGGTAAGCCTCATCATCAAATTCGCCCGTAGCCCACCAGTGATCCACCACCCCATCTCTTTCCAGAATGAATCGGGTTCGATCAAGCCATGCTACATATCCCTCATACAACGGCGCCCACCATCTAGTTTCCCTGAGCTCTTCCTGACCTGACTCTAGGGATTCCTCTTCGTCAGGCCCCCCAGAAGATACCCCCGAGGTACCCTCAGATGGTGCCGCAATTCCCCGGTGCTGCGACTTATTCCCAATTGTGACACTCATAGCGCTAGGATAGTCACTAGACACCGACACTTGTCGGGAAATCCTCCCTCCTCCCACCGATCCATCATCGGACGTTCCCCAGTCCAGGCTCCCAGTCCGTTCCTCGGAAGTGACCCGGGAATTCCCTGACATCCCTAGACTAGATGATGACCCAATCGTGAAAACGACTGGGGCAGGGACTTTATCTAAGGCTTTGGGGCTAACTTTGGGAGTGGACGGGGTTTGGGGATAGGGCCAGACAGTAGGTATTGGCAGCTCCTCCGCACTACCTGGCTCAGCTCCACCACAAAGCTCTCCTCTTCGCCAGTGCTGGGGCTCTTTACTCTCCGGATCGATCGCCCATTCCTCCTCGACGTGGGCGACCGGCTTCCGCTGCTCGACCGTAGAGGCGAGATCATCTCCCACTCGACCCCGCTCTGGTCATCAGGAACATTCTCCGTGCACGCACGTGCCTCGCCGCCATCTTGGGTTGGGTCCCCAATCGAGACCTCTTCCTCCACAAGGACATCCGGCAACGCCCTGCTCCTGCGCGATCCCGTCTGGGCCTGGCTCCGCTCTTCCTTGCTCACCACCCCCGGAGCCTGCGATAGACACGGCTTGGCCTTACTATGCCGTAGGGTCGGGGTGGATCGACCTCCAACCAAACCGCTAGTCACCACGCCCGTGGGACTCCGTTGCTCGGGTTTTCACGGTATTGACGACACTCGACTCGGTGTCTCCACACCACGAGGGATGGCATCTCGCCACGGCGTACCACTGGTATGGTACTCTGGCATCAAATCCAGCGCATCCGGCAGCCTTGCACACTCCTCGTCCGAGGACTCTAGCTTTGCATTCGGTCGGGGCATCCCATTAGGTGATCGCCGATGTGCCCCTCTCTTGTCACCCCGTCGATGACTATGTTTTTCTTTCTTGAAAACCCGCCCTGGTCCCGGTTCTTCAGGACCCATGGTCTCTCGCCATAATGCACCCGGAAGTTCCGCTGCCAACATAGGGACATCTTCCTTGGCTTCCACAGCTTGCACCGGCACAAAAGTCAGCATGGGCCACAGATACTGCAGTCCACAATGAGGGCATCGGGCCTCACTGCCCACGGCTCCGCTTGGCAGTCTACACTGCAGGCAGAGACACGCCACAGTCTCTACACCCTCTACCCGGAGGATCAGGAAGCCTCCTGGAGCCGAGTAGGGATGCGTGGTGATCAACGGACTCTGTTCCTTTTGATCGGATACACCAGCCATATTCACTAGCGGGAGTACTCTCCTCAATGGCCTGTACTGGTCAATGGCTCTTCGCAACTGGAGTGCAGGGGCTGGTTTGGCAACCCCTCCTCCTGCCTTCTCCATCCGCATCCGGTGAAACTGCAAACCACTCCCCCTGGTTGAAACTAGGGGGAGGTCTCGTAGACTTGTAGGCTGACCCAGCACAGGGGCGGAGTGAGTCATAGTCCATGAGGGCGCGGCTCCAGCTTTCGCGCCATACTCCCCAACAGGGTGGGGTTTTCTCGTTGGCGCCACTCCTGGCCAACAATCAGCAAACTGCAAAGTTGCAAGACTTTCTGCAGCTGGCCCACGCGGTGTTCCCGGAACGCGGGAACCGCCATCTTGGTTCGTACTGTCTCTTTGAATCACATTTGAGGTAGCGTTTGGTTGTTTGTGTATCGAATGATAAGCAAGTCCATTTCGTTCCTCCCATCTGACAACACTATCGTCCTCGCTGTCCTCGGGGTTACTATCCCAAGGGCCTAAGCAGGACAAACACGGTGCAGCCACAGCTTTCACGCCATTCCATAACAGGCTCACAAAAGTCTCTTCTGTAGCTTGTTCTTCATACGCGCACAGAACAGGTGCGCTCTCGTCCTCGGCCTCCGTCCGCCATCTTGGACCTTCTGTGTCTTGCAGATCCTCCATTCTTGCGGTCTCCTCACGGCCACTGACTACTGGATTTTTGTACATGGAGCACCGCTCTGAGGGGCAGCTACCACATTGATACAATAAAGAATGCCTTGTGCACCACCTTGTGTACCTAACATAGATCTGACTCATGTTTGCACTACCACAGGCTAGGCTCACTCTCTCGGTGTCTACTGTATCTCCTTCCTCCCAGTCTGTGCTCCTCTTGGTAAGTGGTCTGGAATGGAGACTAGAGTACTCTGGCTCTTCCATGCAGTACTTGGGCGTCTACCTACTGTTGGCTAGCCTAGCGCGGACCCTTCCAGAATTCCTGCCCTAAGTTACCAGTTTATCCCTTCAGGCGTCCCCCACCAGCGCTACCTCAAGGCGACTAGAACAGCAATAGCCCCCCTCTCCAGACCCACTAACCCCTTGAAGGATCCCAGGTCGTCTGTGCGGTCTGCAGCTCCAGAAGCTACCCGACTACCCCTGGCTCCGTCCCACGCAGCACAAAGTGGCAGCAGACACTCTCCCTGTTTCCTAGTGTGCCTAGCAAAAGCCTGTCCTGTTGACAGGTATCTCAGCAGCGCCTCCAAATGTAACGAGTATTCCCTCCTGTCTGACCCACCCAATCTCACATTGGCCCGTGTGGTCTAACCGGTCCCCATTACGTGATCGTGTATGGTGGTGCACCTGCAAGTAACAGGACTCCTGAGTCTCCCGCATGATGGTATTAGGGGATGTCATCAGGAACAGGTAGCTGAGGTAGTGGTATATCATGTGCAGCGCCTCCAACTCATCAGGATCTGTGCTTCCGCAGGGAGATGGTCCTGGTGAGGAACTCCTTCTTGGTGGTCTCATCCACTGTTGAGTAATCTCACACTCACACAGTGGGGGTATCTTTAAACAGGGCATCTTTTTGATGTACTCGATGAAATAGACTGCCCCATGCAGCTCTCAGCTCTAGCCGCACATTTCTCCGTGCTGTCCCTTTGCCAGGTACGTCCTCCCAATTGGAGTGGGATCCCCTCTCCCCGTAGAGAGATCACCCCTGTGCCAGGTCCCTGGACACAGTGTGGCCTTGACAGGCTTGATTTGGAAACCCGTGCCGCTAGTTACAGCACTAGTGGGCACCAAGCTATCCTGCAATCCCTTTCACAGGAGCCAAACACATCAGCAACAACACTAAATTGACAGTGTTGTGCCTTATATACCTCAGGGGGCAGGCACATCTCTGAGGTCACTATCCAGGGACTCAGAGCATGCAGCCACTCCCATCCATACATAGGGCACCTCCATAACTACTGCTGGCATTCCTGTACTTACCAGGGTTTACTGCCAACAGAGAAGATGTCTGCAGTCCATTATTATGCATGGCTACAGAAATATTTGTAAACATTAGCAAACTAACAGAAACGTGCAACATTTTTGCTGAAATTCATGAACCTAGTCAAATTCAACCTTTTTCTTTCGTGAAAATGTGAAAACTTTGCCCAATTTTTTTTTGCTCATTCAAAGTCTATGTATATATATATATTTGATTTTTTTTAAAGTTATGGTGGGTGAAAAGGTGACTAAAAACTCTCCACCGTATAGCATATAGCATGTAAAAATATTACTTGTGTGCACATTCACAGCAGCATGCATTGGTTTAAGGTTTTTCCATGTTATGTGGTCTTGAGAGAAAAGGTGGCACTGTGTGCTCATTTGCATGTCATTTCCCAGAATCCCTTGCTGCAGTGGAAGCACTGTATGCTAGGTGATAATGGTGAAAAGCAGGGTTGCACACAAGTAATATTTTTACAAGCTGTGTATGTATATATATATATATATAGATACAAAAAGAAAACAGAGAGCGCACGCCCCATAGTGTGATCCTGTACATTTAATGATGGGAAGGGGTTGGTGGGGGGATTAAAAACACTTACAAAGTATAAGTGAATAACAAGCAATTTGTGACAAAAATATCACCACTGATGCAGGAACCGTCCCGTGACGTGTTATCAGTCCAACTGGCACCTTTAAGCAATGCACCCGACAGCGTCCGTCCTTAGCGCGATCAAATGAAGTCCTCCACGCAGTGTGGCATCGGAGTTGGCCTCAATACAGCTCCTACACGCTCCGGCCGTAAAGCATGTAGGCAACGTGATGACGTAATGTCATAAAGTACGTCCCTGATGCGTTTCGTCACAATAATGCAACTTTATCAAAGGGATATATATATATACAGGCATACCCCGCATTAACGTACGCAATGGGACCGGAGCATGTATGTAAAGTGAAAATGTACTTAAATTGAAGCACTACCTTTTTCCCACTTATCGATGCATGTACTGTACTGCAATCGTCATATACTTGCATAACTGATGTAAATAAAGCATGTGTAACAGGCTCTATAGTCTCCCTGCTTGCGCACAGCTTCGGTACAGGTAGGGAGCCGGTATTGCTGTTCGTGACGTGCTGACAGGCGCATGTGAGCTGCCGTTTGCCTATTGGGCGATATGTCCTTACTCGCGAGTGTACTTAAAGTGAGTGTCCTTAAACTGGGATATATATATATATATATATATATATATATATGTAACGTTCGACCCCCACCCAATCTCATATGGGCCCCTATGTGCCGAATCTGCCCCCAGTTACATGTCATGTTGTGTGGTGCACCTGCTGGCTTACAGGACTCCTGAGTCTCCCGCTGGATGGTATTGGGGATTTCACTAGGACTGGCTTGTGAGGTAGTGCTGAGTTCTACTCACAGTTGGTACAGCACTTCCATCTATTCCAGATCCCCACGACAGCAGGGAGGAGTCTCTGGAAGAGAACCCCGGGGTGCAGCTTCTCCCTGATTAACTATATGTCAGGCCAGAATCTGCACTTGTGTTAAGCTTCCATTTTGTCTGATCATAACTAGTTAAGATTCTGTAGTCAGCCTTTTGCTGAAATATAATTCCTAAATGCACTCAGTTTTTGCCAAATTGCATTTCCTTTCTTCCTGCTCAGGATATTGCTAAGATAGTTTTTGTATCAACAGTCTCATACTGTTCTAGTTAGAATATAATAGAATGGTTCTCTGCAAGAAGCAAAATAATATAATTAGTTGCTAAAGATTCAAGGTCTCTTTTGATAACAGACAATGAATAACTATGTATTCAGACATTGCTTGTATTGGGAAAGACACGTCCCAAGAATCATGCTACTAATATGTCCTGCCCCTAAATCACGCCTCTAATCAAAGCTACGCCCAAGACACACCTAGGATACGCCTATGTTACGCCTATGTTACGCCTATGTTACGCCTATGTTACGCCTCTAACCAATATCTTTTTTTTTCTGTATAAAAGTCATTACCCTATGAGTAATAAATTGAGACAAAGGATTTGAAACCTGGCTTGCGTTACGTTTCATTTCGTTTGTCTACCAGGCCTGAAAGTTCATCAAAGATCAAAGATAACAGTGGCAGGGCGTGAAAGCTTCCCGGGAAGTCTGCTGCAAAACGGTGCAGATGGTGTATCCAGTCACAAGGCTTCAGTTTTCTTGGCAGAGAATAGGTTCCTTTTGGTTCTGAAGCCTGGGGAAGGAAATAACGGATTTTCCTTCAGTTTTTGGCGTCTAGAAGTGGGATAATTCACAAAGGTGGTGAGTATATATGCAAATTTTTATATATGATCCTTCACACCCTCTGGGAATTTAATAGACCTAAATTGTGACTGAAGAATTGGGTTAGGCCCTTTTAAACAAATTTTTTGGTTAAGTCCAGTAAATTTTGTGCACGACTGGACTGTTATCTCTGATCTAGCTGAATGACCATTGTATATTGTGTAAGTATAAATATTGCAATTATTTGTCATAATTAAGCTGTTTTTCTATAAGCTACTAATGGTTTATGCTGGTCTCAGAAATCAATCAGGAATAATAGCTCACAATAATGGTGTCTGTTTTAATTGTGGTGGTTTTGGTCATTGGCAGAGAGTGTACCACTATCAGTCAGAAGCAGGGAAGTGCTGCTTTGCCCGTGGGGGCTCAAAGTGAAAGTCTTTGTAAAAAAAAAAAAAAACACCGCTACCTTATGTTTAAGAGTTTGTTTGTAACCCTGATGAATTTTTTCCTGAATGACTTCTTGTGTGAAAGATACTGTGTGGTCATGCTGATTAACATGTGTGTACAAAAAATATGAATATTAGTTGCTCATGATGAAATCTAAATTTTAAAAGGTTTTAAAAAGGTGTAAACCGAATATAGAGAGAAATACCTCACAGCAAAAAGCGAGTATATTCAGCTCTGTCCCTGGTTATAGTTTAAAAGGTTTATTCATCCTGGCCAGGCGGATACTTTTTAAACCGGACACATTTCTTTTCGTTTGTGGTATTTCTATCTTAATAAAAGGAGGGGCACAGCCTCTCCCTTACAGTTTAAAGAATGCGAAGCATTCACATTAAAATTAACTAGCTCTGTGCTTAAGCAGTTTATTTATGAGAACAAGGTAATGTAGAACTGTCTTCTTATCCGTAAAGCAGTAAGATAACACATTTCAATTTTATTTCTACAGGATTAAGATATGTTCCGGGATGTTTTTGTTTAAAAATGCTGGTAAGAGATCACAAACACTGTTTGAATTAATATATTGTATTATATATGTATATAACGCCATTAATTATTTATTTATTTATTTATAAAATATTTTACCAGGAAGTAATACATTGAGAGTTACCTCTCGTTTTCAAGTATGTCCTGGGCACAGAGTAAAACAAAATAATACATGGTTACAAATACAGTTACATAAATGAACAAGGTATACATTATATACAAGACATTGCATGCACAGTTAAAGAAAATATATATTATGAGCGTATGAAACAGTTACAGACCAGATTAAAGTGTGAGACAGCCTTAGATTTGAAAGAACTTAAGCTGGTGGTGGATATGAGAGTCTCTGGTAGGTTGTTCCAGTTTTGGGGTGCACGGAAGGAGAAGGAGGAACGTCCGGATACTTTGTTGAGTCTTGGGACCATGAATAGTCTTTTGGAGTCTGATCTCAGGTGATAGGTACTGCATGTGGTAGGGGTGAGGAGCTTGTTCAGGTAGCTGGGTAGCTTGCCCAGAAAGTATTTGAGGGTGAGACAGGAAAGGTGAACTTTGCGCCTAGACTCTAGTGATGACCAATCTAGTTCTTTGAGCATTTCGCAGTGATGTGTGTTGTAGTTGCATTGGAGAACAAAACGACAAATTGAATTGTAGAGGGTGTCAAGTTTGCTAAGGTGGGTTTGAGGAGCCGAGCCATATACTATGTCTCCATAGTCAATAATTGGCATTAGCATCTGCTGTGCAATACGCTTTCTGACCAGGAGACTTAGGGAGGATTTGTTCCTGTAAAGTACCCCTAGTTTGGCATAGGTCTTGGTTGTCAGGGTATCAATGTGCATCCCGAATGTTAAGTGGGAGTCAAACCATAAGCCCAGGTATTTAAAACTAGTGACAGGTGTTAGGGTGGTTTTAGCGTTGGTTCTAATCAGGAGCTCAGTCACTGGAAGCTTTACAAATTGAGTCTTGGTCCCAAATACCATTGTTACCGTCTTGTCAGTGTTTAAAAACAGTTTGTTTTGGGAAATCCAGTTTTCGAGTCTCAAAAAGTCAGTCTGAAGTATGTGTTGAAGGTCAGAGAGGCTATGGCTGTGTGCATACAGGATTGTGTCATCTGCATACATGTGTATTGAGGCTTCCTTACAAGCTGTGGGAAGATCATTAATGAATACTGAGAAGAGTAGGGGCCCCAGAACAGAGCCTTGCGGGACACCACAGGTGATATCCAGGGGGTTGGAGTTAGAGCCTGAGATGGACACATGTTGGGATCTTCCTGATAGGTAGGACTGAAACCAGTTTAAAGCATGTTTCCCTATTCCAGAGCTCTGGAGTTTGTTAAGCAGGATAACATGATCAACTGTGTCAAAAGCCTTTGCAAAATCTAGGAATACTGCACCAGTGAGTTGTCCCCGTTCCATTCCGCACTGGATTTCATTGCAAACTTTTAGCAGGGTAGTTACGGTGGAGTGTTTGGGACGAAACCCAGACTGGAATTGGCTAGGGAAATTTGTCTTGGTGTAGAAATCGCTTAATTGGGAGTGGACACATTTTTCCATAACTTTGGATAGAATTGGGAGAAGTGAGATTGGCCTGTAGTTTGAGACAGTGTTTTTGTCCCCACTTTTGAAGATTGGGACAACTCTGGCAGTTTTCCAGGTCTTAGGGATATGGCCTGCAGACAGGATAGAGTTGACTATGGACGCAATTGGTTTGGCAATGGCTGGGGCACCAAGTCGTAGGAACCTAGATTGTAGTAAGTCAGGTCCACATTGGCTGCTTAGTTTTAGTTTGAGGAGCGCTTGTGTAATCTCCTCTTCAGATACTGGGCTAAATTGAAAAGTGTGGGCAGTGTTGGGAGGGGGTGGGACTATAGGGGTACTCCCAGGATGAGATTCAGGTTTGGGGTTTGTGCTGCGTTTCGCTAATAAGTTAGTGGCACACCCCACAAAGTAATCATTGAATGCATTTGCAATGTCAGTGGGGTTTGTCAGAGTAATATCCCCCTTAGTGATATTACTTGGTTGTTGATGGTTAGGAGGCTGGAATATATTGTTGATAACCTTCCAGAAGTTAGCTGGGTTTGATGTATTTTGGTGGAGATTGTCAGAGTAATATTGTGCTTTTGCATACCTTGTTTGCCTTGTGCACACGTTCCGCAGGCATCTGTAGTGATTGAGATCCTTGGTAGTGCCAGTTACTTTGTAGCTTTTCCACAAGGCATCCCTGAACTGGTAGAGTGCTATAAGGTCAGGTGTAACTCATGGAAGGTGGGCCCCCCGTACCCTTATTTTGCGTAGTGGAGCATGGGTATCGCAGAGTTTTAAGAACTCGGATTGGAAATAGTCGAGCGCAGAGTCAGGGTCGGGGATTAAATCGATTCTGTGCCATGGGCAGTTGGTAAGGTCATCCAGAAACTGTTGTGGGTTAAAGTTTTTAAATGTTCTAGTGAGGAGAACTTTAGGGCTTGAATGGGGCGGTTTAATTTTCCTTACACAGTACACTATTGCATGGTCACTGAAAATATCAGGAAGGATGCCAGAGGATTGGATTCTGCTGGGGTTTGAGGAGAGAATCCAGTCTAGCAAGGAATGGTTATGCGACTTCAGGTTTATTCGTGTGGGTTGGGAAATGAGTTGCGATAGGTTAAGTGACTTGAGTTGTATCTGGATTTTGTGGTTTTTAGGGTCAAGCCAATTGAAGTTGAAATCCCCTAGAACTAGCAGCTCACTCTTCTCATTCAGAGAGGAAATGGAGGCAAGAAATTGGGTGATATCAGTGAAGGATTGTAGAGGGGCTTTAGGGGGGCGGTAGATGCCAGCAAGCAAGATGGGCTTAGAAAAGGGGAGGCAGATTTTGCCAACTAGAGTTTCAAAAGAGGGTGGACTTGGTGGGCAATGTAACAGTGTAAATTGTAAGGTGTCTGCAATATAAAATAACACCCCTCCTCCTCTCTTTGACCTATCTCTCCTAAAAATGGAGTATCCCTGAATGGCGATATTTGCATCAGGGGTTTTAGAGGATAGCCATGTTTCTGTAAGAACGATGGCTTTGGGTTTATGCATAAGGCACCATGCCCTTAGTTCATCCAGTTTGGGCAGCAGGCTCCGGATGTTTATATGGGCGACAGATAGCCCTTTTTGGAATTTAAAGGTGGAATTAATGTACATAGCGCTTCAAAAGGAGAGTGTCTGTGGTGGCAGATGCTGCGGGGAGGTTGAGTGGTGTGAGCGGAGTGTGTTGATATCTGTCTTTTAGCAGCATGGAGGTCATCAGTTATTTTAGCGAGAATTGTCTACGTTAAATAAGCAGTGTAGAAGCCATACAAGACAGGTAGGGTCAAGCTTGCTGTTTTTTTAGTCATGCTATAACTGTTGCATGTTTGAAGATATTTTGTTTAGTTTAAGAGAGGGCATAGTTAAAACGGGATAGCATAAAATTGTATTAATGGAAGTTTGCAGGAATATGAGATTTCTTTCAGAAGGCATTCAGGGGAATGAGTGGAAGAATATTGCATGCTCTTGTTGGTTTTTATAAGTAATTTGAAATATTCCCGTTATTTAATTTTTGAAAGACCATACAAAATGCAGTTAATATGAATTAGACAGCGAAACCCGTTATCTGCTATTTGTACTTTGAGGTTTCTGGCTGTTTTCCCAGAAAAAAAAAAAGCGCTTTGAAAATTATTATTTTTTTCTTTTTAAAGTCAGAGTGTCTTTTAAAGTTAATGCTGGCCGTGTGCTCAGCACTTTGCAAAGAGTTCAAAATTATATGTCTATTTTAAAAGGAAATCTTTTGCTCAGGATTTCAGGATTTTTCTTATATTTACAGGATTTCTATTGTGAATGCCACAGTTGTTAAAAGACCTACTGCAGGTTTTTTTTCTTTTAACACAAGCAGTAAATATTTTTATAGTCACTACACATACAAATCTATTTACCAGTTAGATAATATATGAACAAAAGAGTTGAGATACATAGGTTATTGAAGGACTCTCTGAAATCCCTATAGAGGATCCAGACCTTGATATGTTGTAAATGATATACAATGCACAGCAGGTTCAGAATTTATTATAGCAATGTTAACTCCAAGGGCTCTTGCAGTAATAAAAAGTTGCTGCCTATACTATTAACAGGGCTGACAGGCCCCTGGTAAAAAATAATAATACCTTTGCAGATGTCACAGCAAAGCAGGTAGCAAGCCGTCCCTATGTTGAGGGATATATCATATCTGCCAAATTTATAATTTTGTAACCATTTATTCGTTTTTGGGTATGTCCTGGACATAGAGTTAAAGGACAGGGGATATATAATTGCATAGTGAACAGGGTATATATTATATACAAGGCATTTCACATTTTTAGCAGAATAGTTACAGTGGAGTGTTTGAGGTAAAAGCCAGGAGTGACTGTGGGTGTGGGACAATAGCCATGAGTGCAGGCTGTTGGGATGCTTGATTTGTGGGGCGAGTTTTAAGGTTAGTTAGTATTAAATGACTAAAAGGTTGACACCATTTGCATCAGAGGAGATGGCAGATGGCAGTTAGGTATGAATGAGAGTAAGTGTGTATTGGGAGAAGAGAGATTGATTTGTAGTTTGAGACAGTGTTTTTGTCCCCATTTTTGAAGATTGGGACAACTCTGGCAGTTTTCCAGGTCTTAGGGATATGGCCTGCAGACAGGATAGAGTTGATTATGGAAGCAATTGGTTTGGCACAGGCTGAGGTACCAAGTTTTAGGAACTTGGATTGTAGCAAAGTCAAGTCCACATTGGTTGCTTAGTTTAAAATTTGAGGAGCGTTAATAGGGAATATCTCTGTTTAATATGTGGATGCTAATAATAGTAGTAACCATATTCATACAGAATTTATTTCTAGGTATAAATTCTCTCCCTATGAGACACTTATGGGATGAGTTATGACCATCAGCAGTTCAAAGTAACGAATTAAGGACCATGTTATTGGTAATAAAACAATTAATAAGTATTGCATGCAACTAATATATATTTTTGAGTCTCTCTAGGCACAGGTTAAAGCTGAAAGTGCACCTACGCGAGACGGGTTAATGGTCAAGCATTTTCTACGCAAGCACGCTCTTCATCCCAGATGAAAAGGCCATTTAAATACTACTCATCACCAGCATTGCAGTAAAAATTTCTTATCATTATGGATACACATCACGCACGTCAAAATAGTGCCAGCCTAGGCACAAAAAGCTAATAAAGACAAAGACATAGCACCTGCAAATAAGTGTTTTGATGGACACAATACTCTCTGACCACTAATCATCAAGGGAGAAAGGTTATAGGCAAAAATGTCCAGGCCTCAACACACGAACTTTGAACTTTTTATTTTTACAGGTTTTTATTATTTTTCAGTTACAAATGTATGCTCTATTATGTTTGTGTAAGTGGCGTCCCATAAGGATGACAAAATAGTATAAGGTATTATTTGTTTAACTCTGTTTATTTTGTTTGGATTTATAGGTTAATAGAATCTCCCTGAAGAATGATATCCCAGTGGGAGAATGCTTTATCAGTCAAACACACGGTTATGTTAATTGCTCACAGGTAGAGTTAGAAACAAAAGAGAGACACCCAATACACAAGTGCTAAAAAGTAGTCTATGGGAAGAATAAGTTTCAGGGAATTTATTTCCAAATGTAGGAGATGGATTACTGTATGACTGGTTTACAGGGATATCCTAAATCATACAACCACAGACATTTACTCACTTAACCAAGAATAGGTTTAGTTTAAATTAATGGCTCCGCAGAATAAAATAGCTCTAGACTATATTTTAGCCTCAAAAGGAGAGGCTTGTATGCGTCCTAGTTAAAGCGCAATGTTGTGTATTTATCCAGGATTTAGGGACCATGGGGACTTGGTGGTTGGATTGATTTGCTTTGAGCGAAGCTAGCGAATGTTTTTGTATGTGTGTGTGTTTGTCCTATTCATTGCTCTCTATGTATTAAGTACAGCAAAACTCTGATCCAGAAGTGCGTTGCAACCCCCACCGACGCTATGCCTCTCTGCGGTGATGATGTCGCCAGTCCCCCAGAAGAAGAGACCGAAGAAGACATCAACTGGGCTGATATAATGGCCGGAAAAGAAAGGAATGAAGTTATGCACAACTTGGACACCTTGGTCCATCAGGACTATGAAATGGTTAACTGTTCTGTTCTTTAAATAGACTGTCTCTTAAGGATATGGGGGGACTGAGAAGACTGGATATGAGGAAGGTGGGAGGTCACCAAGGGCCGTGAGTCAACCACAAGGAAAGGATCACAAGTCAGCCATTTTGACCATAGCATCCATCTTGGTCCGTTTTGCCATTCTGAGTAAATGCAGTATGAAAGATGCGTGCAAGAAGAATGTTTGTGCAGTCGCTCTTAGCAGAAATTACCCCCCACCAATTCTCACAAATAGCTGACCCTTAAATGATGTGACATATTGAGATGTAAGCCATTTTCTAATCTATAGAAATATTTAATGTTATATATATATATATCTCTATTGGTTTTGTGGCATGTGGGACATTAAGATTGTACCCTGCAAGCACACTGCCCCTTGTTATCTGGGTTTCATCCATCCCACTTTCTATGTATCTGACACGTTACCCCAAGGGAGGCTGAGAAATCGAAAAGATCTGACCAGGACCATTAGTCCAACCCGCATTGCAGCTAGGGTTTTTATACCTAGTTTAGGTGTTTTGGATCTCTATTCTAAATTAAGTGATCTTATGGTAAATATTGATGATGCTCTTTATCAGACAAGTGATGCTATTATCCGTTTGACTAATGAACAAGAGCAGATCCGAACAATATCATTACAGAATAGAATGGCTCTTGATTATCTGCTAGCCTCACAAGGAGGTGTTTGTAAACTTGTAGGACAGAAGTGCTGTGCCTATATTGAAGATGAGTCTGGCGCTATTCATAAAGATATGGATAAGTTACAGGAAATTCAGGCAAGGATACGTAAAGAATCCTCAGGCCTTAACTTAAATTGGATGTCAGGACTCACTAGTTGGATCGGAGAATTGGGTATGAAAATTCTCTATGGTTTTATTGTAGTGATTAGCATAATCGCAGCAATTTTTGTTATTTTTCACTGTGCTAAGTGTGCAATGCTTTCATTTGTCTCAAGGAAACCTTCCGTTTCATCTCACGCCATGTATGCAACTAATAATTCATATGTGGCCATGAACAGAGTCTATGATACTATTGGTCCCCATAAGGCCATAGTCATAGAGAAGGGTGTTTGTTCTTTTAGAGAACAAAAAGGAGGGAATTGTTAGGACCAGTATGTCAGGCCAGAATCTGCACTTGTGTTAAGCTTCCATTTTGTCTGATCATAACTAGTTAAGATTCTGTAGTCAGCCTTTTGCTGAAATATAATTCCTAAATGCACTCGGTTTTTGCCAAATTGCATTTCCTTTCTTCCTGCTCAGGATATTGCTAAGATAGTTTTTGTATCAACAGTCTCATACTGTTCTAGTTAGAATATAATAGAATGGTTCTCTGCAAGAAGCAAAATAATATAATTAGTTGCTAAAGATTCAAGGTCTCTTTTCCCAATCGCAGATTATAGTGTGGGTGCGGAGAACATACAGTGTTACCAGTGTGTGGTGCTTTACCTGCTTGGCTCACAGGAGGGCTGAGCTTCCGCCATGGGGAACCTGGGGCAATTATGATATTATGAGTAACCACTTACTCGGTGCAGCGCCTCCACCTGCGATGGCTCCCACCAGAGTGGGAGTAATTCCTCGCAGGACAAATACAATAATCACATTCACTGTGTGTATAATAACCAATACCTTTTACTAACGTGCAAAGCAAACATGTAACATCAATACCACAATAACAGGTGTCCCTCTCTAGAGGAGACACTAACTACTGCGTCGTGCAGGACGCTTTCCCAACACCAGGTGATCCCACCCAGTGTCCAAAGAATCCCCACCCAATGTCCCGCACTCTTACAGAGAGAGGCAATGGGTGACTGCGCAGTCACTATTATACTAAGGGCCCGTTGGTGCACTTGTGTATGTATAGTACCAGCCGAGCACTCCGGTGCTCGGAGCAGCGACAGCTTCGCAAAGGATCAGTCGTTCTGGGATCCCGTCTGCTCCGGTCCGGTGAATCCTTGCTTGGGGTCCCCCAGGGGCGATCCCACCCTGGAGATAGTCTCTGGGTACCGACTTGCGCCCAAGTCGTCTCTCGTGGAGCACAGCGTCCACTGTGTCCCTGTTTATCACTGGCACTACGTGACACGGTCCCTAACCTAGGGCCTGTCCCTGTAGAACCACAAGCTGGGGAATGAGGACCTACCTGGGACCTAAGGGGTTAATGGCCTATCCCGTCCCCCAAGCTCTTCCCGGTCCTGACTCTAACTAACTACTAGCACTCGCAGCACTTGCAGTAACGCGCTACAACCTACTCGCTACCTGCAGCTAACGTACTGCACTAACACTGTGCCTGCCTGTCAGACCTCACAGCACTGACAGCCGTGACTCTGACAAGACAGCACTACACTAAGGCAGAGTCCCTAACTGGGGCCGTCCCTTACCAATTACCCACTAACCTGGTGGGGAGTTGGGGCCTACCTGGGGTGTGGGTACTTATCTGGGTGCAGGAGCTGCACTCGCTCCCCGCACCCTTCCTTCCCTCACAGCTCCCCAGCTCCAACTGACTCGCGTGCTGCAATCCCGCGAAAATGTATCTACTTGCCTGCCTGGAGATCCTAAGCCCTATTGGCTCCCTGGCAGCACATGGGGCGCGCAGAGGCTCCTGGGACTCGTAGTCCCTGTCTAGAGCCTTCCCTGGTAGGCTAGGGCTTCGCGGGCTTTCTCTCCACTGTCCTGCACCTGCACAATCTCTCTGGGGCTGCCGCAACCTTTCCTGGGCTGTTCTCCCCCTCGCACTACTTCTCCCTGGCTCTTGGGGCTTCCTTGCGCATGCGCAATCACTGCACATGCGCGAGTATCCGGGCAATGGCGGCGCCCTCACCGCCCGGCTCCGGGAGCGCCGGGAGCCCGATGACGTGATCGCGGCCTTGGCAACCGGCCACACGCGTCCCCGGCAACCCCAGAGCCGGAGCCTGACCGCCCTCACCCCTGCGATCGGCTCGCGGGGCCGCCCTGAGACTCGACGGTACCAGCAATCGCGCTCGAGGTGAGGAGGGTGCTGACACCTAAGGGAGACCTGGCTACATCTGTATCGTTTTTTTTGTGACCTTTCATTTTATTATCTATATTTATCCCTAGGAACTCTGTGACTTCAGTCAGTAGATTCCTTTGGATCTTTCTCATATGTACCAGTGCACATATAGCACCTCTTTGCCACTCTCTGAGACATACATGGGCCCATTCATAATACATCTGTAGCCAAGTCTCCTTGGACTATCATTCCCTGACCCTGGTTCCCCTTTAAGTCCCCTTAAAGTGTGGGCAGTGTGGGCATGATTTCTATGGGTCTGCTTTACGTTCAGTTTGTGTTGTTATGTTGTTCAGCATGCATGAGCAATACAGTTATGAGTGGCCTCTCACTGAAGTAAGGGGGGCCTATGACACAAATAGGCTGGCTTACTAGCCACTCCCCATGGAAGGGAGGGGGTTCTTCTATGTTGTGTAGAGCAGTGAGTGTGAATTAGTTCTATCTGGGATAGTGGTTAGAGAAGGATGTTCTTCTGGAAGAGATGCCAGAGTATACAGATACTGGAGAGAGGTCTTTGCTAGAGAAGTGGCTGAGGCCTAGTCCAAGATGGGATAGGGAACAGTGATGTACAATTCAGTGCATGTACTATGAAGATGAATAACCCTCAGTCAAACATACATCTGGTGTTGTCCTTGAAACATGGTAATGACTAAAGGAAGAAGATTTGTCCATGAGGTGCATCCTGAAGCCTCAGGATCCTCTTGGATGGAGGTGCTGACCACTGAGTAAAGATCAACCTGAATCTGTCCTACTACTCCCCACACCACCACAGAGATCTCCGGCCTTCTGTTTACCTGCAGGTGTGCACCACCAGCAGCAGAAACACACCGGTAGCAGTACATTAGGGGAAGAGGGCTACACATCTAATTATTTTTGACAATTAATATTCTATCTGTTGAGTGGTGTTTGCTCTTGCTTGTTCTTACTGCATATTTATATTGATCCAGAGGAAGGCAAACTGACACTTGTAATTGCAATCAGATCTCTCCTTGGATCAACAGCCTTTCCATGTTTAACTTACTGTGTTATACCCTTGTCTATATTTATTTTGTAAAAATATGTCTAAGCTTTTCTTAAAGATATCTGTTGTGTCTGCCATTGCAGTCTCGATCAGTAGTACAATCCACATTTTCACTGCCCTGTAAATAGTCATACTATGTACGATTTTCCATCCCCTTTATTAATACGGTGGGGTTCTCTGCACATTTCCACTTCCATAATGTCATTCTTAGGGATTGGTGCCCAAACTATACTCCATATTCATGATTAAAATGAAAAGAGTGGGTGTTTTATTACAAACTGCTGCGACTTATAATTATTATTAACGTGTGGCTGGCAGCCAAACGGTTACATTCTCATTGGGAGAGCGTTTATTCTATCTGACAGACTGTGCCTTTACAGTCATTTTTATTACACGTTTATTGGGTTAACCAAGCAGGTTTTAAATTCACCTCCTCCCTGTCATCTATTACAATATTGCTACTTACAGTCAGTATGTGCCAGATATCTCCGTACACATTTGGACAAGGTTACACTTTTTCTCCCACTGAGGATGCATCTATTAAATATATATATTTGTATCTAAAGCCCTCTCCCGCCTTCAACCTTTTTCACTGACTGCCCCACACCTCTGGAATGCCCTTCCCCTCAGTACCCGACTAGCACCCTCTCTATACACCTTTAAGACCCACCTTAAGACACACTTGCTTAAAGAAGCATATGAATAGCACTGTGGATATTCTGAACACATGATACATAAAGCTTGGCCTCCTGCAGACGCACTTACCAGAACTCCCTCCTACTGTCTCTGTACGTTCTCCCTACCTACCAATTAGACTGTAAGCTCCTCGGGGCAGGGACTCCTCTTCCTTAATGTTACTTTGATGTCTAAAGCACTTATTCCCATGATCTGTTATTTATATTATCTGTTATTTATTTGATTACCATGTGTATTACTACTGTGAAACGCTATGTACACTAATGGCGCTATATAAATAAAGACATACAATACATTTTCTCATTTATTTGTTGTTGAGGTTTAAAAGTTAAAAGTTACCCAGCTTTTCACCCCATGCCCACAATCAGCGGGTCCTGGCTTTGTCTCCGTTTACAATACTTTCTTAACGACAGCTTATTACAAATGTGTTCAATGTTAGAAATTGTACAGGGTACTTAGCAGCCTATTTTGAATACTCATTTTTTTATACAATACATTATCTAACGTAAGGCTACAAAGGATCCAGCTGTTATACTTTTTTTCTGGTTGCTGTAGAACAACATTTGATTGATTTTTTTTACTAATGGATGCATTCAGTGGCCAGAACGCACTCGAAACACTTTTTTGCTTTATTAAGTTTCATTCTGTATTTCTCTTTCTTTGTTTTTCATGCAATCATTTCTTGCTGGTGCACAGTGAACTTTCTCTCTTCAATAGATTCAGTGGGGACCTTCACCCCTTCTTATCTGACACACAAACTGCTATGGGGGTTCTCTCCTCTTTCCATCCCTTCTTCCTCTTTACCCCTCTACTTTTTTTTTCCATAGCCCAATACGTTTAATGTAGACATATTCAATGTTAAAGGACCAAATAGTCCACAGATAAGGAAATATGCACTATTGGAAGTTTTTCTCTCTCTGTGAATCTTTATAGTAGTGTGGAGCCATTCCTTGGGACACTATCTAAACGGGGATCTGTCCCTAACTGGAAAACAATGAAGGGAATCCTTACCATATAATAGACATATCTATGTAGCGGGGTACCCCCTGGCTACTAAATCTACCCTATGGGCTGGCAGTAAACCCTGGTGTGCACAGGTTTGCCAGTAGTTATCATGGGGTTTTCCTCCTTCATCCTTGGTGCTGCACTTGAGTGACTGCAGGGGGTGGCATATCCTGTTGTGGCTGGGCCAACGGGATGCCCGCCCTCTATCTGTACTTAAGGGCATGACTGCCCTAAAGTTAGTCATTTTTGTCCTTCCCCATGAGGAAAGCAGGTCGTGACTGGGAGCCTGAGATTGGGGCCTTCCCATGTGCTCTTCCCTCCGGGGATGAGTAGAGTGACTATACCTCTTCTCCGCAAGGGAGGTGAGGAAGAGCTAGGACGGCTGCGGGTGCCCTAGGCCCGTAGTGACTGTCCAGGGACTATCTCCGGTGATACCTGAGAGAAAAGACTGTGATCCGGCAGGTGAAGGCCGAGTACCTGTATTACTGCACTGAGTAGTAATAAACCCGTTCCTGTTTTGCAATATACCTCCTGCCTGGTGTATGATCTAATTGGAGGGAGAGTTACAGTTCTACCGTGGGAGATCGCCTCCATATCCCTGGAGCCTACGGCAGATGGGGGCGCTGCACTGCTAAGTATTACGTGGGGTATGGACCCCAGAAGCCTGTTCCTGTGGTGTCCCCAAGTCACCGCGGACGACTCAGCCCTCTTGTTACCAGCAGGTATGCACCACAAACACCCAGTAATGGCCCCGAGAAACTGCTGCACACCAAATACTGTATATGAAATAATATAAGATACAAATACCGGTGCTCCTGGTTCAGGATTCTCTGTGATAATCCAATATTCAACGAAAGGTGTAAAGAACAGGGCTCCACGGATTTTTAATACACTATTTATTGCCAACAAAATGACTTGATGTTTCAGCCACACATGGCCGTTCTCAAAAGCAGATGTTTATATTACATACAGTATTCTATTTTATTTAGTAGTGTATTGTTATTTATTTTAGTGGGACCACAGAGGGGGATCCCAGCAAGGACAGGATTCATCAGCCCTCGTGGAGGAGGTGCATGGGTACTGCATACCAGAACATCAGGAAGAACCTGACAAGAGGAGTTAAGTAAATGGGCCCTCTCATAGGGGCCTATTCTAGTAGCTTCAATAAGGGACTTATCGAGAATTTTGCGAACTTCTCGATTGAGTTTGCAAGTGTAGCTATTCAGAAAGCTCAGATAACATGCCAAACTCGCTCAAGAAGGGCTTCTTCCTGATCAGTCGCTCTCCCGCTCAGACAAACCCGTGCGGGAGGTCAAAAAATGCTCAAATTCGCATTTTTGGTGAAATTGAGCTATTCAAGTAGCTCTGAGATGCACATCGTGGCTGCAACTCCCAGATTCTGACCTCGTGGCAGGTGGCGGAAGTGAAACTTCTTTGCGCGCACCTACCACATGATAAAAACTCCCTGGCAGTAAAGGAACTGCATGGCGATGGAAGTGACGTCACTGCTGGCAGAAGAGGCCATCAGTGACGTCAGTGTTGCCAGCTTCCAACAGAAGCAGTCACCGGAGAGGAAGAAGGCAGCCGGGGGGGAGAGAAGAGACATACACACCAGCAGAGATGAAGGCAGCACTGGATCCATGGGTGAGAGAGAGGACACACACAAAATCCGTCTGGCAGCGCTGGATCCATGGGTGGGAGAGAAGACACACACACCGCCGTGTCCCCGCAGCAGTGTTGCCACCTTGCACCAGTGAGGATGAAGGCAGCGCTGGGTCCATGGGGGAGAGGGAGAGGAGACTCACAAAATCCAGCCGCTGTGTTCGCAGCTCCGCTGGGGGGAGGGAGTGAGGGCTGCCCCTGGCTGGGGGACTCAGACAGGGACATCGCGTCCTTCCTGTCCGGTGAAGAGGAAGGTGGCGGGTTTGGATCCTGTGGATCCCCCCCACCCCAACGAGTGAGCCGCCGACACCCACGATCACCGGTCCTGTGCCTCGGTTCCCCTGAAATCACCTCCTCTTCGGCTGGAAGATCCGTCCGCCGTGTCCCCGCACCTCCACCGGGGGAGGAGAGAGGGTGGGCTGGCTCCGGCTGGACGCGCTGGCACACCAGCAGCATGACACCGAGACCAGACACACACACAGACACATACACAGACTGACTGGCACTCACACACACACTGACACTCTCACACACACACAGACACACTGACTGATACACACACACTGACTCACACAGACTGACACACACACACAGACTGACACACACACACACACACTGACTCACGCACACACTGACTGACACGCTGACACACAAGGAATTCACAGTTAGTATAAATATAGAAGTGCAAATAGCTAAAACACATGTTCTAAGTCAAACAGTGCGTTTTGGCACTGAAATTATGTTTTGATTTTTAATTAAAACCATCACCATTGGGGGCGTGTCCAGCAGCCGAACTGAGAAGCAGCGCAGCCACAGAGCTCCGTGCTGCAGCAAGCGAAAGTATACTACAAAGCCCCCCAAAACACATTAAAGAGCAGCGAAAAAGTGCCCCACGGGTGAGGGAGACCCACTTCGCACCCCGTGTAGTCTCGTGGCGGCAATCCGAGCGGGCAGTGAGCGCGGATGCGCGAAAGAAAACCGGAGCCCCAGAACCCCTCCAGACGCGGTCGCCAAGATGGCCGCCGGGCGCGACTGATAGAGCCCAGAAGCGGCGGTACTCAACCAGAGAACCTGCTCGGCGAGAGAGGTAGGAGGGGAAGTGGAGAGGGCTCTGACTAACGGGAGCCACAGCCAAGTTAGGCAGAGAGAGAGGGAGAGGGAGGGCAGCCACTGCATAACAGCTGGGCTGGTGAAGCGTGGAGCGGAGGCCTATTATCCTGCACACTGAAGGAGAGCTGGCAGATGTGAGCCTGCCCCTACCCCTGGCTTCCACACCAGAACTACCTAAGAGCAGCCCTGGCCAAGAGTGAGGGTACTTGAGGGTGCCCCCCCCCCCCCCAACAAGATATCGCAGCGAGCAGATAACGAGTCCAAAAGTAAAGAATTAAAAAGCATATTTTACACCTAAGATGGCCGCCGGTGACCTGTGACTGGGGAGAGAGAGGAAAACCCAGAGAGGCCTGTAGGAGGCCCTATTGAACAATAGACTGCATACCACGGGCACTACCTGAACATCAAAGCCCGAAACCAGACGCTGAACAGCCGTGCACATGCACGCCCCTGCCCCCCCTCCCAACCCCCAACAAAATTCTAAAGAACCAGGGTCTATACATTTAGTCCCATGCACTAGCAAAATGTCCAAGTGAGGGGATGCAACGGTGGTACTGAGATAAGCCCAGAAAAAGGACAAGATTCACACTGTCTCCATAATTTAATGCAGCCAAACAAATTATAAAAAGAAAGATCGAGGACTGACTTACTTCCAGAACCCCCAGCTACGTACCGGCGACATGGCTCCCCCCAGAAAGTCAGGGAAACCGGAACCCTCCACGTTTTTTGTGAAAAGAAGAGCAACGCCTTCACTAACAGGCAAGGGGAAAGCAGCACAAGCCCAAGACCAAGAGGAAACGGACTCAGGCTCGGATGCAGATCAAAACCCAGATATCAGGAACGAACTAAAAGCCTGAGTCAAAGAAATAAAGCAGACGTTCCATGAGGAGCTGCAAAGCGCAATGAAGAGCCTCCACACTAAAGTCGTGGAGGTAGAAGAACGGACAACACGGCTGGAGGTAGCCATGGAAGCGGTCACCGAAAAGCAAGTGGAGACTGACGGAGATATATCCCAAATGAAAGAACAGATAGCCCGACTCCAAGACGACCAAGAAGAGGCAGAGAATAGATCACAAAGGAACAATCTCAGAATTCGAAACATCCCAGAGTCAGTCCTCAATGAAGAAATCAAGCCCTACCTTAACAGGCTATTCCAGAGTATTCTCCCAGAAGCTACCAATGCTAAGCTGGAATTGGACAGAGCCCGCAGAATATACAGACCGAAAGAATTCGAAAACAGAGGACCCAGAGACATAATTACAAGGTTCCACTATTTCACCACCAAAGAGGAAATATTCAACAAAGTCAGAAACCTAGACAAGATTCCTTTTGAAGATGCAGAACTGCAGATCTTCTCGGATCTCGCGCCAACAACAATCGCTAAAAGACGCGAACTCAAGGAAATTACAGGTTACCCGAGGAGTAAGGACGTCAGATACAGATGGGGCTTCCCCTTTCGCCTTCAAGCTTCACACAAGGGAAAACAAGCCACCTTAAGAACCCCAGAGGAAGGACCGGAATTCATCTCCGCGTTGGGCTTAGAGATCCCAGAGGAATTGAGGAGAGACACAGCGAGGGCACCTCCGCAACCGAGACGAGAAAGGTGGTCCAGAGTGCCAACGAACCCAAGATAGCCTAACAAGCCCCAAACATTGAGGTTTAATAACTCGAACTTGGCAAAGCTTTCAGAGCACAGGAGAGACAAGCCCACCTCAATTGATGCCCCCAGCCCTGACCTTTTATGCCGATCCAAATAAAAGGATGCGAACAACTGGGGGCATGAGGAAGGGAAAAAGAGAACAGAATAATGAAACAACTGATTGTATAAGGAATAAGCCATTATTATTCCTTCAAAGACTCTGCTTAGCTTAGCTAACAATATAACTGTGTTTTACTGTACGTTATGTTTGATTCAAAAGTTTTACTGTTGTGTTTTATCTCCCTATATATGTGTTTTAGTTCCAGTCAGCTCTATTAGAAAAGAAGGTTACCCAGCAAACCGCACATCCGGCGTGGGTCCAAGCAGAGATGATGACTGTATACGTTCACAACCTTTCAGACTGCAAGTACCACATTGCACCCCACACACACACACACACCTTTCACTTTTTCTTGACTCTGCATGTCCCAAATACCCCAAACGCAGAGTCAAAGGCCCAAAGCACCAGAGGGCCCTACCCCATACCATGTTAAAACTCCCCAAGGTTACTTTTGTTTCCCCCCACTCCACCCCCCCCCCCCCCCCCATCCCACCCTAACTGGAATACACTTGTATACATCCAAAAAGACACAATCAAAAAACAAGCTAAGATAAGGCCCCGAAAACCAGAAAATCTCCACAAGGCACCCAATAATAAAAAGGTGGCCCTAGCGAATACCTCCACATGGTATTTTAAATAAGAATATGGCTAAATTATTAAAAGTAACTACCCAGCATGTAAAGGGTCTGAACTCTCCCATGAAAAGGAGACTACTGTTCAGGGATCTCAAAGCTAGACAAAGCGACATACACATGATCCAAGAAACACATCTAAATAGAGAAGACACGGTTAGGTTAAGAGACAGAAACTTTCACCAAATCTACCACTCACCAGCGATAGATAAAAAAGCAGGAGTAGCCACAGTGATTAGAACCAGCGTCCCCTTTGAAATAGAAAAAATAAAAAGAGATCGGACCGGCCGAATGTTAATTGTATCAGGCAAAATAGGCACAGTTGAACTAACACTAGTATGTCTATATGCCCCTAATACTGACTAGGAAAGCTACATCAACAAGGCCTTCAATGTGATAAACCAAAACAAGAAGGGTTATTTAATATTTGGAGGTGATTTTAACACAGTTATAGACTGCAATTAAGGCAAGGCGAGACTCACGAGCAAGGAGCACCACTCGAGATTGAAGAGCTCAATCGCCCTTAAACAAAGTATAAGAACGAATGGGTTGGTCGACTCTTGGAGACTAATGAACCCCATAACTAAAAGATTTACCTTCTACTCGGCCCCGCACAGGCAATACACCCGTATCGACTATATCTTTATATCTAGAGAACTGTCTGACCGGATAACAAAAGCAGAAATAGACAATATAACATGGTCAGACCATGCCCCGGTATCATTAACCATAAGAGACCTACACCAAAGGCCAACAGGCACACTTTGGCTTATGAATCACCTTCTACTCAGGATACCAGAAACCAAAAAAGCCATAGGGCCGCCATACGGGATTATTTCTCACTACATGATAACGGGCAAGTCAGTGACTGCACACTATGGGCAGCGCACAAAGCCACTCTTAGAGGTAAAACAACCAGCATTGCCTCTCATAGGAAAAGGGAGAAAAATAAGAGGATAAACAGCCTCAATAATAGTACAGTATTAGAAAAAATGAGGAGACTTACCAACAAAACCCAACAGATACCGTTAGAGTCATGATTGATAAAGATAGATCAGAACTTAAAAACATACTGATAGAAGACACTGAGAAAGCAATGAGATGGACAAATCAGACCTATTATGAAAAAGGCAATAAGGCAGACAGACAACTAGCGGCCAAACTCCAAAATAAATCAGCGAGCCTTAATATATATAGCATTAAAACCAACCAAAACAATTTAACATATAACCCAGCCGAAATTAACAAAGAGTTCGTTCAATATTATAGTGACTTATATAACTTGACAAACCCGGACAGAGACAACAGGGAGTTAGAAACAAAACTAGATGAATACATAAAAGGATCAAAATTAACCAAATTGGATGAATCAGAATCTACCCAACTAGGAGTCCCAATAACATTTGAGGAGGTATCAGCAGCTATTAAATCTCTCAAGAACTCTAAGGCCCCGGGCCCAGGCGGGTTTACTGACTTCTAGTATAAGAAATTTGAAAATACAGGCAGTCCTCGTTTTACAACGCTTCGCTTTACAACGAATGGCTTATCCAACGCTATGCAATGCATACCTATATTCATTTTTACAATGCCAAAATGGCTTATCCAACGCTCTTACGACGCTTTGCAACATTGCAAAGCATCGTAAGAGCGTATATATATAATATTATACTATATAATATTATATTATACTATATAATATATTATTTATTATGTTATATTGTATATATAATACAGTATGCACACTATATAATTTATGTGTGTGCTGCATATCTTATTGCCTGCATAAAATATTTGGTGTATTTTAGTGTTAAAAATGCCTTCAGGAACGGAACCTTTCATTTAAAAGGTGTTCCTATGGGAAAACGTGTTTCGCTTTACAACGCTTTGCTTTACAACGCCATTTTGAGTAACGCATTGTGTCGGATAACCGAGGACTGCCCGTATACTGAAACCATACCTAGTCCGGTGGTTCAATAAGATTCTGGATGGTGAAGCCCCACCGAAAGAATCCCTAAAACCTCAATCATCGTCATACTAAAAGAAGGAAAAGACCCTGCGCTATGCTCAAGTTATAGGCCCATCTCTCTGATTAATACAGATATAAAATTATTTGCCAAAATCCTGGCAACCAGATTGAACAGGGTATTAAATGCCTTGGTCCACCCAGACCAGGTGGGGTTCACCCCAGAACGACAAGCATCTGATAACATTCGGAGAGTAATTAATATTATCCACAACAGTAATACGAACCAACGCCCCACCCTGGTCTTGGGGCTGGATGCTGAGAAAGCTTTCGACCGAGTGTCCTGGCCCTTTATGTTCCGAGTATTCAGAGAGATGGACCTACATGATAACTTCATTATGGGCATTAAAGCACTACATTCCAACCCAATAGCTACAGTGCGCACCTCAGGTTACACTTCAGCACCATTTAAAGTCTCCAACGGAACCAGACAGGGATGCCCACTCTCCCCTATGTTGTTTGCGCTGTGCATAGAAGTACTAGCCTCAAGGATAAGAGAGAATCAGGGGATAGAGGGAGTCCCTATAGGAAACAAAACATACAAGGTGTCCTTATTCGCGGACGATACTCTACTCTCTTTGACTAACCCAGAAGTGTCATTAAAAAATCTATTTGACACACTTGATGAATTTGGCTAGCTTTCAAACTTCAAAGTTAACCACGCCAAGTCAGAGGCTATAGGCCTACACATCCCTAAGGAAACAGAAAAAGAATTAAAGAAAAAATTCCCAATAAAATGGATGCCAGACAAAATGAGATATTTGGGAGTGTACATTACAAGACTATATGATGACATCTATAGAGCAAACTACCCGAACCTTATTAAAAGTTTGAAAAAAGACCTAGAGACCTGGTCAAAATATCAGATATCCTGGTCGGGTAAAATTATATCAGTAAAAATGAACTTATTACCCAGAATACTCTATTTATTCCAAGCGCTCCCAGTAACCGTCCCAATCTATGTAATTAGAGACATGGAAAAAGAGATAACCAAATTTATCTGGAACAGAAGTAAACCTAGAATAAAGAAGAAATTGATGGCCCTCCCCCTGGCCCGGGGAGGCCTGGGCCAACCAGACGTAGCTAAATACTACGAAGCAGCTAGACTAAGCCCACTAATTTATTGGTCCGCAGCTCCAGGAAAAACACAGTGGGTGGACATTGAGAGGTCGGAAGCTGGGTACGAGGAGTTAGCGTCTCTTCTATGGGTAAAAAAGGCAAATAGACAACCAAGCTATAGAAATCATCAAGTCTTACTACACTCCTTGAATATCTGGGACAAAAACTGCAAACACAAGCAGATCTCTTCCATTCCATCGCTCCTAACACCAATTAGATCTAACCCTGAATTCACACCAGCACATAACTCGAACATCTTTAAACAATGGGACGAGAAAGGGCTATCCAAGCTAGGAGACATGCAAAAAGGAGGCAAGGTTAAATCATTTATGGGGATAAGGGAGGAATACAATATTCCAAGCGCACAAATATTCCAATATATACAGCTGGCCCACTATATTTCCTCGATACAGCCAGGAGACACTTGGAACAGACCACTCACCATCTTTTGAGAGCCTGTTCCAAAGGGGCCAATATAACAGAGGGATGATTGCCCAATTTTACCAGACACTATTGAAACAATATAAAGGGCAAATAAGCAAAAATATTTCAGAATGGGAACACGACATTGGGAACCCCTTAGAGGAAGAGGACTGGGAAGAAATATACGAAAGGATAGCTAGAGCTTCTCGTTGCTCAACGATCAGGGAAACAGATTTGAAAGTCCTACACAGGTGGTACTATACACCAGCGCGTCTCCACTCTTTCTTCCCGCTAACCTCCCCTATGTGCTGGCGCAAATGCGGTCAAATAGGCACATTTAAACACATATGGTAGTCCTGCCCTAAGATAATCCTTTTTTGGGGAAGAATCAGACAGTACAAGGGGTAACAGGTTTGGACTTACCCTGGAACATAGAAACAGTGCTTCTACTAAAACCTAACGAGGGCCTAGAGAGAAAAATAGACTATCTGATAACACAGATCCTATCAGCAGCCAAAACACTAATCGCAAAACACTGGAAACAGAATAACCCCCCCCCCCTCCCTATTACCGAGGTATTGCACAAGATAAACTATATAATGACAATGGAGAGACTGACAAGTCTAATCCACGACCGGTACCACACCTTTCTGACAACATGGGATCCGTGGGAGACATACATTTGGAAGAATCCAATCGGAACGACAAAATAAGGAGACCGCTAATGGTTAAACAGATTTAGTTTTGATTAAGGATGTTACAAGTATACTTGATTGTACGCTCCCTGCGTGGAGCACATGATAGATATCACCCTACTACCCTTTCCCCACACACCCTTTTATTTTCTGTACCCCCCCCTCCCTTTTTTTTTTGCTTTCCCTCCGCCCCCTCTATGTTATGTTATCACGTTCAGTTTTGAAAAATAAAAAAATATAAGTTGAAAAAAAAACAAAAAAAACATCACCATCACAAATAAAATTTCTGTGACAAAACAATGACAAAAGATAAAGAAGTTTCACTTAAAATGCGCGAGCTCGGCACACACACACATTTTTTTTTACTACATCAGATTGAAGTCGGTAGTCTCCGGAGCTGACCCGCATTAATATCAGCTCCGGAGACCCCCGGCTTCCATCCTATGTAATAAAAATACATTTACGTGCAGCTTCATTACCTTAGCGGCTAACCACTAAGGTAATGAAGGAGTTAAATACCAGTGCCCGATTTATTGGGGGTAGAGGGGGTGGATGAAGGTGGTATTTGGCCCGTGGTGGGTGTTTATGCCTAACGGGAGGGTTTCTGGAGGAGTTAACCCCTTTATTACCTTAGCGGTTACTACAACCTTCACCTACCCCCTCTACCCCCAATAAGCATTACAATACAAACAGCAATACTAGCCAATACACCCATTGATTGCCAGTGTGGTTAGCTATGCCCTCAATGGGCGTAAAGATAACCCCAATGGCAATGAATGGGCACCCTACTACCCAGCCCCTCTACCCCCAACACCCATTCCTATCCCCCACTCCCCCCACATTCCCCAACACATACAATACTGTAATGAGAAAAATCCCTATTATCCATATCTGGATAATAGCCCATTTGCCCATTAAAAATAAAACATTACCCAGCCAGCATACCACCACCCCCTCCTCCTCCCTCACCACCCTTCCTCCTTCCTCACCCCCCCCCCCCCCTTCCCCCACCCCCCCCTCCTTCCCCCTCCCCCCCCCTCCTGTCAAAATGTCTTACCTGTGGAGGTCCTCCTGGCAGACAGTGGCACTGGCAGCTGTCACTGCAGTCTCAGGTCGCCCGTTGCTGGTGCTGCCGGGGTGTGGGCTCTGCCCCCCGCCATCCTCTGACTCAGACGCCACCCTCCGCATCATCAGATGGCGTCACGCCACCCTCCTCCGCTCTAACATGCACTGCAACTGGCTGCGTCTCACTCTGCTGCATGCCACACTCACGCATCTTACTCTGCTCCCGGCCCCACTCCGCACTCGTGCTGCCCGCCGCGCGTTCAGAGCAGTAATACCGGACAAATACATGTCCAGTATTACCTCTCATTTTCTACCGGATGCAGTGGCAAGATACCGGTCTGTCCGGTTCAAAACCGGACACCTGGCAACCAAAAGTATGGTCCAGCCGCACAGCTGATCCCGTTAAGGGAGAGGGAGCGGCTCAGTGAGTAACGACATTGACTGGCACTGAGAGTTAGAAGCCGGGGAGCCTGATTCACTTCCCGGTGTCGGGACCTTGGCGAAGTCACTTTATCTCCCTGTGCCTCAGGCACAAAAAACATAGATTGTAAGCTCCACAGGGCAGGGACCTCAGCCTGCAAAATGTCTCTGTAAGGCGCTACGTACAACTAGCAGCGCTATACAAGAACATGCTATCATTATTATTAAGGTTTGAAAACATACAGTATGTACAGATTTCTACTTGTAACACACACAGTATGTGTATTCCACCTTCACATCAATGTATTTTTAATATTTGTAAATTATAGTGTTATTATATTTCCTATTATTGTTTTATCAGACACTCCTAAGGAACATTAAATCCATGTGCTCATTACATGCAAAGTGTTTTGTTTTCCCGCGAATCCCTCAGTGCCATGAAATGCATTAAAGGCTCTGAGGAATCTGAAATGACAATCCAAATGTCAGCTGGAATAGCTGTCCCTGCTTCATTATCCAACTCTTATTACCATGCCAACCTATTGTACTTGCGTCTCCTTAGAAAACAACATGCTAGACCATCAATACTAAACAGAAGCATACTTCTTTTTATGCATGGCAACTAGGTGCAGCTATAGTGCTTGCCTTAGAAGTAGAAGAACTTGTCTTAAAGCAGAATCCCATACAAATGTATTGTGGGACAGATACAGGAATTCTAAGCACTATTTTAATCACTCAGGGTTACCAGCAGGGTTGCCACCACCCCGGGTTTGGCCCGGAGACTATGGGTTTGGGCTGCATATCTCCGGGCTACGGGGTTTACCTGTAAAATCTTTGGGCAGCGGGATCTCCCGGCATCTCCCCCTGCAAATCCCGTCAACGTGGCTGCGCGACGTCAAATGGCGCCACGTTGCCACGACAACGGGACGCTACGTGACTTCGCGGCATCACGTGACGCCTGTTGCCATGACAACTAGACGGTACAAGGTCATGACATCACGCGGTGTCACATTGCCAGGCCACAGGGCGTCGTCATGTGACGGCTCAGTGCTATAAGGGGTCCCATTGTCATGGCAACTTGCCGCCGTTTGACGTCGCAGAGCCATGCTGACTGCACCTCGCAGGGGGAGATGGAGATGCCGGCGAAGGTAAGAGAAATAAATATAAAAATAAATAAACTAAATACATTTAAAAATGTTATTGCTAAAAGTCTCCGGGTTAGCCTTCAATAGAAGGTGGCAACCCTGGTCCCCAGCCCTGTTACAGTTATAGTTCTTTGTGGCCTAAGATATGTAAGCAAATATATGTGAACACAAGGTGAAACTAAGCATTGTTACATCAACCCCAAACGTGTATCATAAAATGAAACAAGTGGGGCTGCTGTGTACCCTCCATATTCTCATAGTTAGAAGGTGCTATGCTTTGTTTCTATGCCCTGTTTCTAATGATGACCAGGTCCACCTATTGTACCAATCACAAAGTGTGTAAGAACAGAGGAGTGATCCAGTACCTGTCGCCTGCCCCCATTGGCTGAATCTCAGAACCTTCAGCACAGAGGATGGCTTGCTTGAGGCACTGATGGTAGCATTGTGTGGGCGGCTAAGCTGCTGCTATAGGACCACAGCTCTGCGTGACCTTGTGCAAGTCACCTAATTTACCTCTTAATAGATTGCAAGATCTTGAAGGCCCAGATTAATTATGTATGTTTTTACCTACAGAACATACCACACTGCATACAATGAACACCACGTTAAAAAAACAAATACACGTAAAAAAAGGTGGTTCTCAGTGAAACCTAAAGATGCCATAAGAGATTACCAGGGGTCCCTTGAAAATGATTCACGTGTATATATGACTTTTTGAGCCACCATATATGTAACTCCTTTGTACCGTATTGTCTTTTTTTATATACCCATTAAATAATTCCAACATCCCAAAGAAGTAATGAAATGATGATATTATTTAATGTTACTGTATATTAATAATTATTATACCTAGAATCTAATTGTACCATAGGAACATCCGATCGGTAAAATAGGATTGGTGTCTGCAGTGACAAGGACATTTGAAAATGTGCCATAATTCTTTAAGAGATGAAAAATACTGTTGTTAAAAACAATACAGAAGACCCTCTGCCTCTGATAGTCGATGATGGGCTGAAACATTTGGTATTATGGTAATATACTGTATACTGATTACTGTACTATTGTTACTGATTTTGTATGTACCGCACCCATACCCCAAAATAATTCCTGTACTTCTGTGTTGATGTGATAAGATAAAACAACAACAAAAACCAACAATACATCAAACGTGATAAAAAATAGTATATGAGCTTAATTCAGAAGGAAACGTATATAATGGATACATTTGCTGCTTTTCAGGTAGGCTCTCCTGGTCCATCAATATGATAATCTAACTCATTATCAGTGACGCATAGTTCATTCAGATGAATCCATACAAAAATAGAAAGTGAGCCAGAGCTCTGACTGCAGCAAAAGGACCATAGAAGCAGAAGCACCCAAGCAAGCTCAGTGCCCGAAGACCTGTGGTATTCTTGGCTCTGGTCATCGCTATCTTCGGATTCCTGCGAGTGCAGGGCTCCCGTTCTGAAGAAGTCGGATACGTCTCGGATAGGCTGGCGTTTCACCTTTTTAGGGGGCATTTTTTTTTCTTCCTCGGGTTTCAGAGTGAGGGATTAAGTGGAAAAGCAAGATCCAGGAAGTAGCTGGTTTACCGGCATCTCTGCAAAAGTCCTGTGGAGACACGCGGACGACGAAGGAGCAGAAACTAAATAGGATCCAGGCTACAGAACCCCGAGAGACAGCGACTTACCTTACACAAATCCCAAAAGAATGAAACAATGCGTGAGCGGCACTCCCAGTGTCTGTGTTTTACGTTTTTATTACATTTTATATACAGTGCTGTGCTATGTTATTTTCTTCTCTTATTATATTGTTTGTCTTTATTTATATAGTGCCAAAAGTGTACTCAGCGCTTCACAAAGAATACAGTACGAGGAATTATAATAATACAATAAGTGCAGCAAAATCAGACAATAGGAAAGGAAATCCCTGCCCCGAAGAGCTTACAATTGTAGCCATGTATAAAAATGGTATACAGTTCTTTCTCATGCTGGCAGTAAAACCTGGTAAGTGGGCAGGATTGCCAGCATCAATCATGGAGGTTTGCCCTCACACCCTGGTGAGGTGTCATATGTACACAAGGGGAGATCTGTGTCCACTATTAGTGACACAAGAGGTGGGGCTATTTCCTAAGGATATATAAGACACAGCACTGCCCAAAGTTAGGAGGATCTGTATAGTTCAAGAGTTATGATTCAGTTCTGGAGGTCTGCAGCAAGCAAGGCTGTCAGACATAGTCAATAGTATCTGCACTGTGATCAGGGACCTGACACAGGTGGTGATCTCCCTGTGGAGAGAGGTGACCCAACTCCATTGGGAGGGAAGAACTTTCTAAAGGGATGAACTGTACTACAATGAGCGGCTGAGTACGACCCTGCGAGGGGCAGTCTGCTATGATGACAATAAAGATGCCCAAGTTCACCAAACCCTTGCTGTGTGGGAGTGAAGTTCTTGCACAGGAGGAGGCACCACAGAGGAGGTCCTCATCAGTTACATCTTCCTGCGGACGCAGAGATCCTGATGAGGTGGAGGCGCTGCACTGGATATAGGTAGGACTCTAAGCACACTACCTCAGATGCCTGTCTTGCTGATATCCCCATACCAACTCAGGGGGAGACTCAGGAGTCCTGTAAGCCAGCAGGTGCACCACAACATACAGACATGTAATGGGGACCAGTTAGACCACAGGGGCCAATCTGAGATTGGGTGGGTCCAGAAACACCATTACACAATCTAAGAGGTTTGATGGGGAATTTACAGAGACGGCAGGTGAGGGAATAAGTGCTGGAGATGGCAGTGCTTGGCCACAATGGGGGGTTGGAGTGACTGAGTGTGGGTTAATAGCCATGAGTGCAGGCTATTGGGATGCTTTGTGGGGTGAGTTTTAAGATTAGTCAGTATTAAAATGAGAGGGTTAACACAATTTACAGGGGAAGAGATGGCAGGGAGGCATGGGTGAAATCAGATGTGTATGTCTGTGCATGGGCGTCCTCAGAATTTTTTTCGGGGGGGGGCATCGGGGGGGGCATAATTTTAACGGCCAGTGCCCGGCGTAAAAGTGGTGGTGAATGCACTGTGGCGAGCAAGCCCGACCAGCATAAGGGGGGTTCTCCCTCCCGAGAAAATTTTGAAAAAAAAGAGTGTGCAAATGGTGCATTTTCAAGCAAATTTGAGAAAGCTTGAAGGTTCATAAAGCAATTGTGAAAGTGTAGTTATGACATCACAAAAGAGCAGCTACTCAGGATTGCAGGATCTGGTGGGTGCATAAGTGCAGAAATTCCAGCCGTACTACAGTACTTTTTAAGGATGCTTCTCTGCGCAGGATCCCCCAACATGATTGTGTGCCAGGTGGGGGCACAGAAAAATAAATGGGGATCATTAAATACTCTGCTCATCACCAGGTGGCGGTATGAATAAAACTGTGGGTTGTACCCCAACATGATGTGGCCAGGGGGGCACAAGAAAAATAAATGGGGATCATTAAAATACTCTGCTTCATCACCGGGTGGCGGGTATTGAATAAACTGTGGGTTGTAGATGAGCTGCAGGGAGTTGAAAAAATCCCTTTAAAGTTCCCTGCTAGGAGATCCAAGCTTTCCTTGCATAATGCATAGTTATATTGGTAAGATGAGATTTGTGAACTTTAAATAACTCACCTACAATGCACTATTTGTTGAATACAGCCCGTATGCAGTAATAGAAACTTGAAAAAGGAAAAGTGTATGTGTGTGGCACACAATGTGGGTGGGTGGGTTATATATACTCTAATAAAAAAAAAGACCCTTCAGTACTGCAAAACCAACTCTTTTTCAAAAAAGCAAGGAAACAGAATGTTTTCTTTATATAACCCCTACCCCATAGAGTTTCCCCTTGGTGGCATGCTTCATCGTTGGGTCCATCCATTCCGCTGGCGGAAAGGCGGCGTGCCGGACTAAGAGCTATGTGGGGGCACTTATTAGTATGACTGTAACACACACACAATATATATATACTGTAGTGGCCAGATTTCACTTGCCACAGCAATAGATTGCACCCACAGCAGCAGATTGCACCCAAAACTCTGCCACACCGCACCAGTTATAACCCCACATCACTTGCTTAGCATTGGATGGCGACCACATCATTCACCCAGATATAATCCCACATCTTCCGATCCCCCGTTTTTCTGAGTGCTGCTTTCCCTCGTTTTCACTGTCTGCTTCTCCTTGTTGTTTTTACAACAACGCACAAGACAAAGACAGGGGTTGTTTCATCATGTGTCCCTCTCTCTCCCATATTTCTTTTTCCATCAGATAGAGCATCATGCTCCTTTGCTCTTTTGCTTGTATCTATTTTACTTTTACTCTCTCGCTGCTCTCTCACTCTCACCCTGCCCCTGTCTTGCTTTTCCATAATATTGCTCCATTCTCTCGAATCTCTCACACTCTATTCAGCTCAGCTTAATAAATAGCCACATGATGAATGTTGGTGGCACTGGCCCAGCGATACGTTGTGTTGTCTTTGTACCCTAATTTTCAAATTGTTGACAATTCCAAATGCTACCTCTGCCCCCTAAGGCAGCAAAACTACTGTGGTCTGTGGATTATTGGATTCAGATTTCAAAACTAATTGCAGTCTACTCTGCAGAGTGCCGGGGCCTATTGCGCAGAGAGAGTGCTGCTGCCTGCGTCTTCACTCAGCAGACTCTCTGAACTGTGAGCCTGCGCAAATTGACGACGAGTCAGAGGAGATGGGAGCATGATGGGCAGGAGGCTGCGTGATGAGTGTGGAGGTCAGAGTCGGACCGACTCAGGGACTGGGTCATCAAGGGACGGCGGTGGCTCTCTCATTGGTAGCGGTCCAGAGCAGGCCGTGGGGGGACCAGGGGAGGTCATGAGGGGACCAGGGGAGGCCGTGGGGGGACCAGGGGAGGCCGTGGGGGGGACCTCGGGAGGTCTTGGGGGGACCAGGGGAGGTCCAGGGGAGGCCGTGGGGGGACCAGGGGAGGCCATGGGGGGACCAGGGGAGGTCTTGGGGGGACCATGGGGGACCAGGGGAGACCGTGGGTGGACCAGGGGAGGCCGTGGAAGGGGGGGGGGACCAGGGGAGGCCATGGGGGGGAGGGGAGACCAGGGGAGGTCGTGGGGGGGACCAGGGGAGGTCCATGGGGGGACAAGGGGAGGTCATGGGGGGACCACGGGAGGGTCTTGGGGGGGACCAGGGGAGGTCAGGGGAGGGGCGTGGGGGGACCAGGGGATGGTTGGGGGGGACCAGGGGGGGAGGTATTGGGGGGGACCAGGGAGATATTGGGGGGGACCAGGGGAGGTCTTGGGGGGGACCAGGGGAGGTCTTGGGGGGGACCAGGGAGGTCTTGGGGGGACCAGGGGAGGTCCAGGGGAGGCCATGGGGGGACCAGGGGAGGCCGTGGGGGGACCAGGGGAGGCCATGGGGGGGCCAGAGGAGACCAGAGAGGGAGCCAGAGGAGACATGGGGAGAGGCATGGGAGGACATGGGACATTGCTTACCTGCTCTATGCTGAACAGAAGAAAGGCGGCTTCACAGCTCAGAGCCTGGCTGCGAGCCAAAAAAAAAATTCTGGCAAAGCGCCAGCCAATCAGGTTGGGGGGGGGGTCTGGCAGGGGAATTGTAGGGATCGTCAGCGGGTACAATCTGGTTGCCAGGGGCGACTGGAAGGCCGGATGTGTAGCACTGCGCACGGGGATTTTTATTTTTGAGACTGCATTTTTTTTTGATGGGCACGGCCAGGACTGCGAATGATCCAGGGGGGGGGGGGGGAAGCGCCCCCCCCTTGCCCCCTGGCAGACGCCATGTGTCTGGGTTCAGGATTAGGGGAGATCCAGCAGCAGGAAGGAGTGATAAAGGGTGTGAATAGAGGATTTGTGTGGGTGTTTTTATTGAGGGGGGTAAAGCAGTTGAGTTGGGATGAAAGGCGTATAAATAATGGTGCAGTGCAGAGTGGGGAAGTTGGAGAGAACACGAGACATTACACACAAAGGAGTGAGGAAACGGTAAACAGGAAAAGCAATAGGGAGGGCAGCAGAGTGAGATGCAGGAGGAGAAACTTCCAGGTACTGGTGGATGAAAGAATTACAAAGAGTCACAGCGTATTGAAAAGTAAAGTTCTCACAGTTGCAAAATGTGTTGTGCAGAGTCCGATCTTCCTCCAATTTCAACTCCAAAATTAACTCTGCCACACACTTTTGATGTTATACTTAAGAGGGGCACAGCCAAGATATTCTGTCTTAAGTACTCTGATACATGCAATGAATAACAATTAAGGGAGGGGTTGCCTATCAACTCACAGAAACATACCCCAATAGTTAATTAAATCTTAATTTCTCTTGATGGTAGAAATTCAGCCTAATGAAAAAACTTGTATGAAGAAATAAATCAGAATGTTAATCCAGATATTCACAATGCATCCATGATTAAACATCCGAGATATTAACTCCAAAATTAACTCTGGCACACACTTTTGATTGTTACATTTTGATGGGACACAGCCATAATTATATGTAATTGTGGGTACTACCCTATTACAATCCTGCATTCCATTGTCTTCAAATGAGTTTCCAACTCCTACCAAGAAGAAATTGTGAATGTGAGTCCTAACATATCCAAGAATATCTTCATAGGTTTATGGTACAATATGCACCTAAGGGGTTAAATAATAAACTATATTAATCCCCTCCACACAAGGGGTAGTTAGGAATAATCTAGACCACTGTTGTTTTAAATCTCTTTATTCACGGTGTCTCATAAGAGCTGACTCTTCTATAAGAATTGCTTAATAGTATAGAAGACAAACTGTAACACTTTTTACTATGTTATTTACAGTATTTTTGTTTATATTTTCTTCACATACTGCACGTTGCACTCACTACTCAGGACCAGCACCAAGGAGGACTATTTCTACAACCATATATGGGAAGGGCAATATACTGTAGGATCCAGAAAGTGGCTGTGTCTTCTTCCAGCAGGAACTCACAGCAATAGATGCAGTAGATAAAAAGATCTGAATAAGAGAATTGGAGTACCTGTTACTGTAGGAGGCGCCTTAGTGATTACTCAGGATGTCAAAGACCTCAAGAAAACATACAGATGCATCAGACACAGATGCATAATCTTTTCATCTGAGACACTGTTTGCTGTGAGTTCCGCTATATTGTGGAAGCAGTCACAGCATTTTCTGGATCTATATTGCCCTTTTATATGGTATGGATTCATCTAGGTGAACTATGGTCCTCGATAATTACTGTAGACAGTGCGCTTTGTGCAGCAGTTATATCAAAAAACACTTTGTGGGTAAAAGGTCTGTGAAAATGTTCCCTTTTGAGGCCAACCCGTTGTCCTTTTTTCATGGCAGTGCTTTCTTTAGGCTGCGTATGTCCTAATGGACTTGCCCAGAGTTCTGCTTGCCAGTTATTGAATCAGAGTTGAGGGAGCTTCACTGGCCAAACTGCGTCCAAACACAGCAAGTGCCTCAGTTATTACCAGCCTGATTTCTGCTGCCGTGATGAGATGTGAGCCTCCTTATACCCAGCTGGTTCTTCATAAATGTTGCGTTTCAATGGAAAAGAGTCCCTTTAAAAAAACCAGGGCTGCACCTTGATCTTATGATGTCATTATGAAGCTAAGGCTGCGTCCAGGGTGCGGCGGTGCGCGTGATTTCACGCACGTCTTCTTAGTGCAGCGATTTGTGGCGTGGGTAGACGCGATGGAGAAGAAGGTGTTGGGGAGCGTTGCCCATGACGTGCACAGAGCTGGTTTGCCCTCATTGGGCGAATCGCTCCGTGACAGGCCATCGCGCAGCTTGATCAAATTTATTGGATTCTTCAGCCACCGCGCACCCGTCGCGTGGCGCATACTCGCGCATGCACGGTCTATGCCGCGATCATTGCCTTAAGGCATTTTGATTTGCGCGCCGCGAACCATGGCCGCGGCCTCAGACAGCAATACTGGTGACCAGACTGCAGGGGAAAGCATTAATGGGAGACCCTAGACGCTTGCTCATACGATAATGGACCATCACGGCCTGCCACAGTGCGACATTAATTACAAGCTGGAGTTAATTACTACCAGAGACTCTCACATCCACCACCAGTTTAAGTTCTTTCAAATCTAAGGCTGTCTCACATTTAATTGGTCTGTAAACTGTTTCATACGCCCATAATATATATTCTTTAATTGTGCACGCAATGTCTTGTATTTATGTATAACTGCTCAATTATGTAACTGTACTTGTAACCATGTATTATTTGTTTTACTCTGTGCCAGGACATACTTGGAACGAGAGGTAACTCTCAATGTATTATCCTGGTAAAATATTTTATAAATAAATAAAAAAAAATAAAATACAGTTTTTACTAAATACCCCATTAGAAGGGACGCAAAAAAAAAATTATTTACTGTACAGATTACTAACCCTTCTCCCAAAATGAAAAACATTGGTAGGATTTCACAATAATGGTCAGGTAATAACGAGAGCAAGGCCAAAAAGTAAAGGCACATTCAGAAAACTAACAGGAGAAATAATCGCATTGTAAATTTATGCCTGAAAGCAGTCATGCACAAATCTCACTAACACATTCCCAGAAGATTACATTGATGCTTATTCTGTTAGTAAGTGCTGGTTAGGAACTCATATTTAATACACGGAAGAATAAAGAAAGACTTAAGAGTTAGTAAGTAATTTAGGGACGAGTTATAACTCGTTCTTTTTTTTAATCGCAATGGATATCAACCTTCAAAAACACCTGGGAACTTTGTTCCCAATCCATATTCTCAGGACAGAAAACTTATATTTCACCGTTAGCCTGTAGCCACCTAGACAAAAAGCTCAAAATAAATAATACAAATATAAATGAATGAAGAAATAAATAATTGGCTGGCTTCATGGAAACAGCTTCTTCAGGACCAGAAATCCAACTGGACTACTGACTAATCAAAGGAAATGGAATACAGTTCCAATAAGTGTAGCACTGTGTCCCCAGTGGGAGATACACAGCTTTTGCTACCTATAGTGTGGTGCGAGTACATGATAGGGTCAGGAGAGCTGCGTTTGATTGCGTTGGTGGGAGATCAGGACAAGCTTAGGTTCTTCCCCTGAGCTTCTTCTCAGGGTGCTTAGCGCCTCCAGCCGTTAGTGGGGATCCAGGGTGTTCGGAGATCAGCCACCACTTACTAGCATGCTTCTTCCCTCCTGCCCAGGGCATGACACTTAGACAGGAGTATGATGAATAAGGTCTTTATTAGGGCAATCACTGCAGATCTTCTTCATACAGCGGTTGCAGGGTCTCAGAGGGGTCTTTTTAACTTTTCTGCCTTTAGTTGGATGTTCTTGATAATCCTTTGTCTGTAATTAAGCACTGTGTATTTTTGATTACTGTGATATATTATATATATATATATGTAGCCAGTCCCCCCTCGCGGTGTAGCCAGGCCCCCCTCGCGCACTCGACCCCCATTTGTTGTCACGCGAGCCGCGCGTTGCAGGGACGCGAGCGGCAATCGGAATCCCTGGTAGCTAGGGACGCGAGCGGGCGGTTGCCGGGGACGCGATCGGGCCGTCGCTAAGGCCGGATGCGTTTGCTACCGGCCCGGCGGCTCGGGAAGCAGGGCGCCGCCATACACAGGGCTGTTTGCGCATGCGCTATGGCAATGCCACAGCCGCGGGAGGCTCAGACAGCGTCGGGCATGCGCGAGCAAATAGACTGCAGCCCCCAGGGTGCTTAGGGGCAGAGACACCTGACGCCAGGGACCAATCAGAGGGCCGGGATTCCCCTGATCCCAATTAGATAATTTCGCGGGTTTTTGAAGCTACGCAGGCATCAGGATCGGAACCAGCTAGGGGTAAGAGGTGGATGCACGGGGTCAGTGACCCTCTGCATAGGCCAGCAGCCCCCAAGGTCCCAGTTAGGTCCTGAGTCAACCTACATAGCTTGTGGAGTCTTATGGGACAGGCCCTAGATAGGGACACTGCCCCATTATTTGGTCAAGTGTCAGGGACACAGAGCGGAAGCCGTGCGCCCCTGCGAGGTGGGTTCTGGGCTCACGAACACCACCAAAGACTCTAACCAACAGGAGAGACATTGTTCGCGCTGGACTTTCAACCCACGCGGTGTGGTCGAGGACAACGTCGGATCGTGCGGAATTGATATCGTGGTACCCGTGGTGGGATGCTAGGGACAGGTAACCGGCAACTCACGTGCACCAACCAGGCCTATACCAAAAATGGTGCTGTTGCAGCACACATACACATGTACAGTGATACTTGACGCACTCCCCCTTGTGAGTTACCAGAGACATTTGTTGGTGTGGGGTTTTACTGGGAACCAGCGGTGGGGCAAGTGCTACTTGTGGTATATGGTGACGGCTAGGGTATCTGACTTACGTCCGCACGTCGACGCATCTAGAGCTGATAGGTCGCCGTGACGCCTAGAGGTGGTTTCAGGCTCCGCGTCGTGAGTGAGCTTCCGGTGACGTCCTGTTGGTAGTGATTCCGCCGTGACCACCCAGTGTGGCTTAGCGCCCGCGGTGGCGATGATTGATGTCTATGATGTTTATTGAGTGATATATGTGTTTCCATGCAGGTAAAGCCCGGTCCATGTTTTATATTATCGTCGTGTTGTGTGGTTATGTGTTTCCTTGTAGGGCCTTCCTCCACTCGCTTTGGGATCCCTCCCAGGTGGAGGCGTTGGCACTCTAGAGATGTGATATTATTGTGTACCCCCCAGGTTCCCCAAGCGGGGCTCTCGGCTCCTGAGAGTCCACAAGGTCATTCACAGCAGAGGTTAGTAGCGGTCTCGGTTATTCATAGGGAATCCGTTACATTTGAGGCGCTGCTGGAGATGGTCTGGGGTGCCCCCACTTTGGTAAAGTACCGTTACACGGTCAGTCAGATTTAGCGTTACTTTTTGTTTCTTCTTTTCTTTCGCTCTGTTCTTACGCTTTCCCAACACATACGTGGTTTCGAACCGACTGGCGAAAAGCTAGGAGAGCTTCTGCGAACTACTTGTGGTCGCCCTGTAGACGAAGTATGGTTTGACTGCGAGTCTCCCCTTGTCTGTACTGTATGCGAGATTCAGTTCCCCAGTAAGGACATGTTTATTACCCTGGTCCGGCGCGGACGCAGCTCGCCTCATCAGCAAGGTCCACTACCTTGACATTCTGACCGGCACAAGAGATATACCCTATTGGCTCATGCTCTGAAAAGCTTATACTTCTGATCATGATTGGCCCACGAGTAGTGTATCTATCTTAGAGACTTGTTTCCCGCGCCGGGGTGTCCCTTAATGTATCCCGGGAATAATGTTTCCAGTAACGTTGCAATCTTCCCTCTCCCAAGACATGGAGGGTTTTTTGGGTACGACATGAGATAGTGGCCGCTCCAGTACACCCATTTTTTCCCGATCAGATTATATCCACCAAGAGTGAACCTTCTTCATGGCTAGGGCAAGCGCATTTGGGGCACCAGTTGGGCAGGCAGTTTTTTCTGTTTTTTCCTGGTCCACATCAACCGGTTACAATTACCAGGTCTTGTGAACAGTTTGGCTACCCACAACCTACCTAAACAGGGCAGCGAGCAGCGTAGCCAGGGGCTCCATACACAATGACGCTCACCCGGTTAGGAGTGACATTCCCTGCAGCTATTTGTGGATAGCGATAACTACGTCTCCGCCTATTAGCCCACACTTTTCTATAGGAAAGTTGAAGAGTTACTCAGGGACGGCTTTTCTGTCCTCCACAGGCGAAGAAAGTGATCGATTCTTGGACAGAGTCATCACCCTCATAGGTGTTGCATCGCCGATGGGCCCTGCTCTTTCTTGGAACACGCGTTAGACGCGCAGAGCCAATCCTCCGCGAAAGGCCTACGACCTCACCCACGGCCACCATTGGTCAGGCACAGCGTGGTGACCAATGACCTGATCTCTGCTGTACTCACTCGGTGCATATGACTATGCTAGTCCAGATCTATGGCAAAGACTTGACCAGAGCGATTTGATGTCTCCTCGAGCCTTGGTGTGGTTCAAATATTAGCTCTCCGATCAGTTATTAGGAGAAGGATTTTTTGACCTGTACAGTAGCCTTCCCAAACGGCATCCAGCGTGGGGGTCTCTGTGAGAAATGCGTATCTTTGCGGCCATCATCCTATTCTTCAGAGATGGACGAATATCGGCGCAAGCTTCATGTATCCTCCGAGGGGCTCTATCCCCACTCACACAGCATGTAATCATGATCAGGTGACCACTTAAAGGAGAGGACCTTTCCCCTCTCTACTGTCATGGACATTCTGGGTCGTAAAAGGGCTTTTATGATGCGCTATAATTTAAGATGCAGTAGGCCCTACAAGGTCAGAGATCCATCCGGTCAGTGAGCACCCTAGTGGAGCCTCAGCTCGCCTGTGACCAAGAACCTGTCAAAGAGGAGGAGATGCGCCACCCAAGTCGCCTGCCAACCGATATAGGGCGGGCCTCGGGGGAGATCCCCCCCACCTACCAATACGATCTTGGAACTCATAAGACATAGTTTCTTGCTATACCTTGTGGACAGATTAAGTGCCAGTTTTCTTTTAGATTTGATAGTGGCCCGAATGGAGACCCACATGAAAATGGAACGCTCCGTAAAGGAAGTTCGGCCAGGACTATGATCTGTCAGAGGCGTTTAACCATTTCAGAAGCCAACCAACCACCGAGGCTTTTGTATCCCCCCACGCCTTCCCCGAAAGCTCACCTCCTGACCTGAGCCAACAGGGGCGAAGGTACTTACAGGGGAAGATGGCACTGTCAGGTGGGCCTTCGTGCCATCGTACGTGTGGTAGTAGAGGAGTCTAGCTGCTGCCTCTATGGACACCGGGTCTCAAGTGCCATAATATACCGGCACTTCTACGGACCACACCTGAATATATATGTAACGGGTATTCCCCCACCCAATCGCAGATAGAGTGTAGGTGCGGAGAACCTAATGTTACCAGGTGTGGTGCTTTACCTGTTAGACTCACAGGAGGGCTGAGCTTCGGCCACGGGGAACTGGGGCACGTATAATATGAGTAACCTCGTACTCGGTGCAGCGCCTCCACCTGCGATGGCTCCCACCAGAGGGGTAGTGGTTCCTCGCAGGACAATATATATCACTCCACACAGTATGTAAAACAACCAATGCCTTTACTAGTGCAACCGTACTCATACATAGAATCAACAGGTGGCCCTCCCTAGAGAAGACACTATCTACTGCGTCTCGCAGGACGCTACCCCCTTCACCAGGTGAACCCACCCCGTGTCCCGTAACCCCACACAATATGTCCCCCACCCTTCAAGTGAGATAGATATGTGTGACTGCGCAGCCACTGGTCCCGTGTGAATCTAATATAGTATCGTTGGTGCATGTGGTGAGGGTTACCTGCCTAGCACTCCAGTGCCCGGGCCTGCAAGGAGCTTCGCAAAGGATCCGATGAATACAGGAACTACCGTCCGGGGCGATCCCACCCGGATGGCCTCTGCAGCAACAGCGAAGGTCTGAGCCCAAACCTCTGGATGAACGCGCCGCGACCGCTGGGTCCCTAACTGGCCCTGAATAGTAAGGGGCAGGGTCCCTAACCTGGGGCCTGTCCCTGACACAACTCACACTACTGGGTGGCTCAGGGCTAAATGGGGCCTCGGGGGCTGCTGGCCTAGTGCAGGGATTCACTGACTCCTGCACCCTACCTCCTTCCCCTAGCTGCTCCTGGCGCTGACTGACTCTCTCTTCAAAACCCCGCGAAATGTATCCATATCCCTGACAGGGCAACCCTCCAGCCCTATTGGCCGTGCTGAGGCACCTGGTGCCTTCCACCCTTAGCCTCCTGGGAATTGTAGTCCCTAGGAGGCTATTCCTACATTGGGGCCACGTGCGCGATTCTCCTGCGCATGCGCGACTCCCTAATGGCCACCGCAACTCCTGCATCCTATCTGCGCATGCGCGATCACTGCGCATGCGCGCGCAGTGATAATGGCGGCCCCCGCTAGCCGGGTGCGCCGCCGAGCCTCCTAAGGCTCGGACCGCTCCCTGCTCCGGCCCCCAACTTTGGAAACAGCCGGCGGGTCCGTCGCTGGCTATGGCGGCACCCGCGACCGCGCTGATCCAAAGGAGGGGGGTCTCTGGGAGCTGGAGGGCACCGGGGCTACATGTATACAAGTGTCAAAAAGAGTGCTACTGGACGTGGCTAATTGTATAAAACAAGAAACAAAGAAGTCCAGAGCAACATCCAATGTGACAAAAATACACAGTGAAATACATATATATTGCTCTGGACTTCTTTGTTTCATACAATTAGCCACGCCCAGTAGCACTCCTTTTGACACTTATATACATATATATACTGTGGTAATTTGGTGGGTTTTCTGAGAGCTTGCTGGGTATCTATGTGTTTGATATCCTTATCTGCATAGCTCTTCCCAAACTTTACTGCACATTGTATTTTAATGATTGCACAACACTGACAATTTAGTAATTGGGGCAGTGAGAGGCGGGAATGATAACTGCTTTGAGGCAGGGGCATAACCAGGATTTTGCCTCAGGGCATTCTGGGTCGGTGGTGGTAGAGCACTAATGGCACCGCACAAAGGTAACCTGACCGCACTATGCATTGACACAGTGCATAACCTGGCCGCACTATACACTGACACTGAGTATAATCTGACTGCACAATCTGTGTCAGTATACAGTGCGGTCAGGTTATAATCTATGTCAGTGTATAACCTGACTACACTGTACACTGAAACGGAATATAATTAGATTGCACTATATCAGCCCTGAAAATACGGAAATTAATGCACATGATTAGTGGAGCGAAATTAACATTAAATCAGACCAAACATTACTAAAAAGAAAAAAAATGACCAAATGAATTGGAATACTATTGATTACAAAATACTATATGCAAAAATATATATACCGCGGGTATGAGGGGGGAGGGACAAGGGAAAGTAGTAGGGAAGCCCTGCTCAGCTAATAGTGTATAGTTAGTAATGTAGATACGGTGCTGTACTGAGAAATGTGCAATAGATATACCAAAGAAAGAAAGTACTCCGTTTAAGTTAGCACTCAAGTTTCAGTAATGATGAATGTCAATATTAAAAATAATCTTTATTAGAATACTTATGATTAAAATAATTGGTGCAATGAAATGAGTAAAAAGGGAGCAATAATTAAGGGTTAATTTCCTATAGGAGCTTGGAACTGTGGTTTAAATATTAATGTTACAGTCCCCCAAGTAGCTCTCCTAAGGTATAGTTAGTGTTCTATATCATTGAAATCATAGTGTTCAACCCTTGTGGTACTGTATACTGAAATACTCTCTGAGTGGCAATCTAAGACTATACTAATGATAGTAGATTGCTACTTCTAATTAGACCCCTAATATCGGTCTCATGATGTGGCAGCATCAGATGACTATAAGTCCTGAGTGATGTGGGCTACAGTCTCCGTTTGGATATTAATAATACTACCCCCTGGCCACGGGAGAGAGTATATATAGTGTAGTAGCTCTAACTGATAGTGTGCAGTGAAATTCAGCAGCAGTTGAGCTGCTGAGCTGCAATGGCCAGGGGGTAGTATTATTAGTATCCAAACGGAGACTGTAGCCCTCATCACTCAGGACTTATAGTCATCTGATGCTGCCACATCATGAGACCGATATTAGGGGTCTAATTAGAAGTAGCAATCTACTATCATTAGTATAGTCTTAGATTGCCACTCAGAGAGCATTTCAGTATACCACAAGGGTTGAACACTATGATTTCAATGATATAGAACACAAACTATTACCTTAGGAGAGCTACTTGGGGGACTGTAACATTAATATTTAAACCACAGTTCCAAGCTCCTATAGGAAATTAACCCTTAATTTTTGCTCCCTTTTTACTCATTTCATTGCACCATTTATTTTAATTATATGTATTCTAATAAAGATTATTTTTAATATTGACATTCATCATTACTGATACTTGAGTGCTAACTTAAACCGAGTACTTTCTTTCCTTGGTATATCTATATGCAAAATATCCACACATGTTAAATGAATAAAGGAGCATTAGCAATACTGAAAACATTACCACCACAGGCAAGCAACAATTAAACAGTGCAGCAGAGTACATAAAGGGATATAAAAAACTTGACCTGTGACATGTGACTGTATACAGTACTCTTTGACAAGAAATGAGGGGAAGAGTGTGACGTGAAATGCTGCTGTGTACGCCGCCCCTGTCTCCCTCTCCTCTCACACGGCATACTGTATGCATGTGGAATCTTGATGCTCCCGCAGTCTGATGCCCATGATATTACACGTCCTGCACAATGTACTGCCGTGTGTAAAATTGAAGAGATCAGCCTGCGGATGCTGCACTGTGAGCTGCAGGAAAGAGCGTGGGAGCCGACAGAAAACCAAAAGGACAAGAGTAAAGACTTAAAGCCCTGTGCCCCAACAAAAAATGTAAGTGGGGCATTTTGTGTCTTATAGCAGGCCTTGCCCACTAAGGCCCTATACTAGCTATGCCCCTGGTGCAGGGGGACAAAAGCTGTACTACTACCTAGCACATCCACAGGTGGAGGATAGTGGTACGACCTTCAGTGAAGGTTAACTGTGAAAATAGGGTGGGGTAACTGATGAAAAAGTAGCTGCAGACCAAAAAGCGGCAGCACCACCATCACTAGGATATGGTGGAGATGGCAGATGGCTATGTTTTCCCTCCTGATAAAAAAACTATTATATTCTCTGACGGTGTTGTAACATAGTGAGTAGCGGTCATCACTAGATTAAGCCTACCCAGCCCCCAGCTAAATGTCCACATGTCCTTAACAGCAGAGCAGTTGAAAGAAGAGGTCAGGATCTCAACGGCTGCAGTAGAATGTGACCACCAATAGTCTTGCTTTTCTTGCTATTGGATCAAGGTCCCACTCTGTCAAACACCATATGGAAGCTAATGTGTAATGGCTTCTGCACCATAAAAATGTCACACTAACACAGCCATCTACAGGCACACCAACATTAACGTTCTTTTGCAAGCAAACACCACAAACATTGAGGCTTTGATCATCCAACCTCAACTTCCTTGGGCCACCCATGTCTTCCTGAAGCCTGACTCCAGACTTCAGAAGCAGGTGTACTCAACTCAGTAGTGGTGTACACTCAAGAGGAGCTCAGAGAAAGCTCTTCAAGCACGTCCTCAAAGCCAACATGAAGAATTGCATCATTGACACCAACTCGTGCTAGACTATTACCCAGTACCGCCCGAGATGGAGGAAGCGTCTGCTGCAATGATCTCAGCATTTCATAACCCTACCCTAACAACAGGAGAAGGAAAATTAGGATCAGCAGAAACAATGCATAGTAAATCAACATCCCAGGATCAACCATTCTGAAACAAGTGCCCTAATTGTGAGTCTGTCAATCCCGGATCAGACTCATCAACCATCTGCGGACCCACAGATTATTTATTTATTTATCAAATGTTTTACCAGGAAGTAATACATTGAGAGTTACCTCTCTTCTTCAAGTATGCCCTGGGCATAGAGTTAAAATGACCAATAATACATGGTTACAAATACAGTTACATAAGATGGTCAATGAAGACAATCGTCCTGCAAGGGATTGCCAAAGAAGACTTATTTGATTATTTTATTGGGCAGGATACCTAAACCAGGTCACCAAAATGTTATTGATTCTATTAAGATAGCGATGGCAGAACGTCTTACTCAGACCCTAATGAAAAATGATGTTGCATTTCTAATACCTGGTATACTGAAGGGACTTGCACTGCTTTGCAAGCCTCTCAAACACTGAAGAAGTTCAGCATGGTTCAAGCTTACTGCCAAGTTTTAGTTTGGTTTTCCAAACAAAAGCCCCTCGGTGACCTCAGTATGATTAACAGGAAAGTTGTGCAGTAGAAAGAAGACGCTTTGACCTGTTCACTTACTAGGAGAGCTTCTTGATGTTCTTGTGTAGGCTTTCTTTCCCTTGTCAGTTATTTTGGGCACTGCTGCTCGAACGGGTGCAGGTCGTATCCCCGCATTCCACTCTGTTCTCTGTGCCAGGGTCTTAGCGGTAACCTTGTTCAATGAATACTCTGCAGACTGGTGAGCAGCCCAGCTCGGCCTGGACCGTGATTTAGAGCTGTTGCTGAGATCAATCGAAAGTGACATCTAAGTAAGGAAAACATGAGTACTTTGAGTTCTCACACTTGCAAACTTCTACACCTACAATGGAGACTGTGATGTGCATTTTGATGGGGAGAGGTAATGACAGCACCTTCAAACTGAGAGAAACCAGTCTGAGTCCCAGGGCCATATTTATCAAGCACTGATAAGTCCTCACAAATGTTACGGCCTATTCGCTTGAATTTCACTTGACTGGGCAGTAAGTTGTTTTACAGCTTAGCACCACAATGTAAATATATAGCCCTCTCTCTGTACTTCAGGGACTGACATATACTGGTAAGTACTGTAGTTAGCTTTCTCTGGAACATTGATTAGGATGTGTATCTTGACTCAGCTTTCTAACGAGATGTCCCAATGTACAATGCATTCCATTCCCCCCCCCCCCCCTTTTTGTATGCTCCAAAACAATCCTAGACAACTATGAGTTGGTGTAAGAATGTACATTACATTTAAGAATCTACAAGTTTCCTATAATTGAGACCAAAGCATGCAAAACAAAATGAATGTTGTTGTGTATTGTGACAGATACTGTACTGTCTTTGGGGTATGTATCCCAAGTTGTTTTTTATTGTGCTGAAAACCATGTTGTAATTGCCCCTGTTTTGTAGCTTGAAGCAGTTCTTTAATAATACTTTATTTTATCATTACCTAAAAAAAAATAAAAAAAAAATAAATAAAGCCCTGAATGGTTGTGACTCATAGTTTTAGTATTTGTATATAGAGAAAAAAATCAAAGCATTTTTTCACGTGAACCTTTGATGTCAGTGTGTTCATTCAATGCAGGCAGTAAAGGTGTTTAGCCATAACGTCCTTTATCCCTCTAAAAAAACAAAAAAAATGAGACGTGGGACTGACAGACTGGATGAAGAGAAACAGGTGTGTGAGCTGCAGCACAGAATGACAGACTCATCCACCCCGTATGAAAAGGTAAACATGCATTGCACACATCACATGCTATGCGGATGCTGCTTCTAGTAATGATGAGTGAACATGTGAAAAAAATAGTGCTTGTACAGTATCAGCTATACCTGCATTTTACGCTCTGTGCTTTGCAGCAATGTTTTAGACTGCTTGAGAAAAGAAGGCAAAAAATATTTGAATCACTCATTTTTGCAATGACACAATGGGGGCTTTCTTTGTCAAAGTTTACCTGTTGCAAAACTGTATCACTATTACATTATGAAACACCATAAAAAACAATGGGATCTCTTTCATTGGTAAATCTGGTGCTTTATTAGCACATCTATTGCGCCAGTTTTGCAGGAGACAGATAAAGGACCCGCAATGGATTTACCGTATTGGCCCGAATATATAGCACGGCCTCGCACATAATACGACCCTACAGTTTTGAAGGTGTTCTACATGAAAAATAAAAGGTGTTGGCTGCACATATAATACAAGTACAGTTTTTAGGGAAAAAAATATAGCACTATATTCAGGCCAATGCGGTACTTTCCCATGAACTTGTTTACAATTGCAAGCATGTCCAATTTGGGGCTGTGTGAAACGTTTGCACAAGTTAGCGAAACTGGCGAATGTAGGATTTTTGCAGCTTGCAATAAATATCAGGAAATCGTTGCCACGTTGGAACTCGCTATACCCTGAAAATGTGCTTGTAAAAGTGATACCTTCTTAATATTCCCCTAAATGCCCTATTACTGCAGAGACGATAAATAAAAATGTCACCGGGTCACATCGGGTCCCTTTCCATACGGTCGTCTAAGCATCATTTTGGCGACAGTTGTGACCTTTAACAATAACCAAAGAAAAAGATTGTGTTTGCGGCACTTTGCCAGAGCACTGACATCTCTCGAAAATGGAAAAAGAGAACGCTAAAAGTTTTGCAGGGATGTTTTGCACCTCTAGTCAAATTACTACAAATTCCAGCTCCGATAATCAAAATTACCAATACGCTATACCAATGTGTTTCAACTATGGTTTTGCAGTCTTAGAACTTTCCGGGTGATTGTCTAAAGAAAAACGTACATTTTGCTTGCGCCCTGCACTAAACATTGTGACCCAACTTTGTCGCACAGTAATCTAACAAAACCATTTATAAAATATTCTCAATAACCTACTGTACTTCTGCAAAACAATATTTGTGTGCAACATTTCAGGCTACTTTTTATCAAAACTGACTGTACAGTAAAGGTAACTGAGAATCAAACCTGAAAATAACCATGCACATGTCATGGAAATAATTACTGCAAATAAACATTTTGGCTTGGATTTGTCCGTATTTTGTCTCTTTTTATACTTTGTAACACTTTACCGGTCAGCATGTGAAAGATTCTATCAGAGAAATGTGTAGTAGAGCTGTTTAAACTGTTATCAGGGAACAAGTACAAAAAAATCCAATTCCACCCACTCTTCCTCCCCCTTTGTACGCCCCAAAACAATCTTTGAGTTGGCAGTCTCTCTGATGAATTGGCCATTGTGTGACATGCACGCTAACTTCCCATTTTTCTTCTCTCACCTGCTATTACTGACACCATTTCATATGTCACCTGACACCACGAGTGTATCTGCCGTAACACCTCTCAATCTTCCCGACTCCCACACATCAGCCACAACAGACCGTGATACAGAAAAACACTGACCTGAAAACTCTGGAGACTATTAAACCACCCCCTATTAAATAATGTTGTGCTTATAAAGCTTTTTGTTTGTCTTTAGGCCTGATGAAGGGAGACGTGCTCCCAGACAAATGCTTATTTATTTAGTTTATTTAGTTAACCCAGTAACTTAAGTCTGTTTTCATGTGTATTTGCTATGTCAACACTTTGATACCATTCACACCACTGCATGGGGCCTATTTTATTAAACTCTGATATTATCTAAGAAAAATCACCCCAAAGTAGCATGCTATTTGACAAAATAAAAATTAAGAATGATCTATGCATAAAGAATTGCATGGTCTAACATCCCATTTCCTGTCGGTTTTCACCACAGACACCTGGGAAACGTGATCATTTAAATATGTAAACTATATTGAAATTTTCCAAGAAAAGCCCTATTTAGCCTACCTGATGGAGGCAAGATTTCTGGCAATGACTTTCAGGGCGATTTACCAATTTGCAGCTTAAGAAATATGTATTTTTGCGAATTTGCCTCATTTGCATGCAAAATTTGCATACTGCATTGGAGTTTTGATGGATAGGCCTCTTTGGGCCTTATTCAATAAAGCGCGATATCGCAGAACAGGCGCTACTGCATGGAATGCCCCGCTCAAATCATTGGGGATTTCAATGTAGTAGCGCTTGATCTGCGTTATCACACCTTATAGAATAAGGTCCCAGGTGGTACAGTACTTGTTTTTATCCTATACATTCTCCATCTGAACAAGGACACATTTTTATCTCTGCGAAATTGCACGACTACAGTGTGTAAAAATATACCAGTGATTTTGCTTTTCGGAGTCTGTAGGAGGACGAAGAAGGTCTTTTCTTTTTCTCTGAGGTTTGCTGACTGGGGTTCAATGTTGTCCCACCTCCCATCTTTCGCCTACAGATTATGAAAGAGATCAATGAACTGTAGGGTAAAAATAGTTTCTATTCTAGCTTTAAACATGTAGACATCCCGGAGGATAATGAAAAAGAAATACTTTTCATATATCACTGCTATTGCAATTTGTACGGTACACTGTAATACAACAGACACACAATAGAATATACAAAGCAATATACTGTCTGTTGACAAAGAAAAGTACAGTACTAATATTTGCTCATTTTGTCGTTGCATTACATGTTTTTCTATCCTTCTGAATCTTCAAATCATAGTTAGGTTTAAAGCTGCAGTTCAAGCTGCCGTTTTAGGTTTAAAGCTGCAGTTCAAGCTGCCGTTTTAAAAATGTATTTTTTTCCCATTCAATATGTGCATCAATACAATCTGCACACTGACAAGTGATTAGCTAAATTGCAGATCGATCCGTTCTCCTGTGATTGATCTGCAAAGATTTGGCTCAGGGGTTTATTAAATCACTGTTAGTGCTGCAGAAGAGTACCCAAGATGCAAAGTTCTGTGTGAAAGATCATGTGACCAGGCAGTCACTAGATACAATTGGTGCACTACTAGAGACAGGACAGGGCTGAAGAGCCAGAGCCTTTTTCAGAAGAGGAAGGGGATGTGACTTTGTAAATGGTTGCTATAGAAACAAAAATGCTTGTTACATTATAATACATTACAAATGTCTTTAAAAATAGTTTTTTTTTAAATGCTACACGTATTTTCTCATAGTACATAATTGATTTATAAAAAAAAAAAACACATGTAGGATATTGCTTGAACTGAAACTTTAAAGCCTCAATTCTGGTACCCAAGGCATTGGTCTTCAGACGCTAGTGTGTTAAAACTCATCTTCCTCAACATCATGAATTTCAATTTGCAGAAATATACATATAGACAGGGCCGCCGACAGGGAGGGAGAGCCAGGACAGGTTTCACGGGCCCGGCAATTGTGGGGGGGCCCGGCCGGCCAGCGCAGGAAGTTGGGCCCGGCCCAACTTCTGTGCCGGGCTGCGAGGTCCACCACAGCCACTGGGCCCCTGGCAGCCGATGGACCCCAGCTCCTGCGGGCCTCCTTTATATATCTCTCCCCCCTCTCTTTCACCGGTGCGCTCCGGAAGCTGGCCCGAACTTCCGGCCGGACCCAGTTTCCGGTGCGCACCGGTGCGAGGGAAACCCGGCGTGGGAGAGAGGCTGACATGCAGCTGGAGAGAGGGCTAGTATGAGAAAAGAGGCCTGCAGGAGCTGGGGCCTGGCGGCCTCAGACCACCAGCAAGGTAAGTGTGTTACTGTACATTTGGCGTGTGTTGCATTTAATAATGAATAATTTAAGTAATTAAGTGATAGGGGAAGTAGGGTAGGGGGGAGAGAGAGAAATACACTGGGAGAGGGGGGAGAATAGAGGAAGTGGCTCGCAAGACCGCCTACACGTGGGGGGGGGGGAGCCCGGTCGAAACTCTAGTCCTGGGCCCCAGGAAATCTGTCTGCAGCTCTGCACATAGAGCCATGTTTTAAGGGACTATCCTCTCAAGTATTGGGCTGAGTGACAGAACTGTCACTAAGGAGGAGTCACCTTTAAATATTTTAAACGTTAATAACTGAATTGGCAGATATTCTGTTCTCACATTAAAAATAATCTGCACTGTGGAGTGGGAATTATAATACTCTGCTTTTCTTTGTATAGTTTAGTTGAGCGTGGCCAGGTTCCCCGGGTTCAGTCCTTGCACGAAATCGGCATGCTAGGCTTCAGAGCAACACATACCAAAGCGAGGTACAGTATCTTAGTAGTAATTAGTGCTGGATTCATTCACCAATAACACCAATTAATCCAGGTGTTGATTAAATGTTAATGAAAGAAATCATGAAAACCCAAATGGTTGCTCTCGAGGATTGATCTTGGGAAACACGTTTTGGTCAGAGGCAGTAGGTTACACAACAACTGCTCAATAAGCGATTAATCCTTCTACTCAATGCTGGAGAAGATGTTGGCTATATTTAAATGAATGGGGCTTCTACAAAATTCCCTGCACTAGGTAGTGACAGGATACTGAAGGGTCTTAGGCAGATTTATTTCTTAAAAAAACACGTTTTTTTAAGCGAGCAATCCTCGATACACTGTTAACGCGCCTAGTAAATAAACATTTTCATTATCACAGCCTCGTGCTACACTATGTGCTTGCTACATCCCTCCAAAAATAATAAACCGGATCAATCTTTTGCTAGTAATAATATTTTTTTTTTCAATGGAGATTGTAAGATTTTTAAGGAATAATCTGCCAGGATTGAACCTTTACTTACTTACAATATGTACAGTACGCACAATAATATGTTATGTAAATAAACATCGGAACTAATACAACAGGATTTGTAGAAGATTCTGAAATTAAGTTTAACATTTTTTTGCTACAGTATACAGTATATAGTTCCCATATGCTAATGAGTTTTTACACTTGAATTTCTGCAACAGTGGCAAGCCGGTTACCAACCGATAGAGCTGTTAGGTGTCGGCCAGGTAGTAATTAATCCCTGTCTTGAGTAAGGCAGGGCTACTAACGAGCCCACCTGAGTGTAGCAATGGTTTAAAAGGCAGGAAAGGGAAGTGTTTGTCTCTCTCCCCGAGTCTGCGTACAGACCACATGTACGTGTCCTTGCTACCTAGGGACACCAGGGCATACAGATCACATGTATGTGTCCGTGATACAGAGGGACCCTAGGACATTCAATCTGTATCTACAAGTCCTTAATACAGAAGGACTTTGGTCACTGAAAACCCTGGACTTTATGCTGCTGGACTCTGGCCTCAGGAACCCTGGACTTTGGGCATGGGTGGCAAAGCCGTGCAGACCACAGGTGTGAGTCCTTGATATACAGGGACACCAGATCCAAATTCCTACTCATACTATTACTCTCTCTAGCAGGTGATGTTGAACCTAACCCAGGTCCTCCCATTCCAGCTCTGTCCCATGCCCCTGAGAATTCCACCTTTAAATTCCAAAAAGGTCTATCTGTCGCCCATATAAACATCCGGAGCCTGCTGCCCAAACTGGATGAACTAAGGGCATGGTGCCTTATGCATAAACCTAAAGCCATCGTTCTTACAGAAACATGGCTATCCTCTAAAACCCCTGATGCACATATCGCCATTCAGGGATACTCCATTTTTAGGAGAGATAGGTCAAAGAGAGGAGGAGGGGTGTTATTTTATATTGCAGACACCTTACAATTTACACTGTTACATTGCCCACCAAGTCCACCCTCTTTTGAAACTCTAGTTGGCAAAATCTGCCTCCCCTTTTCTAAGCCCATCTTGCTTGCTGGCATCTACCGCCCCCCTAAAGCCCCTCTACAATCCTTGACTGATATCACCCAATTTCTTGCCTCCATTTCCTCTCTGAATGAGAAGAGTGAGCTGCTAGTTCTAGGGGATTTCAACTTCAATTGGCTTGACCCTAAAAACCACAAAATCCAGATACAACTCAAGTCACTTAACCTATCGCAACTCATTTCCCAACCCACACGAATAAACCTGAAGTCGCATAACCATTCCTTGCTAGACTGGATTCTCTCCTCAAACCCCAGCAGAATCCAATCCTCTGGCATCCTTCCTGATATTTTCAGTGACCATGCAATAGTGTACTGTGTAAGGAAAATTAAACCGCCCCATTCAAGCCCTAAAGTTCTCCTCACTAGAACATTTAAAAACTTTAACCCACAACAGTTTCTGGATGACCTTACCAACTGCCCATGGCACAGAATCGATTTAATTCCCGACCCTGATTCTGCGCTCGACTATTTCCAATCCGAGTTCTTAAAACTCTGCGATACCCATGCTCCACTACGCAAAATAAGGGTACGAGGGGCCCACCTTCCATGGGTTACAACTGACCTTATAGCACTCTACCAGTTCAGGGATGCCTTGTGGAAAAGCTACAAAGTAACTGGCACTACCAAGGATCTCAATCACTACAGATGCCTGCGGAACGTGTGCACAAGGCAAACAAGGTATGCAAAAGCACAATATTACTCTGACAATCTCCACCAAAATACATCAAACCCAGCTAACTTCTGGAAGGTTATCAACAATATATTCCAGCCTCCTAACCATCAACAACCAAGTAATATCACTAAGGGGGATATTACTCTGACAAACCCCACTGACATTGCAAATGCATTCAATGATTACTTTGTGGGGTGTGCCACTAACTTATTAGCGAAACGCAGCACAAACCCCAAACATGAATCTCATCCTGGGAGTATCCCTACAGTCCCACCCCCTCCCAACACTGCCCACAATTTTCAATTTAGCCCAGTATCTGAAGAGGAGATTACACAAGCGCTCCTCAAACTAAAACTAAGCAGCCAATGTGGACCCGACTTACTACAATCTAGGTTCCTACGACTTGGTGCCCCAGCCATTGCCAAACCAATTGCGTCCTTAGTCAACTCTATCCTGTCTGCAGGCCATATCCCTAAGACCTGGAAAACTGCCAGAGTTGTCCCAATCTTCAAAAGTGGGGACAAAAACACTGTCTCAAACTACAGGCCAATCTCACTTCTCCCAATTCTATCCAAAGTTATGGAAAAATGTGTCCACTCCCAATTAAGCGATTTCTACACCAAGACAAATTTCCCTAGCCAATTCCAGTCTGGGTTTCGTCCCAAACACTCCACCGTAACTACCCTGCTAAAAGTTTGCAATGAAATCCAGTGTGGAATGGAACGGGGACAACTCACTGGTGCAGTATTCCTAGATTTTGCAAAGGCTTTTGACACAGTTGATCATGTTATCCTGCTTAACAAACTCCAGAGCTCTGGAATAGGGAAACATGCTTTAAACTGGTTTCAGTCCTACCTATCAGGAAGATCCCAACATGTGTCCATCTCAGGCTCTAACTCCAACCCCCTGGATATCACCTGTGGTGTACCGCAAGGCTCTGTTCTGGGGCCCCTACTCTTCTCAGTGTTCATTAATGATCTTCCCACAGCTTGTAAGGAAGCCTCAATACACATGTATGCAGATGACACAATCCTGTATGCACACAGCCATAGCCTCTCTGACCTTCAACACATACTTCAGTCTGACTTTTTGAGACTCGAAAACTGGATTTCCCAAAACAAACTGTTTTTAAACACTGACAAGACTGTAACAATGGTATTTGGGACCAAGACTAAATTTGTAAAGCTTCCAGTGACTGAGCTCCTGATTAGAACCAACGCTACCACCACCCTAACACCTGTCACTAGTTTTAAATACCTGGGCTTATGGTTTGACTCCCACTTAACATTCGGGATGCACATTGATACCCTGACAACCAAGACCTATGCCAAACTAGGGGTACTTTACAGGAACAAATCCTCCCTAAGTCTCCTGGTCAGAAAGCGTATTGCACAGCAGATGCTAATGCCAATTATTGACTATGGAGACATAGTATATGGCTCGGCTCCTCAAACCCACCTTAGCAAACTTGACACCCTCTACAATTCAATTTGTCGTTTTGTTCTCCAATGCAACTACAACACACATCACTGCGAAATGCTCAAAGAACTAGATTGGTCATCACTAGAGTCTAGGCGCAAAGTTCACCTTTCCTGTCTCACCCTCAAATACTTTCTGGGCAAGCTACCCAGCTACCTGAACAAGCTCCTCACCCCTACCACATGCAGTACCTATCACCTGAGATCAGACTCCAAAAGACTATTCATGGTCCCAAGACTCAACAAAGTATCCGGACGTTCCTCCTTCTCCTTCCGTGCACCCCAAAACTGGAACAACCTACCAGAGACTCTCATATCCACCACCAGCTTAAGTTCTTTCAAATCTAAGGCTGTCTCACACTTTAATCTGGTCTGTAACTGTTTCATACGCTCATAATATATATTTTCTTTAACTGTGCATGCAATGTCTTGTATATAATGTATACCTTGTTCATTTATGTAACTGTATTTGTAACCATGTATTATTTTGTTTTACTCTGTGCCCAGGACATACTTGAAAACGAGAGGTAACTCTCAATGTATTACTTCCTGGTAAAATATTTTATAAATAAATAAATAAATAAATAAATAAATAACCAGGTACATGCACAGACATCTCCAGACGCATATAGACTTTCAATCCTGCCTACGCCCATTGTTCATAAAGCACATTGCACAACAGATGCTAGTGCCAATAATAATGGGGACAGCACTCCAAATTCACCAAATTGTTTATGGTACGACACTCTAAATTTACCTCTGCAAACTTGACATTCTTATATCTCATTGTGCCGTTTTGTCTTACTATATAACTTCAACACCCATCATTGTGATTGGTTAAATGAACTTAGTTGGCTATTCCTTGAGTTCAGATGTAATGTACATCTTTCCTGTCTTACCTTCAAATACTTTCTGGATAAGTTACCCAATTATCTAAGCAGGCTTCTCACCTCTACCGTACACAGCATTTATCTCCTTAGATCCGTCTCCTGAAACCTGCTTAAAGTCACAAGGTTCAATAAAAAAATCTCTGCTCTTCCTTCTTGTACCATTCACCCCACTGCTGGAACAATTTACCTGAGTCCTTCAAATCAACTTCCTGCCTAAATTCCTTCAAGACTTCAGCTATTTTCCCATTTTAAACATGTTTGTAGATGTAAATTGTAATGTTGTCAACTCCACTTTCTGCCCAGGACATACTTGAAAACGAGGGGTAACTTTCAATATATTTTCTTCCTGGTAAAATATTTGATAAATAAATTACATACATAGTATGGCTACATAACAAATATTGAATAAGACAATATTGAATAAGACATGGCCTCATGTATAAAATACTAATATTTTAGTGTGCTAACATTAATGGCGTAAATTGCTACTATTGTTTAGTAACAGAATAATGTTTTTATGTACAATCTACAGTATCTATATATATTTTTTTGAAACCGTTGTATGTCCGTCTGTCCGTCCTGTGTCTCCCTGTGTCTAGGGGCAATCACATTGGACCTTTGGGCCGTCACTCCGCCACAGGCCAATGAGATGGCTCCCTTGGCCCGCCCGCCCCCGCACACCTCTCATTGGTCACACTCACCAGCCGCTGACACAGATACCCACGGGCACGCCACCTCACCCACCGCTCCCCCACCCCTCCACCCCCCACCACCCCCCTAACAGCAAACCCCAACATCCCCGGAACCGCCAGCACCGCTACCCACGGGCATCGCCGCACGCTTCCCACCCCCCCTCACAGCAAACCCTAGCCACCCCGGCGCCACAAGCAACGCTACCCACGAGCAGCGGCGCCCGCTCCTCGGCACCGCCGCCTCACCTCGAGGCGGAGGGCTGCAGCGGGGGGGGGGGAGGGGGCTCCCGCCCTGCAGGAGGGACCCCACACATGCATCTGCTACTCTCTGTGCTACTCACCGCCCCTCCACATGCCCCGTGCTGCTCTCCGTGCTCAGCTCTCCCTGCAGCTTCCCCCCCTCCACATGCCCTCTGTGCTCTCCGTCCGGCTCCCGTCCGATCCCCGCCCCTCCCTAGCAGATGACTGCAGCTGGGGTCCGACTCCCGGCCTGCAAGAGGGAGCTGCTGCCGGCTGCATGCTGTAAGGTAAGCAGCTCCCCCCCACATACATTCCCTCCTCTCCGGCCTGATCCCTCCGTCCGTCCCTCCTCCAACACACACACATTATATATACACACACAGAGACACAGAGACACACACACAGAGACACAGAGAGACACACACACATGTAGACTGTGAAGATTGAGATAATGTGTCTGGCTATCATCACCTCCATTTTGGCCAAACCGTATGCTTGTATGTATGCCAATTTGTTTCATTCATGAATGAACTGTGAATGTTTGAGTCTGCAGAGTATCGCTTCTGGATGTAACCCCCCCTTTGTAATTCCTACGGGTCATGTAATAATTAGAAATAGCATTCGTAAGCGGTTTCTCGTGTCTTTAGATATTTCTGCTAACCGTAGGGTTCTGTTATCTGACAGATACAGTCACATACAGGGCTGAACAGAGTAACTCCCTTATGTCACAAGGTTAAGAGGCCCACATTATGGTAAATTATCGATAAGAATATAGTATATGCAGCATATTTTGGTATCAATATGTCTTTTTTGTATAAGTCTCATTGATCTTATTTCTACGCTTTGACAAGACACACACACACATGTAGACAGACACACACACACACACACACGTAGACAGACACACACACACACGTAGACAGACACACACACACATGTAGACAGACACACACACACGTATACAGACACACGTATACACACACACATATACACACACATACACACACACACGTATACACACACACACGTATACACACACACGTATACACACACGTAGACACACACATGTATACAGACACACATGTATACACACACACGTAGACACACTCACACACACATGTAGACACACTCACACACATGTAGACACACTCACACACACACACACACATACATGTAGACACACACACGTAGACACACACACACACATGTAGACACACACACACACACATACATACACACACATGTATACATACACACACACACAATGTATACACACACGTAATATTGATCAGGAGCAGGGGGGGGGGGGTCCCTGAGCATTAATTTCTGGCTCAGGGAACCCCCTGCTCACTGTACAATATTATTAAATCTCTCTCTGCTGCAAACACATCTCGCCCCCAGTATGTGCAGTAATTTACTGAACATGTACTGTAGAATAAATGCATAGTTTTATTTATTCGGGTTTATTACACAGTATACTGTATGGCCGGAAAACATCAGCATACAGTACAATATAATCCATCGAAATCCCCCCATTAGCCGTTTTCTTTTCTGAGGAAAAACAAAATGAAAAGTTTTAATGTACAGTAATGGTCAGCCCCCTAAAGAAGTTCCCAGCCAGCCCCACCAAAATAATACGGCAAAAATACAGTACTCACCATACTGTACAGTATTACTAAATTTCCCATTCAGCTTGCGCTGGCGCCGGCCCACTTCCAGTCCAGCTTTCATCATTTTGCAGAGGGACTAGCCCACCTGTAGTCAGCGGGAAATCGCTTAGGTACATGCAAGCTTCATCAAAACTGGCTGCGAAATCCATCTCAGAGTTTTCACCGACGGCGGGACCATGATGATAAGCTGGTGCTGCTGCTGGTTCTGGTTCTGGTTCTGGCGCATTGCTTGGCAGGGACTGTCGCTTCTTATTTCGTTTTAACACGACCCTTCGCCTTTTGCCGCCTCCATTATCATAGATACGGGAAAAACCCTGTGACACACACCAATACCCTCCAACAAATTGGGGCTCAATACGGTGAAAACAGGGGTCACTACATAACCTTTTCCTTATTGCATGCTTCCACAAATGAGGAGTTGGCGAAAATCTGTAAAAGTCATAATTTTCGATAAAATACTGATAAATTTGAACAACTGTTGCCATCTTATCCTCTGTTGCATTTATAGCGGCCCATATCAAATAAGCATAACTTCTGTCAGGTTTTTGGAACACGGGCTCCACTTGAACACTCATGTCTCTGTAGAATAGTGTAAGTGAAAATGATCTTTGTCTTTATTTAATACATTACTGTATGTAAAGCCTAAATTGATACATTTTTTGCAACTCTTCCTTCAGTCTCAAGGACAAGTTACACAATAGCATACTGTACTGGGATAAAGTAACTTTTTTTTGGAAACGAAACAACTTGCAAAGGCCACACATTACTTAAGTCATGAGTTTATGCCATCTGGTGGACAATCGAAACATCGCAGCCTAGTAAATCATTCTCATTATCATTTAACAGATCAGGCCCCCGTCAGCCAGGCATGAACCGTGGCTGGGAAGGCAAACGCAACGAAGCATGCAAGAGGTGAGCAGCGGCGGATTCCAGGTTTCTGCCAGGTACAAACCAGGCATTTGCTCGAATAAAGTGTGTCGGTGCAGTATATGCTCAGCTGTGCCACTTGCACTTTGGCCGAGCATAGTTCCAGTTAGCGTGGTCTCCCACTTCCTGGTTCCTTTTCCTTGCCTTGCCTCCTAGCTCCTTGTTTCAGATTGACCTCCTGTGTACCGACCCGGCTATTACTTTGGACTCCACACTTCTGGCTTACCGACCCGGCTTACCTCTGACTTTCTGCATCTCTCCAATCCTGACCACGGCTTATGGACCTCTACGCTTCTACTGGCTCCAACCCCTGACCACGGCTAAACAGACACTAACCATTCTACCGGCTCCTACCTCAGACCTCGGCAAGTACCAAACCATTCTATTCTCTCCAATCCTGACCCGGCTGCCTGACCATCCGCACTCCATACATGCCCCAGTGACTGTGTGTGGCGTTTATAACTATTCCCACCTCAGTACCGGGGTCCCGCCTTGTTTGTGGTGAGCACAGCGTTACAGCGCCCAAAATAGCCAATGCACTCCCTCCTCATGTTATATGTAGATGATAGACAAAGAGTATCAGTGTCTCAGCAGTGGACTAAACACAGTGCCATTTTATAATGGATATGTGCCAAAGTCCTTCAAATGTATACACAAGAACTTCAGGGTTTACTTGAAAGTAATAGTGAGACCTACCTAACCACTTTTCAATACAGTAGCAGAGTCAGAATCTATACCAGGGGTGTTCAACTCCAGTCCTCAAGACTCCCCAACAGGTCCGATTTTAAGAATATCCCAGCTTCAACACAGGTGGCTCAATCAGTGGCTCAGTCGAAGTCTGCAGCCAGGGTCGCCGATAGGGGGGGACAGCCGGGACAGGTATTCTGGGAATGGAGGCTGCAGGGCGCCCATCTCACCGGCACTGCAAGTTGAGCTCGACCTCTGGACAGGCCTGGTTGCCGGTCGCGACCGGGCCCCGGCTCTCCCTCAGCTGCCTGCAGGCCTCTACCTCGCTGTGTCCCACCCCGAGCTTCCACCGCTGGTGCGCGATGGCACTCTCTGGCACCTGCGCACCGGAGAAAGCTAGGCCTCAGCTTCTGGTGCACCGGCATGAGAGGGAGACCTGTGTGAGCTGACATTGGAAGCATGTGGAACAGAGTGAGGGAGAGGCCAGTAGGCAGCTGGGGGAGAGTCGGGGCCCGGATGTGACCGGCAACCTGGCTTGGCCAGAGGTTGGGCTCAACTTGCAGCACCAGCTGGGCCTCCCCCGTGTCTAGGGAAACTACCTGTGGTGCGTTACCTGAGTGGCTTACAGGAGGCCTGATCCTCCGCCGCTGGGAGCCTGGGGTGGTCGTGTTCGTGGTTATACAGCGCCTCCACCTGGGAGAGATCCTATGCAGTAGGATTACCCCTCTCAGGAACCCAATACATACAGTAAATACACACACCGGGTATGTAACAACAGCATTTACTGACATAAAACACACACAAAATATAACAGGGACCACACAATACTCTGTCCCCACAGTAGCATCACCCTGGTGGAACCCCCAAAGTACTGAGGTGCCTGGGCACTCCACCCGCTAGTGTCCACAAACCAGGCCCACCCAAGGTGCATATTTTTGCAGTAGTGCTACTAACAGTGTGTATGGCCTTTAGTGCACTTAGATGGTGATTGTCACGATATCTTATGACAGGGTGTAATTTACACCAAATAACTGGGTTTGAACTGAACGAGGCTTAGATATAATAAAGTATATTTATTCCTTTGGATAGGTGAACACACAATATAGTACAGTAACAGACAAGAAGTACACTTACTTTGGGGATGGGGGATGAGAAGTATGTTGCATAGCAATTCTCCCGCAATCAGGTACAATCAAGATGATATCAGAAGACAATGGGTATAGGGATTACCACAGTTTATATATCTTTTGTAACACTATCCCTAACATTAAGTACAGGTGATTGGTTTTCAATTACCTGTAGCCACTCTCTAACGTGGGAACACATTTTGATACATGCCCCCCTGCTAGTTGGCACATGCGCATTAGAACTCTGGGGTCTAATTTCTGTAGCCCCACATTTGCATCAGGGATGCCAGCCAGTCTACTAAATGGAATTTCTGGCAGGATACTCTTTGTTGTAAGGTGTGAAATGGGACACTTAAAGACTGCTCTGGTTTGAGTCATCTCCGCCCTCCTGTAAACAGTGTAGGTGATAAACCCCTTTAAACAGCACTTAAATTCTAGACATTAGGGCGCTTCCCTGGCCATCTGCTGCCTTATGGCCAAAGGAATTTCCTCTGGTTCCTGTCCATACCTTGGGACACAGTATTAAAGATAAAACACAAACATATTAAAATATCCGGTTCCGTTGGGTCCAGCGGGTCCAAACTTCCCAGTTCTCAATGCCGGAACTGGGACACCCTAGGGTCCAATTTGCGACTTGCTACGACCCTCGGAACCGGAGTTACACAAATACACCTTAAACCGTTTCCTATTTTAATACAAAAACTCCGCTGTAAATTAAATCACGGTTTTTCACTAAATCCCCATTGAAAACAACGGGTTCCGCCGCCATAGACTTTCAATGGCAAACCGCCGCCGTTGGCGGCTATGGGAATCCGCCGCCATAGACTTTCAACGGGGCAACGTCGCCGTTGAAGTCAATGGGGTTTTTCCGCCATAGCCGGTCAATGGAGATTGGCCGCCATTGAAGTTTATGGGAAAAGTCCCGAACTTTCAAGGGGGTCCATACTCCGGCGGGTTGGTCCAAGAGGATCAAGGATGGTTCTGCAGCGATGCCGGAGCAGTGACTACAGGTACCCCAAACCCTGGCCCTCTGGACCCTCCGGAACTGGAGATATGGATTCCTAAATTTCAGCTTTTTACACTTAGCCGTTTTCTTGAGCTGTTTCTGCCGCTGCCATTGGAACCTATGGCGCGACCCGCTCTTCTCGGTTCGACCCTTATCGGGGGTCCAGGATTCGGGGACCCGGTTGTGGTCGAGTGGGGGGAGGCCTAGGAACTAGGGGCAAAAATAATTTTATTTCTAGGTGCTCTAGAACTGTTTATTCCCACGCCACTTAACGTTGAACTTGACTGCTAGGTGATCAAAGCTCTCTTTTAGAAGTTGTATTCGCTTTGCGGTTTTGCGGTTTGGACGGCAGCCAACTCGTTCCTGGAAAGCGCCGTCGAGGGATCTCCATTGAAGTCAATGGGCCCATTGACTTACAATGGGAAACCGCCGCTCCTCCTCTCGGACGCCACCTGCTGGTCTTCACAGGAAACAGGACCAAAACAGCAAGATTCGCCATTGAAACGCATGGAGCTCCAATGGCGGCCTATGGGACCCTGCAAAATAGTGCCTGAAAAGGCGGGAAAATTACACAAAGGGCTATAATCACTAAAGAACTATTAATCCTTGTACTCCCGGATGGATCCTAGTGTGTGTGTGATGCAGACACTGATTAAACCAGATATTACAATAAAGCATGGGGAATACACATTTTCATGTCATAACAAGGGTTAAATCACATTTCTGGACCTCAGCCCAGTTAACCCCTTGTCTCCCTGGTGAGGTCAGGGGATGGCCAAATGGGGTGCAACCCCTTTAATACCGGGCCACCCCCTTTCTCCCTCTACAGTGATACCTTCCCGGGCTCTCCAGTACCCGGGTACCGCCGAATAACACAAAGGATCTGTCTGATCCACCGACGTAGATCTGTCTGGTACATCCATGAAGGCGTTCGCCTATGCGTGGGGTGAACTCCCGCTGGAGGGTCTCACCGTAAGAGTCTCTTAGTTCAGTGGTGGTCTGGTCCCAGACCACAGGCCACATGTCACTGCATGGCGTCTTGTCACTGTTGCCTAACACTAGTGCTGCTGGAAATGTCCATATCTGGTGGCCTTCCCTATAGCAGCCACAAGTTAACAATGGTCGGGGCCTAACTGAGGGGCAACTCTAGGCCTAGTCCAGGGAAACACTGCTCCCTGGACACTACCTGATCTGTCGCTGTCTTGCATCCGACTGGCGTGATCCCAGATTCGCACCAAACCTATCTCTCCTGCTGCCATGGATCTAGCAGCCCTATTGGCTCCTGTGCAGCACAGAAGGTAGCATCCCCAGAGGCTCCTGGGACTCGTAGTCCCATTGTGGAGCCTGGTAATGGCCAATGCAACTATTGGGGTACTGCGCATGCGCGAACCTCGCACTGCACATGCGCAAAAAGCAATATGGAAGTCGCCTGTGCTCGGACCACCCCAGAGCACCGGAGTACCAGATGGCCCTGCAACTTCCCGCAGCATCGCTACCGCCCATGCAGCAGTCCCCCTCCTGAAGGTCAGGAGGTAAGAGGGGGACCTGGCTACATATTTATTGTGGGGGTGTGTGGGTATTTTAATATGTATTGTGGGTGCAGGGGGATATATTGGGGGAACGGTGGTATTTTTAACATGTATTGGGGGAGAGCGGGGGTATTTTTAATATGTATTGGGGGGAGCGGGGGTATTTTTAAATATGTATTGGGGGAGAGCGGGGGACTTTTTAAAATGTATTGGGGGGAGCGGGGGTCTTTTTAATATGTATTTTGTGGGCGTGTTGAGTGAGAGTGGGGTTATTGACGGAAGGTGGGTGTGAGTGAGAGGAGAGAGGGTGAGGGAGGGAGGAAAATAGGGAGTGAGACGCAGGAGAGAAAAATACATGGGAAGAGTGGGGGGGAAATAGAGGGGGCTCGTGAGGTGTGAAATGGGTGGGGGGGCTTGCAATACCGCCGACATGGGGGGGACAGGTAGAGTTGTCAGGTGTCCAGTATTTAACCAGACTGTCCTGTATTTGGGCACTCTGTCCAGTAAATAATTAGAGGTAATACTGGACATGTATATGTCCGGTATTACCTCTCTGGACATAGTGACCTGACATGGGACACAACCTGCCCATTAGAGAGAGAGAGGTGTGTGTGTGTCTCCCCAGCTGTCTGTCATGCACAGGTGGTAATGCCGTTTCTGCGCATGTACAGGCTGCTCTAACCTCTTCTGCACATGCGCAGGTGGTGCTGGCCGCGTCTGCGCATGCGCACAGGTTGTTTCCCGTTTAGGTGTGTGTGTGTCTCCAGCATGTCGCACCTTTCACCATTGTGTCCAGTATTTTTTGAGAAGCCACCTGGCAACCCTAGGGGCAGGACGTAACTCTAGTCCTGGGCCCGGGAAACTTGTCTGCGGCCCAGTCTGCAGCACCTGTACTGAGATAGAGTAGGACAGGGGTGGCCAACGCCAGTCTTCAAGGGCAACCAACAGGTCAGGTTTTAAGGATATCCCAGCATCAGCACAGGTGGTTCAATCAGTGGCCACTAATTGAGCCATCTGTGCTGACGTTGGGATATCCTTAAAACCTGACCTTTTGGGGGGGGTCTTGAGGACTGGTGTTGAGCCCCCCTGCTCTATACCACAGCAGCCTTACCGAGTATCACAGATAAACACCATCCAAATGTAAAATGTCCCCACTTTGCCTGCTTACAGTATGTGAACGGCCAGTGGCAAGACCTTTATTGGAAACAATGGTGACTGTCCGATGGATGACCAAGACACTGTGTAAATAAAATACTGCTAAACATATGTAGCCATCTTTCCTATGGACATAGAAAGACTACTAATGCTGTATGTACCTGTTGGCTCAGCGAGATCTGAGCCTCCGCTAACTGGGAGCCTGAGGCCACAATATTGACTTGGCAGCGCCTCCACTTGCCCAGGATCCCCTAATTAGTAAGATTCCCCTGGACAAGAATAACAATAGTATTCATATAATATAACAGTTTACTATGAATGAATGCAGAACATAACATACACACTTTATATATATATATATATATATATATATATATATATATATATATATATATATATATAATATCTTATCACCGTACTAGCAGATTAGGCAATACAATAACCTAACTCTTGCGGCCTTGCCGCCTCGACCTGTGGCATAAAGTCTTTCCCACCACCGCGTGTGCCCCACACCGTGTCCAACGTACTGAACCAGTCCCTTGGTCACTCACCCCTCAGTGTCCCCAAAGAACCCTCCCCCAAGGCGGGATCAGCGCCTGTAGGTACCGGTTGGTGCACTTATTTATAATACCTTCCGGCCACTCCAGCAGCCGGTAACTGTACTTCGCAAAGGATCCGCCGATCCAGCGTAGTCTCCCATGAGTCTGTACTTGAGTCTTTACTTGACTTGAGCAGCTTGCTCCCAAACCACCTTTCTCACAAGAAGATACCGTGTCCCTGTCTGCTATTCTCAGTAAAAGGATTCTGTCTCTGTCTATGGCTGTTCCCTGCAGTACCACAAGCTAGTGGTCACTCAGGGCCTGCACTGGGGCCTAAAGGGGAATATCTGGCCTATGCAGTGGGTCACTGACCCCCTGCAACACACACCTCCTCTCCCCTTGCTTCCCCGGTCGCACTGCTAGCATGGTCTCTCCCCCACGCTTCCCTTTCCTGCCTGCCAGCAAATCCCCCTCTACTATTCGCTCCCTGGCATCACATGTCCCTGCTGAGGCTCATGGGAATTGTAGTCCCAGCTCAGAGCCTCTGTTCTATTGGCCAGCCTTCGTGCGCTATTCACTGCGCATGCGCGAACTTCCTCAGTGCCTCCCGTCGCGCATTGTACTGCGCATGTGCTAGACACAACATGGCGGCACCCTATGCTATCGGGCCGCCGCGGATCCTCAGGAACGCTCCCTGCTCAGCCCCACCTTCCTAAAGTGCCGCGGAGGTACAGAGATGGGCCAGGGGAACACCACTACACATATATAAAGACTTACACACAGAAACAAACAATACATTCTTGCTATTAATATATTATAGGACATTTTATCCTCATTTAACAAAGATCTGATTTATTAAAGAGTAACATTGCCAACCAAGTTACCTTTTCTTTCTGTAATAGATTTGGTACTGGTTTTGCTTTGTTTTAATTTAAATCCCTCATACGATTTTAGACCTATGTTACAGTACATTAAAGGCCCATTTGGCAAAGAAACGGTTCACTTTAGCCAACCCCTTCAAACACCGACCTTTTCAAGCTCCTTTTCAAACCCTATGAACCTTTCAAACATCTTCTATGCACCTGAAGACTGTGTAAACACCTGAATTGCCTCTTACATACTTATTCCTGGAGCATTGTTGGAAGTGCACTTAGCTCTTACATTAGATGCCTTCCCATTGGAGACCTGCTGACAAGCTGGTATGCCGGGATGAGGTCATTGTGTATCTTCACCAACCGGGTGTCCAACATAAACACTTGTAGCAGTGCAGATTAGTTCTGAATCAGTAATTTGCAGTGTGAATTTGTTTGAGTGTGATCTCTGTAGACCGCAGAAATTAAAGAGCACAGGGTTTAGAAAGGACCAAGAAGCTGCTCACTGATGGAGCCATTGGTGTATCAATCATCATGTCATTTAAAGCGTGAGTTTTGTAACTATTTTTTTTGCATTTATTTAAGTGCCTTCATGACTGTGCTGTCTACACAAAAGAGAGAAAGGAGCATAAAGCTACTTAGCGTGTTTTTGCATTCATTATAAGAAGAGCCTTTTTCTATTGATCAGCATTATATTAGTGCATTAGCACTGACCCCGTGACCTATGTCATATTAATCTCATATTCAATTCCATTATAATCATTGTCAGGAAAGCTGGTTTACATTTGGCGTGTTTGTAGTAGTTCCTAAGGTTTAGCTAGGCAAAAGTCCTTGAATGGCACAAACTAGTATGATAGTAAGGAGGTCAATTCACTAAAGTGTTATAGCAACAGTGGATCATTCATGGTCATTCAAACCTCACTGGCTGTTGACCATCACCAGACGGCACATAATATCAAGGGCCATATTTACTAGTGCTATCTCATAAGACACCTTCCAGTGCCAGAAGACATCTTAATACTTGAATTGGCCATAATGTATTTTCGGCTGCTGGAAGGTGTCTTGTGGAATAGTAATGTCATAAATAATGCCAATTTGACACTACTGCACAGAATCTCCTATGTAAGTCAATGGGACATTGCCTGTGGCAGTGCTGAATCAGCACTATCTCACATTAATTAATTATCCCTAATTAGTACCTGTCCCAGGTAGCTTAGTATCTAATTTTGGGACCTGAAGCACATGATGGTAAAGTGACTGGGCACAAGGTCACAAGGAGTTCTGACACTGGGATTTCAACTTCTAAGGCAGTGTTGGTAGCACTTAGCTACCTGTTACTATCACATTACTAATTAATTATTGTCACAGTGATCTTATCAAACTATGGATTTGGGATTTATACTATAGAGCAGGGGGGGCCAACTCCAGTCCTCAAGGGCCACCAATTCAGCCACCTGGGCTAAAACAGGGATGTCCTTAAAACTTGACCTGTTGGTGGACCTTGAGGACTGGAGTTGGCCACTCCTGCTATAGAGGATTGTGACCTTCTCCCTTTGGTTTCTGCTCCCCTCCCACCTACATACCGGTAACCTACCAGCTTGCAGGGTTCTTCCCTGTCCAAATGATGATGGGAAAACCTTGGAAGTTCAGCATGATGTAAAGATTAGAAGTTTAGTGTTGTACCTTACTGTGCAATGTGTTGCTAATCCCTCCGGCAGGAAAAGGGTTACAATGTCGGAACTAAACAAGATCATGGCCCTTCAAATGAATGGGCCAAAAGGTGTGGTCCGCCACCAAATGTACTGCTTAGGAACCCAAAAGGAGACGGCACTCCAGTGAACTTGTCTGAAGAATCAACTTTCGGTCCTACTTTGTAATGATAATAATAATAATACTAATACTAACAACAAGAATTTTATTTCATAAAACACTTCTCCCAATGGGACTCAAAACACTTCACAATTACAGTGTAGTGCGTGGTAAGCAGCATTGTACATAGCATAACTTACAGACACTGTCCCTGCCCCGTGGAGCTTACAATCTATGTTTTTGATGTCTGAAGCACCGGGAGATAAAGTGACTTGCCCAAGGTCACAAGGAGCCGACACCGGGATTTGAACTAGGCTCCCCTGCTCCAAACTAAAGGTCCTATTCTAATAACTTTGATAAGTGAGTGGGTAGTTTGGCCATTGTATGACATGACAATGGACTGAAACAGGTTTTAGGGACCTGTGTCAGACATGCACATGGAATTATAAGTATCTCTTCTTTGCAATACCTCTTTGGGTCAGACAGAACATCAAGAAGAGATCTCTTAGGTTTAGAAAGCTCATGCTATTAATCACCTATGGGCCAGCCTTAGGCTTTGCGTGGCCTAAGGCGCACGCTGGCAGCGAGCCCCCCTGTAAAAAAGGGGAGGACTTACCTAGACAAGCAGCCCTCCACAGGTAGCGTTGCAGCAGCATGACATCACAGCGTTATGTGACGTTGCGTTACCATGCTTCAAGAGGCAGCCTGCTGCAAAGGTAAACACATAGACACCTTTCTGCCTGTCCAGGGGCCCCGTGCTTCCTCCTCTCCCTCCTCTTGTCGGCACCGGAATCCACCTTCCGACTGGAGGGGAGAGCTGGAGGGGGGAGGGGTGGGGCCGCACTCCCTCCTCCAGCTCCCCCCTCCGTTCGGGTAAAAGCTGCATCTGGCACCGACAGGAGGGAGAGGAGGGAACGCAGGCCCCGAAGGCACGGGGCCCAAGGTGGCCGCCTTGCCCTAAGGCGGCCCTGTTATTGGTTGGTCAATTAAGCAAATAAAAATAGCACTTATGAGCACATTCCCATTTCTCAGACAGGTCCACCAGCAAGAAGCAAACAAAGTGACACGCTGCGAGAGCTCATTTGCATGTCATTACCCAGAATCCCTGGCTGCAGTGGAAGCACTGTGTGCTAACAGATAAAGGGGAAAGACAGGGTGGCAGTCCTGTCTAAGACGTGAATATGCTCACAAGTGGTATGCTGATTTGCTGCACATTGGAGGGGTTTTGTCACTTTTTTCTTACTCACCATAACGTTCTTTGGGTCTGGTTGGTCTATTAAAAAAAAAAAGGAAAGAGTGGCAACTTCCCCAGGACTAACCCAGCTAGCACTCTGCCCCGATCTGGGAAGCAAAAGAGAACCTTTATTTTTGGCATGATCAAGCTAGCGAAAGAGACACAGCTTTTGGACAAAGTTACTGAGAGCTGCGTTTTAAACCTCTATTTAATTGCCTGGTGGGCATCTTTTGGAAGCAGCTGTGCTCTAGTTCAGTGACCCTCATTAGCCCTGACTCTGTGCCTTACACTGGAGGATTTTCAAGGTTCTGGAGGAATTTTGAAGATGTCAGTCAGAGATCATTAAATCCAGGTGGAATTTGTATTTGTATTGTGTGTCAATGCCATGCCCAAGGGTCTTTTAAATATAATGCACATAAGGCAAGCCGTAGCTCACTTCCAACAATTAAAGCTATGGCTGAAAGCAAATTCAGAGTTAATACCAAACAAAACAATACAACTGAATACATTATTACCACAAATATGCATTATGAATGGCCTAGGTTGATGAAATCCTTTCCGTGCCAAAACATTTCAATTGGCACCAACACCCAGTATTATTTATCACAGATTGTTTTCTATGGGATTATGTTTCTTAATACACAGGGGTGTTCCCCTTATGTGAATTTTGAAACAATTGGATTTGTAAAAGGATTTGAGAGCCTGAATGTTTTGACATCTTGCTGCCATCGTGCATTAAGCCCAAAGATCACACATTCCTCGTGTCAGGTTGGTCTCCCATTAATTATTTAGGTTTATCCATGGTTAATCAGGTAGCACTTTATCAAAGGGGTAGCCTGTTGACAACTATTTTTAAAAGAGGATTAGACATATTAATTATTATTATTATTATTATTATCATTATTATTATTATAATCGTTTATTTGTAAAGCACCAACATATACCACATCACGGTACAATGGGGTACCGAGTGATATAAATGACATAAACAGAGTGACATACCAAATAAGGACAAACACACATCATTTGAACTGGCCTATGTCCTTTGAAGGATCAGCGAGAAGCAGAGAGTTCAAGAATTCCTTGCAAGGGGCATCTCTCAACCACTTGATGAGAGCCAAACCGGAATAAAACAATCCTGGACTTAATACCTACCAATGCGGACAGAGTATCCGATTATTATTTGCATTCCTTTATTTGTAAAGCACCACCATATTCCGCAACGCGGTACAATGGGGGGTACAGAGATTTGGAAAAATTAGGGGAATCCTTGATGGAGAAAAATTTAGGAGTGCTTGTAAACAGCAGGCTTAGCAATAGTGCCCAATGTCATGCAGCAGCTGTAAAGGCAAACAACATCTTATATTGCATTAAACGGGCAATGGATGGAAGGGAAGTAAACATAATTATGCCCCTCTATAAAGCATTAGTAAGACCACATTTTGAATATGGAGTACAGTTTTCGGCACCACTCCATAAAAAAGACATTATGGAACTACATTATAACAAGTGCAGAGAAGAGTCACCAAATTAATAAAAGGGATGGATAATCTGATTTATGAGAAAAGGCTAGATAAATTAAATTTGTTTACATTAGAAAAGAGGCGTCTAAGAAGGGATATGATAACTATATACAAATATATTTGGTGATAATACAAGGAGCTTTCAAAAGAACTATTCATACCAAGAGCAGTACAACGGACTTGGGGTCATCCCTTTAGGTTGGAGGATAGGAGATTTCACCAGCAACAAAGGAAAGGATTGTATTGTATTGTATGTCTTTATTTATATAGCGCCATTAATGTACACAGCGCTTCACAGTAGTAATACATGTGGTAATCAAATAAATAACAGATAATATAAATAACAGGTCATGGGAATAAGTGCTACAGGCATAAAAGTAACATTAAGGAAGAAGAGTCCCTGCTCCGAGGAGCTTTCAGTCTAATTGGTAGGTAGGGAGAACGTACAGAGACAGTAGGAGGGAGTTCTGGTAAGTGCGTCTGCAGAGGGCCAAGCTTTATGTAACGTGTCCAGTATTATCCACGGTGCTATTCATACGCTTCTTTAAGCAAGTGTGTCTTAAGGTGGGTCTTAAAGGTGGATAGAGAGGGTGCTAGTCGGGTACTGAGAGGAAGGGCATTCCAGAGGTGTGTGGCGGTCAGTGAAAAAGGTTTAAGGCGGGAGAGGGCTTTAGATACAAAGGGGGTAGAAAGAAGACATCCTTGAGAAGAACGCAAGAGTCTGGATGGTGCACAGCGAGAAATTAGGGCTGAGATGTAAGGGTTCTTTACAGTAAGGGCAGTTACAATGTAGAATTCATAACCCATGGAGACTGTGATGGCAGATACAATGGATATCTTTAAAAAAAAAGTTGGATATCTTTTAGAAAGGAAAGGTATACAGAGATATACCAAATAAGTAAACATGGGAAGGATGTTGATCCAGGGAGTAATCTGATTGCTAATATTTGGAGTCAGGAAGGAATTTATTTTTGCCCTTATGAGATATCATTGGATGATGTTTCACTAGGGGTTTTTTTTGTGTTTGCCTTCCTCTGGATCAATATTCTGTAAGAACTTGATGGACATACGGTATGTCTTTTTTCAACCTCATCTACTCTGTAAGTGCAACTATGTGTGAGTACAACAGATTAGTACTTAACCAAGCATCAATTCATTTTTTATTATAATTTTTTACTTTACTGAGCAGTGTTTTATTTTATTATTTTTAATTGTGGTGTTTTCATGAAATAAAAATAAAAAAGGATTTATTATAGTGAGTCTTGTATTATATAATCAGGGATTTCGAAGCTCTCTGGGTTAACCCCTCCAGTGCCAGCAGATCTTTGCAATGGGTTGCCGCGCCCCAGTGGCAATGAAGAGGTTAACATTCCATTGTGCCAACCTAACGCTGTTTTTTTTTTTTGGAAGCTCAAAACAGAGGATGGGACCTTGTTAGCCCATAGAGTAGAGAGATAAAAATGGCTTAATTGGCTAACTGATGTTTATAAACAGCCCAAGCTTTTTGCACCAGTCAGGCCCTTTTCTTCGGGCAGGTTCTTCACTTTTACCGTGCTTTTGTTCTTGCTTTATTACAAACGTTTTTTGCTATCTTATTTGCATGCTCAAATACTTCCACATATATAAATGTATACATAACATTTATAACATTAAGATTTTGCTGGTGCTAACTCTCTGTGCCTCCGTGACATCTACCCATGCTCATCTACCTCTATCTACTCCCATGACCCACCCCAAATTCCTGCATCTCTCTGTACCCTCATGCCCTCCCCACAAATTCCTGCTTCTCTCTGTACCCTCATGCCCTCCCCACAAATTCCTGCATCTCTCTGTACCCTCATGTCCTCCCCACAAATTCCTGCATCTCTCTGTACCCTCACGTCCTCCCCACAAATTCCTGCTTCTCTCTGTACCCTCATGCCCTCCCCACAAACTCCTGCATCTCTCTGTAACCTCATGTCCTCCCCACAAACTCCTGCATCTCTCTGTACCCTCATGTCCTCCCCACAAATTCCTGCTTCTCTCTGTACCCTCATGCCCTCCCCACAAACTCCTGCTTCTCTCTGTACCCTCATGCCCTCCCCACAAATTCCTGCATCTCTCTGTACCATCTGCCTCCCCACAAATCCGCATCTCTCTGTACCCTCATGCCCTCCCCACAAATTCCTGCTTCTCTCTGTACCCTCATGCCCTCCCCACAAACTCCTGCTTCTCTCTGTACCCTCATGTCCTCCCCACAAATTCCTGCATCTCTCTGTACCCTCATGTCCTCCCCACAAATTCCTGCATCTCTCTGTACCCTCATGCCCTCCCCACAAATTCAATTCCTGCTTCTCCTCTGTACCCTCATGCCCTCCCCACAAACTCCTGCTTCTCTCTGTACCCTCATGTCCTCCCCACAAATTCCTGCATCTCTGTACCCTCATGCCCTCCCCACAACTTCCTGCATCTCTCTGTACCCCACCGCCCCCCCCGTCATGCCTCCCACAACTTCCTCCTCATCTCTCTGTATCCTCATGCTCTCCCCACAAATTCCTGCATCTCTCTGTACCCTCATGCCCTCCACACAAGCTCCGGCATCTCTCTGTACCCTCATGCCCTCCCCAAAAATTCCTGCACCTCTCTCTAATCCCATGCCCTCCCCACAAGCTCCTGCACCTTTCTCTACCCTCATGCCCTCCCCCATACTCATGCACCTCTCTCTGTTCCCATGATCCACCACAATCACTGTGGTGCTTACCTCTCACATTGGGTTCACCCAATAAAGAACTCCCAAAGGTGTGGGGGTTTTGGTGTCATCTGTATTTACAAAACATACGAAGTGCCTTGGCCAGCCACCTTCCTCCTCCTTCCCTAACCTATGCCAGCTCCAATTGGAAAGAGGAAGCAAAGAGTGGGCAAATATCATGCAGTTTGCCCTACCCACCATGCTGTTTCTCCATCTTGGCTCTGTTCACGTTGCTGTCTATTGCCCCGGTAACCCAATGCAAACAGAGCCGAAATCCTACTAGGCCGCAAGTAGATCCAACGTACAAGAGAAGGGATGGAGAGGGGGATCAGGTGCGTCGCCACGTAACAAATTATATTTACTTGCGTACCACCAGTGGTATGCATAATGTAGTTCAGGAACCATTGATCTAGAAGAAAAACCTACTGTATGGTCCCATCTGCTCCCATGAGGTTACTTTAAATGGAGGAAGATGGCGGCGTCTGTCTTCTGGGACAGTAGCATTCAGGGCTTCTTTTTCTGTTTCAATCATATATAACATACACACAATGGTTAGATAGAACACAGTATGTAGTTTACAATATAGTGGAACCTATTAGACCCATCTGAAGCATCAGGTTTGAATAACTATGGTTTGCTCTGGTGTAGGGTCTCTTTCCCTATTGTCGGATGTTATGTTTGTTGCACTTATTGTATTAGAAATCCCTGTATTGTGTTGACTCTTTTGCAAAGTGCTACCTAAACTGCTGCCGCTATATAAATGGAAAATATATATTTAGTTATACCTTTTAGATTAAATTATTAATAATGGTTGATTTGGCATTTATCGCTGCTCTGCTGTCCACGGATACTATGTAGCACTAACTATATCATTTTTTGGGGAGCAGTTTCTGGATTTAGCATTTCAGCTGCATGATAAATGCGACTTCTATATTGAAGTTACAAAAACCCTAAATTGTAAATGCGATGAAACAATCCCAGTGTATACTTTATCCCAGTATATCCTTCTACGGTTGCTCATTTGCATGTCATTGCCCAGAAGCACTATATGTTGCGTAATTATGGGGTAAGCCCTGTTTGGGGACCTGTCTTAAACATGTGAATGTGCTCATACAGTATGTGTTCTTTATTATTAGTACAGTCTTCAAAAATGACATTAACAAACAACTGGCATCCAAAGCTCTGGGCAGATGCTGTTTGATTTATTTTATGTATAATTGAATTGTAATTAACTACAGTACCTTCTTTTAGTATAAGGTCAACCCCTATAAGCACCAGAATCGTTACATGGGTCAAATTAACCAAAAGGGTTTTAGTGCAAACACATTTAGGCACTAAGAACAAAGTAGGAACACAAAGTTTTCAATCACTTGCCAAACTCCTCTTCATCTTATTGGTCTCCAGAGTATTGTCTCGCAGACCTCAGTTCATGTGGAGGTCCTTAACCAGCGCTGTCAAACATTTTAATGTGGTCTGTAACTGTTTCATACGCCCATAATACAAATTATCTTTAACTGTGCATGCAATGTCTTGTATATAATGTATACCCTGCTCATTATGTAACTATTTGTAAACATGTATTATTTGTCTTAACTCTGTGCCCAGGACATACTTGAAAACGAGAGGTAACTCTCAATGTATTACTTCCTGGTAAAATATTTTATAAATAAATAAATGCTTGCTGTCTGTTTCACAGCCTTCCCTAACTTTTTCTTGAGTTTATTTTTGCATCCATCTATCCTCTTGTTTTGAAAAAATGCTATAGTGTTACCATAATAATAATTAGTGCAAACTAAAAAGCGCTAATATCTACTATAAATGTGAAAACTCACTCAAATGTGAGTGTAGCAAATGTAAATGAAAAAAAACAATTAAAGGCAAAACACACCAACTAAAATAACTTGAAGTCCCATGTGAGTGTCCTGTGATAATGTCCAATAAGCAGCCTAAAAGGTCCCACTGGGCGTCCTGTGTCCAGTAAGAGATTGCAAACAAAAACAGAGCTCTCTGGCGCTGAGGCTCTGAAAAACAGGATGGAGCTGAGATGGAAAAAGCTTGGGTCCTTGCAATGATGTAAAAAGCAGACAAAAACCATATACACTACTACCATAGTGCTACTTTGGGTAATGCACTAGGGTATACCAGAGAGGTCTGTTTTTGTTTGTAGTGTTGTTACCATGTATAGTGTATGATCCAGGACACTCCCCCCTGTGTGGGATCGCTTCTGTAATATTGTTTCTGGTGGAGGTAGGGTTTCTAAAAAAAGAAAGTATTTGCCATACGGTACGTATCACCTCTATTGTGGATGGGCAATTGTTCATGTCGTGTGCAGAGCATTTCGAAAAGTAATTGAAAGAGTGAATTGTGTTACAAAAAAAAAAACAAGTTCTCACCTGAAATCATTAGCGCAGGGGCGGCCAACTGCAGTTCTTAAGGCCAACAACAGGTCAGGTTTTAAGGATATCCCAGCTTCAGCACAGGTGGCTCAATCAGTCCCAGCTTTAGCACAGGTGGCTCAATCAGTCTCTTCTTCAGCACAGGTGGCTATATTAGTCACAGCTTCAGCATAGGTGGCTAGTCTTCAACTGAGCCTCTGATTAAGCCCACTGTGCTGAAGCAGGGATTTCCTTAAAACCTGAACTGTTGGTGGCACTTGAAGACTGGAGTTGAGCACCCCTGAATTAGCGGCATATGTTGGTATGCCGTTATTCCTGTACTGACATTTGGTGCATGTTTTCCTATTCTTTGTATGGTGGGCATCATGTCCATATATATTAATCATACAGTACATGCAATCGACTGGCATTTGTCCTTTACGCCATGAGACAGTTGATTGACAATTTTAATGCATTTATGGTGCACAAAAGTGACGCATGCTTTTAGTTTCATATAGCTAAAGTATCTGGCGTTGCTCATTAATTTTACAAAACCTTTATAAATGGATAATAAAATGATTTAGTTTCTTAATGCGAAACAACATAGTTACATAGTTACATAGTTACATAGTCGATGAGGTTGAAAAAAGACGTACGTCCATCAAGTTCAACCTATGCTAAATTTAGACAACAGATACTTTATTCTATATCTATACTTATGTAAGGGGGTCACCCCCGGTTCCCCTGATTTTCCTTTGCCCCCTGCCTTACCCCTGTGGCAGTGGGGGAAGGGGACGGCGACTTCTCCCGGCGGGCACCGCCCTCTTGGTTTTGGCGCGAGCTTCGCCCCTGCGCAGTAAAGATCGCGCACGCGGTCCCCATAGGAAAGAGCTTTGCCAAGGACTACAATTCCCAGCAGCCTCTGGGGACTGCACTTTCACATTTGTCACAGGCAGCATTGAAGCCAATAGAGCTGGCAGCTTCTCATGCTGCAGAGTTGCAACAATGTTGTGTGCAGACAGGGTTTTTGTCAGTTGGAGCACGCTAGTCAGACAGAGACCGGAGCAGCCCAGGGAAGGAGGTAGGGCACAGGAGTCAGGGACTCCCTGTACTAGGCCAGCACCCCCAGGGCCCGAGATAGCTCAGCTCCCCAGTAAAGTGAGTGTTGCCAGGGATTGCCCTCAGGTTAGGGACCCTGTCACTTGCATTAGTGGGAGCTGGGGAACAGAAGGGAAGAAAGGCAGCAGCGGACTTAGTGTTAAGTTGCAGGGTGTTGCTGCATGCGATGATAGTGATCAGTTAAGTGAGTTGGAGTCAGGGAGCTGTGAGGGAAGGAAGGGTGCGGGGAGCGAGTGCAGCTCCTGCACCCATATAGGTACCCACACCCCAGGTAGGCCCCAACTCCCCACTAGCTTAGTGGGTAAGTGCTGAGGGAGGCCCAAGATAGGGACGCTGCCCTTAGTGTAGTGCTGCCTTGTCAGAGTCACGGCGGTCAGTGCTGTGAGGTCTGACAGGCAGGCACCTTGTTGTGTAGCACGTTGGCTGCACACATCCAGTGGGTCACAGCTTGTTGCTGCAGGCGCTGGGATTAGTTTAGTAACAGTCAGGGCTGGGAAGAGTTAGGGGAGTGGGGCAGGCTATTAACCCCTGTATGCCCCTAGGAGTTTCCCCCAAAGCCATTACAGGTTGCTGTGCTGTAGGGACGGCCTATAGTATAGCGCGTGTCACTTAGTGCTGTAGGGACAGGTCCTATGTTAGGGATCCTGTCACGGTAGGGATGATTAGATAGGGACTCAGTGGACGCTGTGGTTCCTGTGAAGCGGATTCGGACCCACGTTGGGGTCCACAGAGACTATTCCAGAGTGGGATCGCCCAGGCGGTCCGGTTGTACAAAGGAGTCCGGTGTAGGATCAGACGGAACCTTCACACGACGGATCCTTTGTGAAGCCAGTTGGAGATCCGAGCACAGGAGTGCTCGGCAGGTACTATCTAATACACAAGTGCACCAACGGGCCCTTAGTATAAATAGTGACTGCGCAGTCACCCATTGACTCTCTCTGCAAGAGTGCGGGACATTGGGTGGGGTTCTTTGGACACTGGGTGGGATCACCTGGTGTTGGGGAAGCGTCCTGCTGGACGTCGCAGTAAGTGTCTCCTCGAGAGAGAGGGACACCTGTTCTGATATGTTATGGTATTAATGTGATGATGTGTTATATGCTGTTCCCAGTAAATGGTATTAGTTAATATATAAATCACTGTGTATGGTATTATTGATTGTCCTGCGAGGAACCACTCCCCCTCTGGTGGGAGCCATCGCAGGTGGAGGCGCTGCATCGTTGTAAGTGAGTACCCCTAGTATAATTGCCCCAGGTTCCCCGTGGCGGAAGCTCAGCCCTCCTGCGAGCCAACAGGTAATGCACCACACCTATGGTAACCTTGTATGTTCCCTTGCACCCCACACTATATCTGCGATTGGGGGGGGGGAATACCCGTTACACTTACTTATTGATTCAGAGGAAGGCAAACAAAAAAACTCCACCCATAGTAGTTTCATTGCCTCTGAGGTCCTGAAGTGTACGATCGAGCGCCTCTAATGCGGCATGTTTGTGGGATATTGTCCTCTCGTCCCAAACACTGATCTCCAGCTCTTGAAGAACTGTGTCTGCTCCTGTATTTTTGCTAATGTTGCAAATTGGATTTTCAGAGTGGCCAAGGTTAAGTGGTACTGGTCATTGCTGGTGTCATTTGTGATGTCATCAGTGATGTCATTTGTGAATTGTATCCAAACATAGACAAAAAACCTGCTACTTGATCTCAGGACCCATCATGCAAAATGTGGTTACGATATCTTAAGAGGTGTCCAAATGCCTATCGAACAGACAGACAACCTTCCAAAATACAGTACAGGTATATAGTAGATAATTAAAAAATGTGTGCCAGGAACATCCAACCTTCGTCTCGAACTCCACCCCTAGTATCATTTTTTTCCATGTGAAAGAGAAGTTGACACACACACCGCTCAAAACATCTAAATTATTTGCATAAATTGTCGCACCAAGACTCACTAACCTGCTATTCTTCTGTCTGTTTTCCAACAAAGTCACCTATAGCTATGCTTCATTCATAGCCCCCCTTGTTTTTTTGGGGGGCTAAGTGCTAGATGGTGAGCATAAGATCTTTGCATGAACTATAAAAAAAAATGATTGTAGAAAATGAGTAAAATACCTTCTATCAAATAGAGTTATCACCAAAAAGAAAGGTGCCACGAATGTATGCATCACTTTACAGAATTAGCCAGACAGGGAGGTAATATACAAAGTGTCCCCGCTGAACAGATCTTACTATCTAAATGAAATAGGAGACTTGCAGAACACAAAAGGAGCAGGTGCAGTATAGAATATATTTGGGGCGGGGGGAGTCGGGAGTGCAAACTAATTAAATGCTTTGCTGAAGAGATATTATTTAGTGGCCCAGTTAGGACAATTGGTGACCTGGCACCCCCATTGTGCTCTAGGACAGGGGCGCGAAAACGTTTTTTTGCTGCGCCCTCTTCTGCTCTGGTGGTGCGCCCCCCCCCCCCCCTTACCTCGCGCGGCTACGTCATTTGACGCGTGTGCTGTCACATGACCATGCGACACCGCATTGCCATGGACACAAGCCGTGACGCCGGCAGAGACAAGGAAAGTTTAGAGTTGCAGGGGCTTCACGCGATCCCCCGGCATTTAATTTAAATGCCTTGGGGGAAGATCGCGGGGCCCCTGCCACACACGCCCCCCCCATGTAAGATCTCCACATTTGGGGTCAGTGCCCTACAGTATTTCCCTATGTGGTAAAGATGTTTTAGCTAATGTTGGAGGTCATTGAGGTAGAATTTCCTTTGGATGAGTGCAATCTGATCTCAAGGCCTACTCGCATTTTCACTTGATCTATTACCATCCAAAGACGATCGTAACCAAGAATTAAGAGACAAAACATATCTAGTATACATGGGAATGTCTTGTAATTTGTATCAGAGAATGAAAAGAAACAGCACATATTACAAGACATTCCCATGTATACTAGATATATCAGAGAATCTTAATATATAAATCTGAAGTTTGTGGGGTTGTAGATGTGGCCAATCAGATTGCTCCGTATCCCTGCCCCGCCCCGCACGCCTCTCATTGGCCTGCGTGGCTCTTTGGCTCTGACGTCACCCAACTGCCACTCTCTTCTCCTCCTCACTCAACTGCCACACACACACACACACACACGGCCACTGTCCTCTTCACCCAGCTCACCTCCCCGCCGGCTCCCCCCATCACTCGCACCACCAGGCTCCGCCGCTCCCTTCTGTCCCGCTCACCCCCTGCGGCCTCCTCCTTCACACGGCCGTTTCTCGGTGATGGTCGGCCAGTATGGAGCAGCTCGGGCCCGCCTCTGGTTCCTCTGCCCGGCTCTGCTCCCGATGCATGGCTGCTGTTCCCACCGCACTCTTGGCTCCTCCTCCTGCTTCTGCACATTGCGGATGGCGGCGGAGGAGGGTGGGGGGTACAGCGCCCGAGAAAGGCGCCGCACAGGACTGCGGGGGGGCGGGGCCTGCGCCCGACAAAGGCACCGCACGGGACTGCGGGGGAGGGGCCTGCACCCGACAAAGGCACCGCACGGGACTGCGCGGGGGGGGCGGTACCTGTACCCGACAAAGGCCGCACAGGACTGCGGGGGCGGGCGGGGGGCCTGCGCCGAGAAAGGGAGGCGCTGCGGGGGGGAGGCGGGGCCTACGCCCGAGAAAGCCGCCGCTGTGCGCTGCACGGGACTGAGACCTCTGTGTGTATGTCTCTGTCTCTCACTGTTTGTGTGTGTGACACTGTGTGTGTGTGTGTCTCACTGTTTGTAAGTGTGTGTGCGACACTGTGTTTGTGTGTATGTGTGTGACACTGTCCCCCCCTACCCACTGTCCCCCCCTCCTGTCCACTGTACCCACCCCCGTCCTGTCCACTGTACCCACCCCCCTCCTGTCCACTGTCCCCACCCCCCCCTCCTGTCCACTGTCCTCACGCCCCCCCTCCTGTCCACTGTCCCCACCCCCCCTCCTGTCCACTGTCGTCCCCGACCCCTCCTGTCCACTGTCGTCATCCCCCTCCTGTCCACTGTCGTCCCCGACCCCTCCTGTCCAGTCGTCCCCGACCCCTCCTGTCCACTGTCCCCCCCCCCTCCTGTCCACTGTCGTCCCCCCCTCCTGTTCACTGTCCCCCCCCCCTCCTGTCCACTGTCCCTCCCTCTGGGGGGGGGGGAACGGAGAAAGAGGGAGAGCACAGAAATAGGGGGAGAGGAGGGAGCGGGAAATTTAACTCACAGGCAACGCCGGGTAAATCAGCTAGTTAAATATAAAACAAATGTAAGTTACACAACGTTCAGAAAATAAAAATACCACTTGTGAGCACATTCACATATCTAAGAGAGACCTGCAACCCTGCCTTTCCCCATTATCTCTTAGCATACCATGCTTTACACTGCAGCTAAGAATTCTGGGAAATTATATGCAAATGAGAAGTGTCACCTTTTGAACATGGATTCCCCAATAAGCGTATCCAAGCTATATTACACAGCTTTTTCAGCAGAGCCTGGGTTAAAGCAACTCACCGATAACTGTTTCAATCTTTTCGGTTTTATGAGTGGGCCGTGGGCTACTGGCTAGTGAGCACATTCACGTGTCTCAGACGTGTACGCAACCCCATTATCTTTAGGATAAAACACTTGAATTTTCATCTTTCTACGCCAGTGACCTCTCTGGGGGAAAACCTAGGACATATATGGCAACATACTGTATATAGGGATTTCTGTTTTATGTTTTATCCTATTCTGCATTTATTGTACATGTATGCTGTTGTAATCCTTTTTCTGTAACCTAAGCACTGTATTTTTTTTATATATATTAAACTATTCTTTAATAAACAATGCTTTAGGGTTCTGAATGAACCGTCGCACGCTCTGCAGAGAGTATTTACATTTTCGGACACATTTTGCTACAATAGATGTGTGTATTAAGTGCATAGTTTCTATAATAAACGGGGACCCGAGACCCTGGCAAATATATTAATTTACATATTTTGCATAATTTCTCAGGTGGTGGAGCATATAGATTTGATTGCAATTTAGTAAGGGGTTAATATTAACTCATTGAAAGTACCTTGCACAGGAGAAAGGTGAGTTGGCTGTGTGTATGAACCCTGGTTCCATATCTAAGTCACGTGCTTACAAGTGTGCTGTCCGTCACAGATGGTATATGGAGACGGATTGAGGGGAGATATTAATTTGGGGGACCTTTGCGAAGGTGAAAAGTGGGCCAGCTTGAGAGCTGTGTATTAACCCTTGTCCCATATGCACATCACATTCTCACAGGTTGTGCTGAAAAGATGCGTAATGCTGCAGGCATACGTTTATAGGGGTCAAGGTGGCACTGTGTGTTCATTTGCATGTCATTTGCATTAACCCTTGTCCTGTATGCAGGTCACATGCTCACAGGTGTGCCATACGGGACTGTCCTGCCTTGCGGTATGCAGTCTAATAACATGTATGCTATTGGCTGCCCTCCAACTTAGCTGGTTATGGTGCCCTGTGGAAGCCTTACATAGATGTGCACCAACTGTTGGATCAACGGAATGTTGCTGATGAATTCTCCACGATAGACGGTTGTCACGCAGCAGTTTCCGGGGACACCTCCGGCCTTGAACCGTCACTGTCGCTAATAATTGTTCCTTATGGGTATTACTCTATCTGTGGTCTTTCTTTTGGACGACAGTGCCGTTTGTGTGAGGCTCACAATGGGCAAGGTTATGCCCTAACACAGCTACACAATGGTGCGTGGAACAGTTCCCAGCATTGGGACATTTTTTTTAAACCGCCCGACCCATCAGGGCTTGGGGTGCTCCATCACAGACACACCGCACTTGGTATCCTGCTATGGTCACTGTACAATGCACCCACTTTACCCATAGCACTTACTTTGTGTTTGTGTGTGTGGAGGCGCGGCGATGCAGTTATGCACGGCTTGTCACTGTGTCTCTTCGGAGAGAAAATGATCTGGGTGAGTAGGCTCCGGCCGAAAACCAAAGTCTCGGACTTTCTTGTGGGCCTTCTGGCCGATGAAAAAAAGAGCTTTCCTGGCCATCAGGCTGAAGATCCTTGGGAGGAGTAACAGGACTTGTTTGACTTCGGGAGGACAGTCTCAAGCAGCTTGAATTCACAGGGGAGGGATTAAAAAAAACGGTCTGTGAGTAGGTTTTACTGGCTCTGTACTTCTTTAACCCAGGCTGTGCTGAAAAGCTGTGTAATACAACAGATATATGCTTACAAGGGTCCCAGTTAAAATGGATAACATGGAGTGCTCATCTGCATGTCATTTCCCAGAATCCCTGGCTGCAGTGGAAGCACTGTATGCCAAGAGATAATGGTAAAAGGCAGGGTTGCAGATCTGTCTGAGACAAGTGAATGTGCTCACAAGTGGGATTTTATTTGCTTTACACTCATTTTCAAACTCACACTCAATATCACTATTTTGTTTGATTTAAATGTTCTGTATTTTTGATATTCACGTGAATAGCCTATGAGGTGTCTTCTGGTACTAGGAGGTATTTTATGGAGTAGACTCCTTAATAAATATGGTCCATAATACTTTGTTGATTAAGCTTCAGTTCCAGGGGGCTTTAGAGTGTGGCAAACCCTACACTACTCATGCTGTGCTTAGCATTTGATCCTATGAAATTTTCTTAAGTGCTTAGGAGATAAGTACTTTTAATGAGAACCAGTGAAGCCTGGAGCAGTTAATTTGTTTTAATAACAAGAAGGTACTAAATGATTACTAGGCTTAACTACAAATGCCTATTTATGAACTAACCTGTAGAGAAGAAAATTGTGATCATGTTGGTTTTGTATGTTCGGTATTTTTATTGGATAGGTCTTGTTCATAAGTAGGTATATTTCCTTAGGACATTAACCATTTCTATTTATTAGTGCTTGAAAAAAACAAACAAAAAGAGGTAATATTATACCATTTATTGGACCAAATATGGTTTACAATATACACACTTCTGAACCTCACAGGTTTCTTTTTCAGCAACAGAGATTATAACAAAATGACATCAATGGTATAAAATGCTCTGCTTCTTGTATTTAGTAAGGATTGAAATGGTAGATAACCTCCAGCTTGCTATGCTACTGCAACACCTGAAGAAGAAACCTGTTGAAAGATTGGACACTAAACCAGGGATCTGTTATCAGTTCTACACAGGGGCCAGATCAGAAAACATTTATTAGTATAAGGGTCACAAAGGTTATTACAATGTCATTTTAGATGCATTTAAAAACGAAAAAATATTTCAACATTTTCCAAGCATGTATAACACGAATACACGCGAGAAAAAGTTTGTGAACCCCAATGATAATTACAGAAATTCTATCGTTTTTCCAAGACAACCTACTTGAATCAAAACCAGTCTTTTCTTAAATATCCAATAGGGTTTATATTAACCAATTCCATGTCTTTTCAAACAAAATGATGTATGAATTAGACAAACAAGGAGTAATTAAGAGTCAGGGTATGTGCAAACGTAAGTGAAACTCTGGTTTTATCAGCTAAATTAAAGAAGGTAATAAGAATCCTAATAATTAGGTATATCTTCATGTGTATCTGGGAGGCTCCACCCTATGGTCAGAAACGTTGTGAGTTTGGTATTCATGTGACGGTAACTTTGTAACAGGCTATTAATAATACACACCAAAAATATAACTAGGTTGAACTGGACGAGGCTTAGATATGATAAAATATAATTTATTCCTTGAAAAAGGTGAACACAACAAGATATACAAATAACAAACAAAATATAGCACTTACTTAAAGGTTAGGACAAGAAAGCCATCAGGATACAGGATGGGCTATTTCTTCCATAATTCAGGTTCAGATGTTGACAATACATGAAGATCATGAAGACCATGCATGAAGACATTTGAGTAAGCGTTGACTCTGGTTTAAATACCATTTCAACCGCCTCTCTTACAACCAAGGCGCCGAGCTGGCTAGAAAAATCTCTTTGAAGGAGATTTTGGCTTCCCTTGTAAGTGTGAAGACCGACACTTAAAAATACTCAGTCCCTTTGTTCCTGCCCTTAGTATAAACAATCAGGACAGTTACCTTTTGATCACCGGCGTATGCTAATTCCTCAGGATGCCCTTCCTGCCCTATTTAGCATAGCAGATGGAGTCTGTATTTTTCAGAGCAGATCCAAAATCCCATATACATTTTAATACCTACACATATTAAAATACCTGGTTCTGGTAGGTCCAGCGGGTCCAAACTTTCCAGACCTTAATGCCGGAAGTGGTACACTATAGGGTCCAAGTTTCAGCCCGCTGCGACCTTCTGAACCGGAGTTATACAAATACCACATAAACCGTTTCATATTTTATTATAAAAATCTCCGCTAAAAAGAAATCTCAGCTTTTCACTAAATCCTCATTGAAAACAACGGTCTCTGCCGCCATGGGTTTCAATGGAGCAACTCCGCCGTTGTAGTCAATGGAGTTTCCCGCCATAGACTTTCAATGGAGAAACCGCCGCCATTGAAGTCTATGAGAAAAAACACCAATCTTTACTCGTCCACACTCCGTCTGGTTGGTCGGAGGGGGCTGGGAAGGGTCATGGATTAAAGCCGGAACCTGGGCTACATGCCACCCAAATCCCATCCCCCTGGTCATTCCAGAACCGGAGATATGGACTTACATTTTTCATCATTTTACACTTAGTCGTTTTTACGCCACGTGGCTTTTCCCCATTGGAATCAATGGCCGGCGCCGCCAGACAATGCATGGCGCACGCCGCCATTAGATTCAATGGGAACTCCGCTCTGCCATTGAAGTTAATGGCGCGACCCTCCTTCTCCGCTCGACCCCTTACGGGGGTCTCTCATTCCTGGACCCGGTGTGGATCGTGTGTGGGGGTTCCTAGGAGCTAGGGACAAAAATAACTTTATTCCCAGGGGCCCTAGAACTTAAGATTCCCACGCTAATTGTCTTTGAACTTGACCAAAGTGATTAAACTCTTTTCAAAGACATTGTATCCTCTTTTGCGGTCTGCGGTTTGGATGGCTGCCAACCTGTTCCTCGAGGCCGGCGTTGAGGAATCTTCATTGAAGTCAATGAGCCCATTGACTTACAATGGGAAACCGCCGCTCCTCCTCTCGGACGCCACCTGCTGGTCGTCGCTGGAAAACAGGTCCAAAACCGCTACTTCTGCCATTAGAAAGCATGGAGGCTCAATGGCGACCTACGGACGGCTGCAAAATGGAGCCTGAAAAGGCGGGAAAAGGGAACAAAGGGCTATAATAACTAAATTAACATTAACCCCTTCCCTCCCGCATCAACAATAGTGTATGTGTGAGTGCAAACACCAGGATAACACGTAGGTGCGTTCGTGTTGTCCTGTTGCTCTGCCTACCTGCAATAAACTAGACCTATTGCCAGATTGGAGTGTGCATTTTTGTTTCATGTTTTCCGGTTCCACTGGGAGTTGGATTTTCGTGGCAGTGCTATCCATCATCAACCTCTACCTTGCTGTATACTTACCTGGATGGGCTGCATGCCCTTGATGTCTGGAACGTCCATTCAAGCACAAAGGTAAAGGGCCGCAGTGCCCCATCATATATATATATATATATATAATATATATATATATATATATATATATATATGAATACCTGTGCTTCTGTATTTTGAAATTGCTTATTTGGTCGGGTGTATACTGTGTTTAAGCTGTGGTGGTCAAGTGGACCCCACTAGACACTTATCCCTTCCTATGCACATGCAATTATTGTTTCAGGACTTTCCATTGTCATCTTGATTATCAACATATGTTTTGGATGGAATTCTCTCTAATTTTTGATGCATCACATCTCTTCTACCTTCATCATTGACACTACCATGAATTTTGCATTGTATCAGAAGACTCTAGAGAAGAAAGTCAGGCCATCCGTCCGTGAGCTGAAGCGAAAGTGGATCCCGCAGTAAGACAATAATCCTAAACATACAAGCCGATCGACTAAAGAATGACTGCAGAAGAAGAAATTCTGCCTTTTAGAATGGTCAAAGTTCGGACCTAAACCCCATAAAAATATTGTGGCAGGGCCTGAAGCGAGCTATCCATGCAAGAAAGCCCTCAAATGTCACTGAGTTGAAGCAGTTCGGTTTTGAGTAATTTTGGCACATTCCTCCTTACAGATGTGAGAGACTGACCAGCAGTTACAGGAAACAGCTGAAGTTATTGCTGCTCAAGGGTGCGCCACCAGGTACTGAATCTAAAAGGTCACATACTTTTTCACACATGGATATTGAATGTTGAATCCTTTATGGATAAATAAATGTTGAAAAAGTATCATGTTTTGGTGTTATATGTTTGATTTGGTTATCTTTATCTACTATTAGGAATTCGATTAAGATCCAATAACATTTAAGGTTGGAAAAATGTAAAAATTCTAAAGGATTCACAAACTTTTTTCGCCACTGTATATATACAGTATCTTGAAAGCTCGTACAAATAAAAACATTTCGTTAGCCACAGAACGGTATTGACTATCTGTTTTTTATTATTACACTCGGCTAACACGGTACAGATACCTCTACAACAATATATAAATAATAAAATATAGCAAATCGAAATATTACTGTGTGCTCATTTGTATGTCTTAGACAGGTCTGCAGCCCTGCCTTTCACCATTATTGCCCAGCATACAGTGCTTACTCTGCAGCAAGGGATTCTGGGAAATGACATGCAAATGAGCACACAGTGCCACCTTTTGCTTCAAATCCATTTTGACATGGATCCCTATAAGCATCGTAAAGCAGGCTGTGCAATGCATCATGCATAAGCTTATAGGGATCCATTTAGCATATATGGAGATATGTACTGTATGGGTGAATGCCAGTGGTTTCCGCAATTTCCTTCTCTTTGTTAAATGTGCAATTCTAAAGAATAAAAAACCTAAAAAAATGCAACAACGCTTCCTATGATGCAGTTATGAGTTCTCTGGGAAAATCATCTTCTACACGCCACACATTTTTTAACCCCACACACAATGCCCATATTAACAGATCGAATTGGAAAGAATCAATTCAGAAGAGCAGTTACAAAATTCCATGAGACCGTTTAATATCTTACATTCATTTTTATTAAAAAAAATGTCAACCTCTCTAAACTGAAATGTACATCTACGGACATTTATTTAAAAATCAATTTTTACACTCATTGTTAAAGTGCTAACAAAATGCATTTATTTTACAAAATGGAGGTTGATCTACTGTAAACGGGCATATTCTAGAGGGACAGTGTGCAAATTAAAAGTAAAAATAACAAGCTAGTCTCATCTACAGTATTTTATGATGAGCACCAGTAACACAGACATGATAAAACATTAACTATTGACCTTTTTACATTAGTAGATAGCCCCGGTAATGTAAACCTTCGATGACTTCTAAGAGTTCAGCATTAACAAATACAGTATTATACCCTTAAGATTCTTCCAAGAGGCTTTAATACCTCTTTACATCAAACACGGCCATACTTATCCTTTTTGACTGCCGTGAGTGTCCCTATGACAGGTAAGTGGTTAAATACTGCTATACAGCTATGATGTAAAGAAAGTAGTAACAAATATGCCATTTTAATCCACCAGTTCCCTTTTAATCTTGCACACCATTCATAGATTTTTATTGAGGCAGTATATATTTGTGGTGACCCTTACAAATTGAAATGATGCGGTGTATAGTTATATAGAGTATGACTACATATCACACCAACCCTGTAAAACAATAATTAAAAAGAACAAGATTAGGTACATACAGTAGTATACATTGAAGAAAACCTATATCCATTGAGTAGGTTCCTGGAATAAGTTTACATTATCAAAGAAGAATCCCATTGTTCCAATAGAAATGTCTCCATTTCACATAAGCACAAAGACAGCACCAGTATGTAACCATCAACCGGATGAACATTTAAGGAGAACAATCTACATAGTTTATTTAACATACAGTACTTGACAACGCTTGAATTGAGAAATGAAACCTGCAGCGTAGATTGCAGACTGCGGGTTAACCCATGGCCCTACCAACGGAAGTCTTGCATGTGTAAAACGTACAGGGCCATATTACTTAGTGGTGTTATTCCATGGAACCGCTTCAATGCCAGGGAAGGTGTCTTTCTGTGATGGAAGGTGCGTCCTAGAATAGCAAAGCTGAGTAAATATGGCAGTGCCTTTTACACCCTGGAAGGAGTCTGGTTCCAAATAAATATGCTAAAAATAATAGCTGAATAAAAGACAATCATGTAACAAATAATGTCACACAGTCCCAGCAAGCTGTGTGTGTTTTAAAATGTCAATTGGTAACAATTGCTGGGAGGTTGGTGACCCCTCCTCCGTGGCTTTAGTTTCACCCAACGGCCACTTTTAAAGTTGCCGGTCCAGGCATCCACTTGTGAGTGACCAGTCATCAGAGACATATCTTCCCCCAGGAGAGAGGTGAAGAGAACGGTTACAGATCGTGTAGGACCTGCAGAAGAGGGATTACCGTGGCGGGGTTGCAGGCTTATAATGTTTTGGTCAAATGATTTCAATAAATGACCCTTACTTATGAGAGGAAAAACAGATCGTATTTAACTATGGTGTATAATTTGTATATAGCATTGGGGCTTTTTTGTCTTGTGTAGTAAACAAAAAGTCATATTACAATACGGATGTGTATCACCTTGATGCACTATGCTCTTCAGGCTTCTGAAACAAAGAACATTAAAGGGCCCTTCTTTTACTGTTGTCTTTCAATGCAACTATGAGCTTTCTTTTTACTTCAACATAAACGCCCTATTTTGTTTGACAAGTTAATCTTGAGTAAAGACATAAATTATTCCAATAAAACGTTAACACTGAGCTGCATATTTTTTCACCCAAAACATGACAATATATGTCAAAGTGATATAAACGTAGAGATCACTCGGCATAAAAATGTGTATTTATTATAACGCAATCTTATGCTCCGTCTTCACTGAAAACTTTGAGTTTCATAGGGTCTCACTGAAAACCATTGAGTAAGGCTGTGCTTATAGTGCCTTGCGACGGCGACGCTGCTCCAAAACAAAATCAATTGACTCCATCGCAAGCGCTAATAGTAAGCACGACTGAAAAATTGGAAGCCGGCTAAATTTGATTTTTTTTTTTAGAGACAGTAGCCATATGTGACTGTCTCTAAACCAATGAAATTGCGCGGCCCGCCCCCTTTAGTGACGTCACTGGCGACAGTCGCTAAAAAACAAATGATAACTTTCGCTGGTGGCGACGGCATCGGTCGCGTCGCCAGCACTATAAGCGCGGCCTAAGACGTACAAGACCGTACTTATTTGTCGGTACCTACAGTTTGATGCATGCTGGAGTTTACAGGAGCACCACTGGATTTCACAAACCTTAGCTGCCTTGAGGAGAACATTCAGGGACGTGTAGCTTTTGTGATGGCCTTAGAAAAAGAGTGGAAGTATTTCCTTAGCCGGATTTTGTATTACAAAACACTTGAAATACTAAAGATGGGTAGATAGATGTCATATACTAGAGATGAGCATAATTGACATGTAAACAGCCTGTATTACTCTCAGAAATAAGGTATAGGGCCATCTTTACTAATTAGTCTTCTGTCATAACGCATCTTCTAATGCTGGAAGACACCTTGCAGCTCATTCAAGTCAATGGGCTGTAATTGTAGGCATCTTCAAGCACCAGACGGTGTCTGTAGGCAGAAGCCTGCTTAGTAAATATGGACGACCGTGCTTTATACTCATGAGATGACATTGTTATACAATATAATATGACTGATGGGAACATAAAAGGCTATAAAGTCTGTGGTCAGAAAACAATGTGTGTTGGGAGCTTTTCCGGATACACAGAATATCTACATCAGGAGTGGTCACCAACAGGTCAGGTTTTAAGGATATCCCTGCTTCAGCACAGGGGGCTCAGTCATTGACTGAGCCCCCTGTGCTGAAGCAGGGATATCCTTAAAACCTGACCTGTTGGTGGGCTTTGAGGACTGGTGTTGGCATAAAAAAACAACAGTGGTAATGGTTTATTTCATTCATCCTGCATCTTTACTCTGTTCTCCTACGTACAGTAGATCTGAAAAGGGAATATACAGATTTGATATTGTCCCTACATTTTCTTCAGTGTAAGACATTAAGAAGCACTTGCTGACAACTGTCGAGGAACACTTTGCCAAATCCATAAGATTACCCATTTTTAACTCGGAGCCCTTTATAACCAGATGGATGGAATCAAGTATCCGTTTCGTATTACAAAAATCTTCCTGAACCAAGAGTGTTTTGTCACATCTGATGTTAACCATAAGTGTCAGGTTTTGCGCCATATCACAGGAAAGGTTCCAGGTCATTCAAAAGAGCAGCAGTGATGCACATTTCAAGTCAGGTATGTGGATTCCAACCATCAACAACTTGAACGTCAAAACCAGTTCTATTCACATACAGATTCTGCTTCCACGTGCAGCTATGGGAGAAACTGACACCCAGAGCGTGCAGCACGTTTCAGCCGCTCCACCATTTGTGTAGTGCTATTTAAATAAACTCCATATCTCCTTCATCCCACTCCTGCAGTTTGGGAGTCCATCAGGCACTTGCCCCGTCCTCCTCTATAACACGGTTCATGCTTGTACCGTGTGTGATATGGGCCAGTGGATTGTTCAAGTCTCTAATGCTGCCCTGGCGTGATTGCTCATTGAGTCTGTGCGTGCTGCTGTGCCTGGAGTGGTCAGTCAGACGTGACATGCTGCCGTGTGGGAGCCGTTCCTCAATCCCTCTGTAGCTGCATGGGGTGTATCTGTGTGCAGAGAAGTTATGTTAGTGACTTAATTTGTGTTGGAACGACTCATTCTCTGGTTGAGGCCCAATCCCTCAGGTTGGGACAGCACAGAAAGTGAACTTGGTTGCACTTAGTAAATCAAATTCAAAGGGTTGCTATGGGCGATGCAAAGGGGAAAAATCACAGGCAGCCATGCGGTGTAAACACATCTTTACATTTGCATTCCACAGCAGTTATGTTTTTAGTTGAAAAATATCAGATTACTCAAACTATGTAATAAAAAAACCACGTAAAATACCGAAAGACATTTCTATCCCCAAGTCCTACATACCTTCATTAGTGTGACATTTACTTGTTTTACCCTAACTTCCAACACGTCCATATTTCAATTAGCCGGATGGATTTGCACCAAAGTGGACACCTAGCATTTGATATTTCCCAACAACAAACATACAAATCCATCCAGCCAATCAGGAGATATGAACGGTTGTTTGGAAGGGGAGTTTTTAAAAACATTGTTTATATACAGCCACCTCTCCTATAACTATGTCAGCACAATCATGGTGGGTGTGTGTATATATACACACACACACACACACACACACACACACACACACACACACACACACACACACACACACACACACACACACACACACACACACACCACACTTTTCATAAAGACACAAGCAACGCACTCTAAAGGATCTTGAAGTAAATAAATTGTATTGTGGTTCGGAAGTGATACCAACGTTTCGGTCCGCTATGGGACCTTCATCAGAACCCACACGCTAAAAAATAAGAATCTTAAATGAATCGACAGCAAGAACAAAACTTTTAATGTTTTTCTAATGTCATTCTTTCCTATTCTATCCTGCAAAATCACGGTTTGAAATGTATTCATTTTGGAGACGGCAAAAAATGCTTATACGGATGAAAAGTATATGACATTTTCTGAAGAAATAAAGTTTTTCTGGATGCACTGCAAAGGTGAGAAAACTGCAATTCTACACAATTAAATCTCAGAAGAGCAAAATGAATGTATTTCACAAAGCAGGAAGAATTAGACTTCTGAACTGTAAACCAAAATAAGTGTTTCAGTTGCATGTACCATATAAAAATTACATGCTGTTAAGGAAAAAAAAAAAAAAAAAAAACATTATGTAGGACACTCCAGTTTAGCACATTAGTAAATGTTTCAAATTCCACAAGAACATGAGTCAGTTTTATGGTATTCCCCAACAACAGATCATATTTCCCTAAAACACTACATTTATTCATTTATTTTGCAAACAAATACATGAAGTGTGGAACACTGGGGTCAGGGAGACAGATTTTAAAAAGCTTGCACAGGCTAAATGTTATGGATGCACCCATTTTACTTTTAGCTACGAATGGGACTATTTGTATTCACAGACAGGGAAATATACCATATGGTACCAAATCACATTCGCTCTGCTGCTTTGTAGGTAGTTTAGTTTTGGTTTTATCCTCTACTGAGATGGTGATAGCAATGGTTGCTTTATGATGCAGAGATACTTCAATTTGGCCATACAATGGCTTCCAGAAACCAGCAATAAAATGTTATGTTAGGTGTTCCTTTTCCATAAAATTCACTTTTATGTCAAAGTGTATATTTTGTTCTGAAGTCATACTTGCCATTAGAATCTGTGTTAATAAATGTAATGCATTTTATTAAACAAGTTGTCTTTAACCCAAGAAAAAAAAAAAAAAGAAAGAAAAGGAAGGGGTAAAACTGGATTCCAATGACCGATTTGACTTACCTTCCATCACGTGAGCGGTGCAAGCTGCCGTGATAGCTGCTCACTTTACTATGAACACTGCCTGCTTTGCTCCTCTGGTCATCTATCATAGCCAGTTGAGTTGATGAAGCATGAGTGGAAGTTCCTTGAGTGGAGGTCCCTCGTGATTTCCGGACAATGGGTGTATTTGGATCCCTAAGGAGTGATTGAGCAAAATCTGGCTCCTGGAGCACTTGGCGGCTTTCATTCACACTTCTGAAGGGTTAAAAACAAAACAAAAAAACAATGGTAACTTACTGAGGAAGGCACAATGTTTAACCCCTTGAGTGCCAGAGGAACAGAGCCACGCATTGCGATGCTATTGACATTTCGTTTTTCGGAGTGAAGACTTGTTGGAATGTGTATACACATAGTAAAAGTATTCAAAATATACTAAGAGATGTGTTACACAGGGATGGACCTGCAAGGTATAAATCTGTCTTACCACATTCTCAAACAGTATACAGTGCCTCCACTGCAGCCATGAATTCTGCGTAATGACATGCACATGACTGCACAATGTGGGTCACTTTGTCCTTCGTATTGTTGGCCATGCACTTCTTTCACACAGGCTTTGCATTAAAAGACGTGTTAAACAGCAGGCCTGAGCGTAAAGGGATCTACAGTCAAGTGGATAAGTAAAACGTGGCCCACTATGAGGGCTCTTATGTATGTCATTACCCAGAATCCCTGGCTGCAGTGGAAGCATTGTTAGCTGTGAGATTATGTGATAAGGCAGGTTTAGAGGACCTGCTTGAGACATGTAAATATGCGCATACGTATTCTTTATCATTGCTGCACAGTGCATGGCATATGTCACTTTTTTACTCACAATAACGTGTCTGTGTACCTGCAATGTATTACGTTTCCATAGAGTCTTATTCAATGGGGCTTTAGCTGAAAATAAAGTGTAGGTTTGTTGCAGGCTTGTTGCGATGCATTTTAGCAATCGACCTTAGATTTTTCTATAATATGTATGTATGTATGTATGTATGTATGTATGTGTGTGTATACAGCTCAACCCCGTTATAACGCGATCCATTACAACGCGAATCTGCTTATAATGCAAGCGTGGCTCCCAATTTTATATTTATGAATACTTTACAACACGATTATTGGTATCTTAATTACTTTATTGTACAATGCATACAATTGTACATTATTTCTAACGCGATCCGCTTATAACGCGATGTGATTCTTTGGACCCCAAGCACAGCGTTACAAGGGGGTTGAGGCGTGTGTGTGTGTACACACACACACACACACACACACACACACACACACACACACACACATATAATATACATATATCACACACACACATATATATATATAATATATATATGTATATATATATATATAATATACGTACACGTATATGTGTGTGTATTATATATATACGGTTATAGTACCTTTGACCCGTGCTATAACCGTATATATCACCCAGCACAGCCCTCTATGGGGCAGGCGATGCGCGACCGCCTTATATGGGGCAGGCGATGCGCGACCGCCTTATATGGGGCAGGCGATGCGCGACCGCCTTATATGGGGCAGGCGATGCGCGACCGCCTTATATGGGGCAGGCGATGCGCGACCGCCTTATATGGGGCAGGCGATGCGCGACCGCCCCTTATATGGGGAGGCGGACAGGCGCGACCGCCTTATATGGGGCAGGCGATGCGCGACCGCCTTATAGGGAGGCGAATGCGAGACCGCCTTATATGGGGTGGCGATGCCGCGACCGCCTTATATGGGGCAGGCGATGCGCGACCGCCTTATATGGGGCAGGCGATGCGCGACCGCCTTAGCCAAAAAACAATATTTTTGTCTTTTGGTGCGGCGGCTGTTCAGCCAATGAGGGTGAGGGTCATGGCCGCGCCCCCGCCACCCCATAGCGAGTTGCCTGGAGTCCATCCGATCGCTCTGATGCAGGGGAAGCACCGCCAGGCACCCCGACGCACGCACTGGGGCTGTAGCGTAAGATTACTTCCGACTTGTGCTACTGTCGTGTTGTAGAATCATCCTCATGTTTTCCTATTAACGAGGCACTCCAAATGGCACTTTAAAAATGTGAAATTATTTTTTTATTTAATATATGCAGCATTTGATTACCTTTATTGAAAACCTAAGCTGGCCATCGATTTTGTTTTCCCTTAACCGATCAGCAAAGATCCCGCTTCCCAGGGTTTACTAAATGGTTGCCTTTCAGTTTCAATCAATTCTTCAGTCAGTGTAACTCATAAGAATACAATGTAGCTGCTATTACTACGGTAACATTATCTATTGTTACAGTTTGCAGCTCAAACTGCTGGGAACATTGGCAACAAATGATCATAAGCAGGAAAGTGTTACAAAGATCATGCACTGCTGGGGAGGTGCTAAAACCTGCTATAGAAATCAAAGGATACTCAGTATCTTAAAACTCATTAAAAATGGCATTAAGAGTTGAATAATTGAAAAAAAAAAAAAAACACAGTAAGTATTATCTAATACTACAGAACTGATTAAAAAAAAAAACACATTTAGGATATTGCATGGATTGCCCTTTAAAATGTACTTCACTACCAAAACAGCTTTCAGAACTCAAGCTTTTAAAAGGGAGATTAAATATGACATTTGTGAATTGTAAAAGATAACAAGAATATATGAAGGACTGCGACAGGATACTCCAGACATTACCTGCAACATTTGCTACCGACAAACTTCAGAGGAAACACGAGTTCATATAGCTGCCGTTCTGATTGTTCAGTAGTTGATCACACAGTTTGGTACGGAACAATGATACTTACTCTTTTTTCTTTCGCCCATGGAAAAAACTGGCCCATTCAAAGCAGGTCTTCTTGCTCCCGACCCAGAATACAGATGGTATCCCAACTACAAGGGCCATGAGGTACTTCATCAGGAAAAGAATAAGGTCAGGTCGGCTTGTCTGGGTCACCTGCAAACAGAAAAAGGAGACGGTTCCAACACACAACCAGAATTTATGAAAGACGTTTGACTGCTGCGGAATATGTAAGTCTTTGTCTAACAATTACAAAGCTATAGCTCTTTTCTTGTAAAGGATTAGAGAACCCCGCATGAATAAAAAGTGCTACACTTGGTCTCAGTGGATGATAAGTGAGCTGACAACAACAAAACAACTTGGCTTAGTACGTTCTATGCAAACAAGATCAGAAAGTGTTTCAAAGTGCATTTTTCACATCGCACACAGAGGTTTTGATGACAGCTTAATATGACATTTCAAAGAGAAAGAATGTTATTGTTAAAGAGTAATTGTACAGTAAAGAAAGCAAAGGTGATTTTAAAAGCCTTGGCAAAAAAACATAGACAGTTTGTCTCACTGGGATACTCTGTGCAATTCCGTTTGGAAGAAAACCAAATAATGCGACTAAAATCAGCAAATTATATTTTTACATCCTTACCGAGGCAGTCTAATGTAGCAAGAAAAGAACATGAATAACTGATCAATGTAACTGGCTTCTGTATTTCTGTGAAATGCATTCTTATCGCAGACGTATTATTGTACGCCACTGTTAGGTGTTTGTTATTAATGGCCTCAATTACTTTTCACAACATTTAAATGTCAGAGATCAATATTTAATGCGTCACTAACATTAGTTAAAGTGGGTCATAAGCAAACTGGACCTGCAAGTCCCACATTCCGATAGTCGATGCTATATATGCCATCTCACATTTTATCTGGTCTGAAACTGTTACAAACACCCATAACGTATATCTAACTGAAATGTCTGTAAATTGAATGTATAACCTCTGTACATTTAATGTAACCATGTATTGTCATCATAACTCTGTGACCAGGACACACCTGAAAACGAGAGGTAACTCTCAATGTATTACTTCCTGGTAAAACATTCTTATAAATAAATAAAAAATGGTTTAAAAAAAACCGAAACAACATTTTTAGGCTTGACTGATATTGTTATTGTTACAGAAACCTGGTAACTGTTTTGGACTGCGCTGAATCACTTTATAATACATTAAGGCTTTAAATGTTGCTTAAATCTACAACCACAAAACAATTTGACATCTTTTTGGCTCCCCTGACGTTTAACAGTAAGGGAAAACTTGCTAATAAAGTATTTTAGATATATGATAACTATGTTCAAGATGAAATCTTAAAAAAATAATAATATTTGAGCAGATTGGGAACAGTTAGTGGTAGAATAGGTGATCGTGTATTATTTAGATCAAGTTTATATGTCAACATTGTTTGCAAATTGAAACCGTAGCACAATATGAATACGGGTATGGAATATTTCCAAAGAAATGTAACTGAAGTTGCACTTTGAGACATTTAAGGTTTCATCAAGAACATGCATCACCGCCAAAAGGAGTTCCACTGATCCTCTAATGATGCGATTATTTACAAACTATTTTATTCAGAGACGTTATTGCGGCTTATTCAACTCCCCCAAGCACAACTCCAACACAAATCACTGATTACAAGGCCTGTGTCATACATGTCATTGCTACGCTCTGTGGTGATTGTTTTAACTTGTTGAGCTGGCAGACTGCGTTTGCTTGATGAGAACACATTGATCTCTCACGATACACTGCAACTCAATGGACAGTTACCAAAATCAAATGTAAATCCAAATTCCAATCAAAGCCTTCAAAACAGGACCGGTTTTAATGTTGAGCTATGGCTCAAACCTGAAGCTCATTTTGGCACAAACAAATATACATAGATGTTGTGGAAACTGGAGCTGCTTTCAAAATATGTCCAGTAGCTCCATCGATCCTTTGGAACGGCCTTGTGAAGACACACTCTGGTACACAAATAATGAAAGCCCTATGTACCCTTATTCAAGATGTTACGTAATTTGGGTACTAACAAGTTAATTTTATCCTCTTTAGTGAAGGAACTCATTATGTAGTAACTGGCAGTGCTATGTAAATCTGTAAAAAGCAATTGCCGAGTGACTATATGCCAATCCTTTGTACATAAATAAGATTACGACCTTTGCAAATGCTGCCAAGAATAACCTTGCAGAAACAATACAGTTTCAATGATTCCTGCAACATGTAACATCAGCGGCGGCGGGATGACCTCACCTCTCGTACACCTGTGATTGCCTTGCTAAGTTCTGAAATGCACACAACACTCATTTTTATCCTATGCTTCTTCAGGGCGGCATTTGAGCTACAGGTAGTTTAAATCATTGAAAAGGCTATATATTCCTTCTTCAGAATCTTAAAAAAACATGGGTATAGTGCAATGGTTTGAGATCAAAGAGGGAAAACAAAAGCAGTGTTTTAATACCGGCATATAAATAATAGCTTTTTCTTGTATAGTGCTGACAGTGTATGCAGCAATTTTTTGCAGGTACACGTCCCTTACAATCAATTGTTGAGTGCCTGAGGCACAGGGAGATGCAGAGACTTGCCCAAGGTCAAAAGGAGCCAACACCGGGATTTGAACCCGGCTTCCCTGATATAAGCGTCATGCCATTTATTCCGAGTCAGTGGGGGATATTCTAGTAGCTGTGAGTTGTGCAAATCTGTGGGGAAAGAGGCCTTTTCGATTGTATTGGCATGTTTTGCTATTCTCTATGCTCGTCACGCATGTCCAAACAGTAAGGCTTTACAAGGATCACCTCGCAGTCGCTACAATATACCCCAGTGCCGATACTCAGCGAGTCGCTCCTTCACCCCACTACAATATGCCCCAGTGCCATTACTCCCAAAGTCATTCCTTCACCCCACTACAATATGCCGCAGTGCCATTATTCACCGAGCCGCTCCTTTACACTACTACAATATGCCCCAGTGCCGTTACTCACCAAGTCACTCCTTCACCCCACTACAATATGCCCCAGTGCCATTACTCACCGAGCCGCACCTTCACCCCACTACAATATGCCCCAGTGCCATTGTTCACCGAGCCGCTCCTTCACCCCACTACAATGTGCCACAGTGCCATTGTTCACCAAGGCGCTCCTTCACCCCACTACAATATGCCCCAGCACCGTTACTCACCCAGCCACTCCTTCCCCCAACTTAAACGGCAACAAAAGTAATTCTACATCTTTGGAGAGATATCACTTGAGAAAGATGTACAGTATGTTAAACAAAACCTAACCACAAAACCACTGTTGAGTAATTCAATATTAACCAGAATTTATACTCAACAGTAGAAAAGTGAAATACAACCTTATTTTTATTTCTAATAGTATGTTAGCAAACCAAAATACAAGCTTACTGGTAAACCACAAAACTAAGGAGGTGACTTTAATGTATTATTAGTGCAAACACCAACAGATATTCACATCTTATGTCGCCTAAAAGCAAACAGTTGAACTAATGAATTGTACAAACACACGAAACCAACTGAAAACACTAAAACAGGTAGCGACATGTCAAGTAATGTGCGTCGAGGTGCAACTTAATTATATAAACAGAAATCAAATATAATTTGATTGCAATGAATACTACAAGAGGAACGCCAATAGAAAGCATGGAGAATATTTATATCATTTGTTAGGAACCTTGTATCCAATATATACCAATAGCGTATCCTCTCTCTAAGGCCACGTCCATAGAAGGACAAGCTGCGCTGAGCCGTGCGGACGCTCCGCGCTGAGCATTGGCATCCTCAATGCGTGCTGAGGAGTTGGATTTTTCAGCCGACAGCCAAGCTGTTTTTCAGCGCGCTGTCGGCTGAAAACATCCAATCAGCGGGAAGCAACGTCAACGTCACAGCGCCGTGACGTAGGTGCGTCGCGGGCGATTGGCCCAGCGACGTCACTGCCCGCCTCCCTCAGCCTCCCCCCACCTCCCGATCGCGCCTGCTGGCTCGCCTGCATGTGCATGAAATCACACAGGCTTCAGCAGGCGAGCCTCAGCGTCAGCGCGGTTCAGCACTGCTCCGATCCCTATGGACGCAGCCTATCGCAAGGCATCCCAACTCCAGTCCTCAAGCCCCTCCAACAGGTCAGGTTTTAAGGATATCCCTGCTTCAGCACAGGTGGCTCAATCGGTGGCTCAGTCAATCAAAGACTGAGCCTCTGATTGAGCCATCTGTTCTGAAGCAGGGATATCCTGAAAACCTGACCTGTGTGTGGTGGGGGGTGGAGGGGGGGGGGAGGATCTTGAGGACTGGAGATGACACCTCTGGTCTAAAGTTGTATTACATGGACTGTTTATTCTGATCGGGATTTGTCACTTAAGTCACCATGGTTCAAATCCAGGACTCCCCCAGAACTCTCCCACCCCCCACCCCTCAAAAAGAATTCCGAGGGGGATTGTGGATTTAAAGGTTGATTCAGCAAATAATATCACCAGTATCACAATTCTTTAAATGCTGTAACTAGGGTTGCCAATCATTCTGAATTTGTAGGTAAGTGACCTGCAGATCCTCGGATGTTACTCTGGGTTCTTTGTGACTTCCTGGATAATTTGCCGGTTTGTTCTTGAAGAGATTTTGGTAGGATGACTGCTCCTGGGTACAGTGACTGTGGGCTTGAACTTTCTCCACTTAGAAAGACTGACAGTAGATTGGTGGAGACCCAAATCCTTATAAATGGTTTTGTAACCCTTTCTAGACTGATGAGCATCAATAACCACTTTTCTGAGGTCCTCAGAGATTTATTTTGATCATAGCATGACAAAGTTACCAATCTTTATATTAGGGTGGGGCCTCCCAAACTCACAACTGAAGATCTACCTAATTATTATGATTCTAATTATCCCCGTTAATTTAGCTGATAAAACCAGGGTTTCACTTACTTTTGCACATAGCCTAACTCCTAGTTATTCCTTGTTTGTCTAATTCATACATCATTTTGTTTTCAAAAGACATGGCATTGGTTAATACAAACCCTATTGGATATTTAAGTAAAGACTGGTTTTGATTCAAGAAGGTTATCATGGAAAAACTATGGAATTTCCGTAATTATCATTGGGGTTCAAACTTTTTCTTGGCACTGCAACTAAAAGCTGGATGAGGCAACAAAAAAAAACAAATATGGCTAAACCTTGTATTTATGGGCTCAGCTTGCCTCACGGTGTTTCTGGCTGGGTTTCCCAGCAGGTGTGCAAGGACTAAAGTTGCAGATACTACTCTAGCTTGGTTACTTGCGATAGTAGCAAATCATTTCACAAACCGCTGCAGCCAGATGCTGTTTTGCCATCGAAATAATCATAAGCGTCCTGACTTCTCCTGAATAATAACCCCAACAATAACAATACCCATTTCAACCAATGGATTGGCTCATATGCTAAATACAGCTTGCACTCTATGCAGGGTTATTAACGAAATCAGGGCACTATTGCATGGAAACTCCCATGCAAGTCTTCCTATGTGTCTTTTCTCTCTGAACTTTAACTGGGGAAATAGACTGAAATAGACAACCATATAAATGCAATTCTCCCATGTATACACCTATGTAGTAACAAAGGAGGGAGCGGGAGTAGGTGGTACGATACCTTTTATTGGACCAACAAGTAGTTGACCTGTTACAAGCTTTATTTCTCACTTCCTCTCAACATCCATTGTAACCAGATATCCCTCTTACATACACTGTACTGTATATAATATGGTATTTCTATATTTCTGCCATAGCTGATGAAGAACCCTGAGAGGTTGGAAAGCTTGTAACATATCAACTACTTGTTGGTCCAATAAAAGTATCATACCCCCTACAGTACTCCCTCTCCCTCCTTTGTTACTACATGGAAGAAAGGATCGACACAGCTACTCACTAGGGGTGTACCGAGTACCCGTAATTACCCGGTACCCGGCACATTTCCAGCTACCCGGACATTACCCGGACCCGGCAACTGAGAAGTGGGCTCGGCGCCAGGTAATACACGGCGTCGGGTAATGTCAGGGCAGCTGGAAATAATCTTATTACTTACCTTTCCGAAGACATCTACTGTAGGACCAGCAGCAGCGGTCCTGTGGCGGTGGGAGCATTGGAGGTGTCTTCAGCCGGCGGGGGACAGCAGGAATCCCTTCCACAGCACCGGAGCAGGTAAACAGTGTGTGTGAGCCACCGGGGAACCACGTCACCGGAGCAGGAGACAGAGCATTCCTACTGGACAGACGGCTGTCCAATAGGAATGCTCCGTCTCCTGCTCCGGTCACGTGCTTCCCAGGCGTCACACACACACACACACACACGCACACTCTGTTTACCTGCTCCGGTGCTGTGGAAGGGATTCCTGCTGTCCCCCGCCGGCTGAAGACACCTCCGATACTGCCACCGCCACAGGACCGCTGCTGGTCCTAGATGTCGCCACCACCCTGCAGGTAATTGCCAAACTGGGTAACTGGGTACCCGACCGGGTAGAACCATTGATTTTGGCCAAGTACCCGTTACCCGTTTTTTTTTTACACTACCCCGTACAACACTACTACTCACCCTTCGTTGCATTTATACACCTACTACTACCAATGTTACAATTAGCTGCTACACTGCATATAATCTAATTCAACAGGATGTGTATATTATTTATATTACAAGTAAAATAATTATGCTCACCACTGCAGAGTAAAGTTATAGTATGATGAAATAAAATGGCAACCATGTGGATTAAGCTCTGTTGGTGAAATTAGATTCCTCCTGTATTTGTTGACACCCATTTTTTATTATTTGCAGTCAAACTGACCTGGCTGTGAACTGAGCTCTTAGCAGAAGACAGGCATGGTTTAAAGAAGCAATACGGGTTAACAGTTTTAAAATATATATCTATATATTATTACAGGTTTGAATCAGGGGGTCTCTGGAGCTGAACTGTTCATTTTAGCTCCGGGGACCCCCTGCTCCCAGAGATACTTACATCCGTAGGGGATGCAGGTATCTCTGCAGAGTTTAAGAGTCCAGGTCACATGTGGATGACGTCACGGCTTCCTATTGGCCTCGTGATGTGGGACATTTAAACCGCCATTATGTTAGGCACACAGTTGCTCTGCCTCCAATACGGAGGAAAGTATCTGTGGAAGCAGGGGGTCCCCAGAGCCGAAATGAAACACAGTTCAGCTCCGGAGACCCCCTGCTTCAATCCTGTAATAAAGAATAAATACAGTAGTTCTCTTTTTCAAAACCCGTATTGCTGCTTTAAAAAGACGTTTCATCTTTGTTAGAGGAAATGATCAATTCAACGTTTTATTGAACGAGGTTAAAAAGAGGACACATTTCTTCAGCTTTGTAAGTGCCGAGTCTTATCAGGTGGTAACCAAACACTTGAGGAAACATTGCAATCATTGTTAACCTTGCCTTTTCCCCCCCTTTATACTTCCAGCCCCTTCAGACACCAGCTTCCCATGCCCAGCTTGGAAGAGAAAAGGAATCGTTGGAGGCCCAACAGATAAAACACATTTTTCAATGGAAAAATAATCCATCAATGTCATATTGCAGCAAAATCTACCTCCAGAGAAAACGCACTGTGCTAAAGAGAACCCATCCACCGCTCGAAACAGGAAATACGGGTTTGTATCTGACCTCCAAATCACCCAGAGAGACTCAAATGCTGAGGCTCCATAAAATAGATGGGGACAGTTTTAATATTACACATGTCAGGCGTTTTATAACAGATCACATATGAAGCCTTTAGAGCATGGCTGGGCAACTCCAGTCCTCAAGGGCCACCAACAGGTCAGGTTTTCAGGATATCCCTACTTCAGCACAGGTGGTGCAGAAGAAGAGCGAGACAGATTGAGACTGGAGTTGCCCACCCTGCTTTAGAGACTAATCACTTGTGTGACAGTTGAAGGTTTCTTTCATCAATGCAAGGAAAGTGGATTAAACTGGGTGCGATTTTAATATTTGCCAATATACACTGAAGCTGTAACAATGATCACATAGCTGTGGTGCCCAAATGTCTGGTTCACTTTGTGTATTGTATTGTATTGTATTGTATTGTATGTCTTTATTTATATAGCGCCATTAATGTACATAGCGCTTCACAGTAGTAATACATGTGGTAATCAAATAAATAACAGATAATATAAATAACAGATCATGGGAATAAGTGCTTTAGACATAAAAGTAACATTAAGGAAGAGGAGTCCCTGCCCCGAGGAGCTTACAGTCTAATTGGTAGGTAGAACGTACAGAGACAGTAGGAGGGAGTTCTGGTAAGTGCGTCTGCAGGGGGCCAAGCTTTATGTATCATGTGTTCAGAATATCCACAGTGTCAATAGACCTGCTACTGTACCTTGGTATTGAAAGGATTAGACTCCTGTATGTTAAATCCTGTATCTGCTCTGCAGTGCATTGCATGCAGTGCTGACAGTGAAAGTGCCAATACCTTTCTTTGCCCCTTCCCAAAACTCAACCTGCGAGACACACACATTACAGAACATACAATGCACAGTGATTCTGTTAGTGGCTCACACCTCAATGAGGAAAGGATGGCAAATTTAGAGCGATTACCAATAAATGCAACGTAGATTATGTTTTCCGGAGCTGTTTCAAATGTGACCGCCTATTTTCTATAAATTTCCTTGCATCTCGGGCTTATTATAGTGTCTATGTAATACTGCAATGCGTAAACACTATGATAAGGCAATTTATTAGAGAACAACAGAAGTAACATTTTAAGCAGCGTCACAAGAAATAATCCATACCACTTATTGGTTGGTTAACTTTATTACATGTATAATTTATCTTTTTCCTTTTTAGTGATGTGTAGTTTATCAAATTCTTAATTTAGAAAGCGTTTGGTGATCATTTGGAAACAAATGCGTACATCAGGTCACCTGGGCAGCCTGTCATAAGCAAACAAGAATAAAGCAAAAGATCAATACAACTACAGCAAGCACTGAGCTCATCAGTAAGGCCGCGATTATAGTTGCGGCGTGCGCGCGAGCGACCGCGTGACGTCACGCGGGCCTGTCGCTCGCGCGAAACATGCACTGAGGCCCAGGCGAGCGGGAGGCATGGCGGATGTGTCGCTAGGCTGCTTCACTCATTGGCTGAACCACCACGTGACGCGGCTGTGAAGCAGCCGTCGCGTGAAAAAAAAACCCATTCAATTGTATTTTCAAAAATCGCCCGCTTTGTCACTCTGCAGCGCTCGCACTAGGGGTGGCCTCATTGAGGAACACATTTGTACTCGCGGTGCACGATGTCACACGCACGCCCCAACTATAATCGTGGCCTAATGCTGCATATACCTTTCTTTTGTGGTCACGTGCATTGGTATCAAGACCCTAATGTTTGGCTGTTCTGTATCAACATTCCAAAACCATGCAGGAAGCATTATACACATACAATGATATACTCTTAGGCCTCGGGCATGGTGCCTCGGACCGCGCTCCTGCTCTGCCTCGCCTGCTCAAACTGGAGCTTTTTTGTGTCCTGGCAGGCGAGGCAGTGAGCGCGCTTTGGGGGCGGTGCATAGGCGGGCGGAGGCAGGGCTAGTCCTTCGCTCCCATTGGATGTGAGCGGTCACGTGACCGCTCCTCCGCTTCCGAGCGGCAAATTTAAAATTTGACTGTCTCTCCAAAATACCTGAGCCTCCGCACGCATGTGGAAGCGGCTGCTAAAGCCGCGCTGATGACAGATGCAGGGGGTAAGTGCATCTGCTCAGCGCGGCTCAGCAAAGGCTAACCCTACTATGTCCCAGGCCATAACTAGTGTTGTACTGGGTCCTACATTTTCTGAAAACCGGGTGACCGGTACCTTGGCAAAATGAATAATTTTAACCGGCCACATACCCGGTTTGCACTTACCTGCAAGGTGAGGAAGACCGCTGAAGAGGGTGAGGAGGACCGCGGCGACATCTGGGAGCAGCAGCAGACGTTCTGGTGGCAGTGACAGCAGCAGATGTTCTTGTTCAGCCGGCGGGAGCAGCAGGAACACAGCACACAGCTGATGGGAGCTGGGGAACCATGTGACCGGAGTAGGGGGAGGAGCCAGCTGAACAAGGACATCTGCTGCTATCACCGCCACCAGGACGTCTGCTGCTACTCCCAGATGTTACCGCGATCTTCCTCACCTTCCGTCGCCAGCTGCAGGTAAGTGTTGAAGTATTTTCAGCTACTTTGAAATTACCCGATGCCGGTTCTGACCCTGTGCCGTACCCAGCCGCTGGGTCCAGGTAATTTCCGGGTAGCTGAAAAAGCGCAGGGTAAGCCGGGTAATTACCCGGTGCTCGTTACATCACTACTCTTAACCCTACACTGGATGAGGGGCCTGCAAGACAGTATGGGGGGTTACTTATTGTCCTGATATATCACGACATTGATTAAATACATAATCTGGTGCTTCAGGGATAAATGTAGCTACAGTTTGATTTTAAAAATAAAAATATTGGGTTTATGACAGGTCAAGACTTTTGCTTGGGGACGGATGTAGGTGAGATTTTGCTCATTTGAGGGAAGGTGAAAAGTGGGACAGCTTGTGAGCTGTGTATTAACTCTTGTCCCATATGCAGGTCATGTGCTCACGGGTGTGCCATAAGTGACACTTATAAACTGCAGTAGTGCCCAATCGGCACCACACATGTAGCCAATGTTCGCTGTTTGGGGGGCCATGAAATGCCGACAGCGTATATCCCACGGCAGCTGGAAATCTGTCCATGGGGGTTCCATTCAAGAGAACAAAGCCCCGCGACGCGGCGGGCAGCAAAAAAAAACGGGTAATGCAATGAAGGTGCACGAACCAAATTATTTGTACAATCAAATAAGACCTGAATTTTTATTTATGGAATGCTTGTTTTACAGCCAATTCAAAATCCGAGAAAACCAAAAAACATGAAGAAATACGTATGTTACACTTTCAGACTGTCCAGCGGCATAAACAGGGATCCTATTTCTTGGGCAATAAATATTCCCAACAAGAGAAAGTGGCACACAAATCTATCACATTAACCAAGTTGTGCAAATCCTGGATATGTCAGGATTGCGGTTTTACAACACGGGAAGCATTTAAAAACCTAGTAAAAAGAGTCAACACAATGAATTGTTTGTTGGGAGAAAGGAATTATATTCTATTCTTTCAGCATCTCTACGCACTAAGCTCCATTAGTCTAGTTAACCCAGCAGCAACTTCAAATAACATTTAATAGTTAAAACTTATGGTGTGGGAATAAAGCCACTTTTAGGACAGACGGGCACTATTTGAAGCAGTGCTATTTTAACCTGTGCTAATGAATTAAACAATTACTGTACCTTTGTGAATACATGTTAGACTCAGAGAAAATAACGTCCCTTCGTAATTTAGGTAACCAACGGTATTTGCCCTGATTTAACCGAGCTTAGCGACGCTGTGGACAACACCAGTCCTCAAGGATGTCCCTGCTGCAGCACAGCTGCCTCAATCTTCGACTGCTGATTTTCATTTCTTAGCGCCTGGTGGGTTAATCATTGATTTACCCGTTATATACGACTGGTGATTGCCCACCTGCTGAATCCTGAAAACCTGACCTGTTTGTGGCCCTTGAGGACTGGCGTTTGCTACCCCTTGCTTAGTGTATCAGGCCCAATGTCCCCTATTCATTCAACGGTGTAGTGGACTCGCCAGGGCAGTTTAAAGAGCCTCTTGTCTGAATGGGCCTTAAAACAGGAGAGGGCGGCTTCGCTGCATCCTAAATAGGGACCGCAGATGATTCCATACTTCTGCTGGTCACATTGCAGACTCCTTTGGAGCTCACCTGTTATTTGCATTGTGTCGGAAACATGGCGTTTATTAATAAAAATAAAAAATTCAAAAAAACTGCATTCCTAGAAGAGGATTAAAACGTATGTCTTGTTTGCCTACATGTCAGGACAATTTTTATATCTAGCAATGTAGTGAGGGAAGACAGCATTGATAATTATATCACATCACGTTCTCAGAGGACATATTTGCTTTCCTCAAAGGCGTACAAAGCGAAGCATTAATCAGCGTTAAGAGACACCAACTAATTGAGGGGAGTGGCTATGAAATCCCAGCCTCCTCCTTAACGCTTCTCAATCTAGCACAAAAAACACAAGTGAAGCACAAAGAGGTGTTTGTGTTGTAACTACTGAATGACCAGATGGACAGCCATCAAGAAATAGGGGGCCCCTGACCCTCAGCAAGGATACGAGGTTCTCTCTCTTTGCTCAGAGAATTTCTAAGAGAGAAACACTTTGATATCAATTGGCGATTTTTATCCTCTATAAAAAGAATTGTCGGCACGGATATCTGCCTTTAAGATAGCCACGCGTACATTCTTTTAAAGGTTTTTGCTTACCGGTTTGCTACTTTAAAGTCTGAGCTTTTCTTTACATTTAATATAGATCTGGCATTTACTAAGTCAATAGTCCAAATGTGTTACCCTACAATCAACTCAATTGGAATAGACAATTTTTTTTCCCCCCCCAAAATCGAAATGCAAATAAGGTTTTTTTTTGCCGGTTTGGACACAAAAATTGAAATAAAAACTACAACTATGGCCTGGGGTTATGAATTTACTTGCTATAGACTGGCAGAGAAGCCCTGATCCCCGTGGGTATTCTGTGTATTCTTGCCAAATGGACAAAGCAGCTAATTCATCTCAAACTGGGTGTTTGAGGAGCACGGACCAGCGCCGGGGGTGCAGGTCAGTAAAAGATCAGAAGCAGAGCAAACGGCCACTTTCAGTTATCCAAAATTGAGACCATCTTTAGCCCAGTTGGGGGACTAAAGCTCTGGTGGTACATGTATGTACAACACAAATTTCTTGAGGTGGTCTGTCACAAGTTCACACACTACAGTGGGACTACTTGGTCCTAAGTATTAAATACAATATCTTTATTTTGCTATTTTGAATGGATTCATATATTCTGCTTATTTCTCCACTTCAAAAATGTTTGCGGATACACACGGTAACTTAAACAGTGTTCAAAGTGAAGCCCCCGGAAATGTGACCCAAAGAATTATTTGCGGGTTTTTTTAGAGCAATTTCAAGGCTAATACCTGGGAAATGCAATAATATAACTTGCATTTTATATATTGGTTTGACATTTATTTTGATGCTTCAAGTAAAAATAATACAGCAGTGGAAAACCATCGCTTACACATACGATTAAAAATGAATAAACACTCAAATCTCTTCAATCCTGGAGTAATTAGCATTGTATTTATTTAGTAAGTATATATTTATTTACAATGTGGGCACATATAGGCAGGTCCACTCTGCCCTACAATTGTAATCCTAACAGCAAAGAAAGATTTTACATAATGATTACTAGTTTAAGGTTTCTTATTATCGCCAGCACAAAACCCTGCTTAGCTTTTGCTCCTGCTAATATATACAGTTTATGACAGTGTTTAAAGCAGCGATCCAGGATAAATTGTTATTTGGATTATTCTCCAGTGACCATACATTTCTATCATTATCTTTTTGTGTTGTTGAACAGGTCTTTATTTGGTTAATTCAGAGGAAAACAAGGTTGCAGTACAGACAAATATAATATCTGTATAGAGCAATCACAGAACAAGCCTCATGATACATTGTGCGGGTTTAGGCGGGTTTCCCCTTGGTGTACCCTTAGCTGTGGCTTGATGCATCCGAATATCCCATCTATATACGTTGTGTAGTTTGTTTGGCGCTCATGCGTTATACACTACACGCACATATTTTCCGAGTTGCGTTACACCTAACCTAAAGGATACAAACAAAAACAAATGAAATCTAACAAAGAAAATACTAAAAAACACCCAACTATCACACCGTTACTATATTGAAGGTGCTTGATGCGCATAAGGACCCCAAGGAGAAACAGGAAGGAGGAGAAAGGTATAATATGCATGGCTACCTGTAAGTGAAATATAAAAGAGAGTAAACAAAGTGGGGCGCAGTGGGTGTGTCTGCCATTCATGTCTTAATCTAGCCTCTGCAAACTCTTTTGCTATGGTAGTCTTCATTTAGAAAACTGACCCCAAAAGTTAATAACTTTATTCTTTGTCTGGTACCCCATAATCAAAATAAGGGAAATATGCAGACGTGTAAGGATATCTCGGTGTCTGATTAAATCGAGGTCTTTTATTGTGCACTTTAGGAGTCTCAAAACAAAGACATATTTCAGACACAGAGAGTTTGCCCTGGGCTGGAAATTCAATGTAGTTCCAGAAATAAAATGGGAATAATCACCTAACATATTACATTCCCGAGATATTTGACAAAGCTTGGCAGACCCAAATGCCAGAAGAAAAAACAGAATAGCGTGTTCCACACGCCTCCGGCACAAAAGGGGTCAAATGCTTGTGACTGCAACCTTCCGTTTTTCTGCGGATTAGCTGTGGCGTGTTCTATTAATACTGGCTGCACGGCAGACACCTCGCTCACGTGCTGCAGAAATGTCAGGGGAATGAAGTAGTACATTTATTTTGGTTAGAATGTGCAGCCCTATTTTGGCCAACAGAAGTACCATTTTAGCAGTAACAAAGTATACATTGTTTACAGTGAAGTATGGAATAAAGGGCATAATTCGTGCTTTTAACTGAAGGCACAAATGACTTGATAACTTCAGCAATGTTGCCAGGACCGTTATTTTATACAAATTAACCTATAGTAGGGTTGGGCAACACCAGTCCTCAAGGGCCACCAACAGGTCAGGTTTTCTGGATATTTCTGCTTCAGCACAGGTGGCTCATTCAGTGGTTCAATCAATGACTAAGCCACCTGTGCTGAAGCAGGAATATCCTGAAAACCTGACCAGTCCTGAAGGGCAACCAACAAGAGTTGGCCTCCCCTGAACAAACCTATTGGTTTCACTCCCAGGGGTGCAATGCATTCTAAAGCCATTATTATAACATTGTAACTGTGCAGTCCAACCTACCATCAAACTCTGTAGCCTTTTTAAGAGCCAGTCAGATTTAAAAAAAAATTAACATCCATTTTTCCAAACAGAAAACGATTTTTTAACAATAAATGTGTTCCCGGGGTCCTCTTGATGTCAGAGGTAAAAGACAGAATAGCAGCTTCCTTTTTTAGTAGCCCGGCTATGGTAAATTTATACACATACTGTAGGGCAGTGGTCCCCAACGCAGTGCCTGCCGGCACCATGGCACCCCGCCAAGCCTTTTGTGGGTACCCACGACTGCCGACAGCGGCAGCGTGCTGGTCCGCACCAGAAGTCGGGCCCAACTTCCACATCCGAGAGCGGGACTGGAGACCTCCCCCCAGGTAAGTATAGTGTGTGTGTGTTTGTGTGTGTGTTAATTAGTTGGTGCCCGCCACTCTTCACAGTTTAGTGTTAGGACCTGCATTAATTTTGGTTTACCTTGACGTTGATATGCAGGCTTATGGCGCTTTGGCCAAAGGGTTTAACTAAATAACCAAGTAAATATTATTATTGACGTATTTAAACTTTATACTTTATATGTTTTGTCAATTGGATGTAGCATTGGGCACCCCTGTCTTTTGTTTGCCCGCCACTCTCTCCTGAAGTCTCAAGTGTGTGTGTCCTTGGGCACAAAAATGTTGGGGACCCTGCTGTATGGCATACTTCTCTGTTTCCATAAGAGTCGTTCTATACAGATTGCTGCTGAATGTTGAACCTGCCCAGGCCCACATTAGCAATAACATCAGTAGCTTTGCAGGGACAGGTTGGAAACTTGATTAGCAGTACAATACACTGCACACCGAAATATTTAGTATGTGGGGGATTATGAATCCTCTCTCCCCAGAGGCATCGTCACTCATCAATCTACAGATCATTCCAGAAAACCTTCACAAATGACATCTGTTTTCCGATTTCATAAAGGCAGGAAGATAGAGGTCTGTCTGCTTATGAATAAGCACGTTAACTCTTTCCGTGTTGCAGGAGAAAGCAAGGCATTGTAAAGTCCGCCAGAACTGGGAGCCTTAAAAGGCAGACTACAGTACACCCCAAAAATGTGATGTTCCCTTCTTGTTCTTAAAAATAAAAACATTAGCAAAGTTTTTTGTTAAACTTTTTTTCTCTTCCAAACAGCATACTGAAAATAGAAACATTTGAGAAAAGTAGAACATAACACATCTTTCCAAAGATGAAAAGAAAGATACTAAATGACCTAGAAGCATAGATACTTTAAACACTGGCAATACAGCACAAATAAAAAGGGACATGTCCAAGGTCACAGCTGACACAGGGATTCGAACCTGGTTTGCCCGTTTCAGGACACCACCCCTAAGCTACTCCTTCAGTGGAACTAGGTTGTAGGTGTAGTTTAGTATCGTCGAAGGCACCAAAATTACGTTCCAGGACATTTCGGGACACACAACTCGCCACCCAGCAGCCGCAAGGTACAGCTAGCCGCCGGTTGTTTCAGCACGAAGGTAAGTCCCTAACCTTAATCCTACACTGCTAATCGGACCCCTTGCCCTAAAACCCGTAACCTCAACCCCTAAAGTTAACCCCAAATACTAACACTAATTCCTCTAACCACTTCCTTACCGTCCCGGTGAAATAGACAGCAGCTAGCTGTTCCCTGTGGCTGATCGGGTGCGGCGAGATGGCCGTGCCGAAACGTCCCATTCCGACAAAATTAGGCTAGGACAGACACTCCCGGTGCCAGCAAAAATGTTATGTACAGGGCTATCTAAAAAATCAATTGCAACTATATCATCTTCCCCTAAAGGATTAGACATTTCACAAACTTGTACTTTAATAACCTTGCTCACTACCATACCATATACCAGGGGTACGCAAACTACTCCCCCTGGTACTCATGCCTTTCCCCTTTCTTTCCGGCGGGGATCATGTGACATCACGCCATGACCCAGCGGCGTCATTTGATGTGGCGTTGCCATGGCGACGCCAAAGACCCGGCTGGCAGCAAGTAAGTAAGTTGTAGAGGCCTCACGCATCCACCGACATTTCATTTAAATGCCGTGGGGAAGAGCGCGGGGCCTCTTTAACCGGCCGCGCCCCCCGAGCAAAATTTCCGGCCCCCCAGTTTGCGCGCCGCTGCCATATACTAAAGATATACATGACATGCATTCCTCACTGTCCAGTATGGGGAGAACTACAAGCCGCAGAAAAAGCACAACACAAAGCCAAGTACTTTGAATACATTAGAGCCCCTGCTGGGGAAGCAGGATCTCATTACTGATAAATATGGTCATTGGGAAGTCTCAGATGATACATTTGGATATTTCTTCTCAATTCCACTTCAATCTAATACCCCCTCATTACGGGAAGAAATAAAACTGGCATCCCCTCCCACCATATTACTCACAACGTAATTACACTGCATGATTTACACCTGCCCCCTTCCTTTGGGAGTCTTGTTCGGGACGTCCATAGGGGAAGAAAATAAACGTGCATTTTAGCTCACCACCAGTAACCACTTCGATGCCAGAGGCCCAAGCAACACAACGCACTGCTGTCATTGTAAATTGGTTTGGATGCATTTACAGTGTTCACTTGGTTGAGCAGAAAAGTTACCTGTATTGTATACGTAGAATCAGTCTTTAAAGGGTCAATACCATTTAGCCACATCTACTGAGCCTGCTGTAACCCCTTCAGTGCTGGAGGGGTTTGAAACACGTCCAGCACTGGAGGAGTTAAAGAGGCAGTCTAAGAAGATTAAACTTTTTTTTTTTAATATTCTTTTTTGTTTTAAATATATACAGCCTTTTGATTACCTTTATTGAAAACTAATTACCTAAACTGCCGATCGATTCTCCCATGATCGATCAGCAAAATCCTGTTTCCCCGGGTTCACTAAATGGCTGCCTTTCTGTTTCAAATCAATCCTTCAGTCAGTGCAACTCAGCAACTACAATATATTCTTATATTACCAAGGTAACATTATCTATTGTTACAGTTTGCAGCTCACACTGCTGGGAATATCGAACAACAAATTATCTCAAACAGGAAAGTGTTGCAAAGATCTTGCTACTGGGGAGGTGGCCTAACCCTGCTATAGGAATCAAAGGATGCTCAGTATACAAATTTATTAAAAACGGCATTACAAGTCGAATTTTAAAATAAATGTAAAAAAAAAAAAGGTAGTAAAGTATCTAATACTACAGAACTGATTATAAAAAATAAAAAAATACAAACAACACCCATGTAGGCTATTGCTTGGATAACTCCTTTAAAATAAATGCCCTCCACCCCATAACACGGACAGCAGTTCTTTCATCAGGTAAGATCTGTTTAAAAAGAAGCAGTCCCATGTATCGGGTCACAAATAAAGTGTTCAACAACTTATTGTGATTCGCATGCGTCTTGGAGTTACCTTAAAAACGCTTTTAAATAACAAACGGACACTCAATTGCACATGTACAGAACCAAGAAAGAGTCCTACTGCCACAGTGAAAAATAATAAATAAAAAGCCATCTTACTATAGTCTATGTAGTGATGCCACCATGGGTATGATCTGCACAAGCACATAAAGGTGTATAAATGCAACAATATGTATGGATGATACAACAACTATGCTACTTCCTTTGTGTATTTTTCTTGATTAAAAGAAGCAGCCACAAGTGCTGCTGGTCAGATCTACTCAATAACTGTTTCCTACACTGGGAAGAAGTGACATGTGAACTGGATACAAACCAACGGATCTAGAAGTGTTTATATCAGTATCTCAGATCTTTGCATTACTGCTCCGTATGTAAGATTTCAGCGGTTATGCAGACCCAGCAATTTCCTGCTCTAGGATATTTTTTTATTAAATAAATTCTTTGGAAACGACTTGCCGATTCTGGTTTCAACTCCAGAAAGGACAGGTCTCTTTACATATAGTTCATGTAAATTGTTAGCATTACCGTGTTATTTTTCGCCAGACAAGACAAGTACATATTAACAAAGCTCCCCACACTTCTCATCTTATAAAGTACCTGGTACACTTGAACAAAATCATTTTTACAGAGGAACAATGAAATAAACCAGTACAAAGTCTATGTGCATACATTGACAAACTACAAAACAAGTTGACAAATTCTTAACACTTCGCAATAGTCCGAACCCACATATTGAGTCAAATTAATAAAACATGTAATTCGTACACAGTTCAGAATGAATTTCAGTCAAGTGAACAGCTGTGCCAAGAAGCAGTTTCTCACATGGTAAGTTAGTTAACCAGTTACTCAGTGCCAATCCAGACTTCTCACCTAAACATATATTAACAGAAATACTAGGGCACTCTCTCTGACTGAAATAAAAGATAAAAAGCACTTGTATTACCGTGCTAGAGGGCCCCTGCATATACCCCAATGTTGGTATACACCTTCAGAGTCCGCTGTCTGCAGCTCAGAACCCTATAGGGAATCTTTCCTTAATCCCCGGTAGAAATTGAGAAGACAAAAAAACAAGGGGAGAGCAGATCAACAGATGAGTGCAGATATCAATAAAATTAAATAAAAGGAAATGGCAGAATTACTCACACGGCACTGTGTGAGTGTGGAGTCCTCAAAGGTTTCTTTTCTTCAATCCTTCTGCCTGGCGTGGCCTCTGCTTGTCCTCTAGTGTGGTTCTTCCTCGTATGGACTCGCATTGTGCGAGTGAGTTCCAGCTGTGCGCTCCACGACTGCCGTCCGGACGCGGGAGCAGAGAGAGCTTTGGTGCAACCATTTACACGGACTTTTCTACACCCACCGGGAGGTTTTAGATACGCAAGTGTATATTATTAATTTGTTTCAATAAATATTACAAGGTTTACTTTCAACGGCCACTCTCTCTGCATTCTACTATTACTCGGGGGGGACTATCCTGCAACTCCATACGAGGAAGAGCCACGCCAGGCAGAAGGATTAAAGAATAGAAACCTGAGGACTCCACACTCACACAGGGCCGTGTGAGTAATTCTGTTTTATACTGTATATGCTTTCACCATCCACCCCTGTGTAGACTACATCACAGTAAGTGCATTGACTGCGGTTCAGTGTTAACCCTTGTGTATGACTGAGGTGTTAGGTAAGTTTGGCTATATCGTTAACCATTCTGCCATTTCATTTTATTGATATCTGCACTCATCTGTTGATCTGCGCTCCCATTGTTTTCTCTTTTCACATTCTCACCTAAACAGGCAGAATAAATAGAACATTCCTAACAATATTATGTAAATATGGACTAAATTCTCAGACTCCAATGGTTGCTAAGCCATTTTAAACTTGCATTCAGTTTAATTTAATATACATTTTTTTCCATTTCCTCCAGTCGTCCATGACCATATTTTACCCTTCATCAAGGTTCCTATGTTTCAATCTCTTTTCTGCTGCTGTGACATGGGTGGATGGGGTCTCATCTAATGGAACCCAATGAACCTGTGGAAAGAACTTCGCTGCCAACACAGAGCTTTCAGATTACTGCAAATATACGTCTTCTTCTTCTAGGAAAGGGTGCTAAGCATTTGCCATATGAATTGGAGTTAAGACGTGCTAAAGCTTAGAACCCTTTAATGCATCTGGGTGCCATAGAACCTGACCCTAATTTTGATCAAAGTGGTAACAGTTAATAGTTTTAGTCTTCAAAACCTTTACAGCCAACATGTTCCTTTACTGCATTTAAAACCCTCACTGCCCAGCTCTTAGGGAATTTACATAGGTGTCTGATATTGGCTACCCTAGATGGGTTACCTTGCCAGGGGTGCTGGTCCAGTCCCACTTTGGACACCGATGCAGGACAAATGATCCGTTACTTCAGGCTCTGCAAAACACGGGACCTCTGGTTCACTCTCTAATCCCAGGGTCATTGGGTTTCTTATCAATGTTGATCCATGTAAGTCTCAGGGCTATGGTTGGGGTAACCCCTAAGGGACACAGGCTTCCCCCATGAAAGCCTGTAATCTTCAATTCAATCATGGTCAGGAACATTACGTCAGTGGGGCACTTCCCCAACATCGAAGCAACAAACGAGGATATATTTATGTGTTTATCTATCCCCTTACTGGGAACCTATTTACATTACTTAACTCTGAGGCTCCTCCAACTGTCACTCTTCCCTGGAACCGGAGTTACAGAACTTTCCCCTTTCTATTTATAGCCCTGTCTGATGTCACAGTCTCCATGCAGAAGGGGTCGGGGCTTAACCTCTGCAGTTTCACCCCAGCACCATGTGATAGGGAAAGGACATGACTGTGTGAGCCCACACGGGTAGCCCCTAAAGGCCCTCGTAATCCCAAAGAGGGGTAACATATACTAGAAATTATATACTAGAAATTATTGTAAGAATCCAGTATGCCAAGAGTAAGGCCTTCTCCACAAAATCTATCACATCAATGCATTTGCCTTGACCTTACAGCAGGGGCGGCCAATTCCAGTCCTCAAGGGCCACCAAACAGGTCAGATTTTCAGGATATCCCTGGTTCAGCACAGGTGGCTCAATCAGTGGCTTAGTTGTTGCCTGAGCCACCTGTGCTGAAGCAGGGGTATCCTGAAAAACTGACCTGTTTGTGACTCTTGAGGACAGAAGTTGTCCGCCCCTGCATTAGAAGGACAGCCAACCCACAGATTGTAAAGCCACTAACAGTCATTTCCATCGTACAAAATGTGCTTATGCAAGCTTAACTGGAGGTGAAAAACACACTTTTAAAATTATATACAAAATGTGTATTAGGGATAGCAAGAAACCCAAACTAGAAAGGTCTATCCGTCTACCAAACTCTGATCCCCCAAGATTTCTGATACTGCCGTTTCATCGCGTTTCTAGTATAAGGAATAAAGGAGAGCATCACGTTGGAAACTCACGGCTTGCCGGATAATTGCACGGATGTCCTGCTCCTAAAAGCTCAGAGCCATGAAAGTTGTATATGCTTAGCTACTTGTTATCTCTTGACAATACTTGATGGGATTCATAGTGTTCTATGGTGTGCATAGTTTCAGTTCTTTCCTTCAAAAAGGGTCCTAAGAGAGCACTACTTGAAGTGCCGATCAGGGCCCGAACGCGGGGACACAGACTGTGCTCCAAATAGGTACAATCACAATTTAAGTTGCTGTTGCCACAACTATATCCTATGTTGAAAGTGAGCTCCGTGTGATACCATTTAGAACAGAGTAGCAGCCATACTTAAATGTTATTTTTATAGCCGTTTGTGATTTTATTCCAAATTGTATTTACAATGGACCATAACCTGCAGTAGTGTGCTGTGTGTTTATATAAACTCTTGCTATTTGTGCTCACTTTCCCCATTCTAACAGGTGTTTTCAATGCAGACTACAAAGGATCTTATCAGAAACCATGTCTTATCTTAATCTCTATGGATGAGGTTCTTTGAGCCCTACTATTAACACTTAGGGAGAGGGATTTCGCAATCAAATTATTTAGGTTTTCAGCAATTTTTTTAAGGAATAAAATTTACGTTTATAATTTTTTTTTTTTTTAAATCCATGGACAGGAAGAAAAAAAAACCTACAAGAAGTGAAAACAGAAGCCCTATTGTACAGTATTATGAAGAAATCTTAAAACAAATGAAAAACAATAAAATAGGTATGCAGGGCTGCCTTTTTAATTAATAACCCCCTATGGCTTCTATGTCCCAGAGCAAATCACACAGCTTGATTGCATAATTACACATGGAGCCCAATTTTATGCAATCAATAAAAAGTGTCTTAAAGTTACCAGCATTGCTTTCCAGAAATGTAATACGTTCCTTTTATGTTATGTTTGCACTTTATTTCCTGCATCATGCAGATTTGCAGAGCTCTTTGCCAAGTCTTTGCTCTAAGTGCCCTTTATATACAATGCCCCTTTCCTAGTGAGTATTCAATGATTGAGCACAGAAAAACAATTCTTCCTTTCTTCCCACTTTACCCCCTCAGTGCGGGGAACAAGCCAAATCTATTAAAAGCTTGTTTAGTATTTGATTACACTCTGGGATCTTCTGCACAGCAAAATTAAAGTGAGACGAGGTTTATGGATATGTATTGTGCGGGGGGTGGGGGGGTGTATAAGGAGGTGGCGTCACAGGAAATCTGGTAGGACGTCTGTAATTGGCAGGATTGATAGGAGCAAGGGGAAGAAAATTAACCCTTTAAAAAGTGACTGAGGCACATGTAAACTCAATTAGAATATTATATCTTGATGTGAAATAAGGTAGAGAAAAAGATAGTGTCTCATCAATGCAATCCTTTCACACTGGCTATCATATAAAAATATGAAGAAAAGAAATTCAGAAATGTAGGAAATATGGCGCTGCTTTCTTCTTAATTAGTCTTCACATGCACTAGTGCAGTTTTTTTTTAACTGGGGTTCCAAGGAACCCTTGGGTTCCCCGGGCACCCCTAAAGGGTTCCCTATAATTTTCTGGTTATTTGAAAATTGTATCAAATACAGAAGAATTTGCAATGCATCTGATCTCAGACGCTCTATTAGAGAGGGTTGGGGTTCCTTACAATGCATCTGATCTCAGACGCGCTATTAGAGAGGGTTGGGGTTCCTTACAATGCATCTGATCACAGACGCGCTATTAGAGAGGGTTGAGTGTTCCTCAGAATTTCACTTAGGGTTTCTTAACCAAAAAAAGTTGGAAACCACTGCTCTAGTGAATAGGTTCATATTGATTAACAAATATATACTTACTTCAGATACATGTACTTATTTTATATGTGAAAGTAATTAACTTTATTGTTGCCAGAGGGGTCTTCAATGCATGGCAAACAGCAACTGTTATGACCATATTACAACGTATTTCTGTAAGACGACAATGCCCCATCTGCAACTTATATCTAATTAACATCTCCTTGGTATCTCTGTATGAGTTGAATAGGAAAACTCTCCCATAATTATTAGTCAAGTGAATATGTTTAGAGTATTTAAGTTGGTCTATCTTGGCTGTGTAACATCTTAAGTGTCTGTGGAGTTAATGTTGGAGTTGAATTGGAGGTGAAAAATACAAGAACAAATGGGCTCTGCACTTCAACAACAACTCTGCAATTGTGAGAACTTGACTTTCTAAATGCTCTGATAATGTATGCTCTTTCAATCCTCCAATACCTGGGAAGTCTCTCCTCCTGCATCTCACTATGCCCTCCCTATTGCTTTTTCTGTTTACCATTTCCTCCTTTGTAAACGTTTGTTCTCTCCAACTTCCCCCCTCCCCTCCAAACCAAATTATTTCATCTCTTCCCCCCTCCCCCTATGCCTGTCCCCATACACTGCATCATTATTTATAAACCTCTCCCCCAACAACGTATTTACCCCTCAATAAAAAACACCCTCACAAATCCTCTATTCACACCCTCTATCTCCTGCTTCCTGCTGCTGGGGATCTCTCTTAATCCTGAACCCAGACACACACCTGATCCCACCCACGCCTCCCTGCCACCTCTTCCCCTGCAAATGGTGTTAACCTTCTGATTTAACTCTGACCAACCATAAAACTCAAAAGAAGCATCCCAATAGCCTGTACTCATGGTTACTGTCCCACATCCACACTCACTCCTACCAACCATCATGGCCAAGCATTTCCATCTACTGCACTTATTCCCTCACCTGCTGTCTCTGCCAGTCTCCCATCATACCACTTAGATTGTAAACTTTCCAGGGCAGGGATCTCCTGACCTATTGTCTAACTTTGCTGCGCTTATTATATTATTATAATTCCCTGTACTGTATTCTGTGTGAAGCGCTTTATAAATAAAGATATACATACATACCTGATAGGGGCACGGAATGTGATATTCTCTGCAACGCTCCTGTATCCAGGTCGTCTCCCACACACCTCGGTTAGCCTGCTCGTAAAAATAGCAGCCAATCACCACCAATAAGGGTACAAGATAAAGAACGCTAAAAACGCCAATGCGGATCATGAATTTCACTAGCTTGTCCTGGTTCTCCTTCTCCAATGGAATTTCAATCCGGACCCGGTTCAAAGAAATAATACCAGCCAGCAACAGAGACACGCCAACAACAACATCCAGACAGAGAGGAGCAAGGACAAAATATCTTAAGGCGTCCACATCATACAGGCCCACGAAGCAAACGCCACTGATGTTGTCTCCTTCAATTTTGTTCATGGCAAGGAGAATGATGGTTAGAGTTCCTGGGATGCCCCAAGCACTGGCATGAAACAATAGTGCTTTCTTCTCAATTGCTTCGCTTCCCCATTTTGGAACAGCTGCTAGGAACCAAGTAATGGTAAGGATGACCCACCAAACACTGCCGGCCATGGTAAAGAAATATAGTACCATAAAGAGCATGGTGCAGGCTTTGTTATGTGATCCCTGGGTCACAGTTGAAGCTTTGAACTGGCCAGGGCTAGTAGCGTTGCATGCCACCTGATCCTCTAGTAAAAACCCAATAAAGAAAATCAATGACACCATCATGTAGCAGACGGCATAAAATATAATGGGTCTCTCCGGGTATCGGAACCTTGTCACGTCTATTAGAAAGGTTAAAAAGGTAAAAAGCGTGGCAGACAGGCATACTATAGAAATTACTCCAATGAAGTATCGGGCAAAGGAGAGTTCTTCCCTTCGAAAGTACATGTGTGGGCAAGGTGGGGAACAGTCTCGTACTCCCAAAAAAGAGTAACCTAGGTCGGGGTCCATTTTTAATTCTCTGGGGCACCAGAAGCCATAATCTCTTTGCACTGCTAGAGGAGCATCTTCAATGGGTTCCCCAGCTAGGCTGATATCTACTATTCGTGGGTATGATTCATCACAATCGGGGAATCTAGTAAAGAAAAAGATGATTATTCGAGGAGTGTAAACAGTTTTCCAGCGCCTTCTATTATAAAGACATACTAAAAGGTGCAATTCATGGCTGGATGCACAAGGTAAGAAATACTAAGAATAAGTTGGCTGTGAAACATCTTAAATGTCATATATGAAGTGTCTGCCGAGTTAAATTGGAGGTGAAGAATACAAGAAGCCCTGGACTCTGCACTTCATCAACAACTCTAATTGTGAGAACTTGGCTTTCGAAATGCTCTGTCAATTTTCACACATCTATACACTCATCTTTCTTAGGCCGCGCTCATGGTGGGGGCGTCGCTACGTGCGCGCGTTCGCGACTCTTCTATGCTTCCCTATTGAAGGTAGCATAGTACTGGCGGCGATATAGCGCGTCGTTGCTGCTGCAGTTTGGAGAGACAAGTGAGCTGGTTCAGCCAACGAGGGCGAACCAGCTCCGTGACGCGTTTGCCACGCCCCCATCATGCCTCCCCAATCTCCTGCAGCGAAGTGCACAGATCGCTGTGGCTGCAGGAGTGCGCGCACGGTAGCATGCGCCCGCGCCGGTCACCATGAGCGCGGCCTAAGATGCTGTGTAATCTTCTTACTACACTGCCCTCCCAGGCTTGATTTATACAGCTGCTCTTTCAACTCCTACTCTTCCTATCCTCCAATACCTGGAAACTCTCTACTCTGACCTTTCACTCCCTGCATCTCACTAGGTCTCCCTATTGATTTTTCTGTTTGCGGTTTCCTCAGTCCTTAACTTTTCTGCTCTCCCTACTCCTCATCAGTACAGTACAGTCTTTCCTAACAACTTCTACACCCCTCAATAAAAAGAACCCCCAAATTAATTAATTCTCTCCCTCTCATATTGTACCCAGCCATATACACACACCTGCTCTCACCCACGCCTCCCTGCCACCTCTTTCCCTGCTAATGGTGTTAACCCATCTAATTTAAATACCGAACAACCATAAAACTCAACTTGGACTGTAAGCTCTCCGGGACAGGGATTTCCTTTCCTATTGTCTGACTTTGCTGCGCTTATTGTATTATAATTCCCTGTACTGTATTGTCTTTGTAAAGAGCTGAGTACAGAGTCGGCGCTATATAAAGATATACATACAATAAATACATAAATATGCACCTCTAACTCTCTATACTGGCGATCCAAAATATATTGGTTCATATGTACTAGGCGGACCACTGAATGAACATTCAATGCACAGAAATGCATGCCTTATTGGGGAGTCCCTGATCGCCAACTAACACACATTTTCTAAAGAATTTAACAACCTTATTAGCCTTTAAACACATTAAACCATTTTGTAAACCAAAGATTTTGCTGCGATGAAAATTAGGCACAAAACCTTTTCTTCACAGACCGTCAATGGGGGAGGGTTTGTTAATCAAGGGGTTTCCTCTGCCATTATCTACCCCTGTCCTCATTAAAGAGCAAATAAAGGTACAACAGGGTGATAGATGGGACTGGCTTTGCCTGTGCAAAGTCTTGTTTAACGCACAGACATTACACAAAAGGGACTAGCCAAAAGAGATCAACCTGATCCAAAGTCTCAGCTCACCATGTTTACAAACCAAGTTTAAAAGGGATTTAAAAATACAGGTGTCAGATTTGGGCAAATCGGGCTTCAACCAACTACATAGAATCCTTTCAACATCACAATGGCTCTAGTTCTCTTTGCCCGGAGGAGGGACAACACCTTTAAACATAAAAAATTCTATAATATCTATAGTATACATATACATATATCTCAAGATGCAACAAAAGAACTATGTTTTGCTTAAACTTGTTCCCTATAAAATTGTACCCCGCTTCATACTATACTGCTCTTCTGCTTTTTCTTTTTTATTATAGAAAGGTCTTCTGCCTTTCATGACCTTGAATGCCCCCTGAGTACTTATGACATGCACCAAGCTTTGACTTAATGCTACACCAGAATTCTCCTTCCACAAGCAGTTAGTCTTTAAGATAGCAGGGAGCAGATGAAATGTGGGATCCAGTTTCAGAACGTAGAAAATTCCACCGTTCCAATAGAAAACTACAAGATTGTAAAGAGACAAAACCTAACAAATCAGAATTGGCCGTAGAAAATTACTATTAAAACGAATAATGTTGAATCCACGTCATGTTTTAGACCCTGGAAAACGAAGAACCGTACAATAGCATCATATGTACTCCGGATACTTCCCATATGATTCAAATTGGGAATGGCATTGATATTTTAAGATCACACCATATATTACTGTGCCATAATTATACCCGCGCTATTAATTCACGTTATTTAATTGCCCTCTGATTCTTTCCATATCCTGTAAAATTGTCTCCGTGATGTCTACAAGAAAAAGTATTGTGTTCCTTGAGCATTTGCAAGCATTACATGGAGATTGCTCTTGTCGTGACCTTTCCCCTTCGCTCCAATTTATAGTAACAGACTGTCTTTCAGCTGTCTACCCCTCAATTTCTCACTTCTTGTGCATTCAAAGTCAATCTGCTGTGTGTCTAACAGACAGAACATTTAACTTTCCAGCGTTGAATGTTACATGTGAGGGACTTTTCACCAGTGTGCGAGACGGAGCAGTCCCAGGCAGTGTGTTACTTTGGATGTAAAGTTTCTGCGAGTCATACTTCTGCCTCCACGCCATCTGATCTCCGTAAGCAATGCCTACATTTCAGTGTTACCCTCCTATTACATTTGTGTCAATCTATTATCCAAAAGCAAGGGGAAGACTGTCCCAACAGCATGTAAAGGAGACTTGAGATGCCTTGATTTGTGCTTGGGGTCCATGTTAAAATGGATAAGAAGCAAAAGGTGACACTGTGTGCTCATTTGCATGTCATTTCCCAGAATCCCTAGCTGCAGTGGAAGCACTGTATGCTGAGAGATAATGGGGAAGGGCAGGGTTGCAGACCTGTCTGAGACGTGAATGTACTCACAAGTGGTATTTTTATTTGCGAAATGCTTTAAAGCTGCAATATCCCTCAGAAGCCGATACGAGTTTAACTCTTGTAACGTTTCTATTTTGTCACCTGAGCATGCTCTTTACTTTTGTGCATTTTTTTTAGTATTAAAAAGAATGATTTTCGTAATCTGCAGTCTACAGGCTACCATGGTAACCCCCGAGCGCTACAATGGGCTCTTGGGAGAACTCCATTTTAATATCCTAGACACTTCATATTGAAACCGCTTCTCTCTCCTGAACAAAGCAACAGATTTCAAACAATTAAAAAAGTAGCTGTAGGGAAGGTTAAGACGACATCTCTTAAAGTACAAAATGAAAAATAAAAAAACTGGCCATCAGCACAGACTCTGCTGTAACAGCTATTGTTTATTTTGTTGTTGTTTTTTTTTTAAGTGTTTAATAAAGTAAAATACACGTGGAATAGAAAAAAATGAGTCTGGTCAATTTAAATTAAAAACAAAAACTTTTTTTTTTTGTAAATTAGATCAAAAGAAAGCAAATATTAAGGGAGTCCGAAATAGCAAAGAAACCTGGGTAATTAAAGCTACCTTCCCCTTCTGAGACAGTCTCTGGCTCGAGCACTGCCCTCTCTCTAACAGTGCACCAATTGTATCTAGTAACTGCCTGGTCACATGCTCTTCCCCACACAGAACTTTGCATTCTGGGTAATGTTGTGCAGCAATAACTGAATGAAATAACCATGAGCAAAGCGATCGATTACAGGAAAACGGATCAATCGGCAACTTAGCTAATCACTTGTCACTGTGCAGATTGTATTGATGCACATATTGAATGGAAAAAAATATATATATATATTTTTTTTTTAAACGGCAGCTTGAACTGCAGCTTTATTTGCATACGCCTCAGAGTGTATAGGGTTATGTAGGTTTCATTTACACATCTCGTTATGACTGCCCTAAAGGTTACAGTCCTCTGCAGGAAAGGGGTTAAGAAACAAGATGTCAATGGCCCCTGTTCAATATGCCATTAAGCAGCTTTCTCCTAATTAGGAGATATTAAACCTTGTTCAAGTGAATGGGACTTAAGGCTTCCCTAACAAGGAGAAGACCGCCTCAATGTATATTGACTAAATACCATTGCTCGCTGCATTTTCACCATAAACAATGAATGAAGCAGGTTCTCTCACCGGCTACACTCTAAGCAGCAGCTGGGCTATATTGGATGATTTGTATTAACAAGAAGTTTCTAGATCTCCTTTTGGGGCGTTGTTCATTAAACTGTGATAGTGCCAATCGAGGCACTATTGCACGGGATCGCCCAGCGAGGTCAATGGGAGTTACCGTGCAACAGTGTCCAGATCGACACCATTGCAGTTTAATGGATAACCTCCTATGCCTTGTACACCAGGGGGAAAAGGGGAATTGCTACATTTTTGGAACAGGGATTTGTTATGCGAATGATCTATACAATTTAGTCAGAGTGACACATGCCTCGTCAATTATATCTAAAGAGTAATCATGATTGTTTTGCTGTCAATTGTGAAATACTGTTTCTATCCGTGCCCAGAATAGCTTGCAGCCGGGCTTGTTTGAATGGGTGACGTACACGTGGCAGTGTAAGAACAAACGCAATCACTCAACTTAATATCTGTGAAGCTATTCAGCAAGATGAAAATAAATGAAACGAAACAATTAGTGCAGAAGGACAGCAGATCTTTCGGCATTCATACGAAGTGGTGTGTGTGTGATATATATTACACATACATACATGTGTAATATGTGTGTGCTCTCCTGCCTCAAGATAAGCAAACAGGGCGGAAGGGGATTTGACTTTGAAAGTATTATTGTGTAGTGTATGTACACCCTTTGAGTCCTGAATGTGTTAAATGTCTAAGGTCTAAGTCAGAGGTCATAGAAAAACATGTTTGCAATATGTACAGTACAGTACAGCTAGCGGACATGAAATAATTATACACTGACAGAAATGGCAGCGCTCAGGTTACAGCAGGCGGCCTGTTAAAGAAAATGTTTGACGATTTTACACTGAGTTTCAAATACAGTAACACAATCAATAGGAGTAACACATGATGACAAACAGATACATACAAGTATTCAAAACAGTCCTGATAAAAGCCTTTAAAAAAAATACAATTGGGAAGTATAATGGAAACCACAACCATCTATGAAAGAAGACTTCTGAAACTAACAATATACTTATGTAAGGATGTGCATATATATTAAAGGTTCCGCGCTGTCGCTTTATATAGGCAGCGCCATATTGTCCCTGTTTGCCAGCGAAGTTACTGCGTACCAGTTGGGCTGCGCATGCGCGAGGGAAGCGCGCGAAGGGTAATCATAAGTAGAGACTTGGAGGGGGTTTGAACTATGAACTCTGACTGTGAGAAGGTCAGCTGAGGCTGAGGACCAATGGGATACGAGACTGTGTATGCAGGAACCGGATGCGTGTGGGCGGTGGGTCAGAGCAGCGAGGGAGGTGAAGGAGGAGGTTGGCGGAACCTCGCGTGCGAGAGCAGAGGGTCAGTGACCCGTCTGCTTAGGTAGGGTATGCCCACAGCCCCAGGAGCTTTTCCCCTGCCATCGTAGGGTGCTGTATTTGTAAGGACGCCCATAGTCGTCAGGGACGTTCCCCTTTAGTGAGGGTTATCTGCGGAGCTGCGGAGCTGCGGCCGCCATCTTGGATTCCCATCTGACGGGGCTGCAGAAGGGAGAGACGGCGCAAGGCTGGATTAACACCAGGAACCCGGTGGAGTGTCAAGGTCATCGCAGTGACCGGAAGGTATCCTTATCTACAAGTGCACCTACACCGGTCACCAGGCGCTGATCCCGCCTCCCACTAACTAATTGGGTTTCCTGAGAGAATGCATATGGTACCATACTTTACTGGTTATGAGACATACTCCTAAGGAGAGTGGCAGAGCTGCTTATGTACAGGACACTATTCCAATAAGGTGTGGCCGAGCCACGTTGTGTGTGTGTATGTACATGTTATATGATAAGTCTGCATATCATTTGTTATTCGTGTGTGATATAAAAAGGTTGCTGTTGCATATTGCTGTTGTTAGGTTCTTGCTCAGGGTGTAATCTCTATAATGGGGATCCTGGGTGAGTGGAGGCGCTGCACCACAAGTGATAAAGGTATACCCCCAGGCTCCCAATACGCGGAGGCTCAGAGCTCCTGAAGCCACAGGTTTATGCACCGTAGTCCCTTAGTTCAGGGTGTCACAAACAAGGGTACATTTGGAGGCGCTGTCTGATCTTAGACCGGGTGACCCCCACCATTTTTTGTCTCTATTGGTCACCAGCCCACATCATGTCGGTGCCCTCGGCGCTCGAGTGCCGCAAGTGGCGCCCAACGTTCCGGGTTCCCTTGAAACCGTGTTTTTCGCGTGGGACCATATCCCCGCATGATTCTCGTTAGCACAGTGACCGACAGGTCCGAAAGCGCTCCTCTCCTGGCACAATGCCCAAGTACAAAACCACTTTTATTGACCATGACCAGACCTGGCGCCGGATCTTGTATGCCACTGAACAAGATTATATGCCCGAGGCCTTGCCCCATATACTGCTGTGCGAGCTCCGGGGGGTGCGCATGCCCCATCGTCAGCGGACCCCCCTGGCGCCCCTGGGCCACTTCCACCCCCAAGAGAGTATACCCCACCGCTTGGCGCCGCGACGGAGGCCCCGACCCACTCCCCTGACCGTGGCTGCCCCCTCACTGGCCCGCAGCCCTGAGCCTAGGCCCCTCCTTCTGACCCCGTTCCGGCGCTCGGGATAGCCTCAACCGACTAGCCTATCAAGATGGACGCTTACCCCGCTGTCGGGGACAGTTCTACCGGGAGGACACTCTTTGCCCGCCTTACGGCCGTTAGCCACAATACCACCCAGTCGCTCAGTACAGGAAGTTAAAGGCCTTCTCTGGGGAGAAGAGAAACCCACGCCCAGGGGAAGTGGGGTAGAGGACTGGATGGATCATACCGAAACGGTACTACCTGAATGGAACTGCACGGACGCGGTCGTAGGCAGCGCCTGTCGAGTGCTTACGGCCCCCCGCGTCCCACATGGTGCACTACTACCGAGACGACAACACGGAAGATTGACGGCAGAACTCATCTACTGCCTAACCAAGGGCGTATGGGCTCCGGTGGAAATGATACTTTGATGTCGAAATTTCATGCGTTAGCCCAGAAGGAAGGGAGAATGGTATCGATTTTCTCAGGCGCCAATAACCTGATCTCTGGAATATGGTCAGAGGAAAGGTGTTGCCACGGAAAGAAGCAAACGCGAAAATACTACCACTCAGTTGCTGAGGGGCCTCACACCCCTACTACACCCCGTGTCGGTACGGGTCAGTAGCTGCAAAAGCCCGGCAAGCCTGTCGTTTCACGACTTAATGGATCGGGTCAAGCGCACGAGATGGTTGTGTTTAGCGGTGACTTAACCACCGGGAAGAAGAAGCCACCGCCGGGGGTAAAGCAGAAGCCAAGAAAGTGGACCCAAAGCCCGAACCTGGGGAATTCGATCCCGAGGATGTCCCCACCCCGTGACACCCCGACCTCGTCCCGCCCTCCCCGGCGAAGTCCCCACCAGGAGAGACGAGGCCTCCTCAGCCAAATGCAGTGTTACGCATGCGGAAAGATGGGACATTACGGGCCCAACTGCCCCACATCGCGGAGGACGTCGTCCCGATCGGCGCAGTCGATGCACGTTGCCAGCCCCCTGGAGGGCGAGAAAAGTGTTGCCATACTCTCCGAGCCCCGAATTGGCCCGCCTCCCTTATCGAGGGTTATTGATGGGCATCTACGCCGCCGCATTATTGGATACGGGGTCTCAAGATGACACGTTGTATCGGCCCTTCTAACGACCAAACACCTACACCGACTACCGTTGCTATCTGCGGATGCCTTCGACTAGGGGACTGAGTCTGAAGATTACCCCATAGACGGAGTAGTAAAGGTGCAGTTAGATATCTCAGCTGAATACTGGTAACACAATACACCCCATGGAAGTGGAGGCCCTAGTGTGCCCCGATGCCGCCGGACCACCCCAGCGCCCCAATCATCTTGGGGACCAACGCTGACATTGTGCGCAGCGGTATCTCCAGTTTTTGCAGGAAGCAGGAGAAGCCCACTGCTGGCCCTAGCGGCTGTCCCGCCCTTCAAGAGGTCTGCGGTTAAAATTGCGACCGAGGAAGAGCATGGCGTCCTCTACAGCCAAGAATGGGGGACTGGACCGGATCCCCGGGGGAAGGACGAATGATGGTCGCCGCTTGCATTACCCCCGTCGACGGTCGGAGGATCAGATCTTCACTTGGGAGAGTGTGGCCCAGGACGAACAAAGTTTGGGTCAAAGGTACTAAACCTCGGTCAAGGAATGGCCCGGGAAGATCCCGAAGCGCACTGGGTGTATGTGCAGAATATATATCCGTACCCGATGACTATTGACCGGCGGCAGACGCTAGGGAGGATATTACCCGGGTAACTTCCGAGGAGGAGGCCTCGACGGAACTAGCAAGGAGCTCGCCGGCTACCATAGCGCCGGCATTGGAAATTGACTTTGGCGACTCGCCCCTCCCGGATGAGTGGAGGAAGAGGCTACAGGATGAGTACACGACCGAAGGGTGTGTTTCTCCACTGGTGACATGGATGTGGGGGGCAGAGAGGCATGCCACCAACCATCCGACTGAGCGACGCCACCCCCTTCCGGAGCGCCCGCCGGCTTGCCTCAAGGATACTGACGAAGTGAGGGGATTAATCGACGAGATGGAAACGGCCGGCATCGTGCGGGAATCTCCGGAGCCTTACGCCTCACCCATTGTGGTTAGTCCGCCAAGAAGACGGGACGGTACGTCTATGTGGGATTACAAGAACGCTGATAATAAACCGCCGTACTATCCCGACCAGTATAACACGCCCCGAATCGAGGACCTCCTGAATGCATTGAGCGGGAGTAATGGTTCAGTGGCTCGACCTCAGGTCCGGGTATATAAGTGCCATGAGCCCGGAAGACCAAGAAAAAACGGCCTAATCAGGTCCCTTAGGGTTAACCAGTTACCCGCATGCCTCAAGGGATCTGCGGTGCTCCGGCCCGTTCCAGAGACTAATGGAAAAAAAACCCTCGGAGACCTTAACCCGCCGAGAGTGTTAGTGTACCTGGACGACAATATGGTGTTTGGGCGGACGCTAGAAGAGCATTCGAGAAGAGACTGATGAAGGTGCTGGATAGGCTGGGGGAGGGCCTAAAACTGTCGCTAGACAAATGCAAATTCTGTCGGACCTCTGTAACGTATGTGGGCCACATTGTGTCAGCTGATGGGTGTCCACCGACCCAGGGAAGATCGGGCGGTGATTGAACTGCCCAGACCTCAAAATGTTCAAGAACCTGCGCGTTTCTGTGGTTTTGTGGCTATTATCGGCGGTTAGTGGAGGGATATCCAGCAAGGCCAAGAGACTGAATGACCTTCAAGGTTGCATACGGGAGAAGAAACCGGGAGAAAGGGGAGCTCGGGCAGACCCCTTGGGAAGACATGGACTACAGAATGTGAACAGGCCTTCAAACACTTAAAGACCAGCCTCACTCAGGCCCGTTTGGCCTACGCGGATCCTGAGCGAGACTATGTCCTAACATGTCGATGCTAGCCTCAGCGGGCTAGGAGCGGTTTTGCATCAGAAGTATGAGACCGGGCTACGTCCAGTGGGGCCTACGCGAGCCGAAGTTAAACCCTAGCGAGCAGAATTACCCGGTCCATAAGTTGGAATTTTTGGCGCTAAAATGGGCGGTGGTGGATAAGATGCATGACTACCTATATGGGGTGCAGTTCGAAGTACGTACGGACAACAATCCCATGACCTATATAAACACGTCTGCCAAATTAGACGCCACGGGACACCGTTGGTTAGCAGCTGCTCTAGCCAATTACAGGTTCAACCTTAAATACAAACCGGACCCACCAACATAGGTGCGACGCCCTGTCTCGTCGACAGGCCTTCGTCCACCCCTGATGAGGAAGTTTGGGGAGAAGATACGGTCCGGGCCAGGAATTCGCCCTCTGTCGTGCTGCGGTAGTCGACGACCAAGTAGCATTCTCAGAATTGCGGATTGTTGACTCGTTGGGATGTAACTCGCGGGATATCCTGGCTATCAAGGTCGAGAAGGGTGAACATCACTGAGGATAATATCATATCGTGGAGGGACCTAGTGCACTATCAAACACAAGACCCCATAGTGGAGTTAGCCCGTCAAGCGGTACAACAAAGATAACCCTTCTATACTGAAGCGAGCCCCGGAGACCTGGTGAAACTCCTGCTAAATGAGTTGGGAAGTTTGAAATGGACAATTGTTTGTTATATCGGGTGATATCCTATCATAACCATCCCGATCGGCGTCAGTTGTTTTTGCCGGAACGTTTTGTGAGACCCTAGTCTCAGGGCTCTTCACGATGACCATGGTCACCTGGGCATCGAAAGAAGTTTGGGCTTACTACAGGATAGGTTCTATTGGCGAGAAGAGATAGGGAGTGTTGTGGAGCAACATTGTCGCGAGGTGTAATCGCGCTGTTTGCAACGAAGACACATGCCACCACAGGGGCGGCTCCTATGAGCACTACTGATGAAAGCTCGGGTACATATGGATTTAGGTTTGTGTATGGATTTTTTCGTATCGAGACCCGACAGTCGGGGAGTTAGTAATGTTCTTGTGATCACTGACCAACTACAGAGTACGCCCAAGGTTCCTACGAAAGACCAGAAGGCCGTAACGGTGGAGAGTACTATGGGTGAGAAATATTACATCATTAGGATTACCAAATCGTCTTCACTCGATACAGGGCAGGGAACTTTGAGAGTACCTGAACGGGAGTTGCTCACTCTACTGAACTTGCCAAGTCGCGTACTACCCCGTACCACCCCGAAGGGGATGCTCTGCCCCGAACGGTTCAATCGCACTCTGTTAGATATGTAGGAACCTTGACGGAGCCGAAAAAGACGGAGTGGAGAAAACACGTCGAAGCATTGGTACATGCGTTATAATTGTACCCGACATGAGTCCACCGGGTATACTCCGTATTTCTTGATGTTCGGAGAGAAGCCCGTTTACCGGGGGATGTGCGCTGCGGATATCTACGATGGGGTTTCCAATAGGAAGCACTTTCGATATGTCCACCCGACTAAGGGACAGTTTAAGCTGCGCTATAGATTGGCTGAACGGACGACTGCGCAATGAATGCGGGAAATAAAAAGCGTTACGATCAACAAAGACGTACAAGAAATTCACCCCGGAGATGCGGTCTCTTACGCACTTTAGGTGTTCTGCAGAAGCATTAAATGGCGCCCGACCCTCCGCGCGTGGATGGGCAATTTGCAGGGGTTGTGTGACTTCACCCTTATATACTGCAATTGAGATTGCTAGGAATGATCTTCTGAGTTAAGGCTCCGAGGGTGATGTAGAGGTGCTGAACGTCAAGCAGATTATTGGCATGTGGTTCGCCTGAGACCTGATAAAACGACTGAATCACAGGGATTCTGACCAAAGGACCCGCCACCCGCCCCGCGTAAAAGTGTAACAGGCGATAGGAATCATCTTTAGACTTACCATGACTCAATGGACGGGTACGGAATACGAAATTGTGAAATCACCGGACCTACGGCCCATAGATACGAGAGAATGATTGAACAACAGAGGATGACCATAGACTTGAGACGTTAAAATTGCCACACCTACCTGAGGAGACCAATGGACAGGGAACCTCTCAAAGGACGGCCTTCAGGGCCGTGGAAGGTCATCTCCCAGACAGGGATGCCACGGGTAATTTAGTGTAACGCTAGGTTTTGTGTTATTGTCAAGAAGCCCTGTTGAAAACAACGAACTACTGTTGATCAAATTGACTCCAGTGAGTCAGACTTGACCCACAACAGGTCCACTGTTGTTACAACCCCCAAAGAGACGTCGCTACATGCTGAAAACCCCTAAAGGGTAGAGGAGGCGGGAGACTGACCAATATACACAGCTTGAGAACTGAAGCACACACTCTGCAGAGGAATAGCAGAGGAGGATCAACACCGCCGAAGTCAAGACGAAATAGTCACCTCCCATGGAAAAAATGGAATATGATCAGTTTGGCGGGCACCATTATGAGGCATCAGCAGGGGTCGGGCAGAGGATGCCAGATATGGATGGTACTGTTTAATGAGATAGTGTAACCTGAATCTAGGAAAGAAGGTCGTGTACATGAGATTATATATATGTCGCCGTTAGCGTAGAGTCCCAGAGGGCCGGACGCAGGGCGCCAGCACGCTGGATATCGGGAGGGGGGAGAACAAGAAGAGAGGCGGTACAGATCTGAAATGGGAAGCAACTAGGAAGAGGTACGAACCGGGGCGTGAGGCCAAGGCCACGCATACACCCGGCGAGGACTTAGAAGGTGAGAGCATGACTGCCGGGATGAAGATGACGCCCAATTGCATCCAGCGCACAGAGGCAGCTACCGCGGGGGGCGCACGGTCAAGCTAGAGTATATGGAGCGGGTCTGCGGCTCGCACAATTGATGCAGGGCGATAGTGACCCGTCGGCTACGAAAAAGAAAAAGCATGAAGCTGGGATGGAGACCGGCTTAGAAGAGATATTGTGGGCACATACGCATAGAAAACAGATAAAAAGGTCGAAACCGCCTGCGGAGGGGTACGTTAAGAAACAGGAGGGGCGGTCGGCCGACTCTGGGGGAGGGGGCTGGGAAAATGCGATAGGGGCTCGGACGCGCATGGTACCAGTACAAAACGAGGAGCGACATCACGTAAAAATTGGGGTTGAAGGCAGGTTATGGCAGAGGACAGTAGGGTGGGGGAAGGCGGACACAGGGAGGAAGGCGGGAGGATGGCAGCAGGTGGGTAGGGGGGAGTGAACGAAGCGGGAGGGGTGGGATGGAGAGTAGTTCTGCTGGTGGATGGGCAAGGTGGGAGGGGACGCGGAGACGGAGAGTGGGAGGTGGTGGGTGAAGGACAGACGAGAGGCCTGTTAGGTCCCCGTCATTTCATCTACGCCTGCGTCCCCCCTTTGCGCAGCAACTCGCGGGAGAGTTTATGCCTCGCCTGTTATCCAATGTGAGACCCGTTGCCCCCAGCCCGCTCTACCCCCGTCCTATCCCTCCTTCCCATCTTTCCCCTTCGCACGCCGGCCTATACCCGAATAGGTAGGTGCCCAGTAGCCAGCACTATGCTGTAGGAAAGAGGTGTACCGGCTGATGCGCTTTAGTAAGAGTCCTTTTATTAGCTGACAGAAATGTTCCCGCGGATCAACGTAACCCTAGTCATAGCTCTGGAGGGACTGATCTCCAACGTCGGGTGTCCTACTTGGGGTCTGCTTCACTCTCCCCAGAGCTTGGAGTCGCCGATTTATGCTTTGTCGGTATGGGAGGCTTTTACAGGACCCCTCTAGTGCTGCCCAATCCTACAGCTAGCCTGGATGAATGATCTTAGTGGCTTTGTGTTTGGGGTGTTGGAGTCACTCTTACTTACTCGTTACTTTGTGTTGTAGTCTTGGGTTATAGACTCGCTGACCCTTATGACTACTTAAATTGGCGCACCAAACGCTTCATTCGATTGACTGTTCGATGTGTTGCATCGACCTGTCGCTTCACTCTGATCAATCTTTGCGAAATTACCGTTTTTATCTCTTGAAAGCACCCCCGTCTTCACTCGCCTTTTTTGGTACCACTAGAATGTAAGGGATTTGTGGGCATTATATATTATTATTAAATGTTTAATGCAACGCGACTGCTCGCTTTATATATTGTGGGACGGCAGCGAGCCATATTTGGTCATGTTTGTCCGAAGGCGAACCTCGAGAGTTTACTCGACCGTACACCCAAGTTAGTGCTGCGCATGCGCGAGGCGAAGCTTCACCGATCATATCTTCCCAATTCCGACATGCCGACTCTCACAAGCACGCCGCCTAAGGGGATCATAAGTAGAAGACTTGGGGGGGTTGACGTGAACTCTGACTGTTGAGAAGGTCAAGCTGAGGGCTGTATGAGGGAACCAATGGGATGACGCGACTGTGTATGCAGGAAACCGAGAGTAGATCCCTACTATGCGTGTGCGGAGGTTGGTGGGAGGTTAGAAGGTGCGGGGGTAAGAACTAATGGTGCTTTGGCGGTAAGAAAGCAGATAGACGAGAGGGAGGTGTAAGGAGGAAGGTTGGCGGAACCTAGCGCCTGCAGGAGTTTCGTCGCAGTGCGACGCGGCCGGGGAGACAGAGGTCAGTGAACCCGTCTGATTAGGGACCTAGGGTATCAATGCCCACAGCACCCCAGGGAGTTTTCACTGCACATCGATACTTTTCAGAGTATGTTGCGTATTTGTTAAAGGAACGACAATAGTCGTCGGGACGTTCACCACTTTTAAGTGAGGGGTTATTGGAGGACTTGCGGAAACGACGACGCTGCAGGGCCCGCACCCCCCGCACATCTTGGACTTCCAATACTGACGGTATGGCGCTTGGAGACTACCATGTGCCGCTTTTTCCTTATTGCCAGAATGGTGAACCGAGACGGCGATCAACGCATGAGTAGACACTCAGGAAAAACCGACGGTGGAAGACCTTTTTAAAGGTAAAAAGGTCATCAGCATAAGAGCACTAGTTAGTGACAGGAAAAGGATTTATTCCTTTATCCTTTCCATCTATCAAGTGCACTACACACCAGGATCACCAGGCAAGCATGTGATCCCGCACCATCCACTATAATACATTGGGTTTACCTGAGAGAATGAAATTAGGTACAATTACTACTTTACCTGCGTTTGAGAACCATTACTCATAAGAAGGAGTGGCAGCAGCCAGAGCACTTTGTACTTGCTATGGACAGGACCACTATTCAAAATATGGTTGTGGACACGAGGCCAACCAGTTGTGTGATGTTTGTATGTCATGTTATATGATAAGTCTGGCATATCATTTGGTCTATTCGTGTCGCTGACATCATGGTGTGATATAAAGAAGGTTCTATTATTTTGCGTATGCATATTGCTGGTGGTTAGGTTCAGGCTCAGGTATGCTCTTTTGTAATTTGTATGTAATCTCTTATACATGCGGGATCCGGGGTGAAGTGGAGTGGCCTTAGCACCACAAGTGATAAAAGGTTATCCCCAGCGCTCCCAATACGCGGAAGGCTCAAGAGCTCTGACCAGCCACAGCGTTTATGCACCGTAGTCCCTTAGTTCAGGTGTTCACAAAAAGGGCTACACTTATAATGCCATTCCATTGTTTCCCTATTGGGAGAAATGTTGATGTAAAATAATATGTAAAAGTAACATTTGCAGGTGGTTTAAAATGGTCAGAACTTAGATTTGATTTGGATTTGTTTGCATGTGCTTCCTTTTGTGGGGTTGCCCTAGTCAGAAAACACTGATAATAAGGAGATTGCAATGTCCAAGTAAAAAGGAAGAGGCTGAGCTGCTGTGAAATTAGAGGAGAATGTAGGACCTGGAATTAAGTCCTAACAGGAGGGTGTTAGGAAGGGTGAGAAGGTTAAGCAGCATGAGGCAGCATGAGGCACAATGTCTACATTGCTGTAGACATGGAAAACTCAATTCCACCGACTGTACTGTCGTCACATTTACATTTCAGAACATATTTGGGCTGAGATTGAGATGATGTGCATGTATCTGCACAGATCAGTAACCTCTCAATGATATTCTGGGAGGCTCGCCCATTTGGAGCAAGACTCGCGGATGTTACGCGGACCTCAAAGTCTCCCTAATTGGCAGTACTTTTCCATTAACAACCCAATGAGTATGATTTTTACAAAAATTAAAAGTTAATCTCATGGAATGTCTCGAGTCTGTTAAATGGATCCTTTGCTAAACCCTGTGAGACTTGGCTCCCTTGGGAATCTTCACAATATGTCAGAATTTGAACATGTAGATATATTTTAGCTGCATTGTAAATGTATGATCAAGAAATGTATATGAATTGTACCACGACCTCTCTATCTCTATTATTGCTCTGGAACCGTCCCCATTCAAACCTTCAAAATAAACCGTTTTAAAACCCCCAAATCTCCCTGATTTTGCTCCTTAAAGATCAAGATCAAGGGAGGCCTGCCTTGGCCAATCGTTTCCAGCTCTGATCTTTTTACCCGACGGCTGCTAATATTGCAAAGCTGCCAATGAGATTCTTTCATTTTCATATTCTAATAACTTTCTGTTTTGGGAGTAACTTATAATTACAAAATAAATATTTAAAAAATAAAAAGGAATTCCTCTTCTAGTGCAATTCTGGAGGGGAAAAAAAATCACTGTAAGGAAAGCAGCAAATATTACAGACTTTCCGAAATGTGGTTGGGCTTTATAATGGACATACATTTGCAAAGCTCTTAGTCATCTAAAGTTATGGAAACATGTTGTACTTCCAATAACTGTCCATGAAATGTCTGTAAACTGTATATATAACCTCTGTTCATGTAATGTAACCCTGTCAGGGGCGCAATCAGAATCTGATTGGGGGGTGCAGTGTTTAACTGCCCTCCCTCGATGTAGCGTTGTCGTGTCATGCAGCATCATCATGACATCACTGTCACATAGCGGCGTGTTGCCATGTAACGACGCATTGTCATGGCAATGTGTCGGCATGTGCCGTCGCGTCACCATGACGACGCCAAGTCACAACGCTGATTAGGAGGGCTGCTCTGTTACAGAGAGCCCGCTCTCTCCCCCGGCAATCAGTGCATTGCTGTGGGGAAGAGGGCGGGGACTCTAAGAGCAATTATTGGGGAGTGCAAATGCAAGGGCACCCTTGCACCCCCCCTGGTTGCGCTACTGAACCATGTATTATCATAACTCTGTGCCCAGGACATACTTGAAAACGAGAGGTAACTCAATGTATTACTTCCGGGTAAAACATTTTTAGAAATATGCATGTTCTTGAGAGCAAGTGCACAGCTATAGACGTCAGGTAAAAAACGAATTGCTAAAGTGACTCCCAGTACGATATGTTGAGTGATACTATGCTGGGGAAGCATTCCAATTATACACAGATGCACAAAGGTGAAAGAAATACATGTGTCCTGGGTGAGTAGCGGGGAAGAACAGAAGGGAAACTGGAGCAGTGGGGATAATTAAACAGAAGACACGTTCTGTGTGGGAACAGGTGGGAGATCTGTGAAGGTGGGGAAAGGAGAGAGGTGTTTGGTGGGTATGTCTACAGGGAGAGAGGTAGGAGAAGGCACGAAGGAAAATGAGGACCAGGACTACTAAAGAACGAAAGTGGATTCAGGTAAGATAGAGAACAAAAGGAAACAGTGTCACGGAAGACATGCAAGGACACAAACCACATCTATAGACCAACACCGTTAAATCATCTACCCAGGAGATCGCAAGAACAAAGTAAGACACACTGCGGTGGCATGTTTCCCTGGCTAGGACATATTATGGATGACTAGTCAACTGTATTTTCTCCAGCTAAGCAGGTGCCGTACGAATGGTCTCTTCTCAAGACCACATACAGCAGATTCTTCAGAGCCTGACAAAAATCCAAGGAATCCCACCTCAGTCATTTCAGACAAATATCTTCACATTGGAATCAAAAGCAGCTCCAGCTTCTAAAGCCTTCATTCAAGTGGACAACTCAATAGCTCTGGGGCACCGTACAAACATAAATATAGGCCTAAACTGTTAACGTTTGCACTGGGAGGCCTACAGAATGCAATCTATACTCAAATTGAGAGATCTTTGATCTTCTTTCATGCTCTGGAACTAGGAAGCTGCAGTATTGAAAGTCATGTCGTGTGACCTCTTGTCTGACACTAGAAGAAAAGCACATGGTGATTCAGTGCTATTCTCCTGCAATTCTTCTAGTGCACCTCAATTCTATCCTATCCATTCTCTTACAGTAGCAAGCAAAAGCACGGGTTTCTGCTGAAGCAAAGTGATTTGAAATTACATTCAATGCATGTCAGCCTTCCTCTGCTCAAACGTAAGGGATCCAACAGTGAAGTACAGTTTATTATATACAGAATGGATAACACGTACGTATTACACTCGCTGCCACGATAACAGTCAAGCTCATCGATTAACCTTTGAACACAGAAACCCCCCCGGTCTATTTAACATTTTCATTGCCAGAGGTCCAGCAGCAGCAAAGGGACCGGACATCCGGCATTTGCGGTCATGTGATTACTTGCAGAGTGATCACATGACTGGTCCCCGGCCGATGTAAACGGAAGTGGAGCAGGCTTCACTTCCATAATGATGGGACCCACTGCTCCAACACCCGATCAAGTATGTTTGCCATGCTGTAGCTGGTGCGTTATCAGGCAGGGGTGGCCAACTCCAGTCCTCAAGCGCCCCCCAACATGTCAGGTTTTCAGGATATCCCTGCTTCAGCACAGGTGGCTCAATTAATCCCTGCTTCAGCATGTGGCTCAGTAAGTCCCAGCTTCAGAACAGGTGGCTCAATCAGAGGCTCAGTCTTTGACTGAGCCACCTGTGCTGAAGCAGGGATATCCTGAAAACCTGACCTGGTCTTGCCCCTTCCGAACTGGGGTTGGGCACCTGTCATAAGGGCACTCTAAAAACAAGGTCAATTGCAATTTGCTACACATTTTACGTGAAAAAAAAACAAAACATGGAAACAATACAGGATACGATGCTTATAATAATAAATAGTAGTAAGCAAACAGGGCGGGCGATGGTGGTGGAGGAGTGCGCAGCAATGCAAGAGGCAGATTCTGTTTCCAGAATAATAGCACCAAGTCAAACAAAAGCTGAATTAAGTTGATCTGCATGGAAGCCAGAAAGTATTTGCACGTATCTACACATGTACACGTCTTTATTTATATAGCGCCATCCATGTACGTAGCGCTGTACAGCAGTAACACGTGGCTTATTAGACAAAGGGATACTGAATAGCACATCAAGGGGCTGAGCACCATTTGAAGAAGGTTTCAGAAAACGGCTGAGCATAGTGTTTGAATGACCTGCAATTTCAGTATTTAAACCTGGACACAAACTCAAGACCAGACAAAACAGTGTAAGAATGTACTAACGTCTAGTTAACTAAACGTATATATAGTATGGAACCTAACTGAAGGGCCGCTAACAATATTGAATCCCTTTTTAGCTAGGACATTTGCAATGGTTCCTTCAGTTATGGTTAGGTCATGAAAAGTTACAAAAAAAAAACCAACAAAAAAACCACATACATTAAAATAGCTGTAATTATCAAACTCTCCTAAATTTACTGCAGCCTCCCCCTCTCCTTGAATCTCTCTGCCGAATCCCACATTAATTCTCCTCCTTTCCTTCAAGGCATCATACATCTCAATTCTAATCTACATCACTCTGACCGTTGCATTCTATGGTTCGTCTCAGCTGTACAATTTTGCCTCCGGAACACCCATCCAATTACTACTCCCAAAACACCCACTCATCCTTTTGTCATGTATCTTCCTATACAACCCTTTAAACTTCCACTAACTAACTTTTCCACACATATCATTTACTCTTATTCCTTAAACTGGGTTTGGTTTCCCTATTCTAATGTCATCGACCTCTCTGCCTCCCCATAGATACTGAATGAACTGATGCACCATAGGCAATCCTATTCATTCTGTCTCCCACTAATCCTACAACAGTGCTTCTTTGTAACAGATAAAATGAAAAATACCATCATGCAATGAAAACAAAAGGTACATTTTAAAAAAGCAGGTCGCCGCACTAACATTGCATTGTAGGCACTGCTGTTTTTAATCGGCGATGGGAAGCCTGGAACTTTATACCTCCTATTTGAGGAAACAAAACAGGTAAAACTGGTCTCAAGAATGTAGTATCTATCAGAACACCCAGGCTTACTTATGTTGAATTTTAATAAAATTATATTTACTATTAATTACCCAACGAAATGAAATAAATTGAAAAATGTGAACATTATACATACATTTTACCAGTCTTCATTTTCTAAAGATACCCTGAATAGGAATACATTTGTTTGAGAAAGGGGCACTACTTTTTTTTTTGTCATTTTTTTCCTTTTTTGTGAACAGTATTTTTTGTTTCAAATTTTTTATTGGTTTTCATAAGGGAATGAGTACAAAACAGTGCATTTTCATCATAACATATCAGGGGTGTTTCAGTGCGGCCCAGGAAACCGCGCCTTGATTCCCCAACCGGCATTGTAGTTAGGGACCTGGATACGCAGGCGGCACCGCACGGCCCCACCCAACCCTGACAGGCGTCTGCATTTTCGACCCTCTCACTCCCCCAGCCGGGAGAGCGAGCGATTTCTTTGAAATAAATTTCGTTTCCCCTTTGTCTTAGGAGAAAAAGGATAGAGAGCAGAGAGAGAGAAGAAGAAAAAGGGAAGAGAGAATGAGGGCAAGGGAGGGGGTAGGGGAATGGGAGGGGTTAGGGGAATGGGTGGGCGGGGAGTAGGGAAGAGGAGGGGGAAGGGAATCCTCCCACCCCCCAGCAGCCCCGTCCCCGATCCAGTGCCAGGGCAGGTCTCAGTCCAAGGCTAGTTTGCTGAATTGGATTTTAGTTATAGGGCCACACCTCCCAAACTTTGCTGAATTTATCGACTTTTTGGTTTAGCTTTGCCGACAACAGCTCCATTAGTCCAACTTCACTGATTCTGCTGAGCACCATCTTGTTAGGCGGTTTGATCCTCTTCCAGTTTGCGGTAATTGTGCGGCGCGCTGCTGTCAAGATGTACGACACCAATTTTTTAATCTGGTGGGGAAGGTCTTCAATGGGTTTGTGAACAGTATTTTAACATAAAACTCTCCCTTTTTATTTTTTTTAGAGCATACATATTGCACACACTTTTCTAAATTAAGGTTCAGAGAGCTTTGGCCCAATATTTAACAGATCTACAAATTATTGAAATCATGCCTCTCTTTTAATGCTACTCCTGCTGAATATAAATGAAAAAGAAAAATAAATAAATAAATAAAAAATAAAAAATAAATATCGATAAAAAAAAATCAAATCTGTGTTATTAGTAGCGACAACAAAATTGCCGTTACAGTGTACATTCCAGAATAGAATGGAACAAGACAAGCAGATATGTTCGTAGTGCCGCATTATTACACACATTCTCCAAGTGGCAAATTGTCCATTTTTATTTATTTTTTTACATAGGATTGAAGCAGGGGGTCTCCGGAGCTGAACCCCGCTAATTTCCTCTCCATGGACCCCCTGCTTCCAGAGATACTTGCCTCCGTAGGGGGTGCCGGCAGCAGCTCCGGCTGAGCTAGCTGGGATTTAAAGTTTAAAGCTCCCGCGTCACGCTGGCCAATAGGAAGCCAAACCTGATGACATCACGGTCTCCTATTGGCTTACAGGGCACGGGAGCTTTGAAACGTCGCCATAACATGAACCCTGCTAGCCGAGCGACTACTGCCACCCAATACGGTGGTATCTCCGGGCCCCGGAGCTGAAATTAATGGGGTTCAGCTCCGGAGACATCCGGCTTCAACCCTTGCTTGGATTGACTCTTTAAATACCGGTGTGCAGCATTTGAGTCAACACTGCAGAAACGTGTCCGAAGCTTGGTGGTAGAATTTCAAAGTGATGAGTAACTGATTTGCATTCGGGTCAAATTGCCAGTGATGGCTAAATGTAGATTGGCAGAAAATCAGTTAGAAGGCCAATTATTGTTCAGCTACGTGAGCAGCCAGTGAACTCTGCGGGAGGGCGTGAGAGTGGAAGAGCGTCACAATAAGAAGTTTGGAAGGTTCCTTTTTGTTCAAGACATCTGCCCCAAGTTGATTGGATTATAGAAGTGAATAATGGCATGTAAGGGGAACATTAGATCTGTAATGATTTTATAGTAAGAGAGGGACTTCGACAATGGGTATTTAAAGCAGTTATTCACTATATATTTGGAGTCAGAGTAATGATGATGCAGTTTTAGAAAGGAGACTTTTTGCCCCAATACCACAGTGTGCTTTGTATACCAATTCCCATGAACATCAGTTCTAAGACGCTTATTCAATATGCTGTGAAGCGGCGTCCCTGTAATGGCGGAGTCTAGCTCCATTCAAACTAATGGGACAAAATTCTTCTCTCGCATGCTAAAGCGCTCAGAGCATATTGAATAAGGCGTTTGAAGGCCTCCCAATTACTGTGCAGTTAATCACTCATGTCTGTGAAAAAAGGAAGGATGCAACAGCAGAGGCGAAAGCAGCAAAGAGCATTTCCACCAAGGGATCATCCCGTTCATACAGCAGCATTTCCACATTTCCACCAAGGGATCATCCCGTTCATACAACAGCATTTCCACCAAAGGATCATCCCGTTCATACAACAGCATTTCCACCAAAGGATCATCACTTTCATACAACACCAGATACAAGTTCCCAAAGTTGTGAAGGGTAAATATAGTAAGGGAATGGAAATGCGTTCTAGGTACAACGCAGTCCTAGATAGTTACTGTAGGAAATCAGAAACACAAAGAAGGCAAGGAGTCGTTTCTATTTCAATGGCTATGGGAAAGTAAGGGTCCTGTGTAGGAAATGTTTTTTACCCTGTTAAATTGAGGCTACATTTGTAAACACTAATTTGTAAGATTGCAATGCAGGCTTCCAGTCGTTTCCTAACACAGCAGTGCGCAAACTGGGGGGCGTGAAATTGTCTGCGCGGGGTTTACAGAGGCCCCGCGCGCTTCCCGAAGGCACAAATTAGGCCTAGTACATAGTAAAATCAGTGTCGCTAAGGCGGGCTGAGCCGCGCTGAACAGATGCAGAAAGCCCCTGCATCTGTAATCTCCCTCCGCATGCGTGCTGATGTGTGCGGAGGCTGAGAAAATCAGAAGAGACAGGCAAATTTGAAATGTTGCCCTTGGGGGAGCGGAGGAGCGGTCACGTGACCGCTCCCATCCAATGGGGCTACAGCCGGCATTTTACCTACTGTGTCGGTGAGATAGCAGAGCCACCAGACCAGACAGAGTAGAGGCAGCACAGAGGTGTGTGTGTGTGTCACTGTGTGTGTGTCACTGTGTGTGTGTGCGTGTCACTGTGTGTGTGTGCGTGTCACTGTGTGTGTGTGCGTGTCACGTGTGTGTACGTCACTGTATGTGTGTGTGTGTGTCACGTGCGTGTGGGTCACGTGTGTGTCACTGTATGTGTGTGTGGTGTGTTTGTGTGTCACTGTGTGTGTGTGTCAGTCACTGTGTGTGTGTGTGTCACTGTGTGTGTGTCAGTCAGTGTGCTGTGTGTGTGTGTCACTGTGTGTGTGTGTGGGTCCACTGTGTGTGTGTGTGTCACTGTGTGTGTGTGTGTGTGTGTGTGTGTCACTGTGTGTGTGTGTGTCACTGTGTGTGTGTGTCACTGTGTGTGTGATTTATGTATGTGTGTGTGATTTATGTGTGTGTGTGTGAGATTTGTGTGTGTGTGGGTGTGTGGTGTGTGGTGTGTGGTGTGTGGTGTGTGGTGTGTGGTGTGTGGTGTGTGGTGTGTGGTGTGTGGTGTGTGGTGTGTGGTGTGTGTGTGTGTGTGTGTGTGTGTGTGTGTGTGTGTGTGTGTGTGATTTATGTATGTGTGTGTGTGTGTGTGTGTATGTGTGGGAATATATTTATCAAAGTTGCACAATGTTAATAAATAATTTATTCTCACAATGTCTTTTTTTTCATTTTTAAAATATTATATAACACACACACACACACACACACACACACACACACACACACACACACACACACACACACTGACAGCTACCAAGTGACACACACACACAGTGATACCCGCCTCCCAAGCGTGCTTGCTGTCTCCTCTGCCAGGACAGCAAAAAGCTCCTGGTAGAGCGAGCGGCAGCAAGCAACAGCACCAACTTCTTTACTATGTCCCAGGCCTTATTAAGTGCCAAGGAAGCGGCGAAGGCCTCTGTAAACTGCACTTACCTTGGCTTCGGCGGCTTCTGGAGGCGCGTCACCAAGGCAACGCGGTGTCAAATGACTCCACAATGTCATGTGATGTCACGTTGCAATGGCAACGTGACCACGCCGAGGAAAGAGGGGGGCGGAGAGAGGGGAACAGCTGGCAGGAGGGCCAAGGAAAAAAGATTGTGCTCCCCTGTCCTAACACACTGTAAACATTGAACACTTGGTAGTTAAAATAGCTGCATTACATAATTACAGACACTCTTCCTTACCCAACGCCACATCAATATTCAGCTCTACTCCAACATGCAAAGACTATTCACATGCAAATGACTTGCATTCATATGTAAATTGTGTGGATTTCTATTCTTTGGTTCTCCCAGAAACTGACAGGGCTGCTATCATCATCAGAGTATCCCCAATGTGCTAGGAAAAGAAGCTGATTGACCAAGTAACACATGAATGATGCATATTTTTTTAAACGGAGGTAGAAGTATAATTTTTGGCTGCCCTTTAAACCTTTAAACTTGCAGACTTATTTGCCGTCCGTGGGGTTGGGTTACGAATGCCCCAAAGGAGTAACATGTTCGGTGGATGTCCATGTCCAGACAAAGAAACAGCTCAACCCAACACTGGAACAACAAGTACATTATAAAAAAGAAAAAAAAGTCTCCAATGTGTTTATCTAGATCAGGGGTGGCCAATTCCAGTCCTCAAGGGCCACCAACAGGTAAGGTTTTCAGGATATCCCTGCTTCAGCATAAGTGGCTCAATCAGTGGATATCCTGAAAACCTGGCCTGTTGTTGGCCCTTGAGGACTGGAATTGGCCACCCCTGATCTAGTACATAGTGTTTACTTGAAACATTTCTTTTAAACACACTACTGTTTCAGCTCTGAGTAGTGCTATTGAACGAAGATGTGCGCCTTTTAAAGAATGATCGGTTTAATGGGTTGAAACTAGAGGTCTCCCTCCTCAGAATTAAACACTCAGGTAAGTATTTTACAATACATGGCAGGCCTCTCTGGCAGCGCAAGGGTTAGCCGTTTAGTTTGTGTTCAATCGTCCTGTCTCTTGTTTCTCCCTAACCCTGTCTCAATTTTGGCCTCTAAAAATTATTATTCTCCCCACCCCCTGTATGTCAGTGTGTTTGCCAATGTGCACTTGTGACACACACACACCTTCCTCCTCACCCCCCCTCCCCCCAGCTCACTGACACAAGCACACGGGCACTCAGGCACTCCTCCACCTGACACAGACCTCACAGAGAGCAGGCGCAGACAGGGCAGGAGCCCTCTGCCTCGCTTCCCTCCCCCAGCCCTCGCACGCCTCTGCCGTCTGTTCTTCCATCCCCCCCATCACTACACACAAAGTGGCACGGCTCCGTGTGACCTGCCAGCCACCGCTGCCGCCCGCACCTGATCCTACTTTGATATTGTGCTAATGAAAGCGGGATCGGGCACACTATGACAGGTCACTCAGCACTGCAAAAACACGGGTGCCAGGGACAACGTGTGACGCGCCAGGAAACACACACACACGTTTCCATCGAGAGGCAAAGATGCATCACTGACCACCATGGAAGCAGATGGGTTAAATTTAGGAAGTGACTGCTAAAAATCTTAATTTGTCCCAACATAACACACCAATAAATACCAATTCCAGCTCACATATAGTACACGATGATACAGCATAATATTTATGCAACTCTTTAGTATTTAATGAATACCCTACCCAAAAAAATCACGAACACAGATGGGTGGGTAGCCAGGATTTGCTTATTAAAGAATTAAACCGGTACAAAATTCTCATATGAAGAGTAACAAGAACTCTTTTCTGCTACTCAACGCCTCAAACTTGTAAACTTTTGTTCTGCAAAGCTAAAAGCAGGCAACGCTAAACAAGTCTACAAATTGAGGGCCAAAATTCTCATCTAAATTTCAGTTGCAACCGGGTACAAAGAGGAGCAACATGGAGCCTGCCCAGAGTGTTCAAATTCAAATTAACAGAGCCTTTGTGCTCGCTATTCATGCTCGTCTCCTTGTACATTTCCATCTCGGTAACCATGGGAAACCCCTGCTGACAGTCCTTCAAGCGTTGCAGCAGGCCAAGCTTAGCAAGGGGTGTGAAAAGGGTACCAAGTCAAAGGCCAGATTTGGCCTTCTGAGAACCCAAATGCCAACTATTGTCACGCCACAAAAGACTTGGTAGCTATAGCAACTGATTTCCCGTGGAGCCGAGAGAGGATCCCTACACAAAAGGATTCCCCTTCACATGTAATGCTGAGCTCTAGTCGCTTGGAGGATTCTGGAAATACGTTCTTGGACAACTAAAGTTTATGGATGCAAAATGGCAGCCCCACAAGTTTCAGAAGAGGCTGAACGCCCCTGTATCCGAGAGAACACTATATTTTGCACAAGTTGTTGGCTTTTCTATGGGATCGATATAAAGAAAGCATGTTCTCGTGTTTGGAAAAAACAGGATCCCCCTTGTGTGTCGGGCGCATTTCTTGGGAAATAATCCCTTCATCTTTTATTGTGACAATTGTGGTTTGCGGGCCTGAAATGTTCTTACTTTTTAGAGATCATGAATAGAGCACCGGGGAACAATTTGTGGGATATTGGGCAACGTTTCACAAATGTCGGTTTATAATAAAAAATGTACAAAAAGGGAGGAACAAACAAACAAATTGTGCTTTTCCAACGTTGCTGTTTCTTCGTATTTTTAAACGCAATACAAAGTGAATTAGGACACCGTTGCACATCTCTCCTGCTGATAAAAATGTGGCTTCTGCTCATGGTCAGAATTTAAAATGGAAGCGTGACGTTCTCCCCTCTGCTAATTGAGTGAAGCTTGGCCATCTTTCAGCATCATTAAAAAAGTTAATATTTGCACAATGTTTTGCCGCAAAACCTTGGCATACAAAAAATTCTTTCAGTTTAAAATTTTTTTTTTTTTAAACAAATCCCGCACAGACAATGTGAACAGCTTTCCCTTTATTTAGCTGTGCGCATATTCCCAAAAAGATTACTTTTTCCCCCCTCTTTAAGCCAGTGTGTGAAAAATGATCAATATACACTGTTTGCATAAGGACATGGTGCTAATTTAGCATGACCACGGGAAACTCCATTTCTTTCTTTTAACCCTTCCAGTACCAGAGCGCCCCAGGACCTCCAGCATTTCTAGTTACGCGACCGCGATCTCTACATTCCCCCGACTGAAAGAAGTGGAGAGGGCTACACTTCAGTTTCTAAAATCGGGCCGAGGTCGCCACCTGAACCACAAGCATTTCCCCCATGACTTGCCCGGTACATCATAAGTGCACGGTAAGGGTTAATGACACAGGCTGCAATTGGAAAGACAAGGCGGGAGAGAATTTAGCACCAAAAGTGAACATAATCTTGCAAAGCTTTGCGTGTCCGACACGTGCACCGACTGCCCATTCATGTTCGACTCGGAGACCGAGTGGCTGTACAAAAAGGACACAAAAAGACACCAAGAGCATTGAAAAAGAGCGGTCAAATGTTTTAAATAGCAATGAATGTATTATATATATTCTCATAGGAAAGGCTTTTGTAAACAGTTGGTTAAAACTGAAAAAAAATCTATTTTAGAACAGATAAAACCCAACTGGTTTATTTGAAAGGAGCGGCTCAGTGAGGAACGGCTCCGACTCTTAAAACAGGGGAGCCTGGTTCAATTCCCGGTGTCTGCTCCTTGTGACCTTGGGTTAGCCTCTTTATTTCCCTGTGCCTCAGGCACCAAAAACAGATTGCAAGCTCCATGGTGTAGGGACGGTGTCTGCAAACATTCTATGTACAGTGCTGCGTACACTGACAGCGCTATAGGAGGGGGGAAAACATTCTCATTATATTAAATAAAACCAACTGTGGTTTGATCAAAGAATCTACTATATGCAATAAAATAAAAAACACCTTTATGACCCATTTAGTGAGGCCTATGCATAAGGTGAAAAATAAAAGCACCAATTACAAACGTGCTATGTAAATATATAAATAGGAAGTCTTTGTTTCCAAACCCGATCCCTAGGGCCATACTAGCCAACATGAAGAAACATGTATCAGGGAGATCAGGGAAGTGAATTGTCCTGTGTTAAAAATAAACAAATAAAAATATATACTTTTTTGTGTGTAAATCCATGTATTAGGTAATCTCCCAGAGAGTTGGTCAGTATACAAAGGGCAGTCCATATTTTAAGAACAATGTGAAGATAGGACTGAGGAGGTTATTAAACACTAGTCATATACTAATTAGACACATATAGCAGGGCACAAAAGAGAAAAGAAACACACTATTAGTATAAAATTAAACGTAATTAATATTTATAGTATGCATAAAGTAAAACTTACATAAAATAGGATCACAATCAATCCAAACATCACTGTGGGAGCTTGTTTTACTATATGCATACTATAAATATTAATTACGTTTAATTTGATACGAATAGTGTGTTTCTTTTCTCTTTTGCGCCTGCTATATGTGTGTATATGTTCGGTTGGTTGCCCCGCTGATCACGGGAGAGTGAGGAGCAGCAGAGAGACTATTATTCACATTTTGGGACATTATAAGATTTTTGAGACTGCGTGCACTTAATACTTTTTTCTTATATACTAATTAGATATAGTATGTGTTGGGGAAAAAAAATGAAATTGCTGTGTACGCAAAAAAACAATATATAATTTCACAGCTAAACAGGTCAAGTTTTCAGGATATCCCAGCTTCAGCACGTGGCTCAGAGGCTCAGTCGACGACTGTGCTGAAGCAGGGATATCCTGAACCTCAGCCACATGTGCTGAAGCTGGGACTGACTGAGCCACATGTGCTGAAGCTGGGATATCCTGATCTGTTGGGGGAGGGGGCAGTTGAGGACTGGAGTTGAGCTAAACCACCAGTCTAACGGCCTCCTTACTATTACTAGCAAACACAGGTTCTGTTGATATATAGCAGGTGGATAAAGATCCACTCCTCCCCCGACAGCAGCTGTACAGCAGGATACAGTTTTCCTATACAGGAGCCGCATATTGTAGTTCTAATACTGCATTCTTCTACATTTGATCCGCATCTTCATCTTTTGATGTTTCTCATATTCTCTTCAGGATGATTTGCATCTGCAGGAAAGAATTGTTCTTTTTGTATACACTGCAAACGGAGTTACGCATAGGAACGAACGGATCCGCAAATCGCCATAAAATTTGTGATTAATGGTCTCTATGTAATGGTCTCTATGGTGGTTTTTTTTTTTTTTTTTTTTTTTAAGTTAAACAGGAATTTCTCAAAAACAGCTTTTATGATCAAATAGAATTGTATATGAATGACTCCCTATTTTTTGTATCCTTGCCAATTCACATTTATGAATTTATGAGCATTTAAAAAATATACAGTAAAAAAATAAAAAAAGTTTTTTTTGCAAAATACAGTACTACAGTGAAATGGAGCAATATGAAACCTCTTTAGAGAAAGAAGTCTCATAGTTTTTCAAATGTTGTCCTGCAAGTCTAACTTTAGACAGCATAACATCCTATACCAATGAAAATGTAAAATAAATTATTTTTTTCCAAGCGCCAAACCATCAATTAGATTGTAAGCTCCTCGGAGCAGGGACTCCTTCCTTAATGTTACTTTTACAGTATGTCTGAAGCACTTATTCCCATGATCTGTTATTTATATTATTTGTTATTTATATGATATGTATTACTACTGTGAAGCGCTATGTGCATTTATGGCGCTATATAAATAAAGACATACAATACAATACAATACAATCATCACCAGCAAATTCAAAGATGCTCTGTTAGGCTACTCTTATAGTGACGGCGACGGTCAGGCGACGCTCGTTGGAAAATCAAATAGATTTTACTTCCAGCGATCGCGACCAATCCGTCGCGCCGCGCTTACTATAAGCGCACGCGATGGCGGCAATGCATTTGTTTTGCTGCGACGTTGCGGAGCCGGCACTATAAGCGCAGCCTTAGGAATAGACGCGAGCCAGCTTCAAAGATTTTGACTCAAGAAATTTTCTAAAACCCGCTTTTTGAGGACGTTGCGGTCACGGCTGGGATTGCAGGCCAAATTGCGTTCCAGGACTTACACGAGTACCTCCCGGTAATTGGAAAGGGCTCCTACAGAGGATGTTTTTAAACTTTTCGTTTTAAGGAAGAATTATTTTGTTAGCCTCGTTCCCAGTAAGTGTGTTTTCAGTGTAAATTGTGTTACTTTGTGTGTATGTCAAATGCTGGAATTAATGACAATTTATTTTACTGCTGTGTCTTGCTCAAATCATATGATCCCGGTAGGAAAAGATGTTAATAACCCTGGTCTCCTGTGACAGTAATATAGAACATGGTTAATTTATGTGAATATATAATGGAAGCTTGTCTGATGGGTTGCATCTGTAAAGATGACTACATTTCTGAAACCCTTCTGTTCCCTGTAAAATGTATCAGTCTGCATAAAATCTGCTGTTCAATGAAAAGTGAACTCTTTTATTCACGTTATATTGTTGCCAATTAAAATACATGTCCGTTAGAGCAGTGGTGCGCAAACTGGGGGGCGCGAGAATTTGCAGGGGGGGCGCGGGCTGTTACAGAGGCCCCGCGCTCTTCCCCCACGCATTTAATTTAATGCTCCCAGGAAGGGGGCCACAGCTGAAAAAGTTTGCGCAGCGCTGAGCTAAGAGCAGTGTTTTTCAACGGGGTTCAGAGTCAGGGCCGCCAACAGAAATCGTGGGGCCCGGGACAAACATTTTAAGCAGAGCGCCCCCCCCCCCCCCCGTGTCGGCCCCGGTATTCCCGCCACCTCCCCCCCCTCATTGTCACACCCCACGAGCCCCCTCTTTCCCCCCTCGGCTTGGGTCGCGTCGGCCCCCCTAGTCTTTAGAGAGGGTTGGGGTTCCTTACAATGCATCTGATCCCAGACACGCTATTAGAGAGGGTTGGGGTTCCTCACAATGCATCTGATCTCAGACGCGCTATTAGAGAGGGTTGGGGTTCCTCACAATGCATCTGATCTCAGACACGCTATTAGAGAGGGTTGGGGTTCCTCACAATGCATCTGATCTCAGACACGCTATTAGAGAGGGTTGGGGTTCCTCAGATTTTCACAATATTAACTTCCAAACCCAAAAAAAAAAAGTTAAAAAAAAAAAACACTGAGTTAGACAGAGCTACTGACTTAAGTCACAGAAACAGGGCTCTGTAACCATTGAAAATCTGCAGCCTTTTGGCTGGAGCTCATGTGGTCCTTGTTCATTTACTGAAGTGGATGGTTTGTAAATGGGTTGTGGGGGAGGGAGCCCTGTGTCTCATTAAATAATTAAAGTAGTCTGATGCTTGATACCAATCAATTTGAAGGCAGAAATGTGATGGCGTGTTCTTCCATCTCCAGGCAGAAAGCGGTTTGGGTGGTTCAAGCTGAGCACCAAGAGACACATAAATCTGTAGCCTTGTCTCCATGCATGTCCTTTGTTAAGAAGCTGTGTACAGTGTCTGAGACAGGGTAATCATCTCCACTGCGATCACTGACTACATCATGATCTTATCTGAATCTCCATGCCTGCCCTGGGCAGAAAGACTTAGCATATGCAGTCAAAGCCAAAAATCTACTTCTTAGCATACTGTATGCTGGAGTTCAAAGCACTCCACTGCCCATTTATTAGCAGGTGTTTCAAGGCATAAGGTGTGTTTAATAATTATGTCAATGCTGGCCTGGAAGCTTGGCTGTGGAAAGCACAGTGACATATAATGGCATGTACAGGTTTGTATCTACAGTACTGTTTTCAGTTGGGGCTCAGCCCCAGGAGGAGAAAATATAATAGCAGAAAACTACTGGTGGATTCCACAATAAAGCATGTTATCAGGATAAAAAACAAAAATCAAAGTAAAGGCCGTTCGTACAGAACTTGTACAGGGGGCTGTCTAAACAAGCCAGTACCTAGAATAGGGGTGGCCAATTCCAGTATTCAACGGCAACCAATGGGCCAGGTTTTTAGGATATCTCAGATTCAGAACAAGTGGCTCAGTCGCTGAGCCACCTGTGCTGAAGCTGGGATATCCTAAAAACCTGGACTGTTGGTGGCCCTTGAGGACTGGAATTGGTCACCCCCGACCTAGAAGATGTCCCCTTGGTATATCCACCTGCTAGTCCTAGCAGGTATTTTTTCTATTGCTAATTCACCTTTTGCCATTATCATGAACTAAACCTGAATCTGTTATGGCTACACACCCTAGATGTGTGTACTCCATTGCTTGAGGTTACCCTTTAATGGTTTTATTCTATTCACTCTTTGGATGTTTCAGGGCGGTGCTAGCACAGATTGCAGATAAAGAGGGAAAGGGGTGTAAAGGAGGAGAGAATAAGAAATCAGTGTACTTATTTGCATAATGGTGGGAGCAAAATTACTTAACTTTCAAAAAAAAGGTAAATTACTTGAAAGTTAAGAAACAAAATCTCTGCAGTTGAATGTCTTATCTGAAATCGCAGAATACGCAACTAATCTTTATGGATAAATGTTAGTAGAATGGATAGCTCCAAACAGACTATTTGACGGAGAAAAAGTTTAGTAACATTTAGTATTACCTAGTTGGAAAATGTGCTTAAAATACAGTGGTATAACTAATTGAGAAGGGACTGAATACTGATGTTCTAAGAAATATTACCCATTTACATGGGTAAGTCCCCCCCCATGTAAGTCCCTTTTCTGTAGGGACTGTATGCACGTCTACACTGTGTAAGCATATCAGGTACCATCGGACCGTCTTTATACAATGGAGGGATAAGTGATGGGAATTGGATATAAAAGTAAATATCAGAAGGTAATCCCAGCTCTAAAGAGATTGCAATTAGGTATTGTTTGAACTATTGTATAAACACATTTTTCTAATTGCAATAATGATGTGTTTGTTTATCCAAACCAAGAAGATAAAGGATCATTGTAGGAGTTTTGTGACATTAGTTACACCTCAAGCATTTAAATGAGTACTTAGAGCACTGGGGAGGAACTGGTCATTATTGCTCAACTATAAATCAAATGTGTAAAAAGGAAAGTGTGGTAACGCTGTGATTAAGGAAATGACCTCTGAAGTGAGAAACATCTGTTCTAGACTAGGACCAGTTACATATGATATTGGGCAAAAGTCGGGGTGGAAAAACCTCGGGTGCCTAAAAGTTCACTGCTGGCGCCCGAGTCGTGCCCTGCTCCCGGCCCTCTCCCTGTCGCCCTCAGAATGAGGACAAATAAGGACAGACAAGCGCAAATAGATACAGAAAGTAATGAGGGCACTGCTCCGGAGAGCTTACAATCCAGACGTAATGGGCTGAATGAGTACCTCGGTGGGTAATTGGGCTGAAAGAGTACTTCAGTATTAATGTCACTGCATTTGAATCAGAGAACCCGGTTTGAATCCCAGTGTCGGCTCTCTTTGTGACCTTGGGCAATCCACATCTACCTATGCCTCAGACTGTAAGCTTTGCAGGGCAGGAACGTGTACAGACAGTGCTGCGTAAACTGTCTGCGCTTCGATAAGAGTTAGCAATGAATCAACTTACATTCATTTGAATGTAAGATCATGTAATGTTAACTGTGCTGTAACACCCTTTTCTTATCATACTGAACAAGGACCTTTCTTTTCCTTCCCACTTTGTGCAAAAAAGGAACAAACAAACTTCAAAAGCTAAATGTGACATCACTTGTTGATTTCATTACATTCCAATAATACCCACAATCCCTTTGGCAGTGAAGGGGCCAGATCTAGGTCTGTTGGACACAACCCTTGCTCGGCAGATTTAACCAGAGCAAGAGGTATTGATTAGACACTGGAGAAAAGGAGTAACTTATTGAACTGTGAGATGTGCGAGGACACAATGCCTGGAAAAGAAAGAGAACCTCACACCCCACCCTCTTCTACCCCAAAACAGAGACCTCTGACTGGGCACAGCAGGGCAGCCAAGAACTAGCCATCCTGATGGGAGGAAAGCTTACAACAAAAGGCTTCCCCTTCTTACAAACCCTTTCACTAGGAAGGGGGAATGCCATTTTGTAGAATTCTGCCCAATTCACGACAGTATTAGGTGATCTCTACAAATGACATCACATTAACGATATTAAAACTTTCTTGGCCTACTAAAGATGGAACACAGACTGGAACACATTGGCTACATCTTGCTCAAGTAATTACTGAGGTTGTGTTTTGTGGGGAGCAACCAGTGCTTTTATTTTTTGTTAATTAAACCTACACATTATTTTTTATTAGTATAATGTAATGTATTGAAAAGGTAATAAGAAGATATATATATATATATATATATATACACATACACATATACATATACATATACATATACACACAGTAAATTTATAAATCAGTAGATGGACTAAACGTTGCTTGCACACTTTGTAACAGGACAGTGATGTGTGTCACCGTGTACTTAAAGGGAGCGAGCACTGTGTCAGAAATTCCAATTAAAAACACACACCCTCAAACCTCTGCAAATTAGATTTTGACATAGCGTAATTATTGCCATACTATTCCTGTTATTAACCATCATTGTTTCTACCAATGCAATTTTATTCCAGCGGTCCCAAAGCCTACTACACCATAAGTAGCTAAATTCTAACTAACAAAGATGTGTTACATTTAGATGAGATCTGTAATTTCCAAATATAAAAAGGATGCTCTGGTGAAATCTATCTGCTACAGAGTTTTAAGATATTAAAAATCACGAAAGGGGGGGGGGTCTAAGAAGCAATCCAAGCGGTTCCACCTCCCCCCCCCTACTCCGGTCTCCATGGCTGAACCCCGCTAATTACAGCTCCGGGAACCCCCTGCTTCCAGAGATACTCGCCTCGGTAGTGGGTGCCTGTAGAGACTCCAGGGTTCACTATATATCTACTTTTCAGAGCTCCCGGACTCTGAAGGCCAATAGGAAGCCGTGACATCATCAGGTTCGGCATCCTATGGGCCTATGAGGAAGCAGAAAACTGCAGCAAACACAGACACTCCCTTCGGAGGTAAGTATCTCCGGAAGCAGGGGGTACCCGGAGCTGCAATTAATGAGCGTTGGCTCCAGAGACCCCTTGCTTCAATACTGTATTTAAAAAAAAAAAAAAATTAAACTGGCTTGTAGTGCTCCTTTTGATTTCCAGCCTCCAGAGTTTTTAGGATGGTTTATTAAGATGGATTTTACAGCTTCACTTCAGATAATCTTAGCCATTCACACTGAAGGTTCCACTGTGAGAGAACTGGTGATAACGCCATTGCCACTTCATAACCTGCTTTGGAGTTGGGATACAGGGAAAGCAATCCACAAGTGAACCCATTGGCAGTGCCATATTTAAGGACTGCCCCCTGACAGCGAGAGGATTCAGGTTTAATATTAGTCCATGAAAATGCATGTAATGGTCACAACAGCACATTTTAATGTGTTGAGGTTTAGCCAAATACTGAGGGGGTCATTTATACCTACCGAAGCGGCCGTTCGTGCATTTATTTTGGCATAAAATCCCCAAAAATTTAGGCTGTGGCCACGCTGCCGCTGAGCGCACTCATGCATGAGAGCGGTGACATCACCAACTCTCCAAGCATGAGTGCAGGCTGTCCTGAAAAATTTTGCAAACGCGAGCGGGGGGCGTGTCACTGGCTGGATCGCGCCAATTTATGCGTGTAAGTGTGTTTGTGTCTGTTTGTGGCTATGCGTGTGTGTGTCTGTGCGTTTTGTACATTTACTGGCGCTGATTGGTTGCCGATTCGGCGCACTTAAAAATCAATTTGCTCTGTCCCCCCCGAGCGCGCCGCCTGAGCATGGCCGTACAGATTGATTTTAACTGAAGTGAACGTTTTTGGCGTGCTCAGCATCAGCGTGGACACTGCCTTAAGCTGCGTACATGGAAGGACAGGCAGCGCTCAGCCGTACGGACGCTCCGCGCTGAGCCCCTGCATCATCAATGAGGATGCCTTGAGAGGGGGCTCACGCGAGCGTCCGCAGGCATGCTGAAGCGTTGGATTTTTCAGCCGACAGGCGAAGCTGTTTTTCAGTGCGCTGTCGTCTGAAAACATCCAATCACAGCACAGCAGCGTCAAGGCGCCGTGATGTCAGTGCGTCGCGGGCTATTGGCCCAGCGACGTCACTGCCCCGCCGCCCCCCGCCCCCATCGCGCACGCTGGCTCGCCTGCATGTGCATAGAATCGCACAGGCTTCAGCATCAGCGCGGTTCCGCACTGCTCCAACCTCTAGGGACGCAGCCTTAGTCTTGAGAGGTCCGCGTTTAGCACCAAAACGTCGAACAAATGTTATACATGTGTGAAGAAAAAATCCATGGGAGTGCTTTCTACTCTATTGATTTTCGTCTGAAACAATCCCAAAGACCACTTTGGCAGATATAGAATAAGGCCCTAGATCTGAGTGAAACAGGCTGGTGTTACCAGAGATCTCTGACAAAGTTACAGGTGCACCAACATCTCCAGGGTTTTTATAAGAGAGGGTGAGGTAATGAGAGGGCTACAAGTGAGCTTCTAAATGAAGAGACCATTCAGAAAGAAAATGGGAGAGATTCACTAGTCTCCGATGAGGGTTATTAGAGATCCGTCCAACGCTAACTGCCCTTTTATCGGAGCCCAGTGACTCCCTCTGAAACAGCCTGATCCTCACGCATCCAACACAAATCAATAAAGAGCTACAAAGACAATGTACAGGAAAGCCAATGCCACAGAAGATATTGTATTACCGGTTTGAAATGAGCATAGACGCCTAAAGAGCTGTTATTTTCTCAATGTTTATTTGCCGGTACATTCTTATAAAAGGCGCACGTTTGAATGGGAATAAAGCAAAAATGACAAACTGTTTAACCAAGAATTATTGAAAATGCTTTAGAAAACCGTTGAGCTAATTTTGCTGCTTTTATACTATTTTAGTGCCATACATAGCGCTGAAAGACGCCGTTAATCATTGCTGAAGAATCCGTTCAACCACCCAGAAAACAAAAGAAACAGTTGAATCAATCATTAGCACAACAGCAAGCAGACTAAAGGGGGAACTGCCCTCCAAACTCTTTTGGTTTTGCCCGTTGGTTACACCAGCGGTGCTCAACTCCAGTCCTCAAGCCCCCCGTCCCACCCCCCGCCCCCAAACAGGTCAGGTTTTCAGGATATCCCAGCTTCAGCACAGGTGGCTCCATCAGAGGCTCAGTCGAAGACGGACGTATTGATTCAGCACAGGTGGTTCAGAGATATCCTGAAAACCTGGCATGTTGGGGGGGCGGGTTGAGGACTGGAGCCGAGAACCCCATGTTTACACCCCGAGCAGGGCAAGGAGAAAACAAAAGAAGCCGCTGCATATACTAATTTCATGGCTGGAACAGAAGTCTTGTGCTGAGGTGTCTTTGGAATGGCTCAGAGAGGGAGACAAGAGAAATACAAGCACCGCTATGGTGTATTACCCTTAAACAATGTGAGACATATGTATGAAATTATGGAGCATTTAATGGTTAAAACAATTGTTATTACAATTATTACAATTGGTATAAAATGCGAACTGTAAAATAAACAGTAGATGATCTTCTGTTAATAAATGAATTGAGGGCTTCCCAGCACTTTTGGCCGAAAAAAGCCTTGCTGCTCCACCAGGTAAAACTGAAATCCTACTCACCGTCCTGGAGTAGGACATGTGCATTGGTACGGGGTCTTTAACCAGGGCTGGCCGTCTGCTGCGGGTTACGCGTAGGAAGGTATTGTGGCCATCCAGGGACACCGTAGCTGAGCCAATTCGGCAGTGACGTCAGCGGAGGAGACGCGCGCTATCCACTCTGCTGTTTGAGAACACGAGTACTCCAGAAATCTCCCCGCACGCTTCCAGCACGTCCAGTAACCCGCAGCAGACGGCCAGCCCTGGTTAAAGACCCCGTACCAATGCACATGTCCTACTCCAGGACGGTGAGTAGGATTTCAGTTTTACCTGGTGGAGCAGCAAGGCTTTTTTCGGCCAATAGTGCTGGGAAGCCCTCAATTCATTTATTAACAGAAGATCATCTACTATTTATTTTACAGTTCGCATTTTATACCAATTGTAATAACAATTGTTTTAACCATTAAATGCTCCATATTTTCATACATATGTCTCACATTGTTTAAGGGTAATACACCATAGCGGTGCTTGTATTTCTCTTGTCTCCCTCTCTGAGCCATTCCAAAGACACCTCAGCACAAGACTTCTGTTCCAGCCACTTACCCTCAGCGCCATCAGAGGTTTTATCACCCACATCTTGCATATCTGGTTGGAAGATCCCAGATTAAACCTCTACGGCAGCTCCAGGACTACCTACTCTCTAGGACTGTATCCCAGGTTTTGTTTTCACTGTTTGTTCAATATTGTTGCACTAGCGCTTGTACACACTTATTTTTTACACATATACTAATTTCATGGAGAATACTTTCAGTTGGGCAATCGATGAAAGAAAATATGGACAATATTGGCAAAAAAAAAACCATAATATATTACGTCCGAATTCCTTTGAAGAACAAACATTTACCAAGATAAAGTATTTCCAAGCTATATGATTAATTACTATTTGCCCAAACCTATGAAACTCATTCACACGGCAGGGTGCAAAAAAAAGAGAGAAGAAAACACAAGAGCAATCAATTATGTGTAGTGTGGTCACGCTAGACATTTTCGTGGTTCGGCGAAGCATTAAGTGTTAAACCCCCTATTTCAAAACACTGGTGGGAAAAAGGAAAGGTTTGGATTTGGAAACACATAGCAAGTTTATGTTAACATTTTTTTTTTTAAATCACTTTTTTCCCTCTGTATTGATGGAAAAGTGTATGTTATGTAAAGGGTATTCCCTGTGAATACAGACGCTACTACTGCTGTGTATACCTGTGTGGCTCTCAGGAGCCTAAGCCTCCGCTTGGGGAGCCTGGGGTACATACATATAACAATCTCGTAGTGCAACGCCTCCACCAGGGAGGGATCCCAACGGAGTGGGAGGAGGCCCTCACAGGAAACAATCACGGTAACCACACAGTTGTAAAACAGGACAGGCTTTACTGCATATATGCGCATAAACTTATATTCTACTATACATAACATTCAACGTTGCATTTTTGGGTAAGGTATAACATACACCCCGCTCCCACCACCGTGTATCCCCACACCGTGTCCAATCGCACTATACAAGGCCCTTGGCCACTCTCCACGTAAGTGTCCCCAAGTGATACCCCCACCCTTTAGGCGTGCTTCTTGCGTTGCTGTACAGTGTTGGTGCACTTGAAGAATGATACCTGCCCGGGGCTCCCACCCCGGGTTCCGCAGACTACGACAGGGATTCCGCCCGATCCGACATCGTCCTCCGCACCGCGTTGGGTGAATTCCAGCGTGGATAATATCACCTTAGTCGCAGTGTCTTTGGTGGCGTTATGAGCCCAGAACCCACTTCGCAGGGCTGCACGGCTTCAGCGCTGTGTCCCTGACTATGCAAATAGCTAATGGGGCAGTGTCCCTATCTAGGGCCTGTCCCTATAGCACAACAAGCTACACAGTGGCTCAGGGCTGTCTGGGGCCTAGGGGGCTGCTGGCCTAGTACAGGGAGTCACTGACTCCTGCACCCTACCTCCTTCCCCTAGCTGCTCCTGACGCCGACTAACATGCTCCAAAACCCCGCAAAATGTAACTAATCTCCTCTGCAGGGAGATGCTGCAGCCCTATTGGCTCCCTGGGGTCATGTGGGGCGCTCCTGAGGCTCATGGGAGATGTTGTCCCTTCTGTGAGCCCTCTCCTGATTGACCCTCGTTCGCACGCGTCGCCTGCGCATGCGCGAACTTCCCTGCTGGCCACCGCACCGAGCATGACTGCGCATGCGTGAACAAATAGAAGATGGCGGCGCCCTCGCCGCCCTGCTCCGGGAGCGCCGGGAACCCCAACGACGCGATCGCGTCACTGGCAACCGGCCGCACGCGTCCCTGGCAACCCCCGAGCAGCATCCTGACCGCCCCCCCCCCTCTTGCGATCGGCCGACGGGACCGCCATTGGGCTCGGCGGCACGCGCGATCGCCAGCAAGGTGATGACATGACAGGCAGGGGGGACCTGGCTACAGTTATTTATTTGTATCTTTGTACATTTGTAGGAGCAGAATCTGCAGATTAAAGAAGCAGCCCTTCCTTGGACAAAAGTGAACTAATGACAGTGGCACGTGTAAAAGGGTAAATGTAAGTATTTGATGCCCTACAAAAATCAGACAAGTAAACAGGGTTGGACCAAAATATAAATGACTTGGGAGCCAGCAGTAAGTATGAGGTGGAGGGAGGCGTGTGCAGGCTTCCCCTCCCCCCCTATCGCCGGCGGCTGTATCAGTGGCACGCCGACACACACACACACACACACACACACACACACACACACACACACACACACACACACACACACACACACACACGGACACACACACACACACACACGGACACCTCCACCCTCGCCCTGCCACAGTGCGATATGAAAGCAGGATTGGGCAGAGACCTGGATCACTCCGACTTGCTCCCGCCGCCAGCTCCCACATGTCTCTGCCACCGGCTCTCCACTCCAAACTCCCCCCGCAGTGTGACGGATCTGACAATCACCGCCACGGCCAGTCAGAGCGCCCGCAAAGCCACAGTCATGGAGGCTGGAGAGTGCTGTTGACATCAGTTAGCGCACCGCTTAGCACAGGCGCTAAATGGATTTTTTCACCCCTCGGATAGTACAAGTATTATTACATAGATGTGTGTGTGGAATGTTTTAACAATATTGTACTAAATTCTTTCAATATAAGACGGTTTGGGAGCTTAAGAATCTACAGGTAACTTTGCTTTTCTTTTGTTTGTTACATAACCTGCCAGTAAGTGCATTTCATTGTTTAATTTACATTAAGAACAGGTAGGGTGGGGGAGGGGAGGGGTAATAGGGGTTGTTACAGAAAACAAAAAGTTCCGTTTTAATAGGGGATGTGGGAGGGTGGGTGGCAGTTACATCAATGCTTTGACATTATTGCAGTACAAATCTTCTACCTTTGACAGTCCTATAATAACTATTTCATATGGGACTCAAAGCGCTTCACAACTACAGTATAGTGTGCGGTACACCGCATTGTACATAGGATTTTTTATATACAGTCCCTGCCCCATGGAGCTTACAATCTATGATTTAGATACCTGATGCCCAAGGCCCCCGGGAATTGAACCTGTTTCCCCTCTTTACTCGCAGAGCCGCTCACTCTCCCATATGTGGTCTGCACCGTGAAAGGCTAACCCCCCAGCTTATCACTGAATTTGGGTCTGGGGAATGTTTTGCACCAAGGTTCCCATGTGTGTGTTATTTTGGTTAACGTATCAAGCTAATTTCTTGCTGTACGTGGTTTTCCACATTTTATTAATAATCATTGCAACATCGGGAGCTGGCTGCTTCCAGGGATCCGTTATAGCGGTTCTGCTGACGGAGAATATACTAATGTCCCTTCTATCTCACAGATTCCCGGGATAGGTCTGCTAAGTCGAGCTTCCCATGGGACTGGTTTTAGTTTCAGCTCCAACATCTTATTGATTATAGCATAAATTTGAGCCCATCATTTCTTGATCTCATCACATTCCCACCAATCATGTAACCTACTCCCCATCTCACCCCAGTTCCTACAGCAAAGAGGAGAAGAGGCCAGGTACATTTCATTTTTAAGTTCAAACTGCATTAAAAAATGTTTTTATTTTCTATGGAGCCTCCTATTTCTCTGTATTGTATGACTGTTGGTCTACAGCAATTTCACAGTGTGTTTTATTGATCAGAATGCCGTGCGATCAGCATGGCAAGAGGCCTGCAATCCCAAATCTCTCGAAGGCAGCTGCTCCAAGTTAAAACAAAACTAAAATGGGTTAATACTGCTTTCAATACACAGTTGCTTAGTATTATTTTATCTGAATAAAATCAGACCCCCCCCAAAAAAAAACACAACTAGTCATAATAATTTGAGACAATAAAACACACATCATTGATTTGTTAAAGTCAGATAACTCGAAGCTTAAAGCTGCAGACCAAGCAATATCCTACATTTTTTTTTTTTAATAAAATCAGTTCTGTACTCTGAGAAAATACTTGTAGCATTTTTCTCACATGATCTTCCCCACAGAACTTGGCATATTTGGTCCTCTTCTGCTGCCCTGACAGCCATTTAGTGAACCCCCCGAGCCAAATCTTCACCAATCGATCACAGGAGAACGGATCGATCGGCAACTTAGCGAATTACTTATTGTGTGGATTGTATTGATGCACATATTAAAAGGGTGGGGGGGGGGGGGGGGGGGGAGAAACAACAGCCTGAAATGCTGCTTTAAAAAGTCTGTAACTACAATGCTTCTTCATCTTGCTCTGCTACAATAAATGAAAATACATGGAAATGATCGTTATCGTTTAATTATAAAGTGCCAACATATTCTGTAGTGCGGCATTCATATGTATCGGATCTTCACAACATGCAACTTAAGTTTAAGTTGTCCTTTAATTTTCTTCTGGTCGGACAACGCGACGGGAACCGCTGGCGCCATGAATTTCATTTGCAGACAAGTCGTGCATCCTTCCCACTGGTCTGTTCCATTTGCTACACTTTATATTAACAGACCTCGGATTACACGTTCTGCACACATTATGTCATGCGATGCGTGATGTCCTGACAACGCGAGGAAGACACTTCATGATAGCCAAAGCACCAAAATATATTCAGTGACCCGTAAATGGCCATTTCCGAACTTTTGATCTTGCGAGTCACCTGAGCATAGATTTTGGTTTGCAATACATATTACACCTGATTAATAATACCACACTGAGTTTCTACATCCACACCAGGCTGGTCCTTGGGGGATTCCAGCCCTCCCATTATGACCCAACTCCCATTGACTGCAGCGTTCTGCTCTACCACACCCTGCCCCGGGATTCATAGCATCACAGGTGCAAGGATGCTCCAATTTCCTCCATCTGTTGTTTCAGCCTTCCTCCCCTGGGAATAAACCATAAGACCAGCCAGCAAATACTAGGATTGTTCAGGGCTTCGGAAGGCAGAAGATTTCTTAACCCTGTGCACATTCTACTGCTATCCAGGCAATTCCAGTGCGGTTTTCTTCATTCAATGGCAAGCACAACCTGCAATATGTGGCAAATATGCATGCTAAATATACTTTGTACGGATCCATGAATTTGTATAGGGGTTAGTGCAGGGGTGGGCAACTCCAGTCCTAAAGGGCCACCAACAGGTCAGGTTGTCAAGACATTCCTGCTGCAGCACAGCTGGCTCAGTCTTTGAATGTACTACCTGTGCTGAAGCATGGATATCCTGAAAACGTGGCCGATTCGTGGCCCTTGACGACAGGAGTTGCACACCACTGGGTTAGTGTGTCAATGAAGATGTTGCTGGGAACATACAATACACACTTACTCTGCCAAATAAGAATAAATAGCACATATCCTTCAGAAAAAATATATCCTAGGGCTTTCAAAGAGCTTGGCTAGAATGTAAATGGTGTATTTTCCTTTTAAAAGAACCCGTTCCTTCTGCTCCTTACATTTTTTGGATGCTACAGCACTCCAGGGATAGCCATTTGCCTGTATTTTATTCTTGAGTGTTGGCTGCAGTCCTCATTGGAGATATCTCTTGATTAACTTCATGGCAAATGATTTCTCTTAGAAGATTTTGAAGACCCAAAATGTTCAGAATATTTTAAAGCAGCAGCCAGACCGCAGGTTTCTACAGCTATGGTTTGTACCCTCAGTATTTAATCCTTGACCTAGGGACAAAAAATGGCTGCATGTCAACCTCACTGCCAGCCAATAGAGAGATTAAGCATCACTGCAGGCACGCCAACAGGGTGGGTCTGCCGGGGTTGGCGTCCCGGGCCCTGTGAGTCACGGGACCTGGCCGTGCCCGTTTAAAAAAAATAATAATAATAAATGCCGACGATCCCAGTGCGCATGCGCAGAGCCGAGGTCTCGGCGCGCATGTACAGGGAAAGCGGGATGTCCGGCCTGCTGCCAGTGGGCCAGCTCCTAATGTGGGACGGAGGGGAAGCGCCGTGGCGAGTCACGCCCCCCAACCCAGCTTCCCATGCGCCCTCCAACCGAGCTTCTCCCGCGCCCGCCAACCGAGCTCCCCTCGCGGCAGCTAACCCAGCTCCAACCGCGGCAGCCAACCCAGCTCAAACCGCGGCAGCCAACCCAGCTCCAACCGCGGCAGCAACCCAGCTCAAACCGCGGCAACCAACCCAGCTCAAACCGCGGCAGCCTTCTGCCCTGGCCAGCAGCCGCGGGGACCAGAAGCTGGGGGGGGGGGGGGGAAATGCTCCCATGGAATTAGCCCGCCAGTCTTGCCCCCCCCCCTCAACCTACCTCCCACGCCCCCCACCCTACCTCCCGCCCCGGGCAGCAGCTGCGGGGATCGAGGGCAGATCAGTCACCCAGGTAGTCAGTCACCCACCCACCTACTCACCCAGTCACCCAGGCAGGCAGTCACTTAGTCAGCCACCCACCCAGGCAAATACTGAATCACCCCCAGGCCTTTTTGTCACATTGGTTGTAGCATTGGGTATCTTTGTTTTTTGTTGAAAATATAAAAATAAACAAATTGCACTGTAATGTTTTTTTCCGTATTACAATAAGAAGAAAACAGTAAAGTAAAAGTTGCGCGCTAAAAAATATTTTTCCGTGGTAGATGCGCTATGGGTTTGGGGGGGGGGGGCTGCTCCTTTCATTTGTCCTGGGCCCCATGATTTCTGTTGGCGGCCCTGCATCACTGGGCGATGTGGCTTTTATTAAATTACCTTGGCAGTTTGGAGGGGGAAGGGGGGGGGGGGGCACACATGGATCTTAGGAACCGAGGGATCCCGAACCTGTTCACTAGTACAGCCCCCGGTTGATATAATCTTAGACTATAAGCTGTCCGGGGAGGGCTCTTTTCCATCTGTGGATTTGTAAATTGGATGCACCTATTGTTTTATAATTCCTTGTATTGTATTGTAATATTTATTTTATAAACAGCTGCATATAAAAAAATTTTTAAAAATAAAATAAAGATATATACATATATATCCTCCATCTACAAATATATGTACACTGTGGACAATACAGAATTTATCTGCTCCTCCTGGTGCGATAAAGGAATGAGACACTGTCCCTGATCTCCCTGGCAACACATGACCGGAGATATGGGATTGAACAACTGTCTGAGAGATGCACATAGAGAGACAGCTAGTGACAGTGTGAGACACACCGACAGAAATAGCTAGAGAGTCTGAGAGAGACAGCTAGTGGTCAGCTTGAGGTGCACACAGAGACAGATAGTGACAGTCAGAGAGACAGCCAGCACATATCAGGCTCCAGTGAGGGAGCTGCGGGAAGCAGTTATCTTACAAACTGTAGAGTGGATACTAGCTAAGCTGTTAAGACGCGATCGGATAACACAGTCAGGGGACACGTTCCCACCATTGAGTATCATATGTGAACGTACACAAACATCTCACAAATAGTCCATCCTTAACAGGCCTGCACCGTGACTACACACCATTAAGATAAGAGCTCCAACACTGTGCCGGCATAAGGCTGCGGTCCCAGTGACTGCCACAGCGCACGCCTCGGCGTGCACTGTGCAAACAAGCACCGGTCCCCCAGTCACTCGGGGCCGAGTACATGCGTCGGCGCACATTCAGCAGCCGCGCTGTACTGCAAGATTCCACACACTCCAAAAAAAATTGTGTGTGGAACTTGCGACGGAGCCGTGGCCACACCCCCGCCGGCGGTTCAGCCAATGAGGGCGAACCAGCCGCTTGAGGTCATGGCCACGCCCCCGCAAAAACCCGACCACGCCCCCTCCCGTCGCAACCTCTCCCTCTCCTGAAGACCGCAGATCGCGGTTAGCGCTGTGCACGTGCCGCCCCCCCACTCCCCGCCGGGCACGCGTGTCACAGTGACGACTGGGACCGCAGCCTCAGGCTGAGGACCCGCTGCGGGCGGAACGGCCGCGCGCGGGCCCCCAGCCCCTTACCACCTGCCTGTCTGTCCCTGCTGCCTCCTTCCGGCGAGGCTCACTATGCGCTGTGATGCGTCAGCCGCCAGGGGATGCAAGAGAATTGTGATCCCAAGCGGGGACGCGTCACGTGGTGCGCAGGTGAGCCTATCAGCGCCGGGGGCTGGAGTATCAGAGCTTCCCCCATCTCCAAAAAGGTAGGGGGGCGAGGGGAGTGTGTGCATGTATGTATGTGTATATGTGTTGTGTGTGTAGGGGGGAGAGGACAGGGGGGGACAGACCGACGGGGGGGGGGGAGAGGGGGGGGGGCGAGCGGGGGGGGGGGGGGGGCCGGCGGGGGGGGGGGGGGCGAACAGCACGGAGAGCCCTCCGCTCAAACCACGCCCCCCCCCCACCCCCTGCTCCAGCTCCCTACAGACTGCAGGTAGCGGTCAATTGCCTCGGCAGGGCCTTGGCCTTAACATTGGCCTGTTCAGTTGCTACATTGGACACTGGGACTATATAAGGGGGGGGGGAAGGAGGGGAAACTTTGCACCTTTCAAAATCCCAAAATATAAAAAAGGCTTAAATAGCTTTACCAACATTCTAACATGTAGTCCAGTTTATTTATCAAATGTTTTACCAGGAAGTAATACAGTGAGTTACCTCTCGTTTTCAAGAATGTCCTGGGCACAGAATTATGATGACAAATACATAGTTACAAGAAGTAAAAAGGGTTATACAGTACATTATATACAAGACATTGAATGCACAGTTAAAGATAATATATAGTATAGGCGTATGTAAAAGTTACAAACCAGATTAAAATGTGAGACATCTTTAGTTTGTATTGTATGTCTTTATTTATATAGCGCCATTAATGTACATAGCGCTTCACAGTAGTAATACACGTGGTAATCAAATAAATAACAGATAATATAAATAACAGATCATGGGAATAAGTGCTTTAGACATAAAAGTAACATTAAGGAAGAGGAGTCCCTGCTCCGAGGAGCTTACAGTCTAATTGTTAGGTAGGGAGAACGTACAGAGACAGTAGGAGGGAATTCAGGTAAGTGCGTCTGCAGGGGGCCAAGCTATATGTATCATGTGTCCAGTATAATCCACAGTGCTATTCATATGCTTCTTTAAACAAGTGTGTCTTAAGGTGGGTCTTAAAGGTGGATAGAGAGGGTGCTAGTCGGGTACTGAGGGGAAGGGCATTCCAGAGGTCCGGGGCAGTAAGTGAGAAACTTTTAAGGCGGGAGAGGGCTTTAGATACAAAGGAGGTAGAAAGAAGACATCCTTGAGAGGAACGCAAGAGTCGGGATGGTGCATAACTAGAAATTAGGGCTGAGATGTAAGGAGGAGCAGAAGAGTGTAAAGCTTTAAAAAAAAGCTGTGTGTGCTGTGCACGCGCATAGTAAGTGAAACTTCTTTGACTTTTGCCACAGAAATTGACTTATAACGTGCGTGCTCAGCACACGTGTCAGTCAGTGTATGTGTCAGTCAGATAGTATGTATGTGTGTCAGTCAGAGAGTATGTATGTGTGTCAGAGAGTATGTATGTGTGTCAGTCAGAGAGTATGTATTTGTGTCAGTCAGTGTGTGTATGTGTGTCAGTGTGTGCATGTGTGTCAGTCAGTGTGTGCATGTGTGTCAGTCAGTGTGTGCATGTGTGTCAGTCAGTGTGTGCATGTGTGTCAGTGTGTCAGTGTGTGCATGTGTGTCAGTCAGTGCGTGCGCGTATGTGTGTCAGTCAGTGTGCGTGCGTATGTGTGTCAGTCAGTGTGCGTGCGTATCAGTCAGTGTGTGTGTCAGTCAGTGTGTGTGTGTATGTGTGTCAGTTAGTGTGTGTGTCAGTCAGTGTGTGTGTGTATGTGTGTGTCAGTCAGTGTGTGTGTGTGTGTGTGTGTGTATGTGTGTGTGTATGTGTGTCAGTCAGTGTGTGTATGTGTGTCAGTCAGTGTGTGTGTGTGTATGTGTGTCAGTCAGTGTGTGTGTGTATGTGTGGTCAGTCAGTGTGTGTGTGTATGTGTCAGTCATGTGTTGTGTAGGGTCTGTCAGTGTATGTGTGGTCTCTCTTTCTGTGTTCCTGCCCCCTCTCTAATGACTCCCCCCACCCCAGGCAGAGCTGCGGACCCGCGGCGGGCTCTGTCTTAGTATCTCCTCCCCCCTCACAAACCCCCTAAAGGGGCAGAGCTGCGGACCGCGGCGGCTCTGTCTTGGTCTCTCCCCCCCCCCCCCCCCCCCCCCCCCCCCCCCCCCCCCCCCCTCACACAGGCAGGCAGAGCTGCGGACCGCGGCGGCTCTGTCTTGGTCTCTCCTCCCCCCCCCTCACACACCCCCCTCACAGACAGGCAGAGCTGCGGACACGGCGGCTCTGTCTTGGTCTCTCCCCCCCCCCCCTCACAGGCAGGCAGAGCTGCGGACCCGCGGCGGCTCTGTCTTGGTCTCTCCCCCCCCCCCCCTCACACCCCCCCTCACAGGCAGGCAGAGCTGCGGACCCGCGGCGGCTCTGTCTGAGTCTCTCCTCCTCCCCACCCCCGGCGAGACACGGCCGCACCGGGCCCGGCGTATGTGAGGGGCAGATACCTTAATAAAGCCCCCCCCCCCCCTCCGGAAGTGCTGCGTGGGCAGAGGCGATGGAGGCAGTGTCGGCGGGGGAAGGGGGGCAGCGCGTCATCGTCAGCGGGAGCTGGCTTCGAAGGGAGCGCTGCAGCGATCCCCTTCTGATGGTGCTGTGGGGAACGCAGCGCACTCAACCCCCCCCCCCCCGTTCCATGCCTCGGCTGGGGGAGGTCAGCAGGGAGTGGCGGCAATTAAATTTTGAGGGGGAGCGGCATGTCAGCGGGTGGTGGGAGCAGTGCTCGTTAGGAGCTGCGGTGGCGAGTAAATGTTGAGCGGGTGGGGGGGAACAAAGATGGTTAGGAGCGGCGCCGGCGGCCGCCGCATATGATTTGCCAGAACACAGCCTGGCCTCAACTGCCAGCACTGTGACGTCACATCCGTTTCATTTTCTATCCCCACAATCCATTTTTGTCCCATTAGGAATGAGGTGCCACTAAAGAAGTTTCACTTCAAAAAGTGAAGAGGAGAATTGAGTGCGAGATACAGGATTTGATCGGAAGCCAGGAGAGTGATTTCAGCAGGGGAGACGCCGAGACAGATTTAGGAAAGAGTAGAGTGATTCTGGCAGCAGCGTTTAGGATAGATTGTAGGGGAGGCAGGTGAGAGGCAGGAAGGCCGGACTGCAGGAGGTTACAGTAATCAAGGCCTGAGTTTTAGCAGTCGAGCAACAGAGAAACGGGCGTATCTTAGTGATATTGCAGAGGAAAAAGCGACAAGTTTTAGAAACGTTCTGAATGTGAGAGATGCATCAAGTGTGACCCCTAAGGGCTGGGACCCGCTGCGCCCGGCGGCGCGGGTTTGCCGCACGAGCGTTCCCTACCAGCAGGGGAATCCTCCCGAGCCGGTCCCAGTCCCCCCTCTCTGCACAGCTCACTACACGCTGTGACGCGTCAGCCGCTAGGGGATTCAAGAGAATTGTAATCCCAAGCGACGACGCGTCACGTGGTGTGGCTGTGAGCCAATGAGGAGGGGAGGCTTCGGGGAGCGGTGAGGAGAGTGTGGGGGGAAAGCAGCGATTTTAAATAAACTCTGCAGCACCAAGGAAGTCCCCCCTGCTCCGATCTCCCGGGCTCCGATTCACCGACCCACCCCCCGTGTGTATTTGTGAGTGCCTGTCTGTGTGTGTGTATGTGTGTGCCTGAGTGCGTGAGTGGCTGAGGAGTTGAGGGGCGGTCCCGCCCCCTCACATCATGGCCGCGCTCCCTCACGTCATGGCCATGCCCCCTGACCCGTTTGGCCACGCCCCCCGCTCGCAAAAATGATCCCTTTGGACCGGAAAAAGCCCAAGTGCCTCTCCATGCGCCGCCTGTCTGCAGTGCGGGCACATGGTCTGAGGCAGCGGGGCCCTAGCCTAAGCAGCGTGCTTGGGCTACTGGGTGAATGATCGTAATTCCAACAGTAATGTGGAAGGAGGGAATAGGGCCAGGTTTGGGAGGAAGTATGAGGAGCTCTGTTTTTGCCATGTTGAGTTTAAGTTTGGAAAGTACTTACTTAGACTGGTGGTGGCTGTGAGAATCTCCGGTAGTAGTGAATTTATAGTTCAAAACCACAGCAAACTACACTTTGACATTATTTAACATTTTAATCTCAAAGTATGTACTTGCACGAAGTTAAAACTTAAAAGAAAATTGTATAAAAACATTTACTGGATACAAAACGTAGGCTACAATGTCCACAGCTTTCTATCTGAACTGACACGTGTGCAACACGGAATATGAGCATTCAATGAAACAAGATTGGTTGGAGGTTGCGACACCTTAATTTAAAACTACAGAACATCTCATGAAGAAACTCCTGGAGGTCACGAAACATATATACAGTATAATAAAGCAACAATCCACGGGGAACTCGTGTTGCTAAATGAAAAATATGGAAGCATACAAACGCATCTACAACAAGCTGGAATGTTACTTTTATTACAGACCCAGTTAGGTATGTAATCAAAAGGTGGAATACACTCAACTTGAAATCATTGTCATTTGCCAGACCACATAACTGAGAAAATATTCAAATAAATGACCTGGCTTCAAAGGGAAGACACCCTCACCTAGACAGACAGAAGGTTATAATGGTTTGCCAGTCAACAGCAGACAGTCTTCAAAGCAGAAAATGTCACCGGACTGGTTTTGTTAACCCTTCCGGTATCAGCGGGGCATACAAAGCATTAAAAAAGGAGCTTAATTGCCATTATCAGTCTTTACACAGTAAGCATCAGTAGCTGCCAAATGGAACAGATCAATGCACATTTTGGAAGCCCTCATAATATATAATAAAAAAATTAAAAAATAATAAATAAAGCAGTCCTTACGCCCTCACGGTTTTACTAAGAAACTTGGTGCTCAGGCACAGATAGATGAAGTGACTTGCCCAAGGTCCGCAGAAGGGGACATCTAGATTTAAAATCTGGTTTACCCACTTCAGAAGCAGTCATGTTATCATGTGGTCCCTTTCCCTCACTCTGCCAGTTTGTTGGTCACTACCAATCACATTGCTCTCCGTTGACAAATAAAATAGTTAAAAAGGCCCAAAAAGGTGCCCGTGTGTGTATTTCCCTGATAAAGGCCCTTTGCGTAGGACAAAAATGCGGTCTTGATTCACAAACAATTACTGTGCATAGGGAACAATGCTTGATGCGTTTATTTCACTACCTACACGGTCACACTTTTACAGGAAGCCCCTCTGCATTATCAGCACCAGTTCCTCTCGCTGATCACTGATGGGGATGGTACATTTCTCTTCAGGAAAGCAGAAGGCAGACAGATGTGTAATGAATTTAAATGGAGCAAGGATTCTACACAACTATTTTCTCATGTAGCTAGACCCAAAACAGCAAGTTAATTTCAATTTAAAACTGCATAATAATGGCTTCAAACCCCCTATGGATCTTTGATGGTACACAAAATATACACGATTCCCATAAGAACATTTTTAATCAAGAGAAACATTTGTAGAGTATCATTGCTTACTAAAAGGAACGCATCCTTACCTCCATTGCTAGAGCTGCCGTTTGCTGGTCATAATGGTTCAGAAGATTGGGCATGAAGGTGGAATTGTAAGGAAGGTCTTGGCACATTCTTAGCGAGATGGGCTCACATGCAAAGAGACTGTGTCCCGTGGTTTGCTCTACAAGAACAAATAACCAAAAGAAGCATGATATCCAAATGGTAGCCATGATGAAGGACACAAAGCCAACGTGCTTTAAATTCTGGTTGCCCTCTTTAGAGTCCCAAGTAATGACAGCGCGTGATGTCCTTTCCACTTTGCATTGGTCATCGAGATTTTTCTAAACCCTGCTCAGTGCTGACAAAAGAATGTGGTGATGATGATGATGATGGATACGCAGTTTCTTCAGGCATCAGATCATGTAATATTTGTGTCATTTTGTTGTTTTAACGCCAAGCCATGGAATCTGCAATCCTTTAACCGCACTCCCAAACAATCGTCTCCATTTTTATTTCAATGAATTAAAAGTCTTAGTCTGGAAAAGTAAACAACAGTGTTACTACACGCGCTCTTCACACCACAAAATAGAAGTAGTACTCATTTAGGTCCACAAATAATGCACCCCCCAAAAAAAAACAAAGTGCCAGCGATTAAAGAAAAACAGCCAGCCGTGAATATGAAACAGATGAACCTTTAAACTAGTAAGTAGGTGATTATTTGATGTACTACTGTATGTAACTTCCCCCAGTACCTTTTTGCTTTCCAGATCTATCCAAGAAACTGTTTTGCATGTTGTACCCACTTAATTTTTAGAACTGATACCTTGCAGTGTTTCCAGCCCGGAGTTTCTTCACTTGATAATCCGTATTAAAAACGTATTAATTCAGATTCTATCATTATTTTTAATAGCCAGTTAACAGTACAAATACCAATGGAAACAGGAACTAGGGATTTAAAATGTTAACAGTATTACATTATGTATGGGGATGTACCATATTTTTTGCTTTATCTTTATAATACATTCAATCAAAATGTAAAAATAATTATTTTACAATAAATAATAAAACTATTGTAATAAAATAAATGTCTAATTGTTTTAAGCAAAAACTGGTGAAAGAGATTTATTAGATATGCTTGTATCCCCTATACAACTAAATAAATGGATGGCCACAACCTTAATGTTGACATTTCAATAGGTGAATGACAAGTAAGCCAATGATACATATGTGAGTGTTTGGGGACCTGGGGCTTTCCTGTCTGTTTAAATAAAAAAGTATCATATCTGCATTACGTTTAAGGAGAAAGGTCAGATAATACAGCTGCAGACACCTACATGATCTCAATGAACAAGCTGCAAGAACAATTTGTGAAGAGTATTAAACGTTTTACTTAGTTTGACTGTTAACAACATTATGACAGTGATGAGATGATTACAAATTAATTATTTGACCGCCGGAGGGAAGGGAATGCATTGCCCGCCTTCTCGCCCCCAAACCTTCCGTCCTGCGTAGGCTGCAGTTACACAAAGCATACGTTTAGTAAATGCTGGTACCCATTAACTTAAAGACATGTTAAAAATTGTGTTTTTAATCAGTGCAACACCTATAAATTTGGGCATGCTAATTTCTGCTATACATAGTCACGGTAACCGCACTGCAGTGTTAGAGTCCCAAAAAGCGAAATTTGCTCTTTATTGAAACACATCTGGATGTGCAGAAAAATAAACAAAACTTTTTGGGGGGAGGAAAAGGTGTTGGTGAACCTCCCTTGGTCAGGTGTATGTGAAAATGGAGTCTCAGAGATATTTATATACCCAAGAGCTATCCTCGGTGCTAGTAAACACTCTATTGCACATAATCTGAACTATGCTCTGCTAACATAGCATGAACAATACACCAAATTAAATGAAGTTGACCCCACATTTTGTCAACACTTCTTCCAATTCAGATATATATTACACAGGCAGTTAATAAATAGAACTGCTACATCTAAAAGAATACCCACAGATAGGACTCCATCACTGAAAACATTAACCCCTTGCAGCCAAACGAGCGTCCAACACATGCACCACAGGGAAATCTTAAAGGATAATAATCAGTGTCCCCACTAAGACTGACGTCAACTAAGGACAGTGGTATATAGCCGATTAACCACATCCCAAAAAAACAACAACAAGTATTAACTTACAACATTTCCACGGTAAAGAAAGAGGATTTTTACAATGAAATATTCAACGTACTTTGGTGATCTTTTTCTGAGAGATTTAGAGACATAGAGAAAACCTATTACAGGCATACCCCGCTTTAAGGACACTCACTTTAAGTACACTCCGATTAAGCTACTATCTCCCAATAGGCAAACAGCAGTTCACGCATGCGCTGTCAGCACGTCCTGAACAGCAATATCAGCTCCCTACCTGTTACCGAAGCGTGCGCAAGCGGGGAGTATATAGAGCCTGTTACACATGCGTTATTTACATCAATTATGCACGTATGTGACGATTCAGTACAGTATATGCACAATAAGTGGGAAAAAGTTAGTGCTTCACTTATAAACAACATTTTCGCTTTACATACATGCTCCGGTCCCATTGCGTACTTTAATGCGGGGTATGCCTGTATATTACAATCAGGGATTTTCTGGTAAAGGGGAAAGCTGGTAACCTTAGTCGGGGTTCCATTATGAACCCACCATCCATAAGTCACGTCTGCTACTCAATAAAGTAGGATCAAAAACACAAGGACCAAATAAAGCAAAAGCATGGGAATGGCCATGCAGAAAACAGTACTTCATAACCATTAACATTGCAGCCTGGGGTCATTTTTTCAGATCTCTCAGACCATTAAATCAATATATTTATCACGTCAGTAACCATATATAAAACAACAGTTATTTCACATTGCCCCCCACAAGTTTGTTGACATGCAGTTACCTCACATGGATCCTTGTGTACGGATATTTAAGGAAACCTATACCTCTGTATGAGTCCTTGACACTAGGCCAAGGGCTGCAATTCCAAAGGTTTAGAATTTCAAGGTTTCTTTTTAGCAGTAACCCTGACACATGATGCAAATGAGTCTCCAGGCAACACATTATATAGGTCTCAATGTTACAGAAAGAATTTTAAACAAATTGGGCGTTGTGTATTGCAATGTGAGACAGATCCTTTCTGTCAATTAATAGATTGTTAAGCAAAGGAGAGAGAGAGAAGGATTGGAGCTGGAACGACATCAGGTCCACCCTTTACACATAAAATAATCATAATAATTTTTTTACAAAAAATATATATACACATATACATACACACAGTATATGTCCAGTGATTTCCACTCATAATAAATAATAATTGTTTGTTCTTGCATAGTTTTACGTAGTTTACAATCTATGTTTTTGGTGCCTGGTATAAAGTGACTTGTCCAATGTCACAAGGAGCTGACACCAGGAATTGAACCAGGTTACCCTGCTTCAAGCTCAGTGCCAGGCAGTGTCTTTTACTCACTGAGCCGCTCCTTATCTCATATAACAAATCACTGTCACACATCTCAATCAGGTCTACAACTCTGCCTGTCCCCTTTATCTCTCAGCATACAAAGCTTCCACTGCAGCAAGGTACAGTATAAATTTATGCCTGCCACATTACACAGCTTCTCAGCACAACCTCGGTTACAGAAGTGCAGAGCCAGTAACCCTAATTAATCACAGACAATGTCTGGGACACAAATATAATTGTCTAAAATATACAGTACGTGCACTCAAATTTAACATTTCTTGCGGGTGCTGAAAATCAATGGTGAAATCACATAGAAGTGAAGCGAAAAGTGTAACGCAAAGTAGTCAAGTCGTTAAGATTTATGCATCCAACGTATTGGTCCAACACAGCAGACCTTTCTCAAGGTTGAGACGGTTGAGACCCTGTGACAGGTCAGCTGTGTTGAACCGAAACGTTGTCTGAATAAATATTTACCACTATTTGGGAGTTCTACTTTTTTCGCTTCATAACAATTTGAGACATCTTTTATAGAACTGTGACTTCTATCCTTCATACAACCCAAATGCCACTATCAACCATTAATGAACGGGTGGCCAACTCCAGTCCTCAAGGGCCACCAACTGGTCAGGTTCAGGATCTCTGCTTCAGCACAGGTGGCTCAATCGACGACTGAACCATCTGTGCTGAAGCAGGGATATTCTGAAAACCGGAGTTGTTGGTGGCCGTTGAGGACTGGAGTTGGCCACTCCTGCTTTTATGTGAATGTCAATCATTCCTGTCAGAATAAAAACCTAAGGCCCATCACAAAAAAACCAAAACACGATCTGGGATAAATCCATGACATAACAAAAACCTGATACCCAGCCTTTGTATAGTAAATGACCCGTGATCTATTGGTCATGTTTTAATCATAAATAGACCTGACATTAACCAAACAGTGATAATGTTGATAAAATAGGGACATAAGAAAAAAAAACCTTCATTTAATAATAAAACTGACATGATAAGAGTCGCAATTCATAGCGTAATATAATAACATCCATGATAATATCCACTGTAAAAAAAAAAAAAAAAAAAAACACAATATTGACATGAGAAAAATCCAAAAATATTAATCGTAATAATAAAATAGAGATGCCTCTTTGACATAATAATGACCTGAGGTGTATTGATAGGCATGGCAGCCCATGTTTCATAAAGCATTACATATTTTATATCATAAGTATCTGAGATCAACTCTTTACAGAACATCATTCTGCCCGAACCATTACACGAGTGACCTGAAATCCACCCTGCACACAATGATATTCTCCATACACACAGAATAACCCTCAGATCCCCCATCCAATAATATACCCTAATAACCCTCAGATCCCGAGCCAATAATTAATTATATATATATATACATGTATATGTAGAGGTATCAGTACCGTGTTAGCCGAGCTTCAATAATCAAAAAATAAATAGATGATACCGTTCCGTGGCTAACAAATAAAAGCATTTAGTTAGCCACAGAACGGTATCAGCTATTTTTTTATATTTATATATATATATATATACAGTGGTTGACAAATCACCAAAAAATCTACTCGCCGCACAAAAAAATCTACTCGCCGCACAAAAAAATCTACTCGCCACCTAGTACCAAACGTGTGCTGCTTGGGCCAATATTTACTCGCCCGGGGTTAAATATCCACTCGCCCGGGGCAGCAATGGGTAGGTTTGTCGAACACTGTATGTATGTGTTATAATATATATATATATATATATATATATATATATATATAATATATATATATATATATATATATTTTCAATAATCCTCATAGCCTTCACCAAATAACATAATATAATGACCCTCAGATCCCCTATCCAATATATATATTATATATATATATATATATATATATATAATCATATATATTATATAATATATACTACCATACAAACACATACACGCACACACGCACACACACTTGGATGGAGGATGAGGATTATTGCAAAATACGGTATATTACAATAATCCTCATATCCTCTATCCTATAAACCTCCAATTATATATATATTTATGAATACCACTCAGAGCCTCCACTCAATAATGAATACAACATACAGTGTTACCGTAATAACCCTTATATCCTTCATCCAGTAATACAGATGAATGAACCTCTGACCCAATACCCTGCATTATAATGCACCTCAGACCCTCCCAATGCAACACTATACATTACACTCTCCTCACATCCCCCGTGTGATAATAATACACAAGCCAATAACCCCACCCTCCCTATGGGCAGTGTGATGATGATGATGATGATAATAATGATGATGATAACGGTTAGAGATGCTGCGCGCGCACACACTCACTCCTCGGTTGGCGGAGGGATCCAGCCCTCCCGTCCTGTGCCCGACTGGATGTGTCACAAGAGAGGACACAGCGTCCCGGTGTCAGCCGCTCACTGTACTGAGCCGCTCTGACTACGGCTACTACTGCTGCTAGGAAGAGGGGGCGGCGCGATATACATCCCCCGCCCACCAACAGCCGCTGCGCGAGCTCATGCACGCGACTTGCGCGCGGGCGCGAGCTCAGATGGCGAGCCCATTCATTGAAAAATTGTTGCGAGAGGTTGCGTAGGAGTGACCGCCTCACGGCAGCGCCGAGACCACGCCCCTTCTACAACGCCCGGCCCCTTCTACAACGCCCGGCCCCTTCTACAACGCCCGGCCCCTTCTACAACGCCCGGCCCCTTCACGAAAGTCACACCCAACCGCTCCCCCGCAGCCAATGAGCGACGGTTTGCTGCGTCTAGCGTAATCCCCTCCCCTTCTCTGCTGCCGGAGCTGCGATGGGGGGGGGGGGGGGGTTAAAGGCGTATGTCACCTTTCTCGAGTGTGCTGCCTTTTGACCAATGATAAGGCGGGATTTTGGTTGCCGCGGCAACAGAGAACGCCGGCTAGGGCGGGGACATTCGCGTGAAGGCGGATTTTATTGACTGACTGTGCTGGGGGGCGGTGCTTAGGTCTGTTTCCATGGTAACGACGCAACTACCCTCAGCTCTACTGGGAGCCTGCTACAGGTAACATTATATCACATTATTATTGTTATTATTCTTATTATTATTTCATGACACACAAGGTGTGCGGGGCTTCACAGAAAAAAACCATACCCTCAATTACATGTAGAATGAGCGGAAATAAACATGAAACATACATGTAAATATAAAGGAACTGACTCCAGGGCCTACAATCCATGTATTATTATTATTATTATACATTCATTATCATAATGTAAGCAAAATGAATACTAATAATACATGGAAATATAAAGGAACTGACTCCAGGGCCTACAATCCATGTATTATTATTATTATTATTACACATTCATTACCATAATGTAAACAAAATGTATAAAGCCATGGGGAGCAGCAGCAGCAGCACCCCCACCCTGCATCCCTAGTCCCGGCCCCCATAGGCTGCGCTTATAGTGACGGAGACAGCAACGCGGCGTCGCATCAAACCAAATGCATTGCTGCCGTCGCGTGCGATTATAGTAGCCGCGACGTGACTGAGTGACGGCTTGGTCGCGAAGTCATCTCAATTTGATTTTTCCAGCGACCGTAGCCTGACGTCACCGTCGCCGGCACTATAAGCATAGCCTTAATAAGGCTGCGGTCCCAGTGACAGAGGCGTGCCCTGTGTGTATAAGCACCGCCCCTCAATGGGGCTGGGCCCAGTACGCACCTTCCCGCTTAAGGTGCACCGGCGCCGTACTGCCAGGTTTTTTAAACTCAATGAAATTGAGTATGGAACTTGCGACGGAGGTGTGGCCACGCCCCCGCCGGCGGTTCACCCAATGAGGGCGAACCAGCCGCGTGGGGTCATGGCCACGCACCCACAAAACTCCCACGACGCCCCCTCCCGTCGCAATCTCCCTCTCCCTGGAAGACCGCGGTTAGCGCTGTGCACGCGCCGCCCCTCCCGCCGGGCGCGCGTGCCACAGTGCTGACTGGGACCGCAGCATAACAAAGCTCCCCTTCTGCAAGACTGCTGCAGTATTAATGCAAAGAAAGCACACACCCAAGCTCCGTTCTTTTTTTGTTTTGTTTTTTAATAAAGGGAGCAATTTGCTATTAAGGAGGAAATCATGTTATTTATGACTGCCCCCCCCCCCCACCCTCCCAAATTGTTCTGCTAAATATTATGGGGTGATGTATTAAGATGTATGTGTGTATGTATATCTTTATTTATACTGCGCCATTCATGTGCATTGCGCTTCACAGCAGTAATACACGTGACAATCATATAAATAACAAATAATACAAATAACATATACAGGGAAGAAGCACTTCAGACATAAAAGCGACATTTCGGAAAGGAGTCCCTGCCCCGAAGAGCTTACAATCTAATTGGTAGGAAGAACGTACAGACACATTAGGAGGGCATACTGGCAAGTGGGTCTACAAAGCCCAAGCTTTATGTATCGTGTATAGTATTAGCCACGGAGCTACTCATATGCTCTTTTAAGGACGTGGGTTTTAAATGTGGATAGCGAGGGGGCTAGTCGGGTACTGAGGGGAAGGGCATTCCAGAGGTGTGGGGCAGTCAGTGAGAAAGGTTTAAGGCGGGAGAGGGCTTTAGATACAAAGGGGGTAGAGAAAAGACATCCTTGAGCAGAACGTAAGAGTCGGGATGGTGCATAGCGAGATACATTTGGGACAAGATGGAGGCACAGTGGGTCATTTTAATCTTCCGTCTCTGCATCAATGCACTAAGGTGTTTGCTACACGTTTTGCATCAAGTGCGTCACTTTGATATAGGAAGTGGCAATAGGAGAAGTTACATGACGCACAAATGATGAGATGTATCAAACTCTGCGTCTGTTTGTGTCACTTTATTATATTGTATTTGCGTCAAAAAAAGTAATTCAGATGTTAGGTGGGGTCAACTTTTCTGGCTAACAAAAGTGTTTCTTACATTTTACGCAAACAGAAAATGGAACAATGCGTCAAAACAAACTGCTATTCACACTTTCACTAGGTTGGTACATCTTTCCCTCTGATTTTTTTTTTTTTGCTTCAGTGCTTCTAATTAAACGTTAAACAGTTTAATCACTGTATGGAATTTCTGCATGCACTACATGATCAGGTAAAAAAAACGTATGGAAAATCATCAGTACTTATGCCCTATAATATCAGCAGACGCACATAACTTAAACCAGTATTGTAAGCTAATACTGTCAAAAGTGCAACTATTCACTCTTTATACAGTATGATGTAAAAAAAAGAATTTGTTGATTTTCATCCTTTACATTAGTTTTGTTTCAGTAGCCAATGGTGGGTATTCATAAATAAATCCTTCTGGTGTATGTCTGTCCTTGTAAACTCTTTCCCTGAATGGAGATAGCCTTGCTATCGTGGATCTCCAGTCTACTGTGATCAATGGGGTATGTGCAATTGGCACATTTCATATGGATTCAATGCAGGACTTGTGGAGTTCTCATGGTTCAGGTATCAGTGTGCCTATAATTACAGAGGTGACACCTGCATATGGGTAGTTGTAATAATTCACTGTCATTAGTAGACATTGAAACTGTAGCTCAGCTTGAAACATTATGTCAACATGCCTTTATCTCCTCTGCAATGTATATATATGTCATCTTTGAAGTCATGTTTCCAACCATTGCGCTCTTTGAAGTCAGTCTTCAGTCTTGCAGTGCTTTCCTCCCACTTACTCTCCTTGGGATTTCTTGTAGCTCATGGTCAAAATATTGAGGCTTTTAACAGTGCAGGCTAGTTCTTCACAGGAATATTATATAAAAATACAGCAGTAGATGAGGACTGGGCTCAAGGACTGCTCAAGTGTTGAAGCCCAATAGACTAATTACTCATTAAGTGTGCCACATTCCCCTAAGGGTTACAGATAACTTTGTCCCCAGAGAAACCCTTGATTAGATTGTGTATGAGAAGTTGGGGGTCACCTGATTGTTTCCTGTGGGGCCCCTGAGGATTCATCAGTTGCCTTGGTCCATGTTGCTGGAACAAGTCACCAGCGCATCCTTTCGGTAGCATCTTCAGTCTCTGTTATGATCACGCTGCGCGCCAAGGATCAAGTGGTACCCTCGATGCTCCACTTGGTCACTACAGTTTCAACTCTGCTTCTGCTTCAGCTAACCCGCTTAAAATGCGGCCTCTAGTCACATAACGATAACTCCACACATAAAAATGTCTAAAAAGGAATAGATAGGTTAAGGATAATGTTCAACCTCAGGACAGTTAAAAGTAACTACAGTATGTAGCGGTGTTTCCCCCACCCTCTCCGAGATTTCACTACTACGTGGTGTGGTGCATACCTGCTGGCTCACAGTAGGGTAGTATCTGATTCTCTCTCTCGATGACAGCACCTCCATCTCGTGCAGGCTCCAGGGATGTGGAGACAATCCTTGCAGGAGAACTCACTTCCACTCCCCCTGATAGATTGCAGTCTCAGGCAAGAGGATATATTTCAACAGGATCCCTATATTTTGTACTTTGTAACAGCAGGCTATCGCTGCACAACAAGAAACTAACTTTACACAGCAGCAGACGAACGCTGCCCCACAGCAAGCTGCTGCTGCAGCTATCGCTGCACAGCAAGAGTCTAACACTATCCAACAGCAGGCTACCGCTGCAGTTATCGCTGCCCAACAGCAGGCTACCGCTGCAGTTATCGCTGCCCAACAGCAGGCTACCGCTGCACAGCAAGAGACCAACAGGATACACATGGAGGCACTCAGAGTGACCCGTGAGGAACAGCAAGGTGCCATCCGTGAGCTGCAACAGGAGATCCAGGCTGTGTCTGAGAGGCTGAGCGGGACCCTGATGGGAGATACCAAGGACCCAAGGCGATTCGAGACAGTCATTACTTCAAAAGATGACTGCAACAGATAAGGTTGAGGCGTACCTTCTGGTGTTTGAGCGCACAGCAGAAAGAGAGGGATGGCCGGCAGCTAAGTAGGCAAGCATACTAGCACCGTTCCTGAGTGGAGAACCTCAAAAGGCCTACTATGACCTAGAACCAACACAAGCCAGCGACTACAACAAGTTGAAGGATGAAATTCTAGCACGCCTGGGAGTTACCGCTGGAGTACAAGCTGAAATGTTCCACTTATAGCCTTATTCCTCTGTCAAGGCTGCAAGATCCCAAATGTTTGACCTCATACACCTTGCCCAAAAGTGGCTTCAACCTGAGGTTAATTCAGCCAGCCACATTGTGGAGCTTTTAGTGATTTACCGCTTTCTACAGGGCCTTCCTGCTACCCTGCGGCGGTGGGTCAGTCAAAGTGACCCCCATACAGCAGACCAGCTGATTGCTTTGGTGGAGAGATATATTGCTGCAGGAGAACTCCTACGCCGTGCTCCAGCTGAACAAATCCGTAATTCCAAGGCCCAGGATCCTGCAAAACCTGGTAAGACTGTTCAGGGTTTAAGGGAAACTGGAGAGCAACTGGGATATTCCCAAGATCCCAGGGACACTACTCCAGGAGCCCGGGCGCATTCAGACGTAACAGATCTGGAAAAGGAACTTATTGGGGTTCAGATCCTTGCAGGAGAACTCACTTCCACTCCCCCTGATAGATTGCAGTCTCAGGCAAGGATATATTTCAACAGGATCACTTTATTTAGTGCACTGGCAGATGTTACGGCATACACAGCTCACTTATTGAGGCTTCACCCTCAGGATGTACCCTGGCCCTCCACTCCAGACCAAGGACACCTGAAGCAGTCCATGCTCTTCCCTTACTCCATGGTGTAGTAAAGGGTATAGTCTCCCCCTCCAGTCCCCTAGCGGAGGGAGTACAAACCTGGCAGAGCCCTGCACAGTTGTTAGAGTAGACCAGCCTCTCTCAAGGAGGTAGAGGCACTGACTACATTTAGCCGTGCCGCTCCTTAAGTACAAGGGAAGTAGGTACAAGGTCAGAAACCTGTGATTGTACACACACAGGCCTAGTCCCACCGCTTCCCCTGTCACTCAAGAAGCTACTGTGAGTGGGGAAAACCCATGATAACTCCTGGCAGGCCTGCTCTAACCAGGACTTACTGCCATGGAGGTCATATTTAGTAGCCAAGGAAACCAGTCTGTCCCTGGCTGCAAGTACTATTGAGCAGTTGCACAGATATTTGCAGACATTTCAAAATCTCACTGATGTTCTGTAAGCCTCAACAATTCAATAATGGTTGTGGGGGAGTGAACCCCGTGTTGTCCGGTGCTTCTAAAGGTCCACTGGTAAACTGGGTGTATAGAAAAAGCAGTCTCTGACACATAAAAGTACAAGAAAGGCCACTACACGAGCATAAGGTCCTGTGTGAGGGGAACCAGCAACCGAAGCATACGGCAGGATAAGGAATAAAGCCTGGATGGGGGGCTGTTGTGCAGGGAACAGTTAGAGACAGGGAGAGAGGCAACCAGCAAGCTACCCCTCCCGTGTACTCACGATACTGTCGCCTGCTGCCCTGACCCAACCCGGTGTGATCACTGCCCGTGCCAAGCTGGTCCCGTCTCCTCGGGCGTCGCGCTGATGTGTGACGTCATCTCCGAGGGCCAACAGCTATGCTGTGAAGGGATGAGACAAGCGCTGCCAAATCGGCGATCCTGAGAAGCCCCAGAACGATAGCAGGGGGCGGATCCAAACGCCGTCGTCAGGACAGGGGAATGAAGACCAGCTCCCAGCTCTGTGTGGTGGCCTGCGTGCTCCACCAAAGTTTTAAAGTAGAAAAATAGTTCGTAGTGTATAGATGGTCACTGCAGCAGGAATTCAACCGGAAACATGAGTAGTTAAAAACAGCTTTATTAAACTAGAGTGCTGCGCATCACAGAGAGTGGTCTCTGTGATGCGCAGCACTCTAGTTTAATAAAGCTGTTTTTAACTACTCATGTTTCCGGTTGAATTCCTGCTGCAGTGACCATCTATACACTACGAACTATTTTTCAACAATTCAATAGTCTCACTAAAATTTTTTAGGAGTTTTCTGTTAAAGCATAATTCTAAGGCCCAAAACGTTCAGATCTCACTGATTTCAGCCCTTGGAAATTGAATTCTCTGTAGTTGTGTTCTATAACTAAAACTCTTTAAAAAAAAATTGCCTTGTAATGTCGTATACAAAATACACATTTGAGTAGTTATATATTTACAAAGCTCATAGCAAGCGTACATTTCATAGAGTACTTTGTGCAAACATGTCACCACTGCTAAGTTACTCCACCTGTTTCAGCAATCAAACAAGTTCTAAATACAATAAGGAATGTCCCAGCAAAATTCAAAAGTGTTCTCCGCATAACTAAAACAAACTTCAGATTGTGTAAACGTTAAGTCTTCTTTCTGCATGTACACAATTTAAATATATGTCTACAAATATTTTTACAGATAAACTCACTATACCCATTGCATCCCTCCTTTTCAGAATACAAGAACCATCATTTTCTCATTCAGACGTAATGGCATTTGCACCTCCTAAGAACACGGATGGCTCTAAATTACAGACCAAAATGAGCACATGGACACCACTTAACCACCAACTCATGAATGACCAGGTAATGGTAGAATTGTTTAACGAATAAGCAAAATATTAACTCGGAGTCATTTTATTGAGGCGTCAATTTAGTGATCCCATTTTGTATTTGTGAGACACACTACTGAAGACACACAATAAACCATCACTCTTGCGCTCAAACAAATTTAATAGTACAATTAAAAAACAATTAACGTCTTTAAAATGTAGAAATAAGTAGATAAATAGTAACAAATTGACAAGTACTTCTCTCAATTCAAGCAAATAAGATTTAAAGGGGAGTTCCATGTAACAGGAAAGAAAATGTGTTATTAAACAATGAATTGTCTTCCTTAGTAATATTAAATTGCCCTTAAAGTAAAATATTTACACATTTCCTTGATGTGTAAAAATCAATAAGATTCTATATTCTTCAGATCTGTTTAATTATAATTTCTTCTATTAATGATTGTTCGTACCAGGTAAAGATCGTAAAATCCTTCCAAAGCATTTGGTTAGTATAAAGACAGTAAAAGTGTAAACAATGAATGAAAAATAATCGTATTGGTCTGATTCGTTTTAAAACACCATACATGATTAAACGTGCCACTGCAGTTAGTTCATATTGTTCCTAGTCATAACAGTGTCGTTTTATTGTGTAAACGGCTTAGTCCTCCAAAGGACCTTCTTCAGGATAACATTACTGAAGAAGCAGGTAAATGGGCAGCCAATATCCAGCATTCATTCTCACTACATAGACTTCTCACTACATAGACACTCATTTGTGATCTCTGACGTTACTGCTTTTTAGGAAGCTTACAATCGCCCCCGACGAGATGATCAGTTAATGTGACCTACATGTTCTTAACTGCTGTACAGGCAAGAAGCAGTGACGTGTTTTTCTTTTTTTTTTAATAGGTGGGGAGCAGGGGGTCTCCGGAGCTGATCCCCCATTAATTTTAGCTGCGGGGACCCCCTGCTCTCGTAAGCTGCGTCCGTACTGCGTCAAAAATTAGTTTTTTTTTGTCGAGCGACGGCCGGGTCACGTGGTTGGTTCAGCCAATAAAGGCGAACCGGCCTCGTGACGTCACGGCCACGCCTCCCCGACACTGTGGATCTCAGGCCACAGATCGCTCGGCCGACAGGCGTGCGTGACGGCGCCCACTATATCCGAGGCCTTAGATACTTACCTCCATAGGTGATGCCGGTAGCAGCTCAGCAGGTTTAAAGATCCTGGTCACGCGAGCCAATAGGAAGCTGGAAGGGATGATGTCACGGCTTCCTATTGGCCCGTGGGACTCAGGACATTTAAGCCGCCATTTAGTGTGACCAGATTTTGAAAATGAAAAACCGGGACACATTTTTTTTTTTTTACATAACAGTTTATTTATTGTAGTACACTTATACTTTACTACCATTAGTCCTTGTTACATAGTTACACGTGTGTGTGTGTGTGTGTGTGTGTGTGTGTGTGTGTGTGTGTGTGTGTGTGTGTGTGTGTGTGTGTCGGATGGCCTCACTACTCACTAATCGAACAAAAAAAAAAAAGCCAGATGGAATGATTTTCTAAACCCATTAACCAGTGTCAGGATGCCCCCTCTTCACAATTTCTAAAGCAGAATCCCCGCCTGGGATCTTACCTGTACGCCGTCCCTCAAGGTACTATACTGGAGGGGAGGTGTTCCCTACCTGTCTTCCGATGTCTCCCTGTGTGAAACTTGAGTCAGATCTGGAAAGAAGGCAGGGAGGTTACTTCGGTGTAGGGATACGGCCGTTAAGATAAGACATAGAGGTGAGGGAGACGGAGAGAGGGTGAGGGAGACAGGGAGGGAGAGTGTGAGGGATGGAGGGAGGGAGAGGGTGAGGGAGACGGAGGGAGAGGTGTGAGGGAGACAGGGAGGGTGAAGGAAGGGAGGAGAGAGGGGACAGGAGGGGAGGGAGAACGAGGAGAGGAGGAGAGCAGGAGAAGGAGAACGAGAAAGGAGAGAGCGGAGGGAGAGGAGGGAGGAGAGAGAGAGAGGGAGGGAGAGGAGAGGGAGAGAGAGAGAGAGAGAGAGGGAGGGATGAAGGGGAGAGGGCGAGAGAGGGAAGAGGGAGGAAGGGAGGGAGGGAGAGGAGGAAGGGAGGGAGAGGGAGGAGGGAGAGAGGGAGAAGGGAGGGAGAGGGAGGAGAGGGAGGCGAGGAGATGAGAGAGAGAGAGAGAGAGACAGACAGACGAAGAGAGAGACAGACAGGGAGAGAGAGAGCAGGGAGGGAGGCAGGGAGAGAGAGAGAGAGAGAGAGAGATAGACAGACAGGGTGGAGGAGAGGAAGAGAGACAGACGAGGGAGGGAGGGAGAGAGAGAGACAGGGAGGGAGGGAGAGAGAGAGAGCGAGAGAGAACAGACAGGGAGGGAGAGAGCAGAAGGACAGGGAGGAGAGAGAGAAGACAGACAAGGATTGAGAGAGAGAGACAGACAGGGAGGGAGAGAGAGAGAAAGACAGACAGGGAGAGAAAGAGCGAGACAGACAGGGAGGGAGAGAGAGAGACAGACGGAGGAGAGGGAGAGAGACAGACAGACAGGGAGACACACACAACACACACAGAGATACACACACAGAGATACACACCACACAGAGAACACACACACAGAGCTACACACACACAGAGATACACACACACACAGATACACACACACAGAGATACACACACAGAGATATATATATACACACACACACACACACACACACACCACAACACAAACACACACACACACTCCCAAACACACACACACATACACACACACACACACACACACACACACTGGTACACCCACACTGGTACACACACACACACAACACAACACACAACACACACCACATGGTACACACACACACACACACACACACACACTGGTACACACACAACACCCACACCAAAAACACACATCAAACACACACACACACACACACACACACACACACGTACACACACACACAACACATGGTTACACACACACACACACTGGTACACACAACACACACACACACACACTGGTACACACACACACACACAGCTGGTACACACCACACTGGTACCCACACACACACACACCACGCCCCAACAATGGCGACACACACACACACACTGGTACACACACTGGTACACACACACACATTGGTACACACACTGGTACACACATACACACACACTGGTACACACACACACTGGTACACACACACACACACTGGTACACACACACAGACACTGGTACACACACTGGTACACACTGGTACACACGTACACATGCACACACACACAGGACAGGAGGCAAAGACACAAAAACCCACCTCCTATCACCCCGGGCGGGCAGAGGGGGGGAGACACTGCGCAGCCGACAGAGGAGCCAGGAGCGGGAAGAGACACACACACCACGTGCGCTCTGCAGAAGGAAGTCCCGCCCCGGCACCCTCTGACTTGCAGCCAATCCCGTGCAGCCCGGCCGGCATTCTAAGTCCCGCCCCCCGGCAACCATTCATTCTACAGGCTCAGCATTCATTCTACATGGGGGAAAAAACTTACCTGCTCCCGCACAGCATCCTCCTCACCGCCGCCTCGCCGCATACCGGGACAGGGGCCAAAACCCGGGACAAATCCGGGACACACAGGGAACCGGGACAGGACACAAAAAAACGGGACTGTCCCGGCAAAAGGGGGACAAATGGTCACCCTACCGCCATTTCAATAGCTGCACGACACAGCCCAAACTGGAGCTGCTACGTGCACCCCTTATGGAGGTAAGTATCTATGGAAGCAGGGGTTCCCCAGAGCTGAAATGAACACAATTCAGCTCCGGAGACCCCCTACTTCCTACCTATAACTATAAGCAAAAGAATAAAATATAAAAAAAGAAAGCTGGATTGCTGCTTTAAAGGCAGGCTATAAATATACCTTAATTAAAATGTAATCTCTAACATGCTATAAAATGTACAAGTTTAAAATCAATATCTGTATTTTCTTGTCATAAGGCAGCCGTGTGTAACTTGTAATGTGTTTTTATTACACTATGGCCCCTTTTGAAAATGCAGTGAAGCCGTCTCCCCCCTGGCTCTGGAAGATACATTACTAATCCCTCTGACTTTTGCTTCTTCTGGAACATGACAAAAGTGATTTTTCCTGAAAGTTTAAGTGTACAACATGAGGTGAAGAAGAAGAAGAAGAAGGGGGAGATAGATGCACATGTTCATAGTGTTGCAGAATGAGCAGGAGTCGAAGTGATTAGTAATGTATCTCAATGCACTTTACACCTCCAGCGTGGCTATCAGAAACTGAATCATTCGAAAAGGTTATTTCAGTTATTTTATTGTCCGTCTAATTTTATTAAGTGCGGAAGTACATTGTTTTTTTTACATATCAAAACTAATTTAAAAAAGGTATATGGTTTGTTAGATATTAAAATAAACCATATAGGAAAAGTACAGCATTTAGTCTGTTTTTGCAATGCAATGGTTATTAGCCAGATGTAGGCACCGTTTTGAATGCAGTGTCACCAGCCCCATTTTCTCTCAATTAAAGAACCTCTTAGCTTTTGTGAACGATACATATACGACACCTGATCCAGTTTTGTAAACATTTATATTTACATAGGTGTTTGAAGAAAGAGGAGCACTGCTCGGGAAATGGGTAAGCTTCGGTTCTTCAATCTTTTCTACAAATAAATGTAAGACAACGATTGTAAGTTTTGTTTAACTATAACTACCTATGTATTCATAATGACATGATTGAGTTCTCTCTAAGGCAGGGGTGGGCAACTCCAATCCTCAAGGGTCACCAACAGGTCAGGTTTTCAGGATATCCCTGCTTCAGCACAGGTGGCTCCATCTTCAACTGAAATCCTGACCTGTTAGTGGCCCTTGAGGACTGGAGATGTAGGGGGCGCAAGACTTTTTTTGGGGGGGCGTGGCGGTTGCAGATTAAATGCCAGGCCTCGGTAAAACTCCTTTACCTTCCAGCGTCGCGTTGTCATGGCAAACAGGCGGCAAATGACGCAGTGGGGTCACGTGACATCGCGTTGCCATTGTAACGTGATGTCGCATTGACATAGTAACGTGACGTCACGTGACCCCGCGGCGTCATTTGACACCGGAGTCATGCAGGGGAGGGGGCGCGAGCAGGGGGGGGAGACCTGGCAGTGGGACGCAGGAATAAAACTTTGTGCACCCCTGCTCTAAGGTAATCTCAGGAAAATTGTACCAGACAATTACCATGCTGTGAAATATTATTTAACCAGACCTTCTTCAAAATCAAAACCCTATTAATGTAGCATATATTGGAGGAGTTTCACTAAACTGCAATAAGGTGTATCCAGGGTGGCCACCTTCTATGGAAGGCTAACCCGGAGACTTTTTGCAATAAAAATGTTTACATTTATTTATCTTATTTATATATTTATTTCTCTTACAGACGGCATCTCCCGGTATCATCTCCTCCTGCAAGGTCCAGTCAGCATGGCTCCGCGACGTCAAATGGCGTGCATTGCCATGATAACGTGACGTCACTTGGTATAAAATTGCCATGACAACGGGACGCATTATGGTGCCGAGGCGTCACGTGCTGCTCCGTTGTCATGGCAATGGAACACCGCGTGATACTGTGATGTCACGTAGCTTCCCATTATCATGGCAACACAGCGCCATTTGACATAGCGCAGCCATGTTGACGGGATTTGCAGGGGGAGATGCCATCCGGAGATTTTTTGGGTAAACCCGTAGCCTGCAGATATGTGGCCAAAACCCATAGTCTCTGGGTCAAACCCAAAGTGTTGGAAACTCTGGGTGTATCAGAGTTTGATCCTGTGATAACTGCCATTCAAGTCAATGGCAGTTAACTCAGGATCAAGCTGCAATATCCGATATCAGAGTATAGTGAATCCCAGCCATAGTACTCAGCACATACCTGGCATCGTCAACATTTCTCGCTTGCGTAGCAATCACAAAGTCCCTCTCTTCCCCTGATGTCACAAACAGAAAAGCAGAGCTTCTGGAGAGCTGTGGACTTGATCGCATCTAGAAATCAGCAAAAACAGTTATGACCCACTAAATGTTACCAGGGCCACAGGTGTGCCAGCCTTTGTGAGACCCAGTGGATATTATTAGGGCACTCTAAAAAATAGCATCACCACTACCTTCCTAGCCATACTTAACTGCTTCCTGAGGCCAGAAAGTCATTTGCATCAATCTTTGTACCTACTCTGAAGCTGAAATAAACGTCCGGTATCCGTAGGGTTGCCAGGTGTCCCATATTGAACCGAACTGTCTTGTATTTGGACACTCTGTCCAGTAAACAATTAGAGATAATACTGGACATGTATGTGTCCGGTATTACCTCTCTGGACATAGTGACCTGACCGGCCCTGCTGCTGGGTAATGCAGCCAATCAGGAGGTGGTGTCAGGAGCCTGAGGGTGGGGCCAAGGAGAGGAGGAAGCAGCATGGAGCAAAGAGAGAGGTGTGTGTGTCTCTCGAGCGTGTGTGTCTCAAGCATGTGTCTCGAGTGTGTGTGTGTGTGTGTCTCGAAGGCGTCACGCCTTTCTCCATTGTGTCCAGTATTTTTGGAGAAGCCACCTGGCAACCCTAGGTATCCGGTATGTTATCTTCAAGTGACTCCCTGCAATGTATTTTGTTTTACTCATTTAAGTTGGCCTGAAAAAAATCTATTGAAGCCAAGCTGAATTCTTTGTCTAGAATTAGTGTAATTAAAGCGTTAGTTTCTCCTTCCTGGCCATATTTAGATAAGTGGCCCAGCAGGCTGTATTGAATATGGTTACATCTAAACCAGGGCACTGCAACCCCCAACTACAAAAGAGTTTAAAGGGCATTATACTAAGTCCCTTAATCCTCCTGTGATTTAGTCAATGCATACAAATACTATCCTTTCCCTTTCAGAAGTTTTGCTCTAAAATCTCCTCTGCCAATACAATAAAGTGAGAAGGAAAGAAAGAAAAAGGTGGGAAGATAAGAAAGGGAATTTAAGGAAGGAATGAAGAAAGAAGGAGAAATCATGATGAAAGAAAGAAAATAGATGTATTTCTTTGCAAATTAGCTTGTTAGGGCTCATATTTACTACGCAGTGCTATGCCATAAGACACCATCTACATCTATAGGGGTCATATAACCAGATTTCCCCGGTAAAAAAAACTGGACCATGTTTAGTGCTACATTTTACACTCATTTTTAGACAGTTTTATTTTATTTATTTATCAAATGTTTTACCAGGAAGTAATACATTGAGAGTTATCTCTCATTTCCAAGTATGTCCTGGGCACAGAGTTATGAGGACAAATACATGGTTACAAACACACAGTTACATTAAGTGAGCAGGGTTATACATTATATACAAGACATTGCATGCACAGATAGAGATAATATATATTAGAGGCGTATGTAACAGTTACAGACCAGATTAAAATGTCAGACAGCTTTAGTTTTGAAAGAACTTAGACTGGTGGCGGCTGTGAGGGTCTCCGGTAGATTGTTCCAGTTGTGCGGGGCCACGCATGATGTCACATTGCGTCCCATTGTCATGGCAATGTGGCGTCATTTGACGCCGCACAGCCATGTTCATAGGACTTGGAGGAGGAGTTGCAGGAAATTGCCGGGAGACGCCGCCGCAGCAGTCAGAGATTTTTTTTTTTTTACATTTTTCTACAGTAGTAGGTGGCAACCCTGGGTGCACAGTAAGAGAAGGAGGAGCGGCCGGATACTTTGCTGAACCTTGGCACCATGAACAGTCTTTTGGAGTCAGATCTCAGATGATAGGTGCTGCATGTGGTAGGGGTGAGGAGCTTGTTCAGATAGACGGGTAGCTTGCCCAGAAAGTATTTGAGGGTGAGACAGGAAAGGTGAACTTTGCGCCTAGACTCAAGTGATGACCAATCTAGTTCTTTGAGCATTTCTCAGTGATGTGTGTTGTAGTTGCATTATAGGACAATGCGGCATATTCAGTTGTAGAGGGTATTAAGTTTGATACGGTGGGTTTGGGGGGCCGTGCCATATACTATGTCCCATCAGTCTATAATTGGCATTATCATCTGCTGTGCGATGCGCTTTCTGACCAGCAGACTTAGGGAGGATTTGTTCCTATATAGTACACCTAGTTTGGCATAGGTTTTGGATGTCAGTGTATCAATGTGCAACCCAAATGTTAAATGGGAGTCAAACCATATGCCCAAATATTTGAAATTAGTAACAGGGCCTAGGATAGTATTAGATAGTATTTTGAGTCCAGTTGTGGGACAGTTTTTTTCATTGCATTTTCTGTTGCTTTTCCCAAGTAAATATATTTATTTTGAAATCTTTGTATCAAGCAAACAGTATTAATAAGTGAAGTGTTCCGATAATCTGCTATAGTATGCTCAAAGGAACTATTTACAGACATAAGTTGTGTAAATGCAGAATGTTGCCTGTTGTCCCAATGCATTTCATTGGTTAACTCCTCCTGCTACTTTCCCGGCAGGCCTAACCACCCACCCTTGGGCAACTACCCCCTTAATCCACCCCCTCTGCCCCCAATAAACAGGCTATTCAGGTTTAACCCCTTCGTTGCCTTAGCGGCTAACCGCTAAGGAAGCTATTTTTGTTTTCATTTGAATACTAGTGTACGGGAGCAGGGGGGTGTCCGGAGCTGAACCGCATTGATTTCAGGTTCCGGGCCCCCCTGCTTCCACAGTTGCATGCCCCGTTATGGGGTGCCGGTATCCCCATGAAATGTTTAAATCTCCAGCGTCACGTGACCAGGACATTTAAACGCATAGGCGATACCGGCACCTGATACCGGGGGCCTGTATCTCGGGAAGTAGGGGGTCCCTGGACCTGAAATTAAAGCGGTTGAGCTCCGGAGTCCCACTGCTCCCGTACACTAGTATTCAAATTTAAAAATACACTTTCTGAATACCGTGATAACACAAATGACAAACCATTCGGCGGGAACATGCCAAACCGTTTGAGATAATGTAAAGAGGGTTAAGGCTGCACTCCACAAATAAGATAAAACATATACAGTTTACCGGTGCTGCTGGTTCAAGGAAGTACCTGCCAGGCAAAATCCAAAGTACACTTAGGAAAAAAGGGGATCCAGCGCTCCACGGATTTCTAAATAAACAAATTTATTGTGCCACACTTAATGCCACTTTAGTGTGGCACAATAAATTTGTTTATTTAGAAACCGTTTCAGATGGCACAAAGTTATCAAACCTACTAGAATGATGCCCTATTTATCAAAGTCAACAATGTCTAAATATTTTTCAAAGTTCCTGGTGATGGAACTGGGGTGAGGCAGGTGCAGAAAAAAACGTTACCAGATTATTCAAAGGAAAATATTCTATTGCTTTAATTTATTTTAAAAGATTGTTGCTAAATCTGGCGCTGTATTTTGCTCTAATATCGTCCATGTTTTCCCAACTTTGATGAAACAATCCCACATTGAGATTTTTCTGGCATTTTCCCTAAGCGGTTTCCTAAAGGTTTTCCCATAATGTTTTAGACCAGATCTTGTGATCTTCACCATGAGCTTTTAGAAGACCTGCCAAATGAACCAAAAGAGTGTGTTTTATGCCAATTTGGGGGCCCCCTTTCAACACAACAATTAAGAGCAATTTTTAGAAAATACAAGGCAATATTTTGCTTAAGATATCAGTTGGGTACTTTTTACCACCAGGCGTGAGCTGGTCTAAAAAGCAGAGCAAACTTCTCACATTACTTCATAAGCCATCAGGATGGCAAATCCAGTCTTCCTATGGCCAGGGCAAACTCGGAAAACAATTAACAAGAAAAAACTAATAACATTACTAAATGACTCCCCTAGAACCTCTTTTGTGTTTTAAACTTGAACATTGTTTAACTTACGGCTTTGAGATCTACTCATTCTATAATGATTCTTTGAAAATTCTTTAAAGTTCTGCTAACACAGAGGTAAAGTGTAAAAGTTTCCCAAATTGATTGCTTTCCTGCAGCTTAATCAAGACGAGCAAACATTTGTTGAGTAAACCTATTCAGACTGTGGTTTCCAAGTCTATTAGATGAAGTGGACATAGGTGTAGTTACATTACAGGGGAGTAGTTTCTATGCTTTGTACATGAGCACTAAACTCTTTGTATGTCACTGATACATCATAGGTGAATTTCTTTTACATTGCTTATCTTTTCACTATCCCCGTTTCAGTTTCTGTTGCTTTCCACTGTCTAAGCCGTGTCGCGTGATCATTAATATATGCACAGATTTTTTTTCAACAAATACAGAAAGGCTTTCTATATTTGAGTGTATTTAACCCCCTTTGGGATTACAATATGAGTGTAAGGGGTTAAAGGGTTTGAAGGAGTTAGATATTGAACACCTGCCCCCTCAGAAAGTATGTTGCAAAGTGATCAGGCAGGGGCCTGTCCACACCCAGCTTCTGGAATATTCTGGGTGGGTCACCCGGTCTAGGGTGACTCAGCAGAGGCCTAGAGACATGGAGTGGGAGATAGGGTATAAATAGAAGGAGAGAAGAACTCCACCCTCAGATCCCAGGAGGAGATACAGTGGAGGGGTCTCACCTGTATATTGAAATGTAAATAAGTAGTATAGAGTGGGCATTACCTTTGTTTTACAGATTGGGAGGTGCCCTTGGAAGTTACTGTAGGCTCCTTAGAATAAGAGAAACAGTGCAGAGCCGTACAGGCTCCCAGAGGGGAGGCCTGTGTCCAGGGCAGGCTGGGATGTTTTGCGGGGCTAGGTGCAGGGACATGTGCAAGGCCATGGGTCTTACCTTCTCCAGTGGCATCATCTGGCGGCATCTCCTCTTCCCAGCATCTCCCCACGCATGGTCCTGTCATAATGGCGCCAGAACATCCAATTGGGTGACGTCACGGTGCCATGAAGCGTCCCATTGTCATGGCAACGTGATGCCGCATGGTGTTGCGACATCACGTGATGTCCCATTGTCGTGGCAACGTGACGCCATTGGACGTTACCGAGCCATGATGACGGGACAATGCAGGAGGAGATACCAGAATATGCTGCCGGAGAAGGTAATAGTTACAAAGATTGTGATCCACCAACAATCAGTTTAATTGACGTGGGGGAGAGCGCAGGGCCTCTGTAACCGTGGGGCTCGAAATAGTGGCATTGACGGCACCAGCATCACGCTGGCCCTGCCTGTGTCCCCTAGGGGTTACCCAAATAGTAGCCCTGGGACTGGCATGGAGAAGCCGTAACATGGAACTCTTGATTCATTGCTGAGGTGAGTATACTCGGGGAATAATGGGTGAAGCACCCTTAAAAGGATTTACCCCTGCCACCCCAGCACTGAAGCATGCATATGGGATGAGCAGGGCAGAAGAGATCCAGATCTCCTTAGCAAAGAGAAAAGAATAGTGACTTGTGTCCGAGGATGCCCTCCTGTTGTGAGCATCCCAGGGGAGTATAAGGTGAGCCCCAAGAGAAAGTGACTCCTTCTGCCATCTTAGCACTTAAGCACTACTACAAGGATGGTCAGTAAGTTAGAGAACTAAGGTCTGGTTGACCAAAGAGATAGCAGGGTAGCCCAAGCAGGGACCCAGAAAGTATAATGAAGGTAAGTTACAAGAGAAAAAAAGCTATCTTGTATGTCTAAGCCAATACATACATAGTTACATAGTTACATAGTAGATGAGGTTGAAAAAAGACATACATCCATCAAGTTCAACCTATGCAAAATTTAGACGACAGACACTTTATCCTATATTTGTACTTACAGTATATTGATCCAAAGGAAGGCAAACAAAAAAAAACCCAGTGAAATGTCATCTAATGATATCTCATAAGGAAAAACTAAATTCCTTCCTGACTCCAAGAATTGGCAATCGGATTACTTTCTGGATCAACATCCTTCCCATGTTTACTTATTTGGTATATCCCTGTATACCTTTCCTTTCTAAAAAGATGCCCAACCGTTTAAACAAATCCATTTAATCTGCCATCACTGTAAAGAACCCTTTCCTTTGTTGCTGGTGAAATCTCCTTTCCTCCAACCTTAAGGGATGACCCCGTGTCATTTGTACTGCCCTTGTGATGAATAATTATTTTGGAAGCTCCTTGTATTGTCCCTGAATATATTTGTATATAATTATCATATCCCCTCTTAGACGCCTCTTTTCTAATGTAAACAAATCTAATTTAGCTAGCCTCTCCTCATACGTCGGATTATCCATCCCCTTTTTTAACATGGTGGCTCTTCTCTGCACTTTCTCTAGTTTCATAATGTCTTTTCTATGGAGTGGTGCCCAAAATAGTATTCCATATTCAAGGTGTGGTCTTACTAATGCTTTATAAAGGGGCGTCATTATGTTTACTTCCCTTCCATTCATTGCCTGTTTAATGCAAGATAAGATCTTTGGCTTTGCAGCTACTGCATGACTTTGGGCATTATAGCTAAGCCTGCTGTTTACAAGCACTCCTAAATCCTTCTCCATCAAGGATCCTCCTAATTTGTCCCAATTTAATTTGTAAGGTGCCTCTTTATTCTTGTTTTCCAAATGCATAACAGTACATTTATCTGTATTAAACCTCATCTGCCATTTGCCTGCCCAAGTTTCCAGTCTCTCCAAGTCCTTCTGGAGAGAAATGACTTCCTGCTCTGATTCTACTACCTTACACAATTTTGTGTCATCAGCAAAGACGGAAACTTGGCTCTCGATGCCAACCTCAAGGTAATTAATAAACAAGTTAAAATGCAGGGGTCCCAGTACCGATACTTGAGGTACTCCACTCACAACTTTAGCCCAACCTGAAAAAGTACCATTTATTACAGCTCTCCGTTGTTCTTTCCTTCAACCAGTTTTAAATCCAGGTGCAAATATTTGTACCGAGTCCAATTTGCTTTATTTTGTACACTAGCCTCTTGGGTGGAACTGTATCAAAAGCTTTTGCAAAATCTAATAGACCACATCAACTGCATTACCCTCGTCTAAATTCCTACTTACCTCCTCAAAGAAACTAATAAGGTTAGTTTGGCACGACCTATGCTTCATAAATCCATGCTGACCATTGCTAATAATTTTGTTTTCTATTAGGTATTCCTGAATATTATCCTGTACTAAACCTTCAAGTAGTTTCCCCACTATTGATGTCAGGCTTACAGGTCTGTAATTCCCCGGTTGTGATCTAGCTCCCTTTTTAAATGTAGGCACCACGTCTGCTTTACGCCAACCTTGTGGTACTGAGCCTGTGGAAATGGAGTCCTTGAATATTAAATGTAATCGTTTGGCTACTACTGAACTTAACTCCTTGGGAACTCTTGGATGTATGCCATCGGGGCCAGGTGACTTATTTACTTTAATTTTATCGAGCCGCCTATCCATTTCTTCCTCAGTTAACCAAATGTTCATTAATATAGAGGTTGTGGCTTCCTCCTGAGGCATTACTATTGCAATTGATTATTCCCTGGTAAACACAGAGGGAAATAATTTGTTTAATACCTCTGCTTTTTCCTTATCTCCAATAATTTGCCTGCCCATCTCACACTGAAAGGGTCCTATATTTTCTTCTAACTTCTTTAACTTCAACTGTTCAAGGAATGTGCCTCTCCAGGAATGCAGTAATGCACCTGGGAAAGAAATTGTACTAGCATGCGATGTAAATAAAGACCATCTTGTTCATAACTATAAAGTTCCTGGCACCCATCTTTTCTCCATCATGGACCCACAACCCTGATAAGGTAACACACTGAGGAAGCCACATATATAGTTTATCCGATGTAAACTCCCAATGCAGCCAGGCAGGGAGGGTTTACATGTATAACCTAGGAAGTTAAATAAACAGATTAGGGCACTTAAGGTGAGAAAAATGAGGATAGGTTGATAGTGAAGAATAAAGGTTCAGAGAACGAGAAGCCCTCCCATACAGCGTAGAATGCCATTTGCAGCTACAGTATGAGAAAGTGAGAAGTTGCTCTATAAACTTGTTCTGGAATTTTTTCTGACACTGCAATATATCATTTTAGGGTTAGTTTAGTAGCACCTGGGATACAAGTGGAGAAACTTAGTTGACAAATATATATATAATATTCCTTTCCATCTTTATATATATATATATATATATATATATATATATATATATATATTCAAAGTGTAAATTTTATTAAAAAGAGCAGTTCTACCTTGCCCCTCTTTTTTATATAGGTGGGAAGAAGGGGGTATCTGAAGCTGAAATTAACACAGTTTAGCTCCTAGCACCCCTTCTTCCTACCTATGTAAAAATGGTTTTAAAAAAAAAAAACCCCAGGCTGGTAGAACTGCTCCTGTAATATGTACTTTCTGTTCATGTACATCATTGTGAAAGTTGTTTTCTAGTTGGCAGAAAACTTTTGGGTTGTATATTCTGTGATACTTCTTGATGTGCAGTCCAAAGGTAGGATTTTGGGTTGACATATCGTAAATTAGAAAAACAATGTTAAATGGTAGAAGGGCAGTGTATGGCTTTGTAAACTGTTCAACTGGTGAGTGTATCATAATAGTAGGCACTGTGGCCCATATTTAGGCTCAAGTGAACCCAAGTGATTTAGAATGGCGCTTAAGACACTAAATACAAGCGATAGATGGTAAGTGATCAAATAAAATAAGTGTAAGGTGAATACAGACAAAAAATCTCAACCTCCAGAGGGAATGGTACAAATTCCCTATAACAAGTAGATGCATCCAAGGATTGAAGGGAGCATATGTCCGGAACACCCCAAAATATAAAATAGAAAATTCTAGTGCAATACAGCCATAACAGTGTGAAATGAAAGGATAGATCTTGGCTCATACGAAGAACCTACTTACAAGAAGTAGGATATAAACCAGCAGTGACAGAAGACCATCTGACAGCTTACTCCAACAGGTGAGTGGATCGTGGTATGTCTCAGGGAGACTCCCTGAGACATACAGTACCACGATCCACTCACCTGTTGGAGTAAGGCTGAGTCCTAAGCGCTGACCCGTGCTGAGGCGCGCTGACGCTTGTCAGTGAGCCCCTGCAGCCGCAATGAGAGCGGCTTTAGCAGGGGCTCGTGCATGCGTCCGCAGCTGTTAATTTTTTTTTAGTTTGAGCGCTCACGGGAGTACAGGGCTGGTCACGTTAGCGGTTCACCCAATGAGGGCGAACCAGCTCCGTGACGTCACTGGCCCGCCCCCCGACACGCCCCCGGACGGCGCGGGAACTAAGGCCAGGGAAAGCACCAGCCTTCCCTCAGCCTCAGCGCGCCTCCGCACGGCTGCAGTCACCATGGACTCAGCCTAAGCTCTCGGACGGTCTTCTGTCACTGCTGGTTTATATCCTACTTCTTGTAAATAGGTTCTTCATAAGAGCCAAGCTCTATCCTTTAATTTCACACTGTTATGGCTGTATTGCACTAGAATTTTCTCTTTTATATTTTGGGGTGTTCCGGACATATGCTCCCTTCAGTCCTTGGACGCACCATATTTAGGCTCGTAATATACTGTGCGCGGGCGCGGGCGCGGGCCTGTGCGAACGCGCATGCACATGCTGCACACTTTTTGTAGCGACATGCTGGGAAGGTACTGTGTGTGTTTGTGTGTGTGTGTGTACACATACACACACACACACACACACACACACCCACACACACACACACACACACACACACACACACACACACACACACACTACCTTCCCAGCATGTTCGCTAAACTTTGGCAATGGACTTATACACAACAAAAAGTATATATATCTCTCTCTCTCTCTCTTCTCTCTCTCCTCTCTCTCTCTCTCTCTCTGCTTCTCTCTCCCCTCTCTGTGTCTGTTCTCGCTTGTGTGAGTGAATAATTACTTAAATAAGATTTTTAAAAGAAAAGAAAAACATGTTTGATAAAAAAAAAATATTTGTGCACTTGTGCATTTGTGCATTTGTGCATTTGTGCATTTGTGCATTTGTGCACACACATACACACACATACATATACACACACACACATACACACACACATATACATACATTTCAGTGGCGGCCGGTTCCACGCACACTGCCATGCGCGCGCGGTCCTATTATAGAATGGCTAACTAACCTAAGCCAACTATAAATGCCGCGTGCGCACGGCGCAGCAAGCGCACACACTATAGAACAGCCCTTACTCAGCAGTGCTACTCCATAAGACACCTTCAGGCCTTTTAAAGAGAATGTGCCACAAGGTGTCTTCCGGCGCCAGAAGACACCGAAAATAGCACCGCTTATTAAATATCGCCCCTTATCTATAGATCTGGGTGCTGTACTGTGGATTAAAGGTCTGCCCATGCTTTAAATATAGTGTCCAAAACATGTATGGAAACCAATGTTTTAGTCCTGCAGACTCGATTGCGGGACAGAAACGTTGGCCTCCTTTGTCATTTAATAAATTGCTCAATACTTGATTTAAATGTCATTGGTCAGCAGCCACCCATATATGTTTTGGGACATTACATGGCTGTGTTCTTTTACTTTTTCCCAAATAGATATACGGTGTAAAAAGGCGCTCTCCTGTTAGTTGATGCATTTTGAGGTTTTTGAGTTACCACTAACCTTACTAACTATTTATCATTCAGAAAAAAAGCAATCAACTTGCTTCTTGGTTCCAATTTTTATTCGTGTCTCTTTCCATCTCACCTCCTGTCTGTCTGTCTGTCTGTCTGTTTCGCTATTTTTTCTCTCTCGTCCTTCTCTTATAACTGTCCCGGTAAACCAATGTAGACTGCCAGACTAGTAGAGCGCTGACAATCAGTGTTTCATGCTAGAGCTATCAGAGAAGATAAAAACAACCAGGCACACTTGTCAAACACTAGAAACTTAAATAGAAACTTCGGGTATATTTATATTGCCAGTCAGTGTTTCAGATGTAGCAAGCATTATTAGCCCCGTTAAGGCGGAATAACACAAGAAATAACACAAGAAATATTGCGTGCATTAAGGAGATTGCAACCCGCAGAAAGAAACAAATAAAGGGGTTAGAAAAACAGCTGCATAAGTGAGAACACAAAAAAAGCCTCAATAAACAGGTAGAAGTGCATGACATAATAATAATAATAATAGCATGTTTTTGGATATCGCAGCTAGTTATACGTAGCGCTTTACAGAGACATTTTGCAGGCACAGGTCCTTGCCCCGTGGAGCTTACAATCTATGTTTTTTGATGCCTGAGGCACAGGGAGATAAAGTGACTTGCCCAAGGTCACAAGGAGCCGACACCGGGAATTGAACCAGGCTCCCCTGCTTCAAACTCTCAGTGCCAGTCAGTGTCTTTTACTCACTGAGCCACTCCCTCTCCCATAAAAATACCACATTTTATTATACAAGATGTATGTATATTGGGTCTGGTTATAGCCACTTCCAGCTTCACACTGCAAAAGCCAGTAATCAACCTCACACTGATGAGACCAAAATGTTTGAAACACTGGTATGTGAGTAGGTTTACTGGCTATGTACTTCTTTAACCCAAGCTGTGTTGAAAAGCTGTGTAATACGGCAGGTAGAAGCTTATAGGGACCTGTAACAGGGACTTATCACCGTTATAGAGAAATTGCCTCTTAATCCAGCAGCAAGCTGGTTAATTGCACACAGGCAATCACCCAGACTCCACCTGGCTGATTAGGACTCTGAGAAAAGCCTAATGTGAGAAACAGGAGAGAGATTTTCCTTAGCTCACAATTGGGCTGACATAAGGAGAAGGAGGACTAACCAGAGTTTTTCCTAAGCATACAACTATTCTGATAGAGGAAAAACCCAACTGTTATTCCTGGGAGCGGTTGGACTGCAAAAACCTACAACAACAGAAACAGATAAGAGGCTTTCTTGTTGGACTGTTGTATATATGTATATATAGATATGTTTTTGGGACTGGGAACTGGCTTAACCAGCCAGCCATAGATAGGGCATATACAGTACTGTCTAGCTATTCTCCAAAGGGGAGCAGGTTTTTCTTTTATGTTTTGTGTTTACAGTGTTTAAAGGAACAGGCATTTAAGCCTTTTATTAATTGCACTCTAAAACGGTCTCCATTTGCATACCTCTGCACACATCTCTTACAGGACCCATGTTAAAATAGACAATAAGCAAACAGTGACACATTGTGAGTGCTCATTTACATATAATTTCCCAGAATCCCTGGCTGCAGTGGAAGCAGTGTATGCTAAGTGATAATGGGGAAGGGCAGGCTTGCAGAACTGTCTTAGACATGTGAATGTGCTCACAAGTGGTATTTTTATTTGTTAGTACAGGTGGTCCTCGCTATCCGTCGTTCTGCTATTATCTGGCGAACGGATTATCTGACGCCAGATAATCCATTCCGCAGAACACATTATCCGATGTCGGAACGGATTATCTGACACTCACCGCCGCAGATTAACATTGGATTCGCAATCCGACGTTTTGCTATCCAACGGCGGTTTCCGGAATGGATTTCAGCGGATTACCGAGAACTGCCTGTATTGCCTTTGAAAACTTTCAGAGAACCCATTATTTATAAGAATTGTACCAGAGCGGGGGTGATGTATCAACGTTTCACTAGTGTGAACTGGTACAGCAATGGTGCAAAAGCTACCTTCATAATTGTAAACAATGACTTTTTTTTTAAGGTTAATTGGGTAGTGTTTTTCTGTACCAGTGTAACTCTGATATATGACCCTAATTGTACTTGCAATGTATAATGCCTCAGCACTTAGCTGATTGACACTATCTCTGTTTTTACAAAGGAGGTAATTAATTACAAATCCATGTGTGTCCAGAAAAGCAAACTGATATGTAAGGTGTATACTAAATGTATCACATACCCACCTGGTAAATCTGAACAATAGATGGTGATGTGTCATAGTCAGGCGGCTACAATAGAAAAGATTGGTGATTAAATCTACTAAGTAGAAATAGTCAAAGAAGACGCTAGCCATCCTTCTCTCTAAAGCAGAGGTGCTCAACTCCAGTCCTCAAGACCCCCACAACAGGTCAGATTTTAAGGATATCCCAGCTTCAGCACAGGTGACTGAATCAGTGGCTCAGCTGAAGCTGGGATATTCTTAAAACCTGACCTGGGGGGCGCGGGTGGAGTTGAGTGCCACTGCTCTAGAGAACTGAGACCTAAAATGCGATACATTTTTTTGGACATTCACTATAATTTAAGTTTCTGACCTCGTTATCTATTAATAATAGTTTATATTCCTCTCCAAAACACCAGCAGAGAAAATTCTACTTATTCTCATCTTGATTAATACTGATTGTTAGAATACTGTGGCAATGTCGAAAAATTCACTTGGGAGTAGGATAGAACCCCTCAAATTACATTAGCAATATTTATCGATAACCATAGAGGAAACGTGACACCATTGACATGCCACTAAGAAGGCTATAACAGATAGGACACAAACTTTGACACAAAACTCAGAAGCAAATAAATAGTGATAAGTTAGTTTAATTATATGAACTGTAATCAGGTTTTTTTTGTTTTTTAGTATGACAAGTGGTCAGATGTCCAGAGGCGAAGGATCCTGTGCGACCTCTTTGAAAGATGCACCATGGCACAACTGAGGTTCTGTAGCAAGCAGCTGCAAGAAAAAGTCTCAATGGAGTCCCTGGATTTCACCACAATGCTACCAAGAGTGTTGTCTTTGTATATTTTTTCTTTCTTAGACCCACGGAGCCTTTGCCGCTGTGCACAGGTGAGTAGCGGGTGAAACAGACAGGTACAAAGGGATCCTGTTCTTTTAGAACATTGGTGAGCTGCATGTGGCCCTCGGGGGACTTCACCTGTAGCCCCCAACTAGAGATGGGTGAAACTGTCGAAATCCGTTTCCTGGAATCATTTTGACAAAATCTGCACACTAAAATCCGCATGCGGATTGCATACTTAAAGATCCGGGCAGATTCATTCCAATCCGCCAGTGACTAAAATCCGGACAGAATTTTATTAGAATCCGTGTGCGAATTCTCTCTCTTCTCATCAAAAATTCATCCAGGTACGGACTGTTCTTTGCCTCTGAAAGAAAAAAAAAATGTAGATTTCGGATTGATCTTTTGGAGAGTGATCCGCGGATCAAAGGAACCGGTCAATACAAGGCGGATCCAACTCTGCAAAATAAATTTGCCCATCCCTACCCCTAACTGCGGATCCACCTAGCAGCCCGCTCTTCTCTCTCCAGTTCAGATGGAGTGCAGATGTTGCAGGTGTGGATTGCAGCTTCTTCCTGCTCTTTCAGCTGGCTAATGACAATGCTAATCTCTAGTTCCTGGTGTAAGTCGAAGAGTGGGACAGTATTAATCAGTGTGCCAGCATGAAGAAGTTGACTGGAGGGAGTGAGGAGAAGGTCCTAACTCATGGCTGTAATGTCCCTACTGCTGGTAATATGTGTCCCTTTTGAGGGCACATGCAGACCTTGAGGTATATCATGTGGCCTGCCACTGTTTTAGATGTAACCCTGTTTGCCCCACCCAATCTCACATAGGGTCTCCTAGGGGAAATGCTACTCTGGTTACATGGCTTTGTGTGGTGCATACCTGCTGGTAACAGGGGGCCCTTGGTCTCCCGCATGATGGTAAAGGGGAAAACAGGACAGGCTTCTGGGGTCTTGCCCAAATTCTACTCACAGGTGCAGCGCCTTCATCTTGTGCAGCCCCCAGCTGTATGGGGTAAGTATCTGAAAAAGAACTCTCCTCCTCCTCCTCCCAATATACTTCAGTCTCAGGCAGGAGGTATTTTATAAAAGCACAGGGTACTTTATTTGATCTCCTTGATTCAGCAGCAGTCTCAGATCACAGCAGTTGAAGGTCTCCACCCTCAGAATGTCCCTGAACACACTCCAGCCAAGGGCACCAAGAGTGGTTCTTGCTCTTCCTCTTTTCCCTGGTGGAATAGCAGGTATGGTTAACCCACACTCCCCGGAGGGAGGCCTCAAGCTTGCCAGAGCCCTGACAGCTTGGTACAGGTAACCTTGCCCCTCTCACGGTAAGGACAGACTGGCTAAATCAGGAAGTGCCATGCATTATGTACAGCTCCAGTAAGCTCCACCCCTGTGTCTCTAATTGGACACAAGGCCTGATGACACTACCTTCACTGACTCACTGCACTGCATGTGTAGGGAAAACCCATGATTACTCTTGGCACCTGCCCTTACCAGGTATCACTGCCAGGAGGAGGACAGACCTATAGCACCAAAACTACCCAGGGCTACATAGAGAATAGTTAATTTGAATGAAAACATAAAAGCAATGGTCAAGGTATCCTTTCAAAACGTGTGATGCTGGGCTTGAATTCAGGATAGAACGATCCCTTTGAACATGTTTTATGGTATAACAAACTTTTCACCATCACACTCCAACCACTGCATATGACAGTTAATTTCGTACAACTTTTTATTTTACATTTTCAATTTACTTTGAATAAAAGATGAACCATTTAAACAGTCATTTGTACAAACAGTTTTCAAAGACAACAAAATTTTTTTATTAAGTCCACAAAGAAGAAAGGAAAGAAATGTAAAAAAAAAAAAAAAAAAGGGACGGGAGAGAGGGGCGAGGTAAAATATGGAGAGTGAAGCTATCTATTTTATCTAAATAAAATAAATTACAAATAATACCAAAGGGGCAGTGCGACAGGTTTAATCACCCGTTACGTGAACAATTTGCTTCACTCTCTAACGAACACCGAAATTCCGTATTTATCTGTCATTTGTTGCTTTCCACCCTCAACTCTATGGCTAATGGTAATGTGAAGCAATTCTAACAAGAAGGGAGTAAGTGGGTGACACTTTGTGGAGCTTCATGTTCCACCATCAGTCTAATGATAACAAACGTTCGATAACAAAAAGTGGTATTGAACGGCGCTTCCACAAAAAAAATCAATTAGGTTGATTAGGGAATATAGTAATAGCTTGAATTTTTGTGAATATATCTGACACTAATAAAGTAATAAGCAAAAAAATAGAAGGAGCACACAAAAGATTTTGGTGGTGTCAAAAGACTACCTAGTGTATTAATGCAATGGGGTGGGGGAGAGAGAGATCAATGGGGGGAGAGAGCGAGCAATGGGGGAAGAGAGAGAGTGCGCAATGGGGGAGAGAGGAGGGAAGGGGGTAGAGAGAAAATTGACAGCCACACACACAGCCCCTATTCAGCCAATGACACGGCCCCTCCCCTAATATCCACGCCCCCCCCACTCCTGCTCTAAAAATGTTGCAGGACAGCGATCGCTCATGCTTGGAGAGCTGGTGACATCACCGCTCTCCAAGCATGAGCGAGCTCAGCGGCATCGTGGACTCAGCATAAGGCACGTTCTATAGTGCCGGGCGCGTGCTACGCCGTGCGCGCACGCGGATTTTTAGTTGGCTGACGTAAGTCAGCCTTTTTATAGAAGACCTGCGCGCGCATGGGAGGAAGAGGGGAGCCGACAGACAGCGGCGAAGATAAGGAAATTCATCTTTTCGCGCCGCTGCCTGCGCTCAAATGTGTGCGTGTGTGCGTAAATAATTGCAGAAGTAAAAAAAAAAATATTTATTAAAGTTTTTTTTCTTTAAAAAAATCTTATCTACAGTAGGACTTACTTTCACTCACACAACCCATGCACACACATATACTCACACATACATACACATACACATACACACACATATACATTACCTGCAGCTCCCGGCACTATACAGGAAAAGCATGCGGCACGTGCACACGCGTTCGCATAGGAACGCGCGGCCGCACACTGTATATTACAGCCCTTAGGCTAAGGTTCCGCTGCCTCAGACCACACGCCCGCACTGCAGACAGGCGGCGCGTGGAGAGGCACTTGACCGCGATATGCGGTCTGTAGGGAGCCGGAGCGGGAGGGCGGGGGCGTGGTAAAACTTTGCCAGGTCTGAGGTCTGAGATGAGACCGTGGTGCCGTGGTGCTGTCCACCCCCCACACACAACACACACAACACATACACACAACACACACAACACATACATACACACATACATATACACACACACACTTTTCCCCTGCAGCTCCTTCCCTGCTCCCCTCCCAAGCCGCCTCCCATCCGTAGCTCCTTCCCTCCCCTCCTTCCCTCATTGGCTGACTGCAGCACCACGTGACGCGTCACAGCTGCAAACCACGTCGGAAGGAGCCAGCGGGGACCTCCACACTGGAGGAAAGGGGCTGGTAGTCCGCAGCCGTGCGGCCGCGCACGCCGCCGGACGCAGCGGGACCAAAGCCTTAGTCAGTCTCCGGGCTCCATGTCCTGGTGATTCATCTATGCCTCCTTCAAAATCCTAGTCAAGGTCATTGCTGTTATATGTACATCACATGAAATATACATAAGATATATTACTTTTATTACAAGAAAGAACAATCATAATGAGCATCCTACATTGTCAATATTCTGTCTCCCAATGTCAGAGTAGATTATCTAACCTTTGTTACAGGCCTTTCCTGGAAAGGCGATGAGTCAATATTGACAATACCAATTGATTTTTTTTTTTTTTTTTTCAAGATTGAAGCAGAAATCTCCACAGAAGCCTATATTAGTTTAACTCGTATAGATAGGCCCAGACCCACAGAAGGGTGCTATGGTTTAGCACACTTTTACTCCTTCATATAAATGGAAGCCGAAGCGTGCTAAAGCTTAAGCACCCTTTAGGGTATTTGGGCCACAGTGTTAGGCTGTGTGCATGTGAACAAAAGGCTGTGCCTCTATGAGGTAGGCCATAGAGCGCGCAATTGCCGAGCAGACAAAATAATTTGATTTTGTCGCATGACGGCCGGGTTACATGTGCGGTTTGGCCAATGAGGTCGAATCGCTCACGTGCCGTCTCGGGTACGCCTCCCTGTCGCGTCTCCCCCATGGCCACAAATCGCCTCCGCGGCAGGCGCACGTGATGTCACACACGCGCCTAGCATAGCCTCGGCCTTAGTATCTTGCTGCTGAGCATGATCATTACGAAAAAAAACAACAACTGTAGAAAAAAAACCCCCATGATTTCCTAACTTTCCAGCTTCTGCGGTTACCATGTTCCCCGCAAGAGCCAAAGTCCAGGCAATGCTGATCAGGGTGGAATAGATCGTAGCAAGAAAATAACCAGGGTTGGCGCTCAAGAGGAGATAGTGCCACAAAGAAATAATCCAAATTAAAACAGTGAAATAGTGACACCCTCTGGTAACCAGGGCTCACTACAAGAAAATAACCCAAAGAAGTGCAATAAACATATATAATAAAACTAAAATAAATAAACAAAGGATAACCACTCAACCTAGACAAGATGGGAAAGTCTTCGTTTCCCCTGGGACGTAGTGGGTGGAGGTGACAAGGGAGCGGGACACCACGCACATGTAAAAGAGGAGAGATCACAAAAATAGTACAATACTGTAAAGCACAAAAAATATATTCCTATGAAATTCTGCAAAGATTATACTCACAAGCAGACAGTGAGTAAAGGCATTTCACACATAAAGTGTACACGAACAGGGGCATCTGTGGACCAGGATGGAATGAATAGGGTGCACGCCCCTTCCTCTCCAGGAATCGCGACTATTCCCATATAGTCTCTCTTAGCCTCTCCGGAAGATTTTCTCGGTAGAGTCAGTAGCTTACGTACCAGGGCATAAAGGCTCCGCAGCTTCCCCGGGTTCAAAGTAGTCATGGGCTGCTCAGAAACCTTCCACCTCAGTTCTGGATAAGGCACGTTGCACCGCTGACATCGAGAGGCGAACTCCAGCTCGTCTCCCATGAGACCAAGATGGGACAGAGCAAGTGCAGGAAGTTTTCCCCGCCGTCTTGTAGCAGCAGGAGGCCTCCGGGCAGCTCAAATCTTTGGCCTAGTTGTTCAGCCATGTTATCAGACAATGTGGTAGGGATCAGCTCAGACACAGGTCTTGGCTGGATGGTCACCACGTGCATCTGCTGATGGTGCTCACCACATCCAGCTACACCCCACTGGCAGACCGTTAGTTCCTCGACTCCTCCTCTGGTGGATCCAGGAAATCCATGCAGTAGAAGAGGGGCACGGCTACAGCTTTCGCACCGAGCCACAAATAATTTGCAAAACTTGAGCTTGCATCTTGCAAACTCACCACGCGGTTCCCCCGATTTTGTCGGGAACCGCATTCAGACCTCATAATCTCTCCGGTTGCTCCAATTTCTCTTGCATGCATGCTGCTAGCCCCTTCTTGGGGTTCTGGTCCCGGACCAGAGATCCACACCTGGCAGCTCCGCATGCACTAATAGGACTTAGTTGAGCATAGGCGCCGATGTCCTCTTGGGGGTTCTGCTCCCAGACCAGAGATTCTCACCGGATCTAACTCCGCGTGCACTCATTTGGTACAGTGGTTTTCAGGCACTTCTCAATCCTGGAACAGTTCAATAAGGGAAGTACACACTGGTGTTGCCCTCTAGGGGGTTCTGGCCCCGAACCAGAGACCCACACTGGGCCCAAACACCAGCTGCACTTGGCTGATACCATGGTTGTCAAGCACATCTCAGCCTTAGAACAATGTGGTGGGACATGGCCCTGATACAGTGTTTTTCGGGCACCTCTCAGATCCAGCAAGTGTCCCAATCTATAGCAAATGGCCCTGATACAGTGTTTTTCAGGCTCCTCAGATCCAGCAAGTGTCCCAATCTATAGCAAATGGCTCTGAAGAGTGTTTTTCAGGCACCTCTCAGTGTAGCAGCTGTGGGTTTGCAATCTTGAGCTGGATACTACCCCTGGCATATCCTGCTTGCAAACTGTTGGGAATATCTGGCTTGGATACCATGAGTGCCCCCATTCACTTCTCGTACAGCATATATCCAATTCCTTTAGGCTATCCCTGTTGATTATCTCAGCAGAGCCTCCAAATGTAGCACCCTTATCAACCTCCCCCCACCCCCATAATGGAGATCTGTTCTTACTAGATAAGTGCCTCATGTTACCGGTGTGATGATGCATACCTGTAGACTCACAGCAGTCTGACTGCTCTGCAGATGGTATTAGGGAGTATCAACAGGGCAGATTCTCAGCATCCGGTCTGTTAGTGCAGCGCCTCCAGCTCATAGGGCTCCTGTCAGGGACAGAAGTTCTCCCCACAAGCACTCCTCCTCCATAACCACACGTCGGCAGATGATGGTACTACCGGTGTTTATTGAAGCAGTACATCATACTTCAACCTCTCCCTGGATCAAACCCCAGGGGTTTGAGGTCCCAAGAGCCCATCCTTAATCCCCTTACCCCCTCATGGGGCAAGGTGGAATAGCTCCCACTCCACAGAACCTACACAATTTAGTGGAGGGCCAACTTTTATACCTGGGGAGGGGTTTGTAACCCTGCCCCATTACAGGGCAGGTCCAGGTATGGACAGGCATCACACCACTTGCATGTAGTCCAGTCACTACCCTCCCAGGCAAGACACTCCAAACTGCTGTTAATCCTGCACCTGGATATGGTAATATTGTATCTATCTAATCTGCAACTCACAAGCAAGGCCTCTGTGCAGGAGTTTAACCCCAACACTGCCTGTTCCTATCAGGACTTAAAATGTTAGGGCCAGGGAAAAGGGTAAAGCCAGGAGCACTGGGCTACATACGAACAGCACTAGAGTCTGCCCCGATCTCTGCCAGCTCTCCTTATCCAAGCCTATGCCTACTCAAGTCCTCTCATGTCTCATTCTGGTGCTACTTATGTTGGCTCCATGCAACTTTAGCAGTACATGTTCCCTGGCACTGTTCCAAGTGGCTTAAACACACAATCAGTCTCTGCATGCAATAGGTTGCAAAACTATCAATTTGGCCAGGAAAATTTCCAACAATATGTGAATCTTGCGATATATTTTTGGTCAGTATGCTAAAGAGTATTGTGATATTGTTAATGTAATTTATCCGTGGTAAATTATACCTAAAAACACGCTCTCCTTCTATAGAGAATAGGCTGTTAAATTTAGAGGAATGTAGCTCCACCAATTTCTGTGCCACACATCTGATTGTCAAGGGAAGTGTTGCTGCAAAGAAAAAAGATGCTATTTCCTCAACACTGATTCAGCAGATAAGCAGCTGATATGAGCAAGTAAACGAAGCACTCAGATTGGCAGGCTTCCCTGTGCTTCACTTGGTTTGGTCACCTTAGGGCAGTGGAGAAGACAAATTAACACCTCAAGGACAAATAGGATCAGTGTTGAAACTGATCTATGGGCTGTCATGTGGAAGCAGGGACAGGTCGCATCAGATCAAATAAAACTGGGAATAAAATGCAGATATCTTTGACATTTGTAACAAGTTGTTGGTGTTCTTTCAATAACATTACCTTGGGCTAATCAATTAGGTAATGAAAGTGGCTGTGAAAATGGATCATCTACCACACTTTTTCTCATAAACATTTCTTGTCCCAACAAAACACAAATCATGAGCATGCCTGGAAGTTATCTTTAAATAGTCTGGGAAATGTTCAGAACTAAATACCATCTTAAAGGTGACTATCAATGTGAACCTGTTTATTTATTTATTTTTTTTAATCTCAGATTAAAATTAAAACATTGGGGCTTATGCAGAGAGGATAGAGAAGGGAAATAGCACCATATTTTGGCGAAAATACGTACCAGAGAAGCTTGTCCTGCAGAGAACATGGAGAGATTCATAAAATTCGCCACAGCAGGTTTCTTTACTTTAAAAATTGCCAAACACGTGGCGAGATTGGTAAATTTGCCATGTTAAAATAGGGTGGTATGCAGGTAGCATAGATGCACTGCAACTCGCCATTCTGCCCTATATTATAGCGAGTTCAATCTAGCCAGAAAAACTTGGCAATTTTGAATCTCATCAGAAAAATGAGGTAACGCAGCTTTCTGCATACGACCAATTGTCTATGACCCTACAAAAAGAAATCACTTTGATTCTGTAACACTGTGAGGTTTAATGCAGCTGTTGTCAATGTCAATGTCAACACGATGAAGACACAGAGCCATATTTACTATGTATTGCTGTGTACACCTTACTGCACCGAAAGACACATTCCAGGCCATTCATTGAATTCACTATAAGGCTTTTTTTATTAGTGCTGTAAAGTGCCTTATGGCCTATCACTGCTCAGTAACTAATACAATACCAATAGTTACCATAATATTCCACAACAGGAACTATAACAAATTAATTCTGCAAAATTGTTGAAATATCCAGGAATGTTTGGAATGTATTGAGAACAATTATTGCTCCCTCTGGCTCTTGCAACTCTAGTAAAAGCATAAACATTACCTATTTATAAATGCTGCTACAGTACATAAAACACTAAGGAAAGAAGAAGAGAGATGACGGACAGGTTTATGTACTTCCACAGGAAACAGAAACTGACGTAATTACTAATTAATTCCAATGTGAGTTCCCCTTCCATTCGGGGGAAAGATGCAGTAATGACACTGCTGTAATAGTTCTCACATGACTGGTGCCACAAATTGGATAGAATGACAGACTCATCATCCTTTGGGGGACAATAAATAATGCAACTGTATACAGAATAAAAACCTAATATTTACCTGCAAAAAAAATCAAAAAGGACAAACTGAAGAGGAGATTACACAGATGCTTCTAACATTAAAACTTAACAGCCAATATGGACCTGGCCGTGTGCAATCAAAGTTTCTATGACTCAGTGCCCCAATCATTGCCATGCCACTTGCTTCCCTAATTAACTCTATTTTATCTTCAGGCCATATAATCACAGACTTGGAAAACTGCTCAACTTGTCCCAGTATTCAAAAAACACTGTCTCCAACTACAGACCAATCTCTCTTCTCCCAATACTATCTAAATTCATGGAAAAATGTGTCTACTCCCAATTAAGCGATTACTATTCTAAGACAAATTTCCTTAACCAGCTCCATTCTAGCTTTCGCCCCAAACACTCCACAGTTACTACCCTCCTTAAAATTAGCAATGAGATCCAGTGTGAAACTGGGACAACTTACTGGTGCAATATTCCTAGATATAGCAAAGGCTTTTGATACTGTTGATTAGGTTATCCTGTTAAACAGTGAAAGAAATCTGTCCTGCGCTCAGGCAGTTTAGTAGAGGCACACAAAGGTGTCAATGAGTGTCACAGAGAGTGGAGCTGAAGGGTATACATGGACCAGAGTAAAGTCAAAGCCGGGAAGGAAAAACCTTACCTATGGAGGCTCATAAACCTGGTCCTGATCTCCGATGTCTGGGCGTGCAGCCTTCTGAAGAAATGGCATAGGAAGAGAGAAATCCGGCGCTACAGCATGTAACAAACTCCAGGGCACTTCCGGGTTAGAACAAAAACTTTATTGGACCTCACGAACACATAGCTACACCACAGTCGCCCCCTCAACGCGTTTCACGCTAGAATCAGCGCTTCGTCTTGGAGTGAGGAGATGTGGTCTGACCAAGCATATTTAAACATTTTTGCAGGCTTTTTTAAGTTTAAATATGCAGGGTCAGACCACGTCTCCCCACTCCAAGACGAAGCGCTGATTCTAGTGTGAAACGTGGTGAAGGGAAGACTGTGGTGTAGCTGTGTGTTCGTGAGGTCCAATAAAGTTTTTGTTCTAACCCGGAAGTGCCCTGGAGTTTGTTACATGCTGTAGCGCCGGATTTCTCTCTTCCTATATCCTGTTAAACAAGCTACAGATCTCTAGAATAGGGGAACATGATTTAAACTGGTTTCACTCCTACCTATCGGGTAGATCCCAATACCGTATGTGTCTCTTAAGTTCTAACTCCAACCACCTGAATGTCACCTGAGTGGTCCCGCAAGGCTCTGTTCTGGGTTCACTACTCTTTTCAGTCTTCATTAATTATCTACCTATAGCTTGTAAGGGAGCTCCAATGCACATGTATGCGGATGACACAATCCTATATGCACACAGCCCATACTGGTTGTCCCAAAACAAACTGTTTTGAAAAACTAACAAAAGTGTAACGATGGAATTTGGGACTAAAGTTACATTTCTAAAGCTACCAGCAACAGGGCTACAGATAAGAAACAACTCTAACATTTAACATCTGGGTTGCATATTAATACACTAACATCCAAAATCTATGCCAAACTTGGTGCACTTTGCAGGAACAAATGCTCCCTAAGTCTGCTGCTCAGAAAGCACATTACACAATAGATGCTAATGCCAATTATAGACTATGGGAACATAGTATACGGTACAGCACCCCAAATTCACCTGAGCAAACTAGATACCCTCTACAACTCAGTATACCGCTTTCTCCTACAATGTAACTACAACACACATTACTGCGAAATTCTCCAAGAACAAGCTTGGCTATCCCTTCAGTCCAGACGCAAAGTAAAAATTTCCTTTCTTGCCTTCAAATACTTTCTGGGCAAGCTACCTGGCTATCTGAACAAGCTCCTCACCCCTATCACACCCAGCACTCATCACCTAGGACCTGACTCCAAAAGACTGTTCACGGTCCCAAGTTTCAACAAGGAACCTGGTCACTCCTCCTTCTGTTACCGTGCACCACACACCTGGAACAACCTATCAGAGACGCTCAAAGCCGCCACCAGTTTAAGTTCTTTCAAGGCTTCAGCTGTCTCACTGTGACGGTGGGCGTAGCTGGCATCACAAAACTAGGATGAAGCCCAGCTAGCTACCCCTAAATCCATGTAACTTGGCCACCTATGTAAGGCTTATTTTGGTGTTTTTTTCTTCGTGACCTCAGGAGGCGCTATTGCAGCTGTTTTTACTGTATTTACTGTACTAGAGCCCCATCTGGTGGTCCTACAGGTGGGCAGACTTCACTTGCAGAGCTCGTAGCTCTCACAGGCATCTCTGTCGACTTTTTCTTCTTTACTAGTAGGTTCTGAAACATCAGCAGTTCTGTGCACACATTCTTTCTCATCAGTGATACTGGATGTGCACTTGCTAAGAAAAACTTCTGCATTTTCATTGTGACCAGAGCGCTTTACATGTTGCTGCAATTGCTGGGCTTGTTGAAAAAAATATTCCTCTGGTTGCAGTCCTTTTACCAGGGCCACATAGGCATCATCAGGATAAGGCATAAAGGGACACAGTTCCATGCGACTGGGCTCTTTTCATCAGGAACACATTTTCTTCTCCATTCTTGCAGAGTCTGTACTTAATTTCAGCTGGGCGGCCATTTAAAAAACCCAGAGGGTTTTTTTTCTTCACAAGTGGTGGGGCAGACTCTGGTCACTGCGTCAGTACCTTGTGTGGGTCACCGTCTGTCGCAGTCCCCCTAGTCAGACTGTGGCATTGTGGCTTTCTCCAGTGCAGTGTAGCTTTCCTGCCTGGATGTTTAGCCCCTTAATTCTGGTCCCTTCTGCACATGATTATTTTGTTCTTGGTTTTGTTGCTCAGGCTGTTGCAGGAACCATAAGCAGGCACAAGCACAAGAAAATTCCCAGGCAGTCTCCGGGGCCCCTTTGAAACTCAAGGGCCACCTCTCATCCCACATCCCACACCATATGTAAGAGACATGTGCAGAGGTACAGTACAGCCAGGGAGACAGATTAGGAGGAAATTAAACCATGGCTTTATTCAGCCCATCACTTTAAACAACGAAGAAACTACACAAATAAACAGCCTATCCCTTTGTAAGGGCTAACTAACTTTCCCAGTCCCCATTCTGCAGGGTTGGGAGTATAAACCCCTCCAACCTATAACCCCAAAGTCTAAAGAGGTAGCTGCTAGCAGGGGGCTCTTTGTGTCAGTCTCTGAGTCTGGTTGGTGTCCGATGAGGGGCCACCCTCTGGCAGGTTCCTGGGTCCTCTGTGTCCAGGAATTGAGGTCTGGTTCCTGGTGTCTTGATATCAGCACAGCTTGTGCTAAAGACATCATCTTCTTTGCTAGAACAGTTGTGACTGTGCTCAGGAGTCTCTCTAAGCAGTTTCCAGCAGGATGCTTTTCTACAGGTCTGATGAGCCAGGTGGAGACTGTTGAGCAGGAGGTGGGGGCCGAGGACCTCGGAGCTCCGTGGGGCCCGAAGGGGGTCAGAGGAGACATCGGACCGAGTTCTACAAGCAGGCAGGCCTGAATGAACTGTCCTGCAAATTGGGGGCCTATCCAAGATGGCCACCGGGTCCACATAGCAGTGAAGAGGAATCTCCATTGCCAGGTGCTGGGGGTGGGTGGGGCGACGAGGGAGGAGAAGGGAGCCACCCCTATCCAACAGATCAGAACGACACCCAGAGGAAACGACAGGGAGGGCTTGGGAACGCCCCCAGTAGTCCTGACTACACCCCCAATTTAAGAGGACAAGTAATAATAAAAAATTGTCTGGAAAGTTATAATATGAAATGGACAGACTAAGAAACCAGAAGGACATGAGAATGAAATGCCCGGTAGAGGACGGGACCAGAATCAACTTAAAATATATCAGACACATGCTCAGTGTTGAACAAGATGGTTGCCATATAGCCTAAAATCTCACGAGCTCAGGGAAATTAATATAACTCAAACCAACAAACGGATCTATCCAGCGGGCCCACCTCACTAATAAGGAAGGGGAACATAGCGAGAACCGGACCATGCCACCTGCTGAGACCAAGAAACCTTCCGCCTCGCAAGAACTTAAAGAATACTTCAAGCGGCGAGAAAACCCTAGCAATGCGATAGAGCAGAGTGACTCCCAAAGGGCCGAAACAGAATCCGAAACAGAGACAGCGTCCTCCTGTCTTCTACACACGCTAAACAGGACATTAAAGATCTTTTTGCTAACATCAAGGGCCTTTTCCATACAGAACTGGAGGTCGCCCTCAGAGGAATACATCAAGACATTAATCAACTGGAAGAAAGAACGGATACAATTGAGACAAATGTAGACAAACTTCAAGAAGCCCAGAAACTGGCCGACCAAGAGGGAAAGATCCTCAGAGTTTACATGGAAGAATTAAGAGAAGGTCAGGAAGATCTCGAAAACCGTTCAAGGAGGAACAACATTAGAGTGAGGGGAGTACCAGAGCCTAACCCCAATATAGATGCATACCTCCTAAGACTATTTCGGTCCTTGGCTCCGGACCTGGACAAATCCCGCTTTCAACTCGACTGGGAGCATAGGGCCCTGAGGGCGAGACCTGCGATACCAGACAGCCCGAGAGATATAATTACCAGACTAGACTACTTCCAGTCAAAGAAATCATAATGGCGGTCGCGAGGAACCATTCTTCCATCGAGTTCTATGCAGATATATCCCCAAAAACCTTAAGCAGACGTAGAGATCTACCTAAAGTTACAGAACTATTACGGAAACATGAGATCAAATATAAATGGGGATTCCCGTTTAGACTGATTATCTTATACAAAGGATCATAAATATCCATATAAGATCCGGTTGAAGGTGACACTCTTCTGAAAAAATGGGGCATAGACGTACAAACGGATACAACCAAATACATCGACAAGACCCGTCTCGCCCAAGGAGCAGAGACCGATTTGGAGTAAGGCGAGCTCCAAAACTCCAAACAAGTTTTCACAATAAAGAGTTCAAGGATGTGACCACATCTAAAACAGGTCAAAATAAGAACTCACGGGACTTCAGTTAAGGCTCCTGAGGTTTTTCCGTAGCAGGCCCTCGGATCTCCCAAAGGGAGCAGCATGATACCAACTGGTCCTTCGGCATTGTGAAAGGGACAGCCGGACAGATGCCTGGTTTGGTCCGGAACGCATCCCAAACATGGTTGGGCTGAGTTGGAACTGAAATAGGTAGCACAACCAGTTGTTTGTACTGTACTGAAGGACTAAATTCGCTTAATTCGGTATTGTACAGTATTATTAAGTTAACCAGCTTTAATAAGATGAGTGTACGTGTTAGTTGTAAATTAACCGTTTTGAATATGTTGAATATTTAGATATAAAAATATGTTTACCTCCCCTGACTCAGGATAACATGCTATCGTATGGCTCGGAGACATGCGAGCACATATTTTGGTCCCCCTCCCTGTTGAAATGTTAGCTTGTCGACCTACTGTCCCCCTTTAATCACTTCATTCCCTACTAGTGAGAAAGAAATACCACATCTGGGACACGGGGACATCCCGGGTCCCCCCTCCCGCATTTCCCCCTCCATTCCCATTACCAAGTTCAATTCCCCATCTATATGTTGGAACATTTTGGTTTATTTCATGGCTATATGTTGGTACATGTGTGATTATTTCTTGGAAGAATCTTTGCGCATAGGTTGAGCGTCAGGGTTCTGAAACGTCACATAGACACAATGGGATCCTCTCAACATTACAGGGAACTCATGTCAGGACTGGAAGAGAGGTCTTACACAGGTGGGATCCAAATCGGGCAAGGTATGCGATATCCTTCTATCACACATATCTCGAAAGTACCTATCATCAGAACACCACAGAGCACACTTCCCCAAATAGGTTCCCCATGGCCAATCTAAAATGCATTACACATAAGGTGAAAGAGCTGAACAGTCCCAACAAACAGAGGACAGCCATGAATAACTATAAAAAAAACTAAGAGCAGACCTGGTGTTTTTGTAGGAGACCCACTTTATGATTACACATATTACTCTATCCCACATCGCTCATACTTGAGGATAGATTTTTTAAGATCATTATGGGTCTCACAAGTGTCAAATGCTGTTATACACAACATAATTTGGTCGGACCATGTGGTCATGGAGGTGACCCACAGGGGGTTATGTAAAGCTAGATCACCAACCTACCTGACGACATAATATTGCCCTCTTGTCACATTGACTAGGTCCTGGAGATGGAGCAATGGGACTGGATTTGGGATGAGCTGGCAGCTGCCTCGATCAATGGGATTACCAAAGAAAATGGATACAGGCAGTCCTCAGTTTTCCGACACAATGCGTTACTCAAAATGGCGTTGTAAAGCGAAACACGTTTTCTCATAGGAACACTGTTTAAATGAAAGGTTCCGTTCCTGAAGGCATTTTTAACACTAAAATACACCAAATATTTTATGCAGGCAATAAGATATGCAGCACACACATAAATTATATAGTGTATATACTGTATTATATATATAATATAACATAATAAATAATATATTATAATAATATAATATTAAAAAATATAAAAATATATATACGCTCTTACGACGCTTTGCAACGTTGTTTATGTGAATGTGTATATATATATATATATACACATACACAACGTTGCAAAGCATCGTAAGAGCGTTGGATAAGCCATTTTGGCGTTGTAAAAATGAATCATAGGTATGCATTGCAAAGCGTTGGATAAGCCATTCATCGTAAAGTGAAGCGTTGTAAAATGAGGACTGCTTGTACAGGGTTTGGTGCAGGTGGTACCTTTGCCCCTCACGCTTAAACAAAATATATAATACACCTTCCCCACTATGCTTTAGAGGTTGCAAGGGTGAGGATACAATGTACCACATATGGTGGAGATGCCCCGGGGTGGAATCCCTTTGGGAAAAGACTTATGACGAAATATATGACTTGTTGGGCCTAAGAATTGTTCCAAACCCTTGGAAAGCCCTCCTTAATAAATAAACCTCAAGAAGGTACACCAAAACCAGCCCTAATTAAACATATCCTAGCAGCAACCAGATGATGTATTGCAGCCTCTTTGGCGAATAAAATGCCCCACTATATTAGAGGTAGAAAAAAAAGACTATGGGGGACCCTCCTGATAGAAAAACTGACAGCCATTCTTAATGATTAAGTGGCTAAGTTTGAGGCGGTCTGGGGACCTTGGATGGTGAGAAATGATCCCCGTAGCTCTAATCATCAAGTGCTTACAATATAGGTATCCGTAAAACCCTCACCAGAGAGGTGCCACAAATAGAGGCACAGTTTAAATAAAGATAGCTCACCAAACCATGCACCCAAGAAAAACATATCAGGCTGTGGCTGACCTGTGTTTAGAAACAGTGTGATCATGACGATGTAAAGTACCAACCTTTCAATTAAGTATGTTTACATGAAGTTTCTCCTGAAATGTACCTAACCCCTTTTGTTTTGAATATTTTTGTCATTCTGTATCTTTATTATGATATGTATAATTGTCTTTAAATGTCCCCATACCCACCCTCCCCGTCTTCCTTTCTGTACCCCTCCCCAAAAAAATCTGATTAATTAAAAGAAGTTTTTTTAAAAAAAAACTCTCTCTCACCAACCCATAAAAAAATTGGTGTACGAGGGAGCACACTTCGCCCCCATTGCTGTTCCTATGCTTTGGAGATTATCTCTGGAATTAAACACAAAATAATTGGGCATAAGAATGAATTAAAGCAGTTAAAAAAAAATCTTTCTCATAACCCTGGACTATGGAGGGGTTTATTCAGTACATATTGCTCTATTGATGTGATTTGTAGGATGCTATATAAATTATGTGGTAGATAAAGTGTCAGCATGTGTACATACCCCAAATATGCTCCATGGGAGGGGTGTATAAGTAAAAATAGTCTTAAAACTAGAAATATCAGCACTATATATCCCAATAGATAGACAAATAGCATTAAACTAAATCTGAAGCATAGAACGGCCGCAGTAGAGGTATAGTTAGTAGTGTTAGTAGGCAATTGCCTGTAGATTGAAGATAATCTGAGCATCTCAAAAGAAATTATTGTACACGATACTCTGCTGCCATCCAGTGCTGATACTTGATTTACACACGCACACACCCATAATAACGGAGTCATGCTCTTCCACAATCACCACCGCTTGTATCAGTGGGATCATCCCACAGTTTTACATTCACCCCCACCCCCCTTATTCATGGTATCATCCTTTCAAACACATACCTTTTATATTAATTTTAATATTATTTGTTAATTGGTTTACCCCTCACATCTTAATGGGATCATCACCCTCTTAAACAATTCCCATCCCTTATTTTTGTGGGATCATCCTCTTACATATTAAGTGTTATCCTTCCTAAACACTTCACATGCCCTCCTAATGGGATCATCCTCTTAAACGCTTCACATGCCCTTTATATTAATGGGACCACCCCCTTATTCACATCATCCCTCGCCCCATAATAATGGCATCAGGATGCTCTACCACACTTCCCATCCTTATTTTAGTGGGGTCACCCTCTTATGTACACTCCTATATTAATAGGATTATCCTCTTAAACACTTTACATGCGCTTTATATGAAAGCCTTTTTTCCCTTTGTAACACACCACTCACGCTTCATACATGTGTCGGTTCCACTGATTTGTAGCCTGTGCGGTTTATAGACTTCAATACAAGTGTCATGATAGAAGTCTGCGCTTTGGGTTCAGACTCCCCCTCTCCCTAATGGGATGAGAGAGACATACACACACAGACACACACTTCTCCGTGGGTAACACAACTGCTGACTGTGAAACCACAACATGCCCTACACTACAACATTCAACCTCTCACACTATACCGCGGCCATAGATAAGCCATTCAAGAGCTCTCTGCCGAGCGGCCCTAGAACACTTTCGCCCCCCCCCCCGAGATATACATAGAGGGATTTGGCCCTCTTTGTGCTCCGTAGGTTCGCATATTTTGTTTTATGTCTCTCTCGAGCATCCGTAGGAAAGGATGTTGACTCGGTGACGTCACTATCCTCCTGCACTGACAGGACTCGCGTGGGGATCTCGTGGCTACTTACAGCTTGGACTGAGCGGCGCGAGACTTCCGGGGTGCACGAGATACCGGCAGCATGAAGCAGAAGAAGAAGGGAGGTGAGAGACGTGTGTATATATACACACTATACAGCTACTATATTCTGTACATAGGTATATACTGTATACAGGTGTATATGTAGCACACTTTCCCCCACCCCCTGGTGTGTGTGTGTGTGTGTGTGCGTGTGCGTGTGCGTGTGCGTGTGCGCGTGCGTGCGTGCGTGCAATACCTCATCGTGCCCAGGAGATCTGAGCCTCCGCTGCTGGGAACCTGGGGTGCACCTGAGTGATGCTTTGTAGCGCCTCCACCTGTACAGGATTCTATAGTGTGGAATAACCCTGTTACAGGACACATATAAACAATACACAATTGTATAATTAGAACAGTTTTACTAATGACATAAGAATAATTGTACATTACATACAATAGTGCCACAAACGTAACACTAGGCCTCGCAGGACCGTAACCCCTCACCGTGCCTCCCCAACACTGTGTCCACACCCCGGTGGGGTTTACCCCAATATACTGAGGTGCTCCCCGCATCGAACCGTCCCAGTGTCCCCCAAAGAGCCAACCCACCCAAATGTGCGAGGCAACGCTGCCCCACTAAAGTATTGAGTTGGTGAACTGGTGAGTTGGGTACCTGCCGGGTGCTCCCACACCCGGGCGCGCAGATGGTAACGATGGGATCCACGGATCTGGAGTGAGGAACCGCTCCGCCTCTACTTTGGGTGGTGTCCTGCCTGGACGTGTCACCATGAAGAATGCCCTTTGCTGTAGGTGGTGGTCCGGTCCCAGACCACCTAACGCCAGGGCGTAGCTGCGTCCTGTCTGTGTCCCTATCTCTGGTGCTACAAGGGCAGTGTCCCTAACTACTGGGCCTGTCCCTGCAGCAACCACAAGCTGAAAGGGGAGTCGGGGCCTAACAGGGAGTACAGGCATACCCCGGTTTAAGGACACTCACTTTAAGTACACTCACGAGTAAGTACATCTCGCTCAATAGGCAAACGGCAGCTCACGCATGCGCCTGTCAGCACGTCCTGAACAGCAATAACGGCTCCCTACCTGTACCGAAGCTGTGCGCAAGCAGGGAGACTATAGAGCCTGTTACAAATGCCTTATTTACATCAGTTATGCACGTATATGACGATTGCAGTCCTGTACATGCATCGATAAGTGGGAAAAGGCAGTGCTTCACTTTAAGTACATTTTCGCTTTACATACATGCTCCGGTCCCATTGCGTACGTTAATGCGGGGTATGCCTGTATCTGGCCTAGTGCAGGTGCCACAGACACCTGCACACACAACCTACCCCATCCTTGTCCCAGCCCCGACTGGCGTGGCTTCTCTAGCGTGCCAAATGTATCTTTTCACAAGCAGGGGATTCGGGACGCCCCATTGGCTCTAACGCGACATGTGGTGCCTTGCCCCTATGCACCCTGGGGGCTGTAGTTCTCTTTGGAGCCCTTCCTTGCCTGGCCACCGCTCTATAGTGCCACCGTGCATGTGCAATAGGAAACAAGATGGAGGCGCCCTTTCCCGGGAGCCTCTGGCGACTCGCTCACCTCTCCGAACCATCCACATTACCTCACATCCTTCCACTCACTCCCCGATGAGCGCGCATGCTGCCGCTGGCCCCCGCATGCCCCATATCGCTGCTGGACTAACCTGTCGCCAAAACGGAGGTAAGGGGGACCAAGGGGGGAGCCCTGATATATATTCTGTACGTAAGTATATACTGTATGTAGGTGTATACACTATTATATACTGTACATCTACTGTATTCTGTACATAGGTGTATATAGGTGCATACATGCAGCTACCTGTGTTTACATTATATACTGTACATGGGTGTATACACAGTTACTTGTGTGAACATATTATATACTTTACATAGGAGTGTATGTTATATGGTTGTATTACACACAGCTACGTGTATATATTACATACTGTGTGTTTATACATTATATATGTAGCACTGTTTCCCCCACCCTCTAGAGATGTTACTCTACTACTAACTTGGTGTGGTGCTGGCATACCTGTGAGGGTCAGGAGAGCTGAGTTGGTCTGCGATGATGAGGAGACCAGGACAGTTTTTTTTATTTTTTTATAACTTAAATTTTATTGAAGTTTTTGTGTCAGATAGCAATACAGCTTTACATATTCATTTACATCACCGCAATTGTACAAACCATAAACATACTTGTATATAAGAAAAAAAATAATAGGGGGGCAGACAAGTCCCATCACCGTCCCATCACCGTCCCATCACCGTCCCATCACCGTCCCATCACCGTCCCATCACCGTCCCATCACCGTCCCATCACCGTCCCATCACCGTCCCATCACCGTCCCATCACCGTCCCATCACCGTCCCATCACCGTCCGCCCCTCCATTCAGGACAGGCTTTTGATGTCATCATCTGGTGTTCATGGTGTCAGCGCCTCCAGCTTCAGTGAGGATCCAGTATTCCTGGAGATAGGTCCCACTAAAGCACAGTCTCTCATACCCTTGCCCAATTACTGCAGACTCAGGCAGGGATATATAAAACCAATGGCTTTATTAAGCAGTCACTGCAGATGGTATTTACAGTGGTGCAGGTGCATAGAAAGGGTCCCCAGACTTCTGGATGGTGCGAGACCTCTGATAATGATGCGGCCTAGATAGGTCCTTAGGGGCTCGAGGCATGCTAATTCCGGATGGGAGAGACTCGCAGCCTTTCCAGTCTTCAGAGTAGATCTCACACATCTCTCCCTTAGGAGGGTGGGAGCTGGACTAATTCCAATTTAGAACTTCCCCTCTGAGCTAAGGAAGGGGAGGGCTCAATGTCTGTACCACTATTGGCTGTACACAGACAATGAGTCACCACCACTTCAGTCACTCAGAGAGTCAGCAAGGGGGGGAGGTGTGTCAAAAGCCCCTAGGATTAACCTGGCATAGCCTGCAGGTCTATCAGGGCTTTTATGACAGGAGGCAGAGATGCAGTCTAGATCAGCTAGGCTACATATACTAAACATGGGTGTATACATGCAGCAATTTGTGCATACATTATATACTTTGGTGTGTACATTATATACTGTATATGGGTGTTGTGACGGTAGGGGGTAACCTGCTCTCAAAGGTCAAGCCCATTTTGGTTATCCTTGATCCGTGTATAAGGGTCCAAGAGAGTTGGCTCTTGGGCTCAGTAACAATGTCGATTCTGTTATATTGGCTGTATTAAAAGTATTTTGTGTGTTGCCACCTTTCCCCCGTGTCTAAGGGAACTATATGTGCTGAAAACCTGTCTGGCGTACAGGAGGCCTGATACTCCGCCACTGGGAGCCTGGGGTGGTTGCATTCTATCTGGTGACAGTGCCTCCACCTGGGAGGGATCCTAGCGCAGCTGGATAACCCCTTCCCATGAACCATACCGGCAATAAATAAAGACACACACAGGTATCCCCAACTTATATTTACTGACACAATAATATAATAACACCCCAACACAATGTCCCCACAATACAATAACCCAACACCACAGTAGTGAGTTCCCCCAAAGTACTGAGGGTGCCCTGGGCACCTGTAGCCCGATGTCCAAAAGAGCAGGCCCACCCAAATGTGAGGAGTCGCGCGACCCCCTTGTGTGTCTGTTGGTACACGTTGGGTATCTTTCCTGGTCTCCGGTCCAGACCAGGACAACCTGAAGATGGTGATCCGTCGGACTGCACTAATCCCACGACGTGTCTACCGGGTCTTCTTCCGCCAGGCTAGCGCCAAGGTGACCCAGAACAAGTGTAGGGTTTGTGGGTGCCCCAACCGTATATAAGGTTGAAGGGGGACTCAGAGTCCAGATTGAGTCCAAGGGAAAGTGGGTGGGGAATAAGGCAGAAAGAAATAAAACTACAACATTTTTCCTCTCCTGTCCCTCATACCAGAGACTCAGAAGTATATTAAAACATAACCTAATGTATTAAAATATACTTTAATGTAATGTGCTTTTACATTCGGAACCGAAGTCCAGACAGGCTGCCCGAGCTAACCCATAGGCGCCGGTATGTCTGCTGGACATCGGAGTTCAAAGCAGTCAGAGGATGCTCAGAGGTGTGAATAGCATTTGGTCAGAGGGGAAAGGTGGAGTACCAGGTCCAGAGATCAATGGCAGTCCTCCGGGATGCCACTTGCTCTGCCAGACCTGGTGGAGCCTTTCCCAGTGGGTGGCATTGAGATAGCCAGGGAGAAAGGTGGCATTCTTTCGCATGTCCCTTGGCTATTTCAGATTTCCTGCTGACCTGGCTTTTGTAGCCGGCTTTGCTCTGATTGGTGGCTTGGGAATTTTCCCACGCATTGATTGGTTGCTGAATGAAACTCAGAATACTATAAGAATCTGAAAGGCAATCAGATTCGGGGTTCCCTGTTGTAATAGCGCGGGCAGGCTTTTAATAGTTGCTTTTACGCGAATAGCAGAGCAACCGGCTTCGATTTCAAGCCTGAAAAGTCAGCCCACCGAAGTCTGTCCCGACTTTTGCGCCCAAGTTCTCATAAACGATCGTAGTTGATGCGGGTGGGATTTTGTGCAAATTTTAGTTCCAGGAGATTTTGAGTAACTCGCGGTCCAAGTTCTCAGAAGAGAAGATAGCGGTGGCGTATGGAACTTTAAGCCGATTTGGGTTCCAGGAGATATCGGGCCAAGTCCCGGTCAGGGTAAAACTCTTATTTAGAGTTCCCTGCACCTAGGATAGTCTAGTTTTCTACCCCAGTCCCAAAGTAAGTGTGTATCTGTCTGTATTTTGTGTATCATTGTGTGTAAGCGAATTTATGCAGAATAAATTATAATTTTTTTGATTACCTTGTTTTGCTCAATGAATTATCCTGGTAAAAAGGTGTAAATAACCTTGTCTCCCGTGACCGGTGTATACACATGTATGTACTGTGTATACATGCAGCTATGTGTGCATTATATACTTTACATACTGTATGTGTGTATATTGTATATGGGTTTATACACGCAGCTACGTGTGTGTTTATATTATATTCAGTGTGTGTGTGATGGGGCAGAACCCCTGTCTAAAAGGGCTTCAATAGAAAGCCTGTATTGGTCTGTGGAATCCAGTAGGGAGCTGGTTAATTGCAGCTACAGTACCGACAATTAACCAGTCTCCACCTGGCTCATCAGAAAGGTAAGTAGAGGTGGCTGAGTAAAGGAGCACAGCCAAAGTCCATCCATGCACAGAGAATAAATTCAGGGCAACTCCATGATCACCTTATACTTTTTATATGGAGTTGCCCTGAATTTATTCTCTGTGCATGGATGGGCTTTGGCTGTGCTCCTTTACTCCACCACCTCTACTTGCTGATCTACTTCACAGGACAGCACGCCCTGGAACCTAACACAGGACCCACAAAGGATCTACCCATGGGCAGGTAATGGGTTTTGGCCCTCACTGTTTACCCTTGACCCCATTTGTATGGGGTTTGTATATCCAGACCATTGGATGCAGTGATCAAGAGGATACTGCTATGTTTGGTTACCCCTGGAATGTATGCTCTTATGGACTGTTATATACCTTGATGTGTTCCAGCTAACCATCTTTATCTCTCATCATATACTGTATGATCTACATTTATATTGAGCACCATCTCTCCACACACTTCTCATCAGAAATGTAGAAAAGCCACCTGGTTAATCTGCAGGGGATCTCTTGAGAACAGAGGGACTGCGTTGCTAGAAGAGACTCGCAGGAACAGTTGTCTTGAGCACAGAAAGGCTATGCTGCCAGCAAGATATCCTGTAACCTGCTAGAGTGTGGCCCCCAACAGACACAACCCAGAGACTGGCTTAAAGAGCCCCCTGCTTACAGGTGCCTCTTTGGACTTTGGGGTCAGAGGTTGGCAAGAAGCCTATCGTCCCAGCCCTGCAGACTTGGACTGGGAGAGTGAGTTAGCCCTTACAAAAGGATAAGATGTTTATTTGGTTGCTTTCTTAAATATGTATTGTTTGAAGCTACAGTAACCATGGTTTATTTTCCCCAAATTTGTCTCTGGTTGCACCTCTGCACATGTCTCCTTCAGTGTGTATAAATTATATACTGTAAATGTGTATGCATGCAGCTACATGTGTATAACATTATATACTGTACATAGGTGTATGCATGCAGCTATGCGTGCATACATTATACTAATACATAGGTGTATACATACAGCTTAGAAGCAGTCCTAGGAGGAGGTAGGAATTGAGGTACAGGGGTCGTGATCTTGTGGTCCTTGCCTGTCAAGGGAGAGAAGCCGATTTTCATTTTCTGTTGCAGCTGATACACAGTCTCTCTCAGAGCTGCTAGACGCTCCCCTCCTCCGTAAGGCCTCGGCCAGGCTCCCCGCTGGCGTGCTGAGGCTCAGGGAAAGCGGGTTCCCTGGCCTTGCGGTTGCTTGCCCTGCGCGCCGTCAGGGGGTGGGCCGGGGACGGGCCAGTGACGTCACGGAGCTAGTTAGCCCTCATTGGGCGGACCGCTCACGTGACCGGCCATGTGCTCCGGCAAGCGCGTGAATTTAAAAATCTGCTAAAACCTACTCTTCCGCGCGCTTGCGTAGGCGAGCCTCTACTAAAGCCGCTCTAATTGCGGCTGTTGGGGCTCAGTGCCAAGCATGAGCGAGCGTCAGCACGCTTCAGCGAGCAAGCGCTTACCATGGACGAGGCCTAAGACTGCGTCCATAGAGGGAGCCGCGCTCCTCTGCGCTGAGGCTTGTCTGAGCAATCAGGAGCGATTGCATGAACTAGCAGACGAGGTGGGGGAGGCGGGGCACTGACGTCACTGGGCCAATAGCCCGCGAAGCGCCGACGTTACGGCGCAGGGACGTTGACGCTGCTTCGCTCTGGAGGTTTTCAGCCGACAGCGCGCTCAGAAACAGGTTCTGTTGTCGGCTGAAAATCCCTGCGCCTCAGCACGACCTGCGGACGCTCGCGGGTGCCCCCTCTCAAGACATCCTCATTGAGGATGACCGGGCTCATCACGGAGCGTCCGCACGGCTCAGCGCTGACTGTCCTTCTATGGACGCAGCCTAACTCTTCCTGGTGCTCTGATGCAGCCGGGAGGAGCGTGGGACTGCTCTGTCAGCTGACATATACAGAGCAGTTTTAAGAAGCCGGTGCAGGATTTTTCCATGCCTTATATATTATATACCATAAACGCAACTACCAATGCGCATTATCCTATATACAGTACCTGCGTGTACACACAGCTAACTACTTGTGTACAGGTCTTGTATACCGTTCCTGCGAGTACCCATATATATTCAAGTATATACGAGTTCCTCACATTTCCCCTTGGCCCGCCACCCTCCAGCCTCAGAACATGATCTCTTGGGCTAGCACTTCTTCTTTCTCTGAAATATGCTTCCCTCCTGTACTTACCTTACACACTATGTATTTGAAATTTTCTATTATACCCCCTCTCTCTGTTTTAGCCTCCAAGCTTCACATATCGAGGTCCTTTAGGCTGCGCTTATGGCGATGCGATGTTGCGGCAAAACAAATGCTATAGTAGATCGCTGGAAGTAAAGTCCATTTGATTTTTCCAGTGACCGCAGCGTGACGTCGCTGGCGACGGCACTATAAGTGCAGCCTTAGGCCTGGGACATAGTGCCTTTAACGGTGCTTTCCCTGGCCTTACACAGCGCGCCGTCAGGGGGTGGGACGGGGGCGGGCCAGTGACGTCACGCAGCTGGTTTACCCTCATTGGGCGAACCGCTCACGTGACCGGCCCTGCGCTCCGGCAAGCAGGGAAATCTTAAGACTCTGTGAGACACATGCTTCCGCAAGCGTGCGGAAGCCCCTGCTAAAGCTGCTCTCATTGCGGCTGCAGGGGCTCAGTGCCGAGCAGCAGCGCGCCTCAGCACGGCGCGCTGACCATGCCCGAGGCCTTAGTCTTTCCTGGTAAGTTTTATGATGTAGATCACGCACCATTTTAGTAGCCCTGTAATCTCTAATTATTTATGCCCTTCTGGGGTTATGGCCTACAGCAGTGATGCACAACTTTTATTTTTAGCCATTTCTCCCTCCACGCGCCCCATCCCCTGGAAACAGAAGAGTAACTCTGCAGGGTTCCTTCTTCTGAATTGGACGCCCACAGCGTTAAACTTCCACTACAGTAGCAGCCTCTGTAACTCCCTCAGCCTGGATGACGTCGTAGATTCCTGCATATGGATATGTCCATATTTGGTTATCTACAAAGTCATCCGAGCTTTGACACGGCGTCCCCCACAAATTTGGTCACGACCAACCGGTTACGCACCCCTGGTTTACAGAATTGGCAACGGTACTCTAAGGCTACGCTTATTGTGCCAGCGACGGCTGCGGTCGCTGGAAAAATCTAATTGAGATCGTGATCAAGCCGTCGCGTCGTGCTTACTATAAGCACACGCAACGGCGGCAATGCATTTCTTTTGACGCGGCGTCGCTGTCGCCATCGCCGGCACTATAAGCGCGTCCTAAGTGAGGTCTTCCCATCTCTCTCTGCTGCCAATACCTCTCCCTGTATAAGCTAACATCCTGCTGGCTTTCCGCATTGCTTTGTTACGTTGCTCACCTACTTTTGTCGTCTGAAAATATGACACCCAGATCCGTTTTCTCTATAGCAGTTGACAATATAGTGCCATTAATACTGATTTTGATGACCCCCAAGTGCATTATTTTTCACTGCTAGGCATTAAATTGTAGTTGCCCCACTCTTGATTAGCAGAATAATCTACAGTGCCTAAATCGCAAATCATTTTGTTTACTCCCCCTAACCCCCCTGCAGTGTTAACCCTGTTGCAGATCTTTGTCGTCTGCAGAAGGCATACTGTCCCATCCATACCACTTGTAATCTCATTTCTAAAGATATTCAAGAGCACCGGTTCGATGCAGATTCCTGAGTTACTCCACTAGCCACCTTCCCCTTCCTCAGAATATAACCCTGTGACAGGGTGAATGAACGTCACCAGCCATATACCTGGCAAACCTATGTTTAGGCTTGCAGTGCAGCAGTGACGAGGTTAAGTTGGGAAGGGCTGCTTAATTAGTCTGACCCCAGCTGCATAATCAAGGTGTTTTAAAACCCCCAGGCTGTGCACACATGCAGGCTAGCTGGTCAGGAGACAGGACTGAAATTACTGAAGAGATTACTGCTATAAGGTCTGTGTTGCAAAGTACATATGTTTTTTTTTTTTTTTTGTCTGCTGAAGAGGCTATTTTCTTTTTGTCTGTTGATGAGAAGCTATTTTGTTTTTGTGTGCTGTATGTTTTAAGGCTCAATAATTATATATAGTTATCAAGAGAACCAGCGTGTGTGGTTGCATGTACTTTGCAACAAACCCATTTACCACAACTTTCTGACATCTATCCTTTAACCCAGGGGTGCGCAAACTTTTCAGTCTGCTCTCCCCGCCCCTTTTATCTGGTGTCCGGCGTCTTCTGACATCAAAAGGCAACGTCATGTGACCCCGCGGCGTCATTTGATGCCACGTTACCATGGCGACACATCGCCTGAAGCCTCCGGAGACCAGGTAAGGGAACTTAGAGCCTTCGCACACGCTCCCTCGGCATTTAATTTAAAGGCTTTGGGAAGAGAGCTGGGCCTCTGTAACCCTGCACCCCTGATTTCCCCCCCAGTTTGCACACCCCTTCTTTAACCAATTTCTCACCACTCTACCATCTTAGAATCCAATACCAAGCATTGCAACTTGGGTATCAATATTTTATGTGGGACAGTATCAAAGGACTTACTAAAATCTAGGTAAGGTACATCTACCGTGCACCCCAAAACTGGAACAATTTACCAGAAACTCTCTCAGCCGCGACCAGTCTAAGTTCTTTCAAAACTAAAGCTGTCTCACATTTTAATCTGGTCTGTAACTGTTACATACGCCTATAACATATATTATCTTTAACTGTGCATGCAATGTCTTGTATATAATGTATAACCTGCTCACTTATGTAACTGTATTTTGTAACTATGTGTTATTTGTCATCTTAACTCTATGGCCAGGACATCCATGACCTTCGTTACCCAGTCAAAAAAAATTCAGAACAGTTTTTTTGTGCATGAAAGGATCTCCTTATGACACTGCCAATATAGTGCCCCAATATCCTGATGGATGGGGTGCGTTTAGTCCAAATGAACCCTGCTGATTAATAATCTTTCTAACTGCCAGTTAGTTAAAAGCCAATTTGTAACTGCTTTCATTTTTCCTTGATTACACTGTTGGGTCCAAGGCATCACTGCACTTTTTTTAAAAGGATTATTCTGAATAGGTGCTGATACCCTGTTATGTACTAACATCAATGAGCTTTCCAGACTGCCGAGATGCCTGTCTGATCGCACTTGTTATGCCTTACACAGCTTTGTGGGCATTGAGGACATAAGGAGCTTTGTGTTATCTGACAGTCTTTTTTTCTTCTGATCTTTTACAGGAGACCTCAGTCATGCTGAGCTTATGATGATGACGATCTCTGATGTTATTAAACAGCTTCTGGAAGCCCATGAGCAGGGGAAGGATGTCAATCTGAACAAGTAAGTGTTGATCAGTTTTTGTCATGCCTAAAGCAGTTTCTGGATAGGGGCTGAACTGTAGATGGTCAGAATTATGTGTAGACACAAGCCTATTACATATAGGCTCATTCTATGTAGTCTGAACCGGCAGTGGTCCGCCAAAAATTTCAATTGGGATTTCCATCTGACAATGTGCCAAGAAGCTGCTTTAGACAATATAGAATAAGGCCCATCGAGAGACTCTGAGCTTTTTGTTCCTTCTTTGGGAACCATTGACAACCCTTGTTTACGGACGATAAAGGTTAACCAGGTTCTAACGTAATGGTCTAACATAGGAGTTCAGGTGAGTACTGAGAGCATGTTTTGATAATGAGAAATACATGTTTTAATGAACATCACACAGAAATGTACCTTCTGCAAAAAACTATATTGTGTGAGGGAAGTTTTATTTAGTGATGTATAGCAAGAACTTCATGAATCCAGGAAGGCAGAATACGTTAAAACAAAAAAACAAAAACAAATCATGAACACAATTAAGATCGTAATTACTTTTTTTTTTTTTTTTTAATTCTTCAAAATTCACCCTACAACAATTATTCTTAAACTGTAGTCCCTGAAACACCTTTTTTCCATGAAGACTTTAGAGGGGGGTCTTTGAAACCATTTAAAAGTAATTACAGACAGCTGTTTTTTTAACCACTGATCAGCGTGTGGTGGAAGCTCACCAGTACTTGTATATTGTTTCAACCCAACTCAGGATCCCGTTAACTTGGAGGAAGGGGAAGAAGAGAGGAGCCACTCGTGTGGAACGTTTGGCCGCAATAAAAACGCCACTTGTGCTCCTCTGCCGGGACACTTCGCTGCCGGGTAGCTCGCCGCGGGACACTTCTCCGTGCTGTCCAGTCTGCCGTGCACCTGACCCAACAAGCCAAGCCAGGTCTGCCACTCCAGCAACTGCATGTTTAAATGTCCCGTACCGAACCGCTACACTCCCTAGACTGGCCGCTCTGACGCGCCATCTTTAAATATCCCGCGGGACATTTAAAGATGGTGCGATGGAGTGGCCTGTGAGTGTAGCGGTCGCGTATGGGACATTTTTAACATGCAATTGTCGCAGCAGGCGGTGATGCACGACAGACCTGGCTTGGTGGATGGCTATCGGGCGCAGGAATGGAGATCGTGGCAAAGTGTCCTGTAACGACATGTCCCTGCAGCAAAGTGTCCTGGTGGCACAATGCCAACGGCGTTTTGGTCGCGACCAAACAGCCACGCAGAAACGTCCTAGAACGCTCGTGTACTATGTGCAAAAGCAAAATGCTCGGTTTATTTACATCTCGGGTAGAGCATTAGGAATTGATGTTTCTGTTCTGTAGTATTCTGCATGTAGCATGTTAAAGTCTCATTTGGTTTGTTGATGTATTGTTTTTTTTGGGGGGCTATAGGATTTTTATTAAAATGTATTTCCCTTCATCCTGCTTCTTTGTGGGAGTTCGTTGTCATTGCTGAAGATACGCTTAACCCTCCCCATCTGCCTCCATGAAGTATTGAATCCATGATGGTGGAAGCTATCTGCATGTAACAAAATGCTACATACTGTAATGGGATTTTGTGGACTAGGAAGGACTTCACTGAAAAACTTTTATTTGTTTAATTTTTTTAATGACGTTGCAGAATGCCTTGTCCTCTATTTTTACACCAGCCCATTGGTCCCTGAAATACCTGTGTTTCATGAATTCTTCAGAGGTGGTCCTCAAAACCCAACAACATTTTACTACCGGGTCACTCTCTCCTGCATTCTGCGGCTTTTTGCAGCAAATCGGTGCGAAACACTGCTTTTCCAAATGATTACACCACCGAAAATAATCTGATTGTAGGAAGCGGCTTGTCGTTGCCTTACATTTAGAACAGATTTGGTTGTGGGCTTATGCTCGTGTAATACAATGTAGTGTGACTCGAGCGATATAACCGCTGAATAATTTATTTATAAAGGAAGTGGGGCTAACGGTGTTTTTAAGTTGCAATCACCTCCACTGCCCCATATTTCTCCCTTTCAATGGAGTTTACTTCACCACACCAGTCTCCTAGTGTAGCACTTCAACTCTCTTCCACCCCGAGATACCACCGTTCGATAGATGCATTCTGTAACAAGAGGGCGTTGGCCTGTTCCAGGCTGGTCCTGCCCCAGCCAGAAAGAATGACCTTGAAGATTGTGACTTTTTCATACCTCTTCCATTTTCTACCCATGGCGTTTGCCTTTTGTGTCTTTTTCATATATTTTGTTTTATATACTTGAGGGTCTCTGCTATTCATTGAATCAAAAGAACAATTTCTAAGTGTCTGTAGTTTTCTTTAGCGACATGGGACTCTTTATTTGTTTATTTTTTTGTTTCAAATAATTTTGATTGAGTTTTACAGCATATGTTAAGTGAAAACCTTATAGTAGGCATTAGACGCGGTTGTGCAGGATCAACTCTACACATCTGTATTCAACATTCCATGTTTCCACTAATCAGGTGATACATACAGTAGGAGCGATCTTTGTGCTCCAAGCGACCGAGCCATACCATTGCCGCCTATTAAACATGAACAGGGGGACAGACCGTAAAATAAAAATACATTTATATTACAATAAGACATCCGTATTATAAGGGGGGGGGGGTCTCTTTTTTTAATATTTTTTTAATTTCTTTACTCATTTATTTTTGTATTCATTTATTCTATACCTGATTTATAACTATATTTTGGTTTGGAACAGCTGGAGTCTGAACAGGGATATCCCTATGTTTATACCCCTGCAGCTACTCCCGGGCGGACAGTGTGGAGTTCGGCAAGCGAGGGATGGTTATAACGTCTCCCCTTCTCTCTCCGGTCCTGGGTCAGCTCTGTGTATCACGTGCTGACGCAAAGTATTCTCTCTGCAGGTTGAAAACCAAAACCTCTGCCAAGTACGGACTCGCTGCGCAGCCTCGCCTGGTCGATATCATTGCCGCTGTCCCCCCACAGCATCGCAAAGTACTTGTACCCAAGTTAAAGGCTAAACCCATCCGGACCGCCAGTGGGGTAAGCTGCACCGGTTATCTAAAGCAGGGGGGTGCTCAACTCCCGTCCTCAAGGCCTTCCCCCTCCCTCAACAGGTCAGGTTTTGAGGATATTCCAGCTTTAGCACACATGTCGAAGACTGAGCCTCTGAGACACCTGTGCTGAACTGGGATACCCTGAAAACCTGACCTGTTGGGGGGGACTTGAGGACAGTTGAGCACCCCTGACCTAAAGTGTGTTTATTGTGCTGCCGAGTAGTACAGAATTAGCAGTAAGGCTGTGTATACAGAAGTTGGTTGATGCGAGTAACTGAGGCTAGAATTCCATTTTCTGTGTTACCTTGTGCAAGTCACTTTCCTGCTCTTCAGATACCAAGCATTAGAGAGAAGATATTTGCTCTTTTGTGGCAGTGTCTATTTCTTCCAGTTTTACTTATATTATAGTTTTTATGTGACACGCCAACGTATTCCGCAGTACGGTACAATGGGGGGCAGGGGGGACACACAGAGATGTGATCCCTTCATAAACAGAGTTACATACAAATAAGGACAAACGTGCACAGACCGATACAGAAGGTAATGCGGCCCTGCTCCTGAGAGCTTACAATGCTATTTTCAGTGCTGCTTATACCAGTAGTTGTATATAACAAGAAGCATTGCGATTTATAATCATCCATTTGCGTTAGAAGAAATGCAACAAGAACGCAGTAGTCCTGATCACACTCATGTTTTTGGAAGTTCTCGTGCTCCGGAATGTACTGTAGGATCAGGGGGCCCTGAAATGGCGCTGTGCTGTTGTCTTATTAGCCGTATGTTTCATAACATGTAAACTGCTGGCATTAATAAATGAATGTTTAACAACAAAGAGACAACCAGATGAGTGCCAGTCACAATGGGTTAGTTATCGGCTCGGTAACGTATATTGGTAAAACTGCGTCTATCACGTTTTAGTCATTTGGACTGTATATGAATCAATGAATGCACAGCCAAATACCCATCCCTGCACCTTAAAATAAACAGTGTAAGGCTCTACGTTCATACAATGTAAAGGACTGTAATAGTATTTTACACAAGTAGTAGTAGTAGTAGTATTAAGGTATCGCCAACCCCAGATTACAAAAATGTATCCACGTGTTTTACATATAATTTCTTAACTTGCAAATGCAATTTTAATAAAGCATTTTTTTTTTTTTAAATAATCCAAAGTGAAGTAATTTGTAAAGTAAATATAAACTAAAGCCGCTTCTCTATGCTGTGACGTTGCTTCCCATTTCTGGAGAAGAGGTCTCTTCGAATGTCTGGGTCTGATATTTTTCCCAGCACAGCCAAGCTGCTGCACCGCATATTGGATTAAAGGCCTGAGGCCAGGATTAATCAAGTAGAGATACGGGGGTGTGGCACCCTGACCCGTCCGTACCTGCCATTTAACTCGCTGGATTGGGGTTTGATACCCTGCATCACAGCTTGATGAATTCCCAATGGTTTATGCAATTTGATTCACTTAAAACAAAAAAAAGTTTTTTTTGTCTTGACAGAGACTGTAAAACATGAAGTAATCTCTCATGTTGGTTCAATAATCCTCAAGAAATCCAGGGGGAGCATATAGGAGAGAAGAAAAACGACACAGGCAATATAAGTGTAGATGTAGGAACACACTGGGAGTTAATAGATAGTGGTCTTGGCTCTATGTCCAGCCTACTCACAGGATAGAGGTGTTCAAAGGGCGTAGAGGGAATAATTCCCAAGATAAACAGATATGCGCCTTCCCTCTGATATCACAGAGATGGATGAGTGCTCCAGGTTCAATAATCTGCATCACCACTTCAGAACAACCTGGACCTTTAGACTCAATCCATTCACAAGAGCTGCGACTAGATAGAAAAAAGACAATGGGTCACCCCAGCCGAGACTACAAACTTGGTATTTGAGTTGCACTGCTCTGAACCATCCACTAGGTAGCGATATATTCTCCTGGTAGCATGTTAATGCTACGTGTCTCACAGAGCTTCCCATGAAGATATAGAGTACTGTACATGATTACAGTGAAGCACTCCGGACTTTAATTAAGTGAAATATGTCCATTTAAATATATGAATAACATCTTTTCCCTTGGGTTGTCTGCTCCTCGCCGGCCTTCTATACCCATACATGCAATATCTTTTTGCAATGCTTACAATAAATCACGTGCTTATATTTTTTAAATTACCTTTTACAAAATAATTTTAGGAATGTGTGTGTGTGTGTGTGTGTGTGTGTGTGTGTACACACATTCTGTAGCTCTGTCTACATCATATAGTACATTTATTTCTATTTATCTAACTCGCATACGGTCACAAAGTGTTGATTTTTTTTAATTTTAAATGCCAATCGCGGAATGTACAAAGTATATAGATATTTTATTTCGAGACCATTTAGTGCTCAGAAGTAACAACGGAAGAAAGACAGCAGCAATTTCAAATTTACATCTGTGTTATAATGTTTCCTAGAAACTCACAATAGTATCCAATATTTTTAAGTTTTCTTTCTACGGATATATACATTGGTATGTCTGAAAAGTGTAATGCAGTGATTTCCAACCCTTTTTTTTTGGTTAAGGAACCCTATGTGAACTTCAACCCTCTCTAATAGCGCGTCTGAGATCAGATGCATTGTAAGGAACCCCAACCCTCTCTAATAGCACGTCTGAGATCAGATGCATTGTAAATTCTTCTGTATTTGGTACAATTTTCAAATGACCTGAAAATTACAGGGAATCCTTTAGGGCGTTGCCCAGGGAACCCACGGATTCCTAGGAACCCTGGTTGAAAAACACTGGTGTAATGTTACTGGATGGTTTCACAAATAAGTGTGGGATCAGGCTGGAAAGGGAAAGCATAGCCAATTTGCCCAAAAACAACGAAATAATTGTGCCGAGTAAGTGTAACTCCGCTGTTAAGGGCTGGTGCGCGGGGTCCATGTTTCTGAATCGGAGCTCCCTTGCCCCTGAGATAGGCTCGGTACAGCCAAGGTTATTGCACCTCCTGGCGAGTTATAGTGGGAAATTCTGCATTATCACTGCCATTGGGTCCTATGGAAAATCTGTAATGTTCTGCGTTATAACGCAGTATTCTGCATTATGATCGGTTGCAATAACCTTTGCTAAATCTGTAATAGATGCAAATGAAATTGCTAGCGTAGGGCAGCAGTGCTCAAACTGGGGGGTGCGCGGGAGATTTTGCTGGGGGGGGGGGGGGGGGGGGCGGGCGGTTGCAGAGGCCCCGCACTCTTCCCCACGGCATTTAAATTGAAAGCCGGGGGAGGCGTGAGGCCTCTGTAACTTACTTACCTGCTGCCAGCAGGGTCTTCGGTGACTTGCGCCATGGCAACGCGGCGTCAAATGACCCCCGCACGCCGGAAAGAAAGGTACACGGGCTGTGAGCACCAGGGGGAAGTAGGCAGGGGGTGGGGGCACAGGGGCGGTGCACGAGACTCCCACAGCTAGCAGCTGATCTCCGGCTATTACTGGGATTCCCTTTTAAAGCGGATGCCAATACTCTGCTGGCTTGTTTGCGATCATACGGAGATATTTCCGAGGACATTTTTCACTTAAATTGGATGACGCCACACTCTAGTTGAGGTCTGTGGGATTCCTATTGTTGCTGCAGATCTGCATCGATTGAGATCCTTCTCTTGTGGGCTGCTGAGTCTCCAGCCGGTAGCCGGTAACCGGGTGTCTAATTCTATGCTTGTTTTTATTGTTCTTCTTGTAAGTGAGCCTTAGTCTCCCCCTTTTTGAATACATTTTCCTATTTTATTTTTTTTATGTTTATGCGCTAGGATTTGTGCGCTTTTTCCTTTTTATTTTTGTGTCTCTATAAGTTTGTGATTACTTTTGTTACTATCCTTGTGTAACGGTGTTTCCCCCACCCAATCGCAGATAGGGGCCATTACAGGGTGTGTGGTGCATATACCTGCTGGCAACAGGAGGGCTGAGTCGTCCGCCGATGGTAGTGGGGACACAGGAACAGGCTTCTGGGGTTCATACCCCACATATCTCTTTTTAGCAGTGCTGTGCCTCCACCTGCCGGACTCCAGGAACTGAAGATGATCTTCCACGGTAGAACTTATTACCTCTCCCCCCAGTAAGGTCACGTACCAGGCAGGAGGTATTGCAAACAGGAACGGGTTTATTACTACACTCTGCAGTAACAGTTACACTGCAGTCTTCTACCGGATACCGTCTGTCAGGTCAGCTATCACTGAAGATGGTCCCTGGACCGTCACAACAGTCCAAGGGCACCCACAGCCGTACTAGCTTTTCCCCACCTCCCTAGCAGAGGGATGGTCTACACTCTATCTTCCCCCGGAGGGAAGCGCACATGGGAAGGCCCCAATCTCAGTTGTGTGACCTGCCTTCCTCAAAGGGAAGGAACTACTACCCCTAACTTTAGCGCGGTCCTGCCCTTAAGTACAGCCAGAAGGCGGGCACCCGGTTGTCCCAGCTACAACTCAAGTGCAGTACCAAAGGTGAGGGGGAAAACCCCATACCAACTACTGGCAACCTGATGGTACCAGGGTTTACTGCCAGCCCATTGGGTAGAATAATAGTCAGGGTGGACCCTGCTACACTTGTCCTAATTATATCTCAACTTTGAGAGGCCTTAAATGTGTTTCTGTAAAGTGTCTGAACATGATCCCTGAGTAGTTTTTAGTGCATAATAGAAGAAAGGTGAATGGAAGGATCAGCAGCTAATAGCTCTGTCTAAAAAATCTCCTAATACCAGGTACTGTAAATATTTCACTGACCGTCTCCAACCTATGTTAAGAATATGGGATAGTAGAACAGAGTTCAACAATAGTGCTCAAATGTCTATAGGTAATCAGTCTTGACAAAATAAACAATGGTTTCTTGATTGAAGAGAGAAATCAAACAGGCAAAATCACAGCAAAGTGAGTATTAGGTATATAGGTGGGCGTAATGCATAGACATATATCTGATGTCCTGGTTAGTGTTGTGAATGATTGGCTCCACCACATCACTGCCAATAAGGACAATGTCACACACGCTTGCAATCACCTTTGATATACCTCCCAATATAAAAAATGGTATCAACTCACATAGGGAATGCCTGTAGTCTTCTGATGGGCGTGCCTCTGTAGTAGACAGTAGATCAGTGGAGATTCCACGCGAAGCGGTGAAGCAGAGCACAGCCGTTCAATAAGGATATGTCAGGATCACAGGAGCAGGGTAAAAAACTTCTTTATTGGAACACCATGGTGCAGACAGGAATGGAGGGTAGCTCGTACGCGTTTCACGCCTGTACGGCGCTTCGTCAGAGAGCTACCCTCCATTCCTGTCTGCACCATGGTGTTCCAATAAAGAAAGCGAGGTCGTTGGAGTTTCACCAGGGGGAGAGTGTAGCCTGGAGCTTCCGTGGCTCCTGGAGACCCCCCTCCCCTTGAGCAGCTCGGTCGCGGGTGCCGACGGACCCGACGGCTGCTTCCAAGGGTGGGGGCTGGAGCAGGGAGCAGCGCGGCTTCTCCTGCCTGCGGCCGGTTGCCGGGGACGCGATCGGGCGGTTGCTAAGGCCGCGATCGCGTCTCTAAGGTCCCGGCGGCCGGACAAGCAGGGCGCCGCCATTGAGGACACTGTCGCGCATGCGCAGGGACGCGTAGGCGCAGGGACAGCCCCCGAGACAGGGATAGCTCGCGCGAGAGCAGGGAAAGCTGAGGGAAGGTCGAGGCAGCCCGGGAAAGCTGGCGCAAGCGCAGTGAAGGTAGGGAAAAGCCCGCGAACCCCTAGCCTACCAGGGAAGGCTCTGAGCTGGGACTACATATCCCAAGAGCCTTTGCGAGCCCCATGTGACCCCAGGGAGCCAATAGGGCTTAGGAGACCCCTGGGAAAAGAGATACATTTGGCGGGCTTGCAGCACGTTAGATCAGACAGAGACCGGAGCAGCCCAGGGAAGGAGGTAGGGTACAGGAGTCCAGGACTCCCTGTACTAGGCCAGCACCCCCAGGGCTCGAGATAGCTCAGCTCCCCAGTAAGGTGAGTGTTGCCAGGGGCAGCCCTCGGGTTAGGGACCCTGCCACTTACATTAGTGGGAGCTGGGAAAGGAAGGTTACAGAGAGTTGGAGTCAGGGAGCTGTAGGGAAGTAGGGTGCGGGGAGCGAGTGCAGCTTCTGCCCCATATAGGTACCTACACCCCAGGTAGGCCCCAACTCCCCACTAGGTTAGTGGGTAATTGCTGAGGGAGGCCCAAGATAGGGACGCTGCCCTTAGTGTAGTGCTGCATTGTCAGAGTCATGGCGGGCAGTGCTGTGAGGTCTGACAGGCAGGCACCTTGTTGAGCAGCACGTTGACTGCCAACCTCCAGTGAATTACAGCTTGCTGCTGTAGGCGCTGGGACTAGTCAGAGAGTAGTGGGTCTGGAGAAGGGCTATAGCTGTTCTAGTCACCTTGAGGTAGCGCTAGGGGTAGGATGCCTGAAGGGATAGCCTGTTAACGAGGTCAGGAATTCTGGAGAGGATCTGCACTAGGCTAGCCAACAGTAGGTAGACGCCCAAGTACTGCATGGAAGAGTACTCTAGTCCATTCCAGATCACTTACCGAAGGGACTTGGGTAGTTGGGGGAGTGGGACAGGTCATTACCCCTGCAGGCCCTAGGAGTTCCCCAAGCCACTACAGGTTGCTGTACTACAGGGACAGGCCCTAGGTTAGGGTTCCTGTCACGTTAGTACCATTTATATAGATAGGGACACAGCGGCTGCTGCTGTTCCTGTGGAAGCGGTTGGACCCACGTTGGGGTCCACAGAGACGATTCCAGAGTGGGACCCCCTAGCGGTCCGCACGTGCAAGGAGTTCGGTTGGATCAGACGGATTTATCACACGTCTGACCCTTTGAGAAGTTTGTTGCTGACCCGAGCACCGGAGTGCTCGGCAGGTATTATACCATCACATGTGCACCAACAGGCCTAGAGGTTCTTAGTGACTGCGCAGTCACCCATTGACTATCTCTGTAGGAGTACGGGACAGTGGGTGGGGTTCTTGGGACACTGGGTGGGATCACCTAGTGTTTGGGAATCGTCCTGCGAGACGTCACTGTTAGTGTCTCACCGTGAGAGAGACACAGGTTATCATTATTATTCGTTAGTAAAGTCCTTAGTTATATAATCACTGTGTGTATGGTATTATTGATTGTCCTGCGAGGAACCACTCCCCCTCTGGTGGGAGCCATCGCAGGTGGAGGCGCTGAATTGAGTAAGTGGTTACCCCTAGTATAATTGCCCCAGGTTCCCCGTGGCGGAAGCTCAGACCTCCTGTGAGCCTGACAGGTATACGCACCACACCGGTAACACCGCATGTTCTACTCACCCACACTACATATGAGATTGGGTGGGGTGGAATACCCGTTACATATATATATATAAACTGCAGTCTGCGGGCAATAGATAGGATCAACTTTGGGACACTTGATGTCTACTGGCTAGTCACCACCACCTCAAACAGGCACAACATGTCAGCAGTCACAGCCTCTGTGCTCTCAGCTAGACTGGCCAACCAGAACCAGGGTTGCTGAAGCATGGTGGGATCATAAACTCTCAGCCTCCCAATCCATGTTCCTGCCACTCCATGTTGGTGTCCGTTGCTCCCTTTTGTGTTTGAGAAGCAGCCTGACTTTAGGCCCTGCACAGCTGTTCCCACGGCCCAGAACATTGCCTCACACATCCACATCGTAGTCCATGAGTCACAAGCCCCTACAAAATAATAAGTCTGCCTGAAGTCTTTACAGCACATCTTAGATACATAAAACACCCAATAGGCAAATTGCGTGTCTCACCAGGTCTCTCAAGCCTGTTCCAAGCTCTAAAACATCCACCTTCTGGGTACTAATAAGTGAGTGAAGAGTCTCACTTTCCAGTCGAAACTTTTATTTTTACTTCCCATAATCTTACTGAATCTGTAACCTACTAACAGTTTAACATTCCGGGCTAGCACCAAAGAGCAGATTAGCAAGTCCAAACAAATCAAAAGGCTATTGTTGTGTTTGGTGTTCTTCCTCAGAGGCTAAGCTTTACAAGCTGATTGAAGTTTTACTATGAAGAACTGCACTTCGCTGCAGAAGCCGACTGTCTGCACACACCTATTGGAAATCCTTTGAGAGCCAAGTCTCCGCCCGCGTGCTGCACGTTGAAGCAGTGCGGATCCTAAGCTTCGTGATGTCTTGTAGACTGAAACAGGCTTGGGGAGCCTGTGTGCAACGTGGACGCCCTCCGGAGTGTTTTTCCGTGATCTTTTTTTTTGTATCCTGTACAGTGTCGCTTTTCTCTTTCATTATATTTGAACACCATAACCTTACCGTGTTCCTGGTTTCCAGCACATCTTGAAATTCAATTAAGTGATAACATCCCCTCTTCCCTCCCCAATACTCCATACGTGAACTTTTATTAACGGAATACATTTTTCTTTTACAAAATAACCAAAGTCCTTTGAAGAACCTTTCTTCTCTGCCTTTCTTGTGCTACAATAATAATGGAGTTAAGAGGTTTATAATGTAGCCCGGCATAAAAGTACTTGTACTTGTACTACAGCCCTGGGCTAGTGTTAGCATCAAAGTACCAATGTGGTTATGAGATTTATTGATTATCATCAAAAGTTACACTTTCATTTGAACATTGGGGCATAACAGCTTAAAAGCCGAGAGAATACTTTTTTTATATTAAGGACCAAAAAAATATATATTTATTTAAACTCCTTTACCCGTTCCTGGTTCCTTCAGAACTTTTACAAATGAGCCCTTACACTTACTGAAGTATTGTGTCTTCCAAAAATAATTAGAATTATAAAGGACAAATGAATGGAACACCTTGTTTGCTTACGATACTTTTTTTTCCTTCTATAACCCAGTATATAAAAGTAGTCAAAAAGCTTTGAGAATAAATAGTGGGGTGTCGTTGTAGTTCCCAAAATCCATGATGACCCGCCAATGCGTGTAATCTTCCAAGAAAAGGGGAGCGGGGGACAGCGCCGAGGGAGAAGGAGACACAGAGAACACAGCGTAGAATTATACTGCAATGCTGAAATGGGACACTCATAAGGTATCCGCCAATAGTTCTACTCACATTCACGTGTTAACAATACGCATATCACAATCTGTGGCGAAAATGTGTAGAAAAACTCATGTGGGTTGGTGATCTTGGGAGAGAGAGAAACAGAACAAAATAGTGCAGACGGTATAGGCAGTATCAAAAAGGAATTTTATATCCACAGTCAAAGGCCCTCCAGACTCAACATTTACAAGAGGTTACTGTAGTGCCGACGAGTATTCTAAAACAAACCTGGGGCAATCATCAACAAGACCCAGGAACATGCTGGGTACATGCTGGGTACATGCTGGGTACATGCTGGGTACATGCTGCAACATTTCAGTGACATTTATGCAGACAGACTAATGGCCCATCGGATTAACACAGCAGGGGTCCCTGGCAGTCCCATTCAGTTTGAATGGGACTGCCAGGGACCCCCGTTGTTAATCCGATGGGCCATTAGTCTCTGCAGAAATGTCACTGAAATGTTGCAGCGTGTACCCAGCATGTACCTGGATCTTGTTTGTGATTGCCGCCAGATTTATTTTAGGATACTCATCGGCACTACAGGATCTTAACAAGCAAAAAAAACAAGTGATACTTACTATAAATTGCTCTTTATGGTTGCATGGGGGAGGATCACCTTGAATATCCGGTCCTGGATCTGGCTTGTTTTCAGCTTCTTAATGCGCAACCTGCCCTGAACTCTTGGGTACTACAACCCAGAATTTAAAACCATTCCTGAATCTCAAGCCATTAGGACACAGCGTGGATATTTTTTATCATCAGATGGCTACACACAATGACTCTGGCTTTTACTTAAGCTTGGGCTAGAGTAGCTCAGTGGCAATGTGACTGCTTTTGAAGCAGTGTCAGCTCCTTGTGACTTTGGGCAAGTCACTATTTCTCTGCTCAGCACACAAATAAGTAAGGGCAGAGAATGATTTTGCTTCAATATCTATGTTCAGCGCTGTCTACATGGTCAGCACAATGGAGGAAAACATTTTTTTCATTATTATTATTAACATGTAAATTGCAGTTACAACAACTGAATATGACCCCCAATGTTTTGAAAGCATCAGAGTTTGGGAGGGAAAGCTTAACTTGGGGGTTATTCATTAAACGGAAAAGTGCAAATCGGGGCGCACGAAAACTGCCATCGACTTCAGAGGGAGTGTCTGTGCGATAGTGTCCCAATCTGCACTATCGCAGTTTAATTAACCCCCTTTGTGTACAATACGTGCACATTTTTTTGCTGCGGCTATTCCCCTCTGTACAGTACATACTGTACTGTAAGGTGCATCATTTACAATATCAATGTTAAACTATCAGTTCAACTTAATAAGTTTGCACCAGTGCTGTAGATTTCGTCTGCAGTCTGTTGATGGCATAGAGCAGTGATTTCCAGCCTTTTTTTTAGGATAAGGAACCCTGTAAGAGATGTGTGCCGAGGAACATAATGGAGGCCGATTAAGGTGAAATGAAATCCTGACTTTATTGCACCTGTTCCTTTAACAAGGCAAAACATTAAAAATAAAACAAATAAAGGCCTACTCCGGACTAATGGCCCATCGGATTAACAACGGGGGTCCCTGGCAGTCCCATTCAACTGAATGGGACTGCCAGGGACCCCTGCTGTGTTAATCCGATGGGCCATTAGTCTCTGCAGAAATGTCACTTAAATGTTGCAGCATGTACCCAGCTGATACCTGAGTGATAGCCCCAGATTTTCCAAGGCAAGTTTAAGGCAAGTTTTAGAATACTCGTCGGCGCACCTGTAGTTCTTTTGGGCATAAAAACAATTAAAACTGGGGACTCGCGAGTAAGTCGCGATCTCACCGCTTCCGCTATTCTCGAGTCTGCTACGGTTAGACGTCTGTTGTTGTCGCTTCCGGTTATGGCCACCCGGAAACGAAGACCAGACCTCTCTTGATTCTCTCACGATCCTCTCACCGACAGGTACTCAACGGGTTTCGCTGAGTTGCCGTTTCATCAGGAGCCATGTCCCCCACCTACATTTAGGGATCTAAGTATACCCCACTTGATCAACTAAGCAGATCCCCTGGCCTGGGGAATGGTGCTCCGCGAGGACTTTTCCGACACAAGCCAGAACACACTCCATACCGACCAACACCTCACAAGTCCACAGGAAGAAGATCCCACAAATAAAACATCTTAATGCTAACTAATATAAAACAAATGTCTTGAAGTTCTTACATTATTATAATGTTAGTTAAAAAATACATACACAGAGATAAACCAAACACATATTTCTGAAAGAACAGTATCTGGAAATAGTCAATAATTTGGCATGTAGACTCAATTAAGATACGGTCCAAATGTCTGACTTTAGCCAAAGTTGTATGTGACAAAACACCGACCGCATCGAGTACATACAATAGTAATGAAACTAAAGGCTCCAGGGTATCCTAAACAGAGATCTTCATACAATAAAAGTGAAATGTACAAAAAATATATTATTAAACAACCCAAATCACAACAATGACAGTCTTCATCTATCATGTTTCTCCATAATAATGGATACACCTAGGGGGTAAAGAAAAAACACATTAGTGATATAATAGAATCTGCATTGTGGACATTATAAACCCATCAGATTGGAAGCGCAGAGTAACACTTGGGACAGATCCAATTAATTATGTGTATATTAGGGGCTAAGTAGGGATGTTATCTATGCCTTGTACGCTGTTGATGTGGGTTCTATAGGTCTCCTTTAGGGATATTCCATCTCAGAATTAATTAATAAATCACTGTGTTTCCAACCACATCTAGAGTGAAGGGAAAATACACCAATAACCTCACAGTGTCCCCAAGGGAACACTTTAACTTCTCATGGTATCCGGAGCCCAGATTGCTAGACTAAAAGAGACAGATCTAAAGTATATTTAAAGCTGCAGTTCAAGCAATATCCTACATGTGTGTTTTTTAATCAATCAGTTCTGTACTATGAGAAAATACTTGTAGCATTTTTAAAAAACAATTTTTAAGACATTTTTAATGTATTCTTATGTAACAAGCATTTTTTATTCCATAGAACCCAATTACAAAGTCACACCCCCTTCCTCTTCTGAGACAGGCTCTGGCTCTTGAGCCCTGCCCTCTCTCTAGCGGTACACCAATTGTATCTAGTGCCTGCCTGGTCACATGATCTTTCACACAGAACTTTGCATCGTGGGTAGGTACTGTTTTGCAGCAATAACTGAATTATTAAGTAACCCTGAGGAAAGCAATCAATTACAGGAGAACGGATTGATCTGCAACTTAGCTAATTATCAGTGTGCAGATTGTATTGATGCATATATTGAATGGGATTTTTGTTAAAACAGCAGCTTGAACTGCAGCTTTAAAATTTAGAGATAATCTCAAAATATTATTCCACGCTAATCCTACTTATTATGTGAACCCACTTGATCATTGAGAATAGGGGATACACAGTCTCTCAGAAATGGCTTATGTAGTCTGTCCCTCTGTCCTGGAACAGGAATATCTATTTCTGCCCCCTCTGTTCTCACCTCCCTCCTTTGCAGCTTCTGCCTGTCAGTTCCTAATTTCAGCTGCATGTATATTTGCTCTGTGAACACACACACTGTGCCTGTGTGATTTATACAATGTTGCCATCCCTGCCTCTGTGCATGTAGTAACCTCTGAGATCATTCTCAAAATGGGCTATTCTGCCACCCCCCCCTGTCTTGCTGACAGTTAGTCTGTCCCTAGACTATTCCTGTTACCCAGATTCCCCCACACTTCCTATTCATTCCTGACACTGGCTGAGTGAGTACTCTTCTATATACACTCCTCTTGGCAAGGCCATCTCCTTTTTATCTGCCCTTAACTACAAAGCACCTATAAAGAAGCACTCTCCCATCACTACATAACATCCACAAGTGCCTGTATATATTGACACCTTTCCAATAAAGTGAAGAAAACATAGCAGGACTTGGTATGCTTTGGAAAGATGGCTGAGTTAAAGCTAACTGGAGCCATTCACACATCACATGTGACCCTGGTTTCAGGATTCCCTCCATGTCTGAATTAGCAACTACACATATTCCCATATAAAGCAATGCTGGGTTTGTCTTCTACCGATCAGGAGCAATTGTGTTAGGGCTTTTTATTTTCTGACAGGCAGAACATTTGGGTGGATTATATACATTTTTGGTATGAGCATGAAGCGTATTAAATTCATTTCCAAGTTTTTTTTTATTCTGAACATAAAATGATACTTTCAATATGGAACAAAAACACTGTTACCGCTCACTTCTTTAAGTTGCTGACCTTAATAGAATCATTGCAAAGAGTTTGCAAACCAAGATAAAAATATTATATAGGAAACTAAAAACTGGACATGAAGGTCATTCACTAAACTGGAGAAAAACCGGCAGTGCACTGCCAAGAAAATCAGGAGGAGGCTCACGGCAGCAAAAGCAAAAATTTATTTATGCCATAAAAAGATTGGACAAAGGTCCCCCCTAGCCCCAACAAGTATCCACCTATACGTTTCGGGCTCTGTGCACTTTCTCAAGGTGTACTTTACTCTAAAAAAAGCCGATATTTAAACTATTGCGCCGATCGCGCTACCGAGTGACGTCACAGCCCGATTGACCAATCGGCTGGCATCTCCTGCTATACGGATCCCCATTGGATAACAGGATCGCGTCATTTTCAACAAACTTTATTTAGAAGAGACAAGCCCCTCTATCTAGTCAATGGGATGTAGAGTCTGAGAAGAAGGCCTCCGATTGGTCCCTAGGCTTAACAATAAATGTAACTTTATTAAAACTGGCAGAACATCTTATAACCATGTCATCTGTGACGTCAGTCATTCGGCCTCATCACCCAGTGCAAACAAAACTTTATCAAAAAAAGACAATTTTTACAAAAATGAAAAAAATGAAAAAGAGATAGGAACCCATTTAGGGATCACATTGTTTTTTATCGTCAATTTATTGACGATTTGATTTTCATTTGGGAGGGTGACACCACTTCAATGTTATTATTTATAGATTTACTCAATGATAATGATTATGGTCTTAAATTCACATTTTATTTTGATCACCATCAATATTTAGATTTATTACTTTATGTTGATCTTTCTTTGAATATACACACAGATATATTTAGAAAATATAATTCACGAAACACCTATCTTAAAGCCGATAGCTGCCACCCCAGAGCTCTTGTTAAAGGAATACCAAAGGGGCAGTTCATGAGGATAAAAAGAAACTGCTCCAAAGATGAGGATGTCCATAGACAATCAGATGAATTATTTAATAGATCTTTAGCCAGGGGCTGTGAACCCCTTGACCTAAATAAGGCACGGGGAGAAGTGGGGTTTTTGGAAAGGAGCCAATTGTTAAAAAGGAAACCAAAAAAGACATCCAAACCAGAGAGCCCACTGTTTATCACTCAATTCAGTCGACAGGCACAAGAAGTGAGACTCATCTTGGAGAAACATTGGAGCATCCGACGCCTTGATCCAATTTTGGGACAATATCTACCCCAAAAATCGAAATTGGTTTTCAGAAAGGCTAAGACCATATCTAATTCTTTATCACCCAGTTTGTTTTCAACTGATGCAGACAAACAGAGATCCTTTACTAAAGGTTTATATAGATGTGGCTCTTGTAAGATTTGTGCTCTATTGTCTCCAATTAAAACCTTTGAGAGTACAAACACTAAGGCTGTGTTTGATATACAAAGTTTTATTAATTGTAAAACCACGTTTGTAATCTACCTTCTCACCTGTGGTTGTGGGAAACAGTATATGGGCCGGACTACAAGGAACCTCAAGACACGCATCATGGAGCATGTCAGACTTATTAAAAATAGAGACCTCAATCATCCAGTGCCACTACACTATACGCACTGCCCCAGGGGGGATGTTAGATTGCTTAAAGTATGTGGGATTTAATCTGTTCCATGTCATGTGAGAGGTGGGAATCGTATTAAGAGGCTTGATCAAAGGGAGGCCTTCTGGATATTTACACTGAAAACCCAGGTCCCTTTTGGACTTAATACAGACTGGGACCGTGGCCATTTCCTTTGACCTCATCTCTTTGTGTTTCTGACTCTGGGTAATATCCCTTTAACTAAAACAAGTACTCTGATTAAGTTTTTTCTTTTTGGGTATGTTTAGATCTAAATTGAATTTTCTTTTTCTTAATATGTTTATTTATGTATGAACTGAGTTTTCATCTGGATTTAAAGATTAATATGTTTTTCTCATCTTGATCATCATATTTCCACCTCCTATGACATCTATGCACACTTCTTGTTTATGTTTAATTTTACAGGAATGTGTCAAAATCATATTACATCTTATTCTAAAGATGTCATGTTGTTTTATCTATCTGATGCATTTTATTTAGTTCTCCTTTTACATTCCCTGGGACCCTAATGTGCACATCAGTATACATCAGGTCATTAATATCTAAGTGAATGAATAAAGTGTTCGCATTATTATGTTGCTGGTGTGCATTTTGGGATTTGGATATGTGAAGGAGAGAAAAAACGTTTTTCTTCTTTTTTGCACTTTTTGCATTTTTTAATGTGTGTGTTATTGTTGTGCAAATATTGCTAATCTTTTAATGATAAATGTTTTATGTTTATGAGTTAGTTATTCTTTATCATTTACTCCTTAAACATTAGACTTATATTGTTGTTTTTTATGTTTATTATTATTTTTTTCATTTTTTTCATTTTTGTAAAAATTGTCTTTTTTTGATAAAGTTTTGTTTGGACTGGGTGATGAGGCTGAATGACTGACGTCACAGATGACATGGTTATAAGATGTTCTGCCAGTTTTAATAAAGTTACATTTATTGTTAAGTCTAGGGACCAATCGGAGGGCTTCTCCTCAGACTCTACATCCCATTGACAAGATAGAGGGACTTGTCTCTTCTAAATAAAGTTTGTTGAAAATGACGCGATCATGTTATCCAATGGGGATCCGTATAGCAGGAGATGTCAGTCGATTGGTCAATCGGGCTGTGACGTCACTCGGTAGCGCGATCGGCGCAATAGTTTAAATATCGGCTTTTTTTTAGTAAAGTACACCTTGAGAAAGGGCATAGAACCCAAAACGCGTAGGTGGATACTTGTTGGGGCTAGGGGGCACCTTTGTCCAATCTTTTTATGGCATAAATACATTTTTGCTTTTGCTGCCGTTAGCCTCCTCCTGGTTTTCTTGGCAGTGCACTGCCGTTTTTTCTCCTGTTCCTGCTCCTGTTACTGGTGGACTGCACGCTATTTATTCCTGCTGAACAAAACTCCCCTGGATTCTGCAACTCAAAAGTGAGTTATACCTGTGGGTTGCCATACCCCTTCATTCTCACTATATGGGACATTTATTGTACACTGGCGACACACTTTATTCGAGCTCGGCTAGTCCCACGAATTCGGGTATACCCAGGTGTATTGAGGTTTATGACTGTTTTCTGCCCGAGTGCATTGAGGTATTTTCCAAGCAGGGATTGAAGCATTTTATTCCCGCTGGCTGCAATACTGCACAGTATATATATATATACTGCATTACAATTCATGAATTTATGCCATCTGGTAGACACGCGAAGCATTGCAGCCTATTAAATCCTAATCATTATCATTTAACAGATCAGCCGCCCGTCAGCCAGGCATGAACCCAGGCTGGGAAGGCAAACGCAACGGGGCTTGTCAGAGGTGAGGAGCGGCGCATTCCAGGTATCTGCCAGGTACATACCGGGTATTTGCTCGAATAAAGTGTGTCGGTGCAGTACTATTCTTTATTAGTGCCTGTGGCATTACGTACTAGTCCCTTAAACCCTATTAGGGTAACTTTATTGTGTTATACAGATTATTGGGAGCTTCTCAACTGCATTTTGCGCATGCGTGACCTCGGACCGGCCCGTTCTGCGCATGCGCGACCTCGGACTGGCCCGTTCTGCGCATGCACAGACATGGCGGCCCCCTTCTCGGTATCGGCGGATCGCCGAAAAGTGGGGCGCCAAGAAACGGAACAGATAATCTTTTAACCTTTTATCATAAAGGTTTTTATTTTGAGGTTTTATGGGGGTACATAAATAAAAAGGGGACAAGGTGGGGGAGTTGGGAGAGGGGGGGTATCAGTGTACTTAAAGCCAAGATTTCAAATTAGGGGTGTGGGGGTGTTGGGAGGGAGGGGAAATTTAGCAGACCTCATAAATATACAAGGTATCAATTTTATATAACATGGTTAATATAAACATAAGTTTATATATAGTTTCAATAATTCTGCACAACATCTTACACTTCGCGGCTCTCTAGGCAGCCCGATTACTTGTTACGCCAGGGTGACCTGTCAAAGGTTGAGTATCCTGGCCAACTCATCTTTGATACTATTTGAGACCATTTAGAAAATGGAATCGCTGAGCTCTTTCATTCCAGTCGGTAACAGACAGTAATTTCCTGAATTTAGCTACATACTCGGCCACAGTACGGAAAGCGACATTTGTTCATGGCCATTTTTTCGCGGCCATGTGGCCTCCAGCAATTGACCGCCGCCGGACCCTCCGCTGGAATCCCCAACAACAGCCGTTTCTAAGGTAAATTTTATTGCCGCTTAGGGTAAGGGGTTAATTTTAGGAGTTTTAGCGCTTAGGATAGGGAATTAATTTAAGGGGTTTTAGTGGTTAGGGTAGGGCAGTTAGGCACTTACCTTAGTGGTGAAGTGGCTGGCTGTGGCAAGTTCCCATCAGCGGGCTGAGTCGCGGTGAAGTACTGTACCAGTGGCCATTTGGTCACTGCAAAACAGCCACGACCAAATTATTCTATACCGACCACAGTATGCCTGCGTTGCCGTAGGGAGAGGAGTGGACTTTGCAGTTCAAGTTTGATTCGGGTCATCAAACAATGTGGTCATAGCCTGAAAAATGTTCCCCAGACTTTCTAACAGGGGCTGGACATTTAGTAGGGAGACCCATAAGAATCCATCCCCAATCAGAAGACATACAGTATGATGAAGCCCATTCTCATCAGTAGGATTAGTTCGCAAGCAGAGATAGAAAATCAGTTGGTTCTGATTCAGGAAGACCATAAATAGACGCCGTTCCCAAATGGTATCTTAGTTCACCTAAAGAAGTCTGTTTAGTGCTGGGGGAAGCCTGGGCAATTAGGTCATGCAAACTGTCCAGTCTGATTTGAAGCATGTTTAGTTGTGCTTGTAAGCTCTGG